>OY720213.1:19932625-21132625 GCA_963082605.1 Rhodophaea formosa | reverse complement strand
TCGGCAACTTCTATCACTGAAACACTTACAATTGATTCTAGGTTTGATTAAAAGATTTGATTGTTTGTTTGTTTGCTTGCATTGAATAGGTTCCGAAACTACTACGCCGATTTTCAAAATTCTTTCATCTATATAAAGCTAATTTATCTGATGGTGTCATAGGCTATAACTTACGTGGATGAAGTTGCGGCTAGTAATAATTCAACTTAAGTACTTAGTTGTGTTTGTCTTGATGCTGTGACTGAGGTTTGCAGTCCGCGCCTCCAGCCTCTTCGCTCTCGCGCTCGCGCCGATGTGTTGTCGAGTAGAGGCTAGGGGGCAAACGCCCCTGAAGATGTTGTGGCTAGTTCTCCTTCTTCATCGTCTGCTCTTGGTGACTCCGGCACACTTGTATGCATAGAGCTAACCGTGTAGATGGCCTTCTGAATTAGTCTCAAATTTTTCTTTGATACCGACCAAAAATACTTTAGTGAGAAACCGTTGGTTGTAACAGTAATTATTAGCGTTAACTTTTAATTATCCTATATTACTTATAGGTAGCTTGAAAAATTTGACACCTCTTACATGTACACGCAATACTTGTTCTACATATACGTCAAAATATATGTATTAAGGTGGCGTAAACCAACCTCTTTATTTGGCTTTAAGTCACGCATTAACGTTAAATTCTTAAACCAAAAATATGGCGACCTCTGCAGGTTAAGGAACCCGATTATTTACAGCCACCGCAAAAGGAAAGCAATCTGGCCCGAACCGCACCGAAGCGGTTCCGACAGCACACACGAAAAATAACGTGACCGTAAACCGAATGTTTCCACATAACTCCATAAAATATTAATATGTGAAATGCCGATGTGATGCGTCACAGTCGTACGTAATTTTCATCATGTAATAACTACTTTACCGCCCGAATACTTAATTACAAAGCCATATTAATCTTTACTAAAAACGTTCTCAAAATCTATTGTCACTGAATACAGTGACAATAGATATTGAGAACGTTTTTAGTTAGTCTTGCTAGGTATTACCTAGCAAGACTAACTAAAAACGTTCTCTTATTATTGGTATTACCTAGGTATTACCTAGCAAGACAATGATAGCCTAAAATGTAAGAATGTCAATTTTGAATATTTGGGGGTAAGAATTGAGTGTAAATAAAGTTAGTGCCGTGTAGTTTCGGCTTAGACAAAGTGGTTCTAATGGATGTTGTATGTGTAAAAAAAGGAAAAGTAAAGAGAATGTGCCTTGATGTCTTGAAAGTAATAATAATAAATACTAGTGTTTTAAAAGTAATTCTGTATACAATTGCCTATTTTAAACATAATTACATTGGGCAGTGATCTATGGATTAGATCACTGATTATGTCATAATTTTGTTAATCAGAATCAGAATCAGAAATCATTTATTCCTTCGAAAATGGTCATAATCAGGTGGTACAGAACAGATAGTAGGTACATGCACATTCTGCCAATATTTGGCGTAGGAATAATTTTTGTAGCACATATAAATATCAAGTTCTCCATTATTACTTTACACAACAATAATCAATTTTTATTACATTTCACATATCACAATAAGAATTAAATATATAGTTCGATAGTGTATTAATTAGGTATTCCATGTACTTACAATAATTTAAACACATTATATAAGGACGTCGTAATTTATTGCATAGAAAGCTTTTCAACCTGCAATTGATTCTTTCAGAGTTGTTACCACTGGCTTGTTCTTTGTATCTTTTAGTAAAGCTAATCACGTGTGTAACAAGCTGTAGTAGCAGATTGAGCAATAGGCTGAAACCTAGAGTGTCAGTATTGGGTGGGCAGCAAGCGACGAATAGGGGCGGCGAAAATATGTTTGGTCTCAGCCCCTCACCTCCGACGTTCGTCGCTTCGAAAAGGGGCGGTAGTAAATAAGGGTGATATTTAAATTAAATGATTATTACAATGTATTTATGTTTTTGTGAGCAGAGCATGCAATCTACCAGGAGAAATAATGAATTCGTCTGAAAACTTGGCAAGCAAACATTATTAAATCAATCGGCACATTATGTCATTCTGAACGGCTTTAAATTTAAAGGCTAGCCTTTAAATTTAAAGGTGTGCATTAAGAAAATAAGCGCATTTTTTTACAAAATATTAATGGTTTATTCTATGAGTGGTTGTGCTTGGAATAAAATAAAGTATAGAAAGAATAAAAAACTTTTTATTCTAATAAAATATTAGAAAATGGTATAGTACAGTTAAGCAACATTTGACGGATGGCCACGCTTCCCCTTTTTTCCCCTATGTATATATTTTTAGCTTAGGTACCACATAAACACAAATTAAAGCGAATCGCCAAACCAGTCAAGTGCTTACATATGTAAAAATTAGGTACAAAAAGCTGTACAGTCACATTTTCCCTGTCTCCAATAATTTCTTTGGCAATACTACAAGCCACTTGCTGAAAAGTTGTTCCTTTTAATCTTCGAACTTTCCCATTGCACTTCGGAATCTTCACAATCAGTTGTTTGCCCAGACCCGCAGGATAATTTTATAATAATTTTATTTTTTATCATTACGTAGCAGACTTACCTTTTTTGTTCTTTTTACCCACTAAATTAGACAAAGACGGTATATTGGAAGTGTAATTGTCTTCTGGGTTAGCTGGGCTTCTGGGGTTCACGATGTCACTCAAACCGTAAGACGAGGTGAACTCTTCTTTTTCGTCGTGGTCACGATCAGCATTAGTTTTAAACATAAACACAGAATCTGAAGTGCTTTCGAATAACAAATATATTCTTGTCTTAACGAGCAATGTCGACCACGGCGTTTCAATTTATTGCACCTATAGTATATCTTCTTCCCTTCTTCTTTATGGCAATATTGCAGGGACCAAGTCCTTTCAGAGTTCATGGATGTTTTGGCTTGTTCATAGTTATCAAATTTTTGGATAAACTAATATTATAAAGAGAACGATTTGATTGCTTGCATTGAATAGGCTCCAAAGCTACTGGACAAATTTTCAAAATTCTTAAACTACAGAAAGCTAATTTATCAGCGAGTGACATCCTAATCCTAACTAATATTATAAATGCGAAAGTGTTTGTTTGTTTGTTACGCTTTCACGCCGAATCTACTGAACCGATCATCATGACATTTTGCATACACATGGGTTAGGGTACCGAGAAGGACATAGGATATAAATTACGCGGGCGAAGCCGCGGGTAACAGCTAGTAGTCTATATTTTACGCGGATAAAGTGTGGTAAATTGCTTGTATACTATATGACAATAGATTATTAACTTGAGCGAAAAATATTTTATCGAGTCTTGTATATGTTGATATTTTTTTATTTTTATTTTATTTATTAGAGACAACAACAGCCATTCTTAAAACAATATTAACTTAAACTACGAATCTTATATTTTTCATATCAATACGTAATTCCATTGTTTCAATGAAAACGCACCAAACTCGTATCTTCCCGCTGCTTGTCCGGTTACATGAATATCCCTTGCGAAATCGCCACCTTCAGAGTATTCTATTGACTCCCAAACATGTCGTCGCGATTTCTTCCCCACGGACAAATAGACCGAAATTACACGTGTTATCCTTTCAACCAGATGTCGGGCGCGCCTTATACAGACACCTGAATGAGAGACCAAACTAGGTGCCAAGTGAATGTTTGGGCAACACTGTATAAAATGGATAAAGCTTTACGTACACTATAACTAAGTAATTCTGTACTATCAAAACATACGAACAAAGTCTGTCTATCTGTTTGAGATAAACTCTAAAACGACTACACGGCTTTTTAAGCTCTTTGCACCAAAATATAGAGTGATTCGTTATCATATGATAACGAATCACTCTATATTTTGGCTATATATATATATATAGCACTTCTTTCATTACCACACACACATATAGTATAAAATAAAGTGGACTCCGGTCTGTTCACTTAGATCATTTAAAATAATCAACGAATTTAAATGCAGTTTTCAGCAATAGATTCACGAGCAAGGTTTTTAAGTACTTATATAATACATGCCCGGGCGCAGCCGAGGAGGGCTATTTATGTATAAAAACTGGTCACTCACAGCTGAACACTTGTATGTGAATGTCAAGAGTTCGAATTTCCAGCATTAGTACCATAGGCTGAGTCGCCCCTTTAAGACTCGGGCAGGGTTTTAAGTATCAAACATCTGAGCGTGGTGTCCCGGGTCAGAGTCCGGTTACGCATTCAATCATGATCCCAGATTTAACTGATCTGGTTTTTACAAGGGTGCTCATATTGCATATACGTATTTTCGAAAGATTTACAATGGGCATGTTGACTAAAAAATTTTTCGTGTTGCTATGGTCTTTAGACCTGTCAAAAATAAACACAATAGTGACAGAAATACATTTCTAAACAAAAAACTCAGATATAAATGTTTTAAAGTCACATGTTTTTAGACGTGAAAACGCGCCGCTGAAATGCCTACATATTTGTGACGTCACAAGCTTGTATTTTGTATGGGTGGCGTGAGAAATTTGTTTGGTAGCCATAAGACATATTTCGTTTATGGTAATGGTTTCATAATAAAAGTTGCGAAAAATTTAGTGAACTACAATACAGTATAATTGTAATTTAAGATTTTCATACTTTAAAAAATGGTCCTATTCGTCCAGCTTTAAAGAAGCTTTAAGATCACTTTAACAAATCGATATCAAATTTAAAGTGTTCTATATAGTATTTTTAGATAGAAATTAGTATCATTAGTAACAAATTTTATATGATCTTAACATTAGGCAACTACCGTATTAACGTGTGTACCTGACTTTAAGCTATAAAGCTCGCTTTCGAGGCATTAGCCAACTAATGTAGTGCCATATACAGGCACAGATTGATACGACCGAATATGGTTGGACCCTCGTGGAAACCGTGCCGCTTGGGTTTTTGTGCCTTTCACGCGTGGCCCGATCATTGCCACATTGTTGGAATAGTGACATGTGTTGAAGTTAAGCCGTGTTTCTTTCTGCATGATTATAGGTCTAGGGATTTTCATTGCAAGGTTAAGGCATTATTTGTGGTTACGTGCTACCCTAGACCTCTTCGTTGCTTCCCATCAGGCAAGAAAGGGGTCAATCTAAACGCACTCAAATGACTCAACAAAGTATTAAACCTGCCCTAAATCAGGGGTTTTTGGTGGGAAGTAAAGTGTTTCAGTCTGGGTTTGCCTTCGATGATTTTGCAAATTGATTTTAGTGGACTTTGTAATATGAAATTGGTGTACTTATAAATACTCTTCTAATGAAGTATTAGTGAAATATTTAAAGTAGATTGTCATATGGACTCGTTAAATTTGTCACCAGAAGCTCTTATATAACAATGCAAAGAACTAAGCAATCTTTGATTGCTATTTGTTAGCTGCATACCGTAAAACACAGATAAATTGCATCTCTTTAAACTGAACATTGGCAATCACCGAAACCCCGGAAATCACTGAAGCCATAAACAAAAAAATGGAATGAAAAAATAAACAACGGGTTGCACTCCGGGAGTGCCGGCAGAAGTGAAAACTTAAATACTATCACTTTTAATTTAAAACCTTTCCTAACAGCAGCCATCATCAAATAAAAAGTGCGCTAAATAAGTTTTCACTTCAGAAATCAGACGCAGGTTAAAATGGACCGTGGAGATGCAAAACGTGCTGGGTCTCAGATCAGCGATGCAGGTCAAGTGAAGACACTAGGCCGGCCATAAAATCTATGCGCAAACAATTAATTAAAACTGAACCATCGCCACTAGTTGACCGGTTCGTAAATCGCTGACCTAAACTGCGGACCTTGCTAGGATTCCTACGATTTCGTAAGCTGATCTATGCAGAAGGATTGTGACTGATATGGCGTCGGGTGATACTGGCAGTTTTAAAAGCGAATAAAGCAAAAAATTATAAGGAACGAAAATTTTATAATTTTGAAAAATTTGAATATGGAAGTAACAGAGAGGTCTGAACGTAGGACATATAGCCTCATGGGTCTGAAGAAGTTGTAAATAGATTGTTAATACATATCAAATATGAAACAACAGGTGAAGGAGGATAACTTCTTAACTTCATGTATACGCCTTTGAAGAAAAACGTTTGCGAAAAATTGGTATAGAAAGAAAGCCCAGAATAAATATTTCACATTGCATCATTTGGTGAACTTTTTTCTAATTACAATTTTCAGTGGACCTACTGTCATGTAACGGTGATTTTTAGAACTAAGTTGCCAGAACGCGTGCCTTTGGCTGAGATAATCTATTTTTCGGAAATCTGTTTATCGGAAAGACAATCTACCGCGAAATCTAGTCTGAAATTATTCCAAAATTGCCTTCTCAAGAAAATACAAAGAATGTTAAACACCATGAGAAAAGTGGAACAGATGAAGTTATATCGATTGATAAATACGGAATTAAACTTAAGTAAAAGAGTAAAAACAACTGACCGTTCAATGGAAAGACCCACCATAAAACATCAAAGAAACAAACTCCACAACGATATCGATAACGACTGTTTACACAACAATATTCCATAATAGATTGTCGATGATCTAACGCCGGCGACTTCAAAGCCGATAGATAAGTTATCAGCACATACAAAGGGCAACTGGTTAATCAATTTGCAGTGACCCCGGTGTGCTGTGTTGACAATGACATATACATCTGTGTGCATTTGCGTCTTATCTCTGTAATTAACCGTTTGCGTATCAAACTTGTACACAAACTTTATCCCTTAAACTAGCTAAATCCCGCGACTTTGTGGGTTTCGGTTTTTCTCTCTCTATCTATCCGGGCCCCCGGTTCGTCACGGGATCCCGAACCGCCTAAGTTCGACAATGCGACCAGAATGTTTATACTGAATTTTATCAATGAGCCATGATGAAAACAAAATAGACTGAGGTTTTTTGTTTGCTTAAAAAATAATGTTTTGCACTCGTTCTTGTATACTGTCGTTCTTGCGCTGTTGGTAACTACCTGAACGTAGGATGACTTTAGGTTGAAATTTGCATTATACGGCTGATGATGCAGATGATAACGCCTTTTTCCCTTGGGGGTAGGCAGAGGCCCTGGCCCTTCACTTGCTGCAATCTTCACAAATCTTTCTGGCTTCATCCACATCCATCACTCTTTCATGCAAACTTGCCGGTTCGGGTTCTCCTGATTTGAACTTGATTGCAAGAACCTCCCCAATCTGGTTAAAGTACGTGCGTCGACGCCAGCCCTAACCTATTCCAACATTTGCATGACGATGCAGACATCATCATCGTATCAGTTGTACATGTAACGTTAACTTTCATCTCGATTTCTAACAGCCTCTGTGGTCCAGTGATTTGAGTGACTCGAAATGATGATGATGATCTCGATTTGACATGTTTGAAGTTCTTTCAGAGATTAGTGCGTTCAACCAACAAACGAACAAACTCTTCAGCTTTGTAATATGTATAGTATAGATAATTCAGAACAGCGTCAGGAATAGAATCTGGTGCCTCCGAGTCGCAGGCTGGCGTGCTAGCCACTGCAACACGGAGGCTGTAATTCATTAAAAGATTGATATATCATAATAGTCCACGAGTTACTAAAGTTGTCAAACGAATAATATAATACTTAAAAATCGTATAGATGATATCGCCGATGAATAACTTTATTTTAAGTTGCAGCATGACTGCTTAATGGATGTTTATTGCAAAATAGTCCGGCCATTGGAGCCGAGCTAAGTGTTCTCGGGTATCAACGAGCTAAGGCGATCTCCCGGAGGAAACGCTTAAAAAGAGGAACGGTATCCGGTTCCGGTCACTTAGCAGCAAGTGTGAGCTGAATCATACGTCACGAATCACAGTCTTAAGCGTCCGTCCTCATTATTGAGATTTATTTAGTTCATGACTTATCAATAACGGGTCGTACATTGAGCAAAGAGACAAGAAAATGCAATTCGCAAATTGCTTTGATGATAGTAGCAATGGACCCTCGTATAACCCTAAGCGGTTCGAAAATCAGAAAAGACGACGATTTCTAGCATTTTGTTTATTAAAAACCCAACTAAGAATATAAATGCGAAAGTGAGTTTGTTTGTTTGTGTGTTTGTAACGCTTTCACGCCGTATCTACTGAACCGATCATCATGAAATTTTGTATACACATAGGTTAGGGTACCGAGAAGGACATTGGCTATATATTACGCGGGCGAAGCCGCGGGTAGCAGCTAGTATCAAATAAAGAAGAGCCTCTCTTTATCTTTCACCATATCTCTCATCTGAGCGCTTTCCCAATTGCAACTTGCAACCCTCTGAGACACGTCGGAATCTCGGGATCGCTAATATGATTTGGGTTCAAAGGAGAATTTTATTAAGTAACAGTTATTGCCCACGCTGCGCCTTGGATCGGACCCGCGAAGGCTCATTGTGTAGCAATATGGCGTGTTAACCACTGCGCCATGGAAGCTGCCAGTGAACGAGTACATGTAATAAATTAAGGAATGTATCGTGTCCCCATTCCAGAACACAATCTACTTTTGATTGGCTTTTTTACAAGTGAAACGGATTTCAGTGGATCAGGAATTGTTTTGAATTATTGATGGATCTTATTCAATCTTTTTAATATTAATAGCCATTCAGTGCTCACTTTCACTGTCCCACGGTACCAATCATCTTTACAAGCCCATTGACTGCCTCATAATGCTTCATTATTACTATACTACTGTGACTAGCCACATCTTGCATTACCATCAACGATATATCTTGATACAAATGATACAAATAATGATATCTTGTTTTGAATACCGTTTTAGCCAGGACCAAAAACATGTATTGCGTCACAGTTGTGCTAAAGAGCTCTTCCTGTATCTATAGCTTGATCTACTAAGCCAAAAGGACACTTAGTTCTATATCCAAATCGATCGGTTGCTGTTGTCATTTCTAGTTAAAGATTTCAATGGCTTACTAAATCAACAGTCATTGATGTGACGAAATTGTAATAAGATTCTGCTGGAGTGTTATGGAATTCGAACCTTGTGTCTTTAGGATAGAGTCCACGGAGGCTGCCTGCTTACTAAGTTGTTGATTCAAGAATGTCACGGTGTAGCTAGGTAGTTTATGGGAATCTGTTTGTTTATCGTCTGGTGTTAAGGGATTCTATTGACTGTCTGGGTTCATTCATCGAAATCTCGTACGTTTACTAAGAAAGTCAAGCCTTAGCTGAAGAAGGATGTGTAGTATCTCTAACATAGTTCTGCTAAACAGTTAAATTTTTCGATTCAAATAGTGTGCTACAAGAGTTCAAGTTCAATCTTTAAAATTATTAAACTGTGTGATCCTGGCTTGAGGTTGCTTGCAATCAAGATTTGATTTTATTACTAGCTTTTTTTTGACTCGCCATGTTAGGTTTTCTGTTTGTAACAGTCAAGTCGTGCAACTCACGTACTACGGATGACAATGTAATATTATTGTTACATAGACCAGACTTGGTTTCGGGGTGGTTTCGGGAGTAGGACATATGCATTTATAAACGAGCTCCGTGGCGCAGCGGTCAACACGCCGGCTTGTGACACGGATGGTCCCGGGTTCGATCCCCGGTCAGGTCAAGATGGAAAATGATCTTTTTCAGATTGACCTGGGTCTTGGATGTTTATCTATATATGTATTTGTTATAAAAATATAGTATCGTTGAGTTAGTATCCCATAACACAAGTATTACTTAAGAACTTAATTTGGGGCTAGCTCAATCTGTGTGATTTGTTCGTATATATTTATTTATTTATTATTATTTATTTATTAAACTAAAAAAGATAAGCGCCGTATTTGGCTCATTTGATTAATCTCGGCATTCACTTTACAGTATCAATCGCTCAAAAAGCTTGTCAGAAAAGGGTGGTAGAGCCTCGCTACCGGCGAAAATCACTTTTGCTAGTAGCATGAATGGGCCGGCTCGTCCGGGGAAGTACCACACTCTCACAGAAAATCGACGTTTGAGTAGTAGCTTTACCGCTCCTATGCTTCGTTCGGTGAGTGAGAGAGCCGGAGGCCCATCTCCCTCTCCCCTCTGGGGAGAGAAAAATAAAGGCCGGCAACGCTCCTGTGACACCTCTGGTGTTGCAGTTGTCCATGGGCAACGGTGATCACTTCCCATCAGGTGACCCACTTGCTCGTTTGCCGTCCTATGACATAAAAAAAAAAAAAAAAAAAAAAAAAAAAGAATATTTTGAAAATAAGTTTAACAGGCACGCTTTTATTATACGTGTCCTTTGGGTCCTTTATTAACCTGATTATCCCTTAGCCCTGTCTAACCAAGTCCTGGTCATTATTCCACTACTATATGGCCGACCGTAAAATCTCCGAAAGTCTTTTCGCCGATGACAAATTCTCCGAATATATGTTTCACTTCGCACTTTAGGTCGTCGCTGAACGTCTAACGTATTAGGGTACATACGTGTGACGTCTATTACTCACTGAATCAAATCGTCGTCTCAAAAACGGTGACGAACTTGAGTGTGCATATCATTTTGTATTAATGACGCGCTAATTTGCTATCTTCTTCCACAGACATACTCCGGGCTCTTCTGCGTGGTGGTGAACCCGTACAAGAAGCTGCCCATCTACACGGAGAAGATCATGGAGAGGTATAAGGGCATCAAGCGGCACGAGGTCCCGCCACACGTGTTCGCCATCACAGACACAGCGTACCGCTCTATGTTACAAGGTGAGCTATGATTAATAAACACATATAGGATATTGGCTACTGCTAAGAAAAAGATGAAAAACTTTAAACAGCCTCTGGATTTAAGTTGGATGAAGTAGAATTTAGACTGAGTGAGGCTATTAAACAGACCCTGATTCAGGTTCTGTGAAGAAGGATTTAGGATAGTGAGGCTTCTCTACTCATCATCATCAGGTCCTTGTAAGTCTCCACGGAACGACCCTCTCTGCACTTCCCAAGCCATATATATTATATATCATACATATAGCCAGAGCTGTCAGAGGATTTGGCCTACACTCTCCACGCTGGCCGTCTGGCCAGCGTGGAGAGTGTAGGCCAAATCCTCTGACAGCTTAAAACTGACAGCAGAAAACAAGATAGCTCGGGTTGGCTTGTCTACTATTTCAGACAAAAGGCTTTGTCTGCAACCGCGTAGCAGTTAAGCAGCAATGTCAACGAGTTCCTGCAAGTTATGGTTGTATTACTCGTATTTGCTGTCTTCCTTTTTGGTGCTTCGTGGATGATCGATCACAGAAATAAAATAGATGGCTAGCAAAAAACTGGAGTTCGCAATCGCTACATCCAAACTTTACGATTCAGACGATCACTAACGTCTTAACAAAATATTAAGATGCTCTCAATACTTGTCCCCGAATTAAGTGTCTTGAAGACAATTTAAATATAGGAGAATCTTTTAAATTTTGTTTACGTTTGATCAAATAATAACAAGTAGAGAATTAAAAAAAAAAATAACGTCCGCCATATAATTTTTTTTCTGACTTCACATTACTAATACTCCAGGGAAGAATACGAATATAATGAAACCTCACATTTCAAAATCGGTCATGCCTGTTATACTACAGGATGCAACAATGGAATAGACATACTTCAAACATAGAATATACATACGGGCGTAAAACATTACCCTCGTTCTGGGTGGGTTATTCAGGTAAAAACAATGGTTATTAAATTTTATCTAATCATTTGCTGTGTTCATTTTGCGCTCGTGTTGCCCACGGCAGTATTGTAATCTAGCACTGAAGCGGGCAGCGCATTGTTTCAAGTGCATGCTGGCAATCTATTGATTTCTAGTACAATTCGTGCCTGCGAAGGTCGCGCCGTATCAATAGAAATTACTTATGCAACTAGGATTTATTACAGACTTCATTATGATAGCTGTGGATGACCCAGTAAGAGATGTAATGCCGCTATGAATAAGATCTTGCCAGGCTACCGGCGAAAATCACTTTAGCTGGTAGCATGAATGGGCCGGCTCGTCCGGGGAAGTACCACACTCTCACAGAAAATCGACGTCTGAGTAGTAGCTTTACAGCTTCTATGCTTCGTTCGGTGAGTGAGAGCGCCGGAGAGAAAATTTCAACTATCTAGGTTTTACGTTTCATGAGATACAGCCTGGTGACTGACAGACGGACGGACGGAAAGTGAAGTCTTTGTAATAGGGTCCCGTATTTACTTTTTGGGTAGAGAACCTTAAAAAGATATGAGGAGAAAAAATAAGTTATGTACGGTTATATCGCGTATTACATTATAACACCTAACGTTTCAAACACTGTGTTCCGATAAAACGGTCTTAAATTAATTTTCTATAAATGTGTAACAGTCGCAAACAACATCAGAAAACAAAAGTTATGTAAGTATTTGTTTAGTTAACAAACATAGCTAAAGCAGCTAAAGTTAAGACTGTTATCTTCACTGATATGCCGTGGCAGGAGGACAGGCGCGGCGCGTCACCTGGGCCCCTAATTCCGCGGTATCGCCACCACCTATTAGGGAACAATTAGACAAATGGCTCCAAACCCGTTCGTTATCTATAGACGGATACGACGGAGCACGGCTGGTTAGGCGTGTCTTTGTTATTTATTGGCCTGATAGCAATACATGTTATTTATATATATGTATCACCTATTTTTCCCTTGCAGGGTATTCAGGGCCCAGCCTGCCTATTTACTAACTCGGTTGACTCGGTGTCGATGCGATGCCTATCAATCTCGGATTTGCTATTACATGCGTTGTTGTGTGTGTGTTTTAGTATTACAAATAAAAAGTTTGAGCAAGCATAACCCGCATTGTAACAGTAAATCCTAAATATAAAAATAAATATAATCCTAGATTGATAGGCATCGACACCTGTCATCCGAGTTAGTAAATAGGTGGGCTGGTCTATAAAACCTAAAGGCCACGTTTAGCATGTAACTAGGCTTGTAGGTGGAGAACGATATCAAAAAAGTGATGGGTTGCTAACCGCATCATGATTCCTCACGCCCATTCCCCAGAGTGGAAGGATGCCTCTGGTATTTTCTGTATTCTTCAATCGACTGTTTGATCATTCTTTGTTGGGATTCGGAAGCAAACAAAGTATAGTTAAAATAAAATCAAAGTGCATGTTCAGTTAAAAGAACCTATTGTAGGTTGATCAAAAACATTTTATGCGATATACTACTTTCTCTCTCTCATCTGAGCGTGGTCCCAGTTGCATCCTCAGCTGGAAGGCTTCGGAGCCCGGGGTCCGCTTTCCTGCTTTTTGTTCTCCACTTCGCACAGTCTTCGCATCCTTGCTTGTGATATACGATACGGTATACTTCTTTTCATAGGACACAAATGGAAAAAAGTTATTTGGCGCTCGTGCCTGAGTATGCTCTTTACTCGCGTCTAATAGCGAGGTACGATACACTCACGCCACGCCTGCTTGTAATATGAACGCGACGCGCCGAATAGTAAACAAAGCTGCCACGCCATTGATTGAACCAAATGGAGGTTTCTTTTTAAAAGAAAGGGTTTATTTTGATTGCCTATAAGTGGCCTACACGCTATGAGTGGTAAAGCAAGAGATTTCGGTGTGCAATGTGTTTTGTCTGACAAGATATTATTATGAAAAGGGAAATTACAGATTTTGTAGGATGACAAGTAGTATGTTACAGAACACACATACACATTCTATTTTAATGGACTAGCAATTTTCCCAGATCACAGCTTTCTGTATGTGAAAGAACTTTAAAAATCGGTCTAGTAGTCATCATCATCAAGTTTTTTTTCGCTCTCTACTACAGGAGAATGACTCTCTCTGCACTACCAGAGCCATAGTTAGCCAGAGCAGTCAGAGGCTTTGGCCTACACTCTCCACGCTAGCCAGACGGGTTGGAGAGGTCTCTTTGATGTTTAAAGCTTTGTTTAGCTTGTATTTCCTAAGTCGCCTTATACGACATCCACGGGATGACTTGGAGTGGTCCTATTCTTCACGGCCGGGAACCACAAAGCAAGTCTAGTAGTTACGGAGCCTATTCATTTACAACAAAGAAATATTTCCTCTTTATATTTACTCTTTATTAGTATAGATTATTTCCGTATGTAAATCCCCTTCATCTGGTCTTTTTTTAGGCTCCATAGCAAAAGCACGACCCTTATTTATTTCCTTTAAATCCAGCTAGTTCTTAGCTCTTTGTCAATGGACTAATTGCTGCCGGAGTGCAATGCTCATTTGTTCCACAGGATATGTTTGTGTGTTCAGTGGTCTAGGAAGGGGAATGAAGGGTTTGCGTCACTGACATGTGGTTCTTACCTGAAAATGACAATATGTCTTTTTATATGACTCATGTTGAGTGGTCCGGGGTGGGAAATTATGGGTTTACTACACTGGAAAACGATATTAAAACTACTTTTATTTTTTTCTTACCTCAGTTGCTATCCATTCAGTTCTTAGCTCTTTCAATGTACTAATTGCCGCCTGTGTGCAATGCTCATGTTCCACAACATACGTTTGTATGTTGAGTGGTCTAGGCGGGGAATGAAGGATTTGCAACATTGACAAGTGCGACATAACTAAACATACCTAGCAATTTGTCTTTTTTATTCTCCTTTTATTGCAATCTATTGACTCCTTTAGTACTCTCAATATACCAATTACAGCCGGTGTGTAGGGCTCATTTGTTCCACAGGATATGTTTGTATGTTATACATATAGTGAGAAGTAAATGTAGGGTTTGGCCGGTAAACAAGCGGTAGCCTTTGCTTGATAACCAATTGTATATTTTTTCCTACTAAGTAGGCACATCCCAACATTACTATATGTTTAATAGTTTTTATAATTGAAAATCTAAAGCTGGAAAACAGTTATTTAATTTTATAGAAATTCTTATTGCCACATGTTTAAAATACATACTTCAGGACGCTATTGGCTCATACACATGATCAAGAGAGTAACATTTTTGCTAGTTACAATTTTCAGTAAGGATTACCTTATAATTTTTTTATACGCATCTTCTGAGCGTGTTCCCGTTTTTACTGATCTACTGTTATGCTTTTCGGAACCCTATGTTCCTTCATAAATTTTCACAGACCTTCGACATCCTTTGTTTGTTTTGAGACTATTGGCACATGTACCTGGCAACGCTACGCTGGGATTTTCTGAGTACAGGGTTAACCCGAGAAATGCTGACTTTACATTGGCACGGCCAATTATATGTATGTGATGAAAAACTTCCTAAATTCCGTTTATCCTCCGTCTTTTTCTAACATAAACCGTCTTATGATTTCAGACCGGGAAGACCAGTCCATACTGTGCACAGGAGAGTCCGGCGCGGGTAAGACAGAGAACACGAAGAAGGTCATCCAGTACCTAGCGTACGTGGCCGCCTCCAAACCCAAGGGATCAGGAGCGGTAAGCATTGCTTCTGTCGTGCTGGTGTTGCCATTTGCGAGTTTACAATTTTGATAAACTAATTGAAAAAGAGAGAAGAATAAAATAGGTTAATCTTGAGAAGTCGAGAGTAATGAAAAACATCAATGGAACAGCGTTTTTTTTATAGAAAATGTTAAAAGCTTTAGAGGTATTTTTTATGGAACTCATTTCCATAAAAAATTGTATTGACTGGTTTTTTCAGTAGAAAGGTTGTTTGTGTGAGCGTGTGTGTGTGAAAATGTAGAAAAAAATCTTAGGTCTGTGGTGAAAGGTTGTGTGTTCGGCTTAATAAGGGCATTACGGGTTTCACTAAGCTGCCAGCTTACTTTGTAAGTTACCGAGTTATTTGTATAGAAAAAAATGTTTAAAAGCTTTGCGGAAAATAATAGCAACATTTTTTCCTTTTAATAGGGCCCGTAACATAAATTAAAAATATGCTATCCTTACACCGTTTTTCGTTAGTAAACATATTGGTCCAAAAACATAAAACGATCAGAGCTCCATAGTTAATTAAATACTTGCCAAGTTTTAAAAGTCTTATCTTACGTGACGCATTAAATTGGCACGTGATCGTTTCTTTCGAGTTGCGATTGTGGTGACACATTGGAAATAATTGTTTTGCACAAAAAGTAGGTTAACATTATGCAGCGTTAACACCTGAGTTTGTGAAAAACACTCGTTCAACACTCATTTGGCGACTGATTAAGACATAGATTACCTTTAAAAGACTAAAAAAGAATAAAATAGGGTTTTTATGAAAACACGGCTTTACTCACGTTTTATTACGTCGGATCTGCCGACTAGTTTCGATCTGTTACGAAGACCATCATCGGGGCGAGTGAAAGGGGTGGCGACACGACGGTTACGCTTCCCTCAAGCATTATTAAAATACTGTCTTTTTATTTCGCTTTCTTAAAACTGAGATAAGAATTTGGCCAAGAGAGCGATTTTACTGGGTGATACGAATTTGCTTATAATCAACATGAAATATACATTAGTATTCAGAATGTGCGAGAAAATGGCTCGAATCGGTATTTATGAATCATAAATACTGATCGATAATCATTATTGATCACTATCGATCACGGCACTTGTTAACAGCTCCTTAGCTTGTTTATGACCACACTTGCCAATATATACGTAATCACAAGAGCTATATTATATAATTTCATAGCCAGCAACATTACTTACTAGTAATTTATCTAAAACCTTTTGTGGTACCATAATAATCTCATATGCATGTGCAAATGAGTCACAATGACCCTTAAGCGAACTGATTAAATACCTAATTATATAGGTTTTAATCGATATTCATAATTAATAATACAACTCGTCATCTTTTTGGCGTACATCTACGCGTTAATGGATCTCTACGAGGCGCAGTGGTTAACACGCCAGCCCGCGATACTATTGGTCCCGGGTTCGATCCCCGGTCAGGTCATGATGGAAAAATATCTTTATCAGATTGACCTGAGTCTTGGATGTTTATCTATATAAGTATCTGAAATCTTTGAGTTAATACTCTATTACACAAGTTCACAACTCACTGTGGGACCATGGATCTAAGAATAAAGGATATGCCCTTGGAAAATGTAACAGTGACGCACATAAAAATCCCTACACTCGTGTCGCGACACTAGCGCACGCACACATCGGTACAAAAATCCCTACACTTTTCCCCGGTCGAACGAAATGTCAAATTTCCCAAATGTCAAATACATGCTGCACACATGTGACTTGATGTGACGTAAGTTATGCTTCACTTTTGATGTGTCTAATGCCGGGTCCATATTATTCCTAGGTCCATTTGTGTGATTTGTTATAAATTATTCCACGGGCAATTGAAGTACACTCAGGTTAGTTTAGTTGGTATTTGTTTATTTTTGATGGTAGTTTATACATCACATAAAATTACTAACTTCGGTACAGTAAGGCAAGTTGTAAAACTGATACATAAGATGAGCAAAACTCTTGAAGTTTCGAAATATAGGATCTCAGTGCGTATAATGAGGTAATGAGTCACAAACATGTAAACAAGCTTTCTTGCCCGCCTTGCATCACACATAGTGATTAAAACAAACTAGAGGCCGCAAGCCGCAATTACCGCACCTCGTATCGTATCGTAGTAATTGTCGGTGTTGCCATGTTTAGTGTGAAATACGCAGCTGGCAACACTTCGCCCGCCCATTAGCCGAGTGCTGAACTTTATTAGTATATTATCTTCGTGTAAAATGCTAATTGAATTGTTTTGTCGTACCGATGAGTCATTCAGTGTTCGCTAAAATAGGGCATAAAAATAAAATTGTTACTAAAGAGTTCCAAGTTTTAAAATTTCCTCAAATGGATCGCGTTAATTCGCGTTATATCTGTAACGAAAAGAAAATAAAATGTAGGCTTTTATTATTCAATTCTAACGTCATAAGACGTATAGATCCGCGATTGTCGAGCTCCGTGGCGCAGCGGTCAACACGCTAGCCTGCGACACGGGGGTCCCGGGTTCGATCCCCGGTCAGGTCACATGGAAAAAGATCTTTTAAATATTGAACTGGGTCTTGGATGTTTATCTATATAAGTATATATTATAAAATATAGTATCGTTGAGTTAGTATCCTGCGACACAAGTTCAAAAGTTACTGTGGGGCTGGCTTAATTTGTGTGATATGTCCAAAAAAAAAGATAGACAAGAACACAGTTATTAAGTTATAGATAAATCGATAGGACGTGTAGTTTAAAAAAACCAAATCAATACGAAGATATCTCTTCGGTCTTCAAAACACAGAGCAGGGATGTGACTGTCGATCGCCGCGAGCTACAATTCGACGTCTATGCTATACACCTTTTTTCCAACGCGTGTAACTTGAATAATGTTTTTTAGTTCTTATGACGGGATGCTACATAACGATCTGAATAGTTAGGAAGTTGTAGAATTAGACGTATTGATATTAAACATCTGGTGCAGTTACAATAACAAATGGAGGTATAATTTATTGAATAGTGCTTTGTTTATCAGCGCTCTCATGTGTATTGGTTCGACTACCGCATACGGGTAAGAGTGTGCGATATGGCTAGAATGTGTTATCGGCTAGATGTTCTAAACAGCAAACATCACTATATTTACTTAGGCAATACTTGTCGTGATAGTTCATGACATAGACTATCACAGGATATGGCCCAGAACTGATGAATGGGGTATGGAAAAAATAACTTATGTGAACTGGAAAATCTAGCAAAAGAGGGAGATGAGAAAAGAAAGACTAGTTATAATGTATTGTATTGTAGCATAGAACATGTCATTTAATATCAAAACTAATGGCATGTTTCAATGACCAGTAAGAATTATTCAGAAAAAAAAAACATTTTACGCACTGGTAAGAGTGTGCGATACAGTAGCTAGAATGTGTTATCGGCTAGAAGTTCTAAACCCCATACATCACTTTACTTTTGAGGCAATAGTTAACTCACGGTGGATATATACTGTCACAGGTTATGGCCCAGAACAAATAAGGGTGTTGTCAGTCAACAGTCTAAATTATTTTATTCTTCTTTATTGTGCCACATTTGTGCGAAATAAATGATTTATGATTATGACAGTCGGGGGCAGTACCTGACCGGGGGGTCAGATTTATACAATTTAAGGTCTGTTTGTAGCAGGGGTTGAAAACGGTAAAGGTATAAGGGTATGGTACCGGTATAAAATTACGATACACCTAACATTTAAAGGTAGAACCAAATCGGTTGACAATTACGGTTGTGATACAGCTAAATATAAATAATGGTATTTATACATTTACGATATCGTTACGTATCGATACCTTTATAATTACTGGTATCTTAACTGAAATATTTTCAGTACCGAAAAAATGATGCGACGAAGAACATTGAGGCGAATCCTCGGCGGTAAAATTCAATGAAAAACCTTATTTCATAATTCCAATATCGAAAAAAATAACGATACCGCAATATTACAGTACCAAAATCGTACAGGTACCGTTTCTTTATGGTATGGTAATTTGAAGGTACCATTATTCTAAGGTATCGAAATATAAAGGTATGACGTAATACCGCTTACCGATTTAACCGTATTTTTTTCGGTTAATCAATTCCTGGTTTGTAGGGAGTCAGGTTTATCTACCCCCGACTGTATATTTTAAGAGCCTAGATATTCATTGTCAGCGAGAGAGAGACAGTTTAAATGCGATACTCTCGTGTTCGAAATTTCAAAAATTTTATTCCGGTATATATTTTTACAGACTGAGGCAACTAATAGTTCATTGGAATAAACCTATATAAACTTTAACTTTAAAGGGGGCTGAGCTGTAGGCTACCCTCGGGGTCACAGGTGGCGGATAGTGAACGTGCCACCAGATATGGTGGGCAGCTGCGAATATATTGAATAAGCAGTCCCCGACCAATCAGCGGCAGCGTTACGAGGACGTGGCGGGAAGCTTGGTGGGCCGAGCTTACCTATAAAGTGCCACAAGAGTCCGTTGACAGCGCTGTGACATGGCGACTATAGACCGCCATTTAATAAGTCTTCCCCTAGTGCTGCGCAGTGGCGGTACTAGTACTGGCAGAGAGCCCATGGAAAATGATTCCGGAAGGGTCTTTGTTAGAAATTATCGGCTCCGGCAGGTAAACCACGGTGTGGAAGGCAAGTGGAGAAACCACCACACTACATTTTCTCCAAAATTGGAGTATAACAAATGGAGACAATTAAAGAAAGTAACGTTCTTGACAACGGGCTTCCACGATGTGACATGCCGTGGCGGTCCGAGTCCGGCAGGGGTAGGCACAAGGCTACTCAGGTCGTCATCCTGCGAAATCCTTGTAGAATAGGGACGTGGAATGTAAGGTCGATGTTAGAACCGGGGAAATTGGAACAACTAAAGATGGAAATGGAAAGATCGAACATTGATATATTGGGAATCAGCGAAGTTAAATGGGCAGATAGCGGAGATTTTTGGAGCGACGATTATAGAATAATTTACACGGGAGAAGAAAAGGGATCACGGGGCACAGGATTTATTTTAAATAAAAAGTGGGGCGAACAGGTAGAAAATACAATACACTTTAGCGACAGATTAACAGCCATTAAAATAAAAGCACAACCTACAAATCTATTTCTTTTGCAAGTTTACATGCCCACATCAAAATATAAAGACGAAGACGTGGAAGAAATTTATAACAACATAGATACCATATTAGACTCAGTAGACAAAAAAGATAATTTAATAGTATTGGGAGATTTTAATGCTGTGGTAGGAGAAGGTGCAGAAGATAAGATTGTAGGGAAATTTGGTCTCGGAAAGAGAAACAAGAGAGGATTTAGATTGGTGCAATTTTGTAAAGAATATGACCTTATTATTACAAATACAATGTATCAGCTACCTAAACGTAGGTTATATACGTGGAAAATGCCAGGAGATATTGGTAGATTTCAGATAGACTACATACTTATTAGAAATAAATATAAAGAAAATATAAAAGCTTGCAAAACTTTACCAGGAGCAGATGTAAATTCTGATCATAACTTACTTGTCAGTACCCAGAATTTTGAAGTTAAAAAAGATAAAAGAAAAATTAAACCAAAGAACATAGATGTAACTAGAATTAAAGATCACACATTCAGAGTGCAATATAGTAATAAATTAGGAGATAGGTTAGAAAAATATAAAGATAGTATAACTAATATTGATAGTATAGACATAAATGATAGATGGAACAGTATTAAAGGAATAATAATAAAAAGCGCCGAAGAAACATTGAAAAAGGAAAGAATTGTGCCGCGGAAGAAATGGCTGACAAAAGAAATAATGGATTTAATGATAGAAAGAAGAAAAATTAAAAACAAAACTGACCAATACAATATTAAAAGATACAAACAATTAACAAATACAATAACATCAAAATGTAGAAAATGTAAGAAAAAAGAAATTATCGAGACCTGTGATACGATTGAAAATCAACTTAAAAAAGGAAAAATAGATAAAGCTTACCACACAATAAAACAGTTAGATAAAAAGCATACAACTAAAAGCACGAGCATATTAGATGAACATGGAAAAATACTAATAAATAATAAAGACGTAGTTATTAGATGGAAACAATATATAGAAAAATTATATGGAGGACGGGGTATGACAGAACAGGATTTAGAAAGCTTTGATGACGTTGAAAAAGATGAGATTGGGCCAGATATAATGAGAGAAGAATTTGATAAGGCTCTTAATAGTATACAAAATGGTAAATCAGTTGGACATGATCGTATAAATATAGAATTATTAAAATATGCAGTTTGCGACCCTTTAATTGAAGAAATATATCAGTTGGTAAGAATTATGTACAACACAGGAAAGCTACCCAAAGATTTTAAAATAAGCAAGACTGTTACAATCCCAAAAAAAGTAAATACACTTAAGTGTGAGGAGTACAGGACTCTGAGTCTTATATCCCACGCATCTAAAATACTAATAAAAATAATGCAAAATCGTATCAGACCGCTATCAGAAAAATACATTGGTCAGGATCAGTACGGGTTCAGACAAAATAGAGGAACTAGAGAAGCAATTGTGGCACTGAAACTAATTATTGATAGACGCTTAGATTTAGGTATTAATACACACATAGGATATATAGATTTAGAAAAAGCTTTTGATAAGGTGGATTGGAAGATCATGATGAATGTACTAAAGGAAGCTGGATTAGATTTTAAAGATAGGAGAATTATTTACGAACTCTACAAGGAACAAGAAACCGTGATAGAGGTAGGAGACGAAACACAGCATGCAATAATTAAACAAGGCGTAAGACAAGGATGCCCACTATCACCATTAATATTTAATATATACATAGAAAAAGTAATAAGGAAAATACAGGAGTCCGATATAGGAGGAATTAAAGTCAACGGAGAAAAAATATTTTTTATTCGTTTTGCAGACGATATTGCAGCTCTGGGTAATACAAAGCAAGATATAGAACAATTACTGCAACTTATGGACAAAACATTTCAAGAATTTGGCTTAAAAATCAATAAATCTAAAACAAAAACTATGATTACATACAAAACATTAGAAGTCAGAGATCCCGTATACCTTAATGGAACACCTATTGAGCAGGTAGATAAGTTTAAATATTTAGGAAGTACACTTACAGCAGACTCCAGAAATTCAACTGAGATTAAAACTAGAATCGCAATAGCAAAAAAGGCTTACAATAATAAAAAGCAACTATTTACATCAAAAATATCCAGAAAATTAAGAAAACGTCTAATAAAAACCTATATCTGGAGCATAGCTTTATACGGATGTGAAACGTGGACGCTCACACAGAAGGATAGTGAAAGGCTTGCTGCCTTTGAAATGTGGTGCTGGAGAAGGATGGAAAAAATCAGTTGGACAGAACGAAAAAGTAATGAAGAGGTGTTAGAAATTGTAGGAGAGAAAAGAAGACTGATAAACGAAATAGAGAATAGGAGGGGTAGGATGATTGGTCACTTGATACGACATGATGCCTTCTTTAAAAACATACTGGAGGGTAAGGTAAAAGGAAAGAAAGGTCCAGGGAGACCAAGGAAAAGTTTTGTTGACCAACTAAAGAAGAAGGCTGGTGTCATGTCGTATCAAGAACTAAAGTCTAAAGCAGAAGATAGAGAAGTTTGGCGCATACTCCATCGACAAGAGCTATAAAGCTCTTAAATAAGAAGAAGAAACTTTAACGGGCCAATCAAGGGCATTCAAGGGTCACTTAATACTGCATTTTTTTCTGTTTTTTCCTGTTACACTTGAAGCGACTTTTAATTAATTCTACATGTGTGGCAATAGTTAGGCTATTAGTCACAGTAATTAAGCTACAATGTGCGTGTGAGATATGCTAGATTTCAGCTCGTTTTGGAATTGAATGCGCCATTAACGGCGAGGGCGCCATCTGGCGGTGACTCAGCCATGAGGACTTATATGGGAGTCAACGGTTGACCAATATGTTTAATAGATTATTATACTGATTAAAAAGAGTAGGTAATACTAGTAAAGGTCACTTGGATGACTTTTGGACAATAAAAGAGTTTTTTGTTTTCGCTATATTTTTTGAAAGTGTGTAGGTATTTTTTATCTCAAAAAAAGGATGTAGTTACCTAGTGAAGCTTGGCTTGCATATTATTAAGTGTGTGTTTTTATTGTGTGTGAAGTATGCTAGAATATTTAAGTTTCTTAAATATAGTAGGCTAGGTTAAGGGTCTATTTTCTGTGACAGCGTATTCTTGATATGTAGGTTACGCAAATGCAATGCCAGCATTTCATATTGTCACTTTACTGAGACCAATTTTATATCACATTGCATTTCTTTGTTTGACTTCGATCTATTAAGATTGTGTAAAATAAGTTGATTATTAGAGTACCCAGGATTATCAGATTAAATCTGGATTTGGTCTATCAACTACCATTGGTTTATCCCGGGGTGCACTGAACCCTGTACAGTATTGCAGTTTCGGTCACATAAATAGTCCTTATCCCAAAATAAAATGCCTTCTACATAGAAGCATTTTTATTTACTGTTCATTAACGATGCATTTTACTAAACTTTCGTGGTTGACATGCGATTTTGACTCGCTAACTGGCGTTTACTATAATAATTGTTGACCTATTGTAGGCGTCCAACAATTTTTAATGTCAATTTTTTGCTCATACAAATTATTGTTATCTCTTTTTACCGTTTCTCTGAAGTCTTAATAATTTTAATATATACGGGATACTGTTTATAAGGCTGAGGCTGCTCTAGGTTTTGAAGGCATCGACACCTGGCATGTGATGGGTGGCATGATGTACAGCACTTTACTGCTAGACCTTTTACTGTTTGATATTTTTGATACGGTTTACACCTCTCTCCCTGATTAGTCCCTTAAATTATACCATTGTAGTTAATTAAATTTGCTTAAGTATATTAGACTCTTATTAAATAATTTGTAACATTTTTTAATATGTAAAAATTTTAAACTGTTTGATTTATCAGATCTGGAAAAATAAATTGTGTACCTTTTCATATTTTCTAAATGCTATCTACTTTAAAAAGTATTCATGGTTACTCATTTTTTTCAATAACTATTCAAAAAAAATATTGCTAATACATAGCTAGTAAGTAGAGTTTGGAACTAGTATTCGGAAAAAGCTTAAAACCGAGTGTGAGTGTGCCACAGTCGACTGAAGATATGTAAAACTGTACATTACAAATTGCACAAACAAATTACAAATTGTAGGGGGTTGGGTTTACCTGCCCCCGACTGTACCTAATTAGAGTATGTACTCCCGAGGTGTAAACGTGTCCGGTAGTGTAGCCAACCACTGATGTATATGTTTTGTTCCCCGCCGCCGATGTCCACCGCAGGGGCCGTCGCCGCAGTTGATTATAGTAAGTGAAGCAGTGGACAACGCTTGTATCATATGGGTGTGAGGGCTGAACCATAAACAACATGAACAAAATTTATCAGTCATGTTCAATAGGCTTGTTTCATAAATAAATTATTATTAAAATAATAAGTCCGTCTGGTAGATTGTTGAAAAATATTGGACATGTATTTTTTCTTTAGGTACCACCCCGTAATCGTTTGGCAAATGTCTGACGCCATGATCGTTTGGCAGACGGCACAACGATCTCCTGTTTTTGCTTACACATGTTGAAAACGTGTTACAATTCAATGAAACGGCATATAGGTTTTCAAGGTACACTAGTTGTCAGATAGTATGGCAAAAGCGGTCATTGAACTTATAGCTCGCCTCTGTTTCTCACATACAGTAGTAGTGCGACTCCACTCACTTGAACTGGGAAATCTTGGATGGCCCTAAAAATCTATGCGAATAACAGAGACGTGTAACGCGGGTCACCGTCCCCTTCTGTCATTTTATCTGGCATCCAACTTAGACTTAAAATAATTATATCTAGCTTCGTGGTGATTATGGTTCAGCACTACTGAGTAAATGATTGGGAAAGGAAAATTAGTACATTTTTTCTTGATGTTTTCCCACTTGATGATTTTTGGGGCTTGTTTTCTCAGCGGTTGCTTGCAAGCTTGCATGATCTGGTATGAGATAGACTATGTATTGTATATCTTATGTATATGCCGTAAAAAAAAATATATTATAATTTTATGCATAATTCTTCCGTTATAAAAAAAATGATTATCGTTTTCACTGCTGTTAATGCGCCTAAGTTATGCATTTAAGATTAATGTTACGAATCAATTGTCTCAAAAAAAGAAAAGATCTTGGAACTTTAAGGGCTTTTGCAGTGAAAGCGTTAAGCAGACTGAGTATAATGACAATTTGCATGAAGCATTACAAACCCTGCAGGAAACTTATAAAATATGACCATTTACGTTAATTTAAACCGACACCATTTTACCTTATTTCGATAACAATTCTATTTTTATTATATGAATCATGTTTGCGTTAAATTGTATTTATCATCATTTACATGTAACATTATACTATGAGCCACACCCTGTTCATTATATTTCATGATGTACGATGACCTTAAAGTTGCACCTAGCTGGAGTAGTTCCCACACAATTATATTGGACTTTATTTACAGTAGATAAAGTTCAAACTGCATTGACATTACTCTCGCTAGATCGTAGTATGTAGTACTGATAATACTCAAGTGGTGCTATCAAATTACTAGAATCACATGTTTTATTTTTATATCAATGGTATTTCTGTTATGATACTAAGACTCTGAGGCTGCTACTTTGTTGATGTTTAGAACTGCAGTTCAGAGGCAGGAAATTAGGTGCATGGGTTGATTTGATAAATGGGAGAAGCTGCCGGGCACTTTCAGAATATATGGTGGTAGGTGGATACCAACAGACAGTTACCACTACAGAGCAGTCATAATGCTATGTCAGATGTCTTTTAGTTCCTGGTCCAGTTGGGGTCATTCAAATATAATTAAAGCAGAGAAAGGTGGGTCCAGCCTTGGCTTATTTTTGATGGCATGTGGAACGGACGGGGGTGTTTCGTGGTGAATACGTCAGCAGCAATTTGTAACATAAACATTTTCTTTGTGTAAACGATACCAATGTTTACGTTAGCATATGGGCGGCAAAAGATTTTCTTATTTAGGGGGTTAAAGTAATTTATATTCTTCTTACGTAATACTTGAACGGCACCTTTTACAAATTTGCCACCAGTAGACATTTGTGTGAAGATTTAAGAAAACAATTTTACTTATCTTTTTCAAATAAGAGTGACGAATTGGTAGATTACACACATCATATCTTATTAGGTACACTAAAAAGTACTCATTGATATATATTTCGTATAATATTTGGTCATATTGGCTTCCTCTAACAACAGTCATGCTCGATTAATCCATGTTATCAATAATACAAATATGGCCAGGGAAATATATTAATTCCACGACCTGTGACTAAAAGGATATTTCTGGCAGAAACAATAAACAATTCCTGGTAGTATTTGTATTTAAATGCTTAAATTCTTGCGGTCATTACCTAACTATATATTATTTATTAATAGCTTATTTAAATGTTTGTCCTACCAACTAATTTAATGTTGTATATTGAAGACGATGTTATAAAATATACCTGTAATGTGAAAAGAAGTAATCCAACGTTATTGAGAATCACCATCGTATAACACAACATTGTAAGCGCAATATCAACTGTCGACACTCTGACTTTTGTCTCTTAACGTTATAAACGGTAGAATACTGATCGATTTGGATTCTTAAAAGAAGTGATTCAGCCCGTCGATATGAATGACTTTTCCTATGAGATCAGTGCTGGAAACTGAAAAAATGTCATTCCCATACAATGATGATCAGTCATGCATGACCGGGCTGCTGAATATTTTGGTAAGATGAAGATAAAGATGTATTTATTTTCAAAAGCGTGTGATATTACAATACAATATTAACTGCATATGTAATGACAATCTTGAGTCCTCACTTGTTTAACCAACGCTGGTGTGCAAATATGAATTCAGAAATTGAAATTGGAAATGTCATTATTTTTTCAGTTTCCAGAAAGATTTCATTCAGCATTGATCTCATAGCAAAAGTTTTTCATATCGACGGGCTGAATCAACCCTTTAACAGTCCGAAACGATCAGTATTTACTCGTGTATATAATGGAAAAGACCGCGAAGTAATAGACCAGTGACGTTTCAGTATTGCCAACAGGTTTCAAGCATTTTAGTAATCCCTCAATGTTGTGTTTGTGTCGTTATGCTTATATTCCATATTCAATTAACATTGTCTTCATGTGAAATGTCCTTGTATGTATATGCCATACTCACCCTAACTTTTCATTTCACGCTGCTACCCCTGTAGCCAAACGGACCCACGTTCGAGGTAATGCTAACCGCATCTGTGACGTCATAGCATCCCTTAACATAGTAGAAGCACATTTATCATTGTCATAGAAAGCAGAACTAACAATTTTTTTTGAGTAGAATAGTTTTTCCCAAGAAAATGTACCCAACTGAGATATGCCATTAGGCAGCTTGAAAATCCGTTAGCAGTGAGACACAAAATATCAAGATATTTAAAAAAATCATGAATAAGAAAAATCTTCAATAACTTGTTTTGGGAGCCTTTCTTTGGGAAAATTGTTCATTTTCATAAACTGACTTTCAATATTTTTTTCTAGACATGTATAACTGAGCTTCTCAAATACATTTGCTTCAAAAACTACAGTTACTAAACAAGTTTGAAAATTGAGTGAATGCATGAGGTAGTTTATTACGGATAGAAATTAATATTTCATATATTTCAACCCCCAGGGCGAATTGGAACAACAGTTGTTGCAAGCCAACCCTATTCTGGAAGCGTTCGGTAACGCCAAGACAGTCAAAAACGACAACTCGTCCAGATTCGTAAGTATTTTTTATTATTAGCTTATTTGTCATTATAGGAATCAAATAAATCAAAGTCTAGACTCTTCCGTACTGGTTTGGGAGAAAAGAAGAAACATATACAGAGTATACCAGCTGCTTTTCTTCCCGTGTAGACCGTTATAGCCGTTCAAGGGATTGGGCGAAAATATAATGAATTACATCAATAGACGAAGCGGCTAGCAATCCATCATTATTTTGATTCCATTTTTTCACATTTACGCTAACGAGGCCTTTCAGTCTTATAACCTTCGGCTCTGCCCACCCCGCAATGATAAGGACATGTATCATATATTTAATAATTGCTTAGTGTCATGATAATAAGAAAATTATTGCCTCTTGGCTGTAAAATGCTAGTTTGACACTCTATATTTCCTAGAAGTAGGTTCTATTTCCAGCGTGACTAAATCTACTTAATATTCTTATCAGAAGATCAGGCTGTGTTGTGTTCATGTCTGTCAGTATAAATTAACCTACAAAAAATATATCGACAGCCTCTATTTAGTTCTTACCTCTAAAGCAATCACGTTATAATTTCAGGGCAAATTCATCAGAATAAACTTCGACGCGTCCGGCTTCATCGCCGGCGCGAACATCGAGACGTACTTACTGGAGAAGTCTCGAGCCATCCGGCAGGCCAAGGACGAGAGGACGTTCCACATCTTCTACCAACTGCTGGCGGGCGCGACCGCGCAGCAGAAGGCCGAGTACATCCTCGAAGACCCCAAGAGTTACCCCTTTTTGTCCAACGCCCTGTTACCAGTCCCTGGGATCGATGACCCCGCGGAGTTCCAAGCCACCATCAAGTCCATGAATATCATGGGCATGAACAATGAGGACTTCAACTCGATATTCAGGATAGTGTCAGCCGTGCTGCTGTTCGGCTCCATGCAGTTCAAGCAGGAGAGGAATTCGGATCAGGCCACGTTGCCTGATAACACTGTGGCTCAGAAAATCGCACATTTGTTAGGTAAGAACTTTTTTATAGAACCAGTTTTTACCAGATGAATCATATTTTGATTAATTAATAACATTAAACTTTTCCTTTGCAGGGCTTTCGGTAACAGAAATGACGAAAGCGTTCCTCAAACCAAGAATCAAAGTAGGTCGTGATTTTGTAACGAAAGCACAGACAAAGGAACAAGTAGAGTTCTCAGTGGAAGCCATCGGCAAGGCGTGCTACGAACGCCTGTTCAGATGGCTGGTCAACAGAATCAACAGGTCCCTGGACAGGACCAAGAGGCAAGGGGCTTCCTTCATCGGCATCCTCGATATGGCCGGTTTCGAAATCTTCGAACTCAACTCCTTCGAACAACTGTGCATTAATTACACTAACGAAAAACTCCAGCAACTCTTCAACCACACTATGTTTATCTTAGAACAGGAAGAGTACCAACGAGAAGGCATCGAATGGAAATTCATCGATTTCGGCCTTGACTTGCAACCGACGATCGACCTTATCGACAAACCCATGGGAATCATGGCGTTGCTCGATGAAGAATGTTGGTTCCCCAAAGCGACAGACAAGACCTTCGTAGAGAAGTTGGTTTCTGCGCACTCCGTCCACCCCAAATTCGTGAAGACTGATTTCCGCGGAGTCGCAGACTTCGCGATCATCCACTACGCCGGCAAGGTCGACTACTCCGCGGCGCAGTGGCTGATGAAGAACATGGATCCTCTCAACGAGAACGTGGTGTCTCTGCTCCAAGCGTCACAGGATCCCTTCGTGTGTCACATCTGGAAGGACGCTGAAATCGTCGGCATGGCGCAACAGGCAATGACCGACACGCAGTTCGGCGCTAGAACCAGAAAGGGAATGTTCAGAACAGTCTCACAATTATACAAAGAACAGCTCACCAAGCTGATGGCTACTCTCAGAAATACCAACCCTAACTTCGTGAGATGTATAATTCCAAACCACGAGAAGAAGGCCGGCAAAATCGAAGCACCTCTAGTCTTAGACCAACTAAGATGTAACGGTGTGCTGGAAGGTATTAGGATATGCAGGCAAGGTTTCCCCAACAGGATTCCCTTCCAAGAGTTCAGACAGCGATACGAACTGCTCACTCCGAACATCATTCCTAAAGGCTTCATGGACGGCAAGAAGGCTTGCGAGCAGATGATCGAAGCGTTAGAGCTGGACCACAATCTGTACCGCGTGGGACAGTCTAAGATCTTCTTCAGAGCTGGTGTCCTGGCGCACCTTGAGGAAGAGAGAGATTACAAGATCACGGACCTGATCGTGAACTTCCAGGCGTTCTGCCGCGGGTTCCTGGCGCGCCGCAACTACCAGAAGCGGCTGCAGCAGCTCAACGCCATCCGCATCATCCAGCGGAACTGCGCCGCCTACCTCAAGCTCAGGAACTGGCAGTGGTGGAGACTCTACATCAAGGTAATATCACTATTCATCTTTTGATTAAATATAGGGTGTAATTGCAGCTGCTACATCTGCTAGCTATATTTGGAGGTCATGTTCTCATCATCAATTCAATTTTGTTATTAGTCAAACACGATACTATCAAAATGTGTGCAGAATCTGGTTGTGTTGAGTTCATTATGATATAACAAATTTTGTTTTAGTGAATCCAATTTTGTACAATTACATTTTAGATTTGGGATTGTAGTAAAGTCATTATTATTGTAAATGAATCCTATTTAATATTTGTTTAGCTTACAAGCCCTAAATTAGCATATCTAATAAAAAGGTCACACAGTGTGAAATTAGTTATAGTGGATCTCATACTATAGATTTTTGTGATGTAACATGGTTTGTTGAGAGCCACGTGGTTCAAGGCACCTGATATTTACATTTCCACCGTTGTTCTAGGAACATGATATTATGAGTAAATCATGGTATGTGTTATGAAAACATCATTCCCACCTTTATTGTTACTCGTAGTATGTAAATAGTGCAGTGTAGTTCTCAATGAACTATGATGTTATTTGAAAGGCTTCCAATTTATTATTGTAGAATGAGAACTGAAATTAACTAGCGGATTGGTAATAAGCTGCTTTGTCAGTTTGTCTTAATTGTTTTTAATTCATATAATAAACATAGTTATTCATAGTTTACACAGGAGGAAAGCCGAAACGAACACCTGCCAAGTTTAGCTTTGTATATTAGATAATAAAACGTAATGAAATGAAATGAAATTGAATATTATTTATTTTGGAACACAAACGCACACACAAAAAAAAAATAGATAAAAAAGTAAGTAGGTACAGTACAAAACATGCATGGTGCACCACAATAGATGGCGGCTCAGTGTTACGCTGGACACAAAGATGGCCAGCACTGATTTTCAGCCGTCACCTTTTGTGACATCAACGACGCAGCAATGCCAGTAGCGCCTAATAACATATACATATATATAAAAAAAAATGTTAATGTAATGTTATATAATTACAGGTCAAGCCTCTCCTAGAGGTGACGAAACAGGAAGAGAAGCTTACCCAGAAGGAAGATGAGCTCCGTCAGATTCGAGACAAACTGGAGACTCAGATGAAGGCGTGCAAGGAATACGAGCAGAAGTACCAACAGGCTAACGCTGAGAAGACACAGTTGGCTGAACAACTGCAGGTAAGATTTATTATATTTCAGATAAAATTAATAATCCATAAGTGGAATTGACATCAGGAGAGGATGAGTTCCGTCGTATCCGTGACACCACGTATTTCAGTCATCATCATCAGGTCCTCGCTCTCTGTTCTAACAGAGCCAGCGTAGTCAGAAGAGGATTCGGCCTACACTCCTCACGCTGGCCTGACACGTTGGAGAGGTCTCTTTGATGTTTATAAGCTTTGTTTAGTTTGTGTTTCCTAAGTCGCCTTCTACGATATCCACGGGAAGACTTGGAGTGGTCTTATTCTACTCTGCCGGGAACCACACGGCAGACACGTATTTTAATAAACCCTTATTAATTCGAACCAGTCTTAACTGAAATAAGTATAGCAATTATGAGTATGCATGTTGCAGTTTAAACGAAGAATGTAGAGGTACATCATCATCATCAGGTCTTTCTAGTCTCCACTGCAGGAGCACGACCCTCTCTGTATTACCAGAGAGAGCCATATACTAGCCTGAGTAGTCAGAGGATTTGGCCTACACTCTCCACGGTGGCCAGACAGGTTGGAGAGGTCTCTTTGATGTTATTAAGCTTTGTTTAGCTTGTGTTTCCTTAGTCGCCTTTTACGACATCCACGGGATGACTTGGAGTAGTCCTATTCTACTCTGCCGGGAACCACACGGCGAATATTATAGCTGCTCACTGCGCAGAACGTGCCCCGCCTCCCCGCGCGCGCCCCGCGCTGATCTTATATTGTGTTCTGCGATCGCCTCGCGCGATGTTCCGAACCGCCATAAACTTTGATTAGGACTGTAGTAATGTAGTGATTAAGGAAGTTAGTTTTTTTTAATGATATAAGACTGCAAACGTGCAAGCGGGGCACCTGATGGTAAGTGATGTCTGCTGCCCATGGACAACTGCAACACCAGGGGTGAGACAAGTGCGTTGCCGGACTTTATTTTTTCCTCCCCAGTTGGGTTCTCTCACTCACCAAACGAAACAGCAGCGGTAAAGCTACTACTCAAACTTCATTTTTGTTTTTGTGTTTTTCTTCATTTGATTCAAAAAATACTTCAGGTTATTTACTAAGGCTTGTATTGTTTATATTCTTGAATTCCTTTCTATTTGTAAAGTATTAGGAATAAAATGATTGGCGTCGCTACTGTGCCTAGTGTTCCCCCTTAATACTAGCAAAAGTGAAATTCACCAGTAGTTTCTTTTTTTTTATTCAATTAAGTTGGCAAATAGGCATGCGGCTCACCTTATGGAAAGCGGTTACCGGTAGCCCTATGGACGCCTGCTACACCAGGGATGTCACTCGCGGGTTGTACTAGTAATCAAAGATCGAGTTTATCTGGTTCCTTAATATTATTATTGATTGTGTATTTGTATTTGCAGGCAGAGCTGGAGTTGTGCGCCGAGGCGGAGGAGTCTCGCGCTCGCGCCGCGGCGCGCAAGCAGGAGCTGGAGGAGCTGCTGCACGACCTGGAGGGCAGGATCGAGGAGGAGGAAGAGCGCTGCAACGCGCTGCAGCAGGAGAAGAAGCGGCTGCAGCTCAACATACAGGTACTGACAGCCTAGCTTGTCGAAATTAGAGGATGGAACCCGCAGGATGATACTAAATCGAACAACATTGCCATTAATTTAAAAAAATTACGCCCGATCTCTCAAAGGCATCAGATGCGTCTTCACTAAAATCGTTCTCATTCTGCCACTATCTAAATAACCTGACAAGACAAAGACAGACTGAGATTTAAGATTGTCATTAGTTAAATTTATTTTGAATATACGGGGGATAGTTACATATAATTTTTAATCATCTCATCGTCACTTCAATATTTGTCTATGGTCTCTATTACCTTGAAAAAACATAAGGCAGTCGTTTGATACAAATAGTATCTTTTTCATGATTTGTGATACCTACATACGAGTGGTAGCTGAGAAAGGCTTCACCAATCTTTGAGTACATGCTGAGTTGGGAGGGGGACAAAAACCCCAGAGGGTTTGGTATTTTTAGTTTATACATTTAATGGTAGTGGTAGCAACATGTGACTGAGTTAGTATGGACATGTGATGAGGAGAGAAGAAACTCATATTACAAGAAAGGCATTAGATTTGAAAGTAGATGGTACGCGGAACAGAGGAAGACCTAAGAAACGATGGATCGATGGTGTTAGGGAGAGTATGAACAGGAGGGGAGTGACAAAGGCTATGGTAGATGATATATCAAGGTGGAGAGAGCTGACATACTATGCCGACCCCACATAAAAAAGTGGGATAAGGTAAAGGAAGAAGAAGAAGGTGGTGGTACCGCAATTATTAAACAATTAAACCTCTACAATGATAAAGAGATCTGGGATAAAGGACAATAGTTAAAATAAAAAATTCCGCACTTCAAAGGTTCATAGTTTCCTTTTGGGTCTTATGACCTTAGGTCCTATCCATCGAGCAAGGGATTCATGATCAGGTCCTTACAGTCTCCACTGCAGGAGCACGACCCTCTCTGTACTACCAAAGCCATATACTAGCCTGAGTAGTCAGAGGATTTGGCCTACACTCTCCACGCTGGCCAGACGGGTTGGAGAGGTCTCTTTGATGTTAATAAGCTTTGTTTAGCTTGTGTTTCCTTAGTCGCTTTTTACGACATCCACGGGATGACTTGGAGTGGTCCTATTCTACTCTGCTGGGAACCACACGGCGTCAAGGGATTAAGACGTGATAATATGTATACGTAATAGTCGGGACACAGTGACGCGGCAAGGGATTTCCATTCCTTGCTTCCTCCTTCCAATACTAACAAAGTCATACTATTCCAGGACCTAGAAGAGCAGCTGGAAGAAGAGGAGGCGGCTCGCCAGAAGCTGCAGCTGGAGCGCGTCCAGTGCGACGCCAAGCTTAAAAAGCTCGAGGAGGACCTGGCCCTCAGCGAGGACACCAACCAGAAACTCGTCAAGGAAAAGAAGGTCAGTCTTACTTATATTTCTAATTAAAAAAAAAATTGCTTCTCTTCCATGTTGGTTTGGTAGAATAGGAAAAAAATATACTAGCTCTTTTTTCTTAGTGCAGAACATAAAAGCCGGTCAAGGTATTGGGCGAAAATCTAAGGAAGGCAATGCGCCTCTCAACCCATTACTATTTTGATTCCGCTCTCTACATTTACGCTCACTAATAAGCTAAACATAGCCTTTGTGTATTTATTTATATTTGTGTTTTATGACCTTGGGCTCTGTCTATCCCGCATGGTATAAAGACGATACAATAAAATTCAAAATCAATTGTTTATTTAATATAATGAGAAGCTATAAATTAAGTACATTAATAATCTTCTACTGAGTTTGAGTTATCTAGCGACAATATTATGAGTTAACCAAATGCAATTGACATTAATTACTATACGGGTAATACGAAACTAATGACCAATTCTAATTAGTCGGGTTATATTTTAACGATACAAAACGCTATCGCTCAATGTTTTTTTGGTACAGGAACGAGTCCGACTCCGTGAATGTAAACATTTGGCGTATTTCTGAGATATAATAAAGTTTCTGTAGTAGTTTTTGCTATAAGTTGTTTTTTTATTAGCTATTGAGTCTTACTTATTTATAATAAAGTTTCTGTAACAGTTTTTGCTATTTTTTTTATTTTTTATTAGCTGTTGAGCCTCAATGCAGGGCAAAAGATTTTTTACGTTGCCAAATAATTACTTTACCTGAAAACTCCCTCCATTCTTTAAGGAAAATAATTCTAACTATCTGTTCTTTGGTTTATTTTTTTACACAAAAAACAACAATTTTATTTTTTATTTCATCCCAATGTTGCGAACCCCTGAAAATTTGTTTACATAATTTACAGCTTCTTATGATGGGGTCTTTAGGTTGCTCAGAACACTTATTAATTGTCATACATATATTATTAACAACTGGAAACTTGTTGACGTCAGTAATTACTTATGGCTAAATTTAACTTTAGTAATTGTAGATGTCGGAGAGTGGCTCGCAAATGAAAAAATCCAATGTAAAAATGTATTTGCACGTTTATTGCAAAATTTTCACAAAACAATAAAAAACAATAGACTGAACATAAAAGAGAAAACAAAAGGCCGGGAAAAAACAATTGACAGTGACACATATATTTTTTAAGATTGCCAGTGCTAACTGCAGACATTTTCTTTTTCTATTTTTTTTTTAAAAACCTTTTTACATACCTAACATTTCCCACCCCTAGTGCTGCCCTAGCAGCACTCATTGCCAATTGGAATTCGTAGTACACGCGTGGTTGATCTAGTAAGAGTACCAGCCTGGGTGTTAATGTTTACCATTCGAACCCGGCCATCCTTCCCAGGAAAAACTTCTACAACCAACCCTCTCGGCCAAGTGTTCCGTGGACTGTTAGGATCAGCAATCAGCACTAAATCTCCAACCTGAAGAGACCTTTCCTCGGTAAGCCACTTCGTTCTCGGTACCATCTCCGGCAACACTTCTCGTACCCACCTATGCCAAAACATATCTGCAAGTCTCTGAGATATACGCCACTGTTTCCTGAGAAGAATATCACGGTCAACGAAAACACCAACTTGTGGCAAGTTCGATGATGATCCTATTAAGAAATGATTTGGGGTAAGTGCCTCAGAACTACCCGGTTCAACTGAAACATGTGTTAAGGGACGGCTATTGACCATATTCTCCACTTCTGCTAACAGGGTTGCAAGGGTTTCTTCCTTGGGGGCGCGTTCTTTCAGGACAACTTTAAGTGATGTTTTCACACTGCGTATGAGCCGCTCCCAGGCCCCCCCCCAATGTGGGCTAACAGGTGGAATGAACGTCCATTTCACTCCTTTATTTAGGGCTTCACCTTCCAGAGCCGCCTGGTCCAACTGAGCAATAGACCTTTTCAGTTCTTCGTCGGCGCCCCTAAGATTCGTCCCATTGTCTGAAAACAGCTGCTGCGGCCAACCGCGACGAGACGCCATCCGACGAAGAGCCATGATAAAGGAATCTGTGGTAAGTGAGGCCACCATTTCTATGTGGATTGCTCTTACCGTCATGCAAGTAAACAAGACACCATACCTCTTCAAGCGATTTCTTCCTGCAGTTACCTCTAATGGCCCGAAAAGATCAACTCCACAAAAGGTGAATGCGCGCTGATGATGTGCCATCCTAGCCTCTGGTAAGCAGCCCATCCTTGGAATTTCAGGTTTACTTTTCCTTATTCGACAGACCATACATTTAGAAACGACATTTTTTACAGTTGGTCGCAGCTTAATGATCCAGTATTTTTGCTTAAGTTCATTAACTGCCAACTCTTGATTTCCGTGAGCCGCATTGACATGGTAAGCGCGTACTATCAGCCTAGCGATATAATCACCTCCATCTAATATGATAGGGTTTTTTGTTTCAGGTGCAACGCCGACAGCAGCATCTATCCGTCCACCAACTCGCAGAATCTCATGTGTATCCAAATATGGAGTCAAGGTAAGTAGCTTGCTGGTCTTAGATAATGGATGAGCATTTTTTATTTTCCAGATTTCTTCGCCAAATGTTCGCCCCTGCGAATAACGCAGCAATATGCGTTCAGCATTCTCCATCAGCCTCACGTCATCACTGGGACATATTTTCTTTAATTTATCAATAAATTTTAGAATTGTAAACATAGCACGAACCAATCTCAGCCATGAAGAAAAACGAGTGGGATCCGGAACTGAAAACTGAGCTGTGTCCATAGAAACTGCACAAACACATTCCAACTGCGTTGTGTCTACCTCCAGTTGTGTGACATCTTTGGGCCAATCGTCCTTTGAGCCACAAAGAAAGGCAGGGCCGTGTAACCACTCACTTCTCAACGTAGACACGTCGTAGTTGCCATGTCAGCTATGTTCATCTTGGTAGGAACGTACCGCCACTCATCTGGTTTCGTTAGTTCATCTATTTCACCTAATCTATTTGCAACAAAGGTCTTGTAATTCTTCGAATTGTTTTTTATCCAATAAAGTACTGTGGTAGAATCACTCCAAAAAAATTTCTGTTGCGGTTTTATTCGATGCTCCCGTACTATTGTATCAGCTAAGCGTGCCGCAAGCACCCCAGCTTGTAACTCCAATCTTGGAATTGTTGTGGCCTTAAGCTTGGCTACACGGCTTTTACTTGCTATAAATGCCACAAACCAATTATTATCCTTTTCCTTCCAGCGCCAATAAGCTACCGCATTCATAGCCGTCGAAGATGCATCGCAAAACACATGCAGCTGTAGACATGAATAGGTGTTCTGATGATTTGTTTCCATCACGCTGTTACTCACGGCTGCTATACCATAGTAACGAGGTAGCCCCACACTTGACAAAGTGCTCAACACTTGTAACCATTTGTGCCACTTATCATGCAAATCATCAGACACCTGCTCATCCCAGCCAGTGTTTCCTTTCCAGCACTCTTGAAGAATAATTTTTCCTGTTATTGTGACAGGTGCTAATATCCCATAAATGTCAAATATTGACATCACAACTTGCAGCATCTGTCTCTTGGTTGGTTTGTCTGTTCCATTTACTAAACTGGGTGGTATCCGTTTGAATGAAATGTCAATTTTTAATAAATCTTCTAATGGCTCCCAAATAAGGCCTAAAATTCTTTCTCCATTGGTGTGAGCCTGTTGTCCGTTAGTAAATATTTTAGCCGTTTCACCCAGATCTTCTTGAGGAATAGTGCTAAGTACGACTTTGCTGTTAGTTGTCCAATTCCTGATGTGAAAGTTGCCCTGGCTGTGGATGTATGTGATGTCACGGACTAAGTCTATGGCTGTTTTTTCATCTACACTGTCTATGTAATCGTCACAGTAGTGAGAATGCACTATAGCATCAGCTGCTCGAGGCAAATCCTTCTGAAACCTTTCAGCATTTTTGTTCTTCACATACTGAGCTATAAAGGGTGAACAGTTGGCTCCAAAAATCAATGAGGTCATCACATTTGTTTTCAGTGATCCATCAGTATCTCGAAACAGGAAACGAAAGGCATCTTGGTCTTCAGGTCTTATTTTTACTCTTAAGAACATATCCTTAATATCCCCAGTTATACCAACCTGATTCTCCCTGAATCTCAACATGATACCAAACAAGGACTGGAGTAGGTCGGGTCCTTTGAGTAGATAGTCATTGAGTGACAGTCCATTGGTTTGAGCAGCAGCATCGAAAACTAGGCGCAGCTTCTTTTTGTTTGGATTGTCCACACCAAAATGCGGCAGGTACCATGTCTTGGGGTTCTTAACAGATGTTCCAACTTCCTCGCTTGACAGTTCCCGGGCATACTTGTTCACAAACAGATGATGAATACGCTCTCGATATCGCTCAGCAAACTCTTCATTTTTCTTCATCTTCTGTTCAACACTTCGCAGTCTTGTAATGGCCATAGGTAATGTGTCAGGCATCTTGCAGTTTTCATCCTTCCAAGGTAAGCCAATGTACCATTTTTTGTCCTTCAGTGTTGAAGTTTGTTTTAGAATTTCCAGTGCGCGCAAATCTTCAACGTTTTGACGTGGCTTAGCAGAAATGCCTAAGGATTCGATGGAGAAGAAGTGACCCACCTGATCATGGAGAACACGAAGTTCGTTCTCCTCAGTGTCACCTGTTATCAGCAAAGATGAGTGCTGAACTTGCTTTCCAGTTGCGGCTGCCCGTCCATGTAAACACCAACCTAGAGGGGTATGAGTAGCACAAGGTTCATTCGCAGCACCTACTACGCATTCCAATGGCATTAACAAATGAGAATTATCCTGCCCAATTAATATTTCGGGCCTTAATTGACCTAATGGCAATCTATTTTTAATATTTTTTAAATGACTATAATAATTATAATTTACAACAGTTACATTTTGTACAGGCAAGTTAAGATTACCCACACTTCGTGCATTGAATTTAAAAATTTCACTTTGCTTATTATTACCATTACATACATATTTACTAGAAACAGAAACATTGACAATTTGAGATTCACATACCAACGAAGTACTGTCCCAGGCGCCGCGTACGCGCAAACACTCCCGGCGACCATGCAGGCCTGCACGGGCTGCAAGCTCGGCGCTAATTAGAGACACACTGGAGCCGTCATCGAGTAAAGCTGCTGTACTTACTATTTGTCCATTAGCGCAGTGAACGTTTACAGGTACCACTTTCAATAAAACCGCACACTTGTCCATGTCTATATGGGTCACTGTTTCCACATGAGACACAATTGATACAGGTCCTGGTTCAGGCACTGTCACTGCACTGTCCTGGTTCTGACGAGGTATGTAATGCAGCCAGCGATGATGACTCTGCCCACAGCCTTCCGCATTGCAGGCAGGTGCAGGGCACGTCGCCCTGTCATGATGAGCAATCAGACACTTGTAGCATAATCCATGACGCTTTACATGCTGCCAGCGATCCTTGCGCAAAGCTCTCTTGAACTTCTTACACTCTGTTAATTTATGTGATGATAGCTTACAAAATTTACAGCTTTCTTCATCCATCTGCACTAAGACAGCCTCACTGTGGGTGTAATTCTTCTTGTCAGGTCTGCTGGCAGGCAAATACAGAAGATTGGCCCCTGACTGTGATAATTTTACAGCTTCTTCATGTAGAAACTCAGATAACATACACAGCTTGCTAATTTTATCTTTATTCTTATGTAAGTAGCTAAAGTCATTCCATTTTGAGATTAAAACAGTAGGCATTTTACTCAGTATGACTGTAGTAACATTTACTCCTTGAAGATATTCACATTTATCAAGTGCTTGGACTGCTGTTACATAATTTGAGACTTTGATTGAGAACTTTGTAATTTCTTTGTGATATTCTAATGGTAATGGAGGTAATTTTTTCAATTCACCAATAATTTTCATTAAAATTATATCTGGGTTACCAAACATAAGCTTCAAAGTCTCCAAAACTTTATTTGGAGTAGTTGGAGTGATCAAAAGAGACGACACCGCTTCTCTGGCAGCTCCTCGTAAACATTTTCTTAGTCTCCACGTCTTCTCTTTATCATTGAACTTACAAAGTTCATTTGATTCCTCATATGCTTGTACAAACTGTAAATATTCCATTGGATCACCAGAGAATATAGGTAAATCTCTGGATGTGCTGAGACGACTTATTAAGTTTTGATTTTGGTTATTTGAGACAGTAGAGGTAACCAATTGTTGGAGCGCAGCTGCTAATTGTTGAACTGTACCATCTGGACTGGAGTGTACTTTCTCCGGGTTCAACAGTTCCTGTTTGATATCCATGTCGTGGACCTGTTGATTACGTAGTTCCTTTTGGCTGCGGTCCATCCACCTCTCGATGTCACTTCTAGTGCACTGACTTAAGTGCGTAGCCTCCGATAGTGAACTGTCGTCAAGGGCCGCGATGTCCGCGGCTAACTTTTTGTCTAGTAATTCCATTTGTATGCGAGCCTTTTCTTGCGCCACTTCCAATTCCAGCCTCTTTTTGCGGGCCGCGACGGATGACACTTTTGATTTTACAGACTTCTGGCTTGTGACCGACTGACGTCTTTTTCCTATACACGTAACCTCACTTTCCGAAGCAATATTGGCAACTGGTTGGGATGCGGTTGCGGTGAGATCATGAGGCGTTTCGTTTTTAGCCACAACTTTCCGGGCAGCACTTCTGGTTTGCACCATTTTCAAGCTGGGTTCTGGAGTACGTGCTAACATATTCTGGCGGCTGCTTCAAATCCGGCGAGAGGACCACTTTGTAGATGTCGGAGAGTGGCTCGCAAATGAAAAAATCCAATGTAAAAATGTATTTGCACGTTTATTGCAAAATTTTCACAAAACAATAAAAAACAATAGACTGAACATAAAAGAGAAAACAAAAGGCCGGGAAAAAACAATTGACAGTGACACATATATTTTTTAAGATTGCCAGTGCTAACTGCAGACATTTTCTTTTTCTATTTTTTTTTTAAAAACCTTTTTACATACCTAACAGTAATGATGATGTTGAATTTTCAGATACTTGAAGAACGTGCCAACGACTTATCTCAAGCGCTAGCCGAGGAAGAAGAGAAGGCCAAACATTTGAGTAAGCTCAAGGCGAAGCAAGAGTCTGCCATCGCAGAGCTCGAAGAGAAATTGCTCAAGGTAACAAAAATGGCTGTCATTTATTTAACTAAAATAATACTATTTGTATTTGGCGCGATGACCTCGACGTTTTCCAACGTGATTTGGTTCGAAACTGCATTGGAAAGAGACAAGTGGAAGGAAATGCGAGAGACCTTTGTCCAGCTGTGGGACAGTAAGGGTTAACATAAAAAATACTTTTTGTAGAAATATAGAAAATTGCATGGTTGGGCAGAAATTGCAATAGACAGGAGAAATTGAATAAGTGAATGGAAAAATTAGGGGGAGGCCTTTCGTATTGGTAATTAAAGGTTTGTGTTTTCGAACCATACGAATATAATTTGAAACATAAATAGTTTAAGAACATAGGAAAACAAACACAAAAAATTAACAAAAAAACTAAAAGTCATATTGAAATCAAAAGTTCACTACTATTAGTAGAAATAAATGTTCATAATCGCGATGTTCAGGACCACCAACTGCGGCAAGAGGTGGACCGCGCGAAGAGGAAGCTGGAGACGGAGCTGCAGGACGTCAAGGAGCAGCTGGTGGAGCGGAAGGCGCAGGTGGAGGAGCTGCAGATCGTGCTCAGTAAGTCTGAAAGAACTTCTATATAAACTGGGTTAGACGAGCCGTACGTACAAAATAGGAGATAATACTGCAATGTGCAGCATTAGCGGAAACAGTAAACAAATGTATAACATTGACAAGTTTTTTTTTTTTTTCAAGATATGTCAAAGGCGCAATAAATTCCCTTATTTTACATACAAATACGCGATGAAAATAAATAATGTGCGGTACGATTTTCTCATTGCTCGAAAATAGCGATTCCGAACACCTTTATGTTGTTTTACGAACGAGGCTAAATAGATCCATAGTTTGACGCTGATTTTTTTTTTTAATTTTGTGGGGTATATGTATATTATCCCTGTCCATGTTGTAGAATGAAGTTGTTCTCATTGACTTCCGTTTCCAGCCAAGCGCGAGGAGGAGTTGGCGCTGGCGCAGAGCCGGCTGGACGAGGAGGGAGCCCTACGAGCAGCTGCCCAGAAGGCGGCGCGCGAGGCCGAGTCGGCGCTGGCGGACGCGCACGAGGACCTGGAGGCCGAGCGCCTGGCGCGCACCAAGGCCGAGAAGCTGCGCCGCGACCTCAACGAGGAGCTGGAGGCGCTCAAGAGCGAGCTGCTGGACTCGCTGGACACCACTGCTGGTAAGTGTAACCCTAATACGTCTCATGAATGCTTGTTCTTATCGAAATCTACTTTTTATATATTTTAAAGAAGAACTTAAGCAACTTTATTTATCTTGTGCCGGATATACTCTAATGTACGCCATAGTGTAAAACTTCTCACCATCATAAAAATTTACGAACGACGCTCTCATCGGTGGAATTCTTTCCATCCCTTTTCTATCCCCGCCATATGGTATGAAACTTCTATGACCCGCTTTCTGGATCAATCATTAACACATTATTTGTCTTCCAGCCCAGCAAGAGCTCCGTTCGAAACGCGAGCAAGAAGTCGCAGTCCTCAAACGCAGCCTCGAGGAGGAAGCGGCCTCGCACGAGGCCACGCTGTCCGAACAACGGCACAAACATTCGCAGGAGCTGCAGCAGCTCAACGAACAACATGAACAACTCAAAAAGAACAAAGCTGGTGAGTCTCGTGTACTAATTAAACAAGATTAAAAAAACAACTACAGAATTAGCCTTTATAACTGGTGCAAGGTGCAAAGATTCAAACAATACCCATACGTCCAATGTACGTCCGTCGTTCTGACGTACTTACATCTATACATGAACTCGAAAAACAATACACTCGTTTCTGGCAGTCGAGTATTTCGGAATTTCTTCCAAATATGCTGTTTTAAATGCTGTAAAGAAACACCAATTACATTTTTTTTGCATTGCAAGTACAAGTTCGCGAGGCCTAAGCTGAGCTTTGCATTTGTGTGAGTGCACATAGATAGTGTAGGTGTGACATCGGCTTACAGCGCGACGCATCTCCGCCGCGCACCTGTCACACTTCACCCTTGTACTGGTAGCAGTGTGACGTATTTAATTCTTAATATTTTGTTCTTGTGTCCGATTTATTAGTGAAATAGCTGCAAACAAAAGTAAACGAAGAATACGAAACCCTTTAAATAGCCATGTAATAGAAATATTTTGTAATTTAAACAGTTATTTTAAAAACATGAACGATAAAGACGTGTCAAGTGTCAAATTTATTTTTAAGAGTTTTTGGTCTGACTCTACTTTTGGTGATTACTCACACAAATGCAGAGCTCAGCTTACGCCTTCCCGACTTGTACGTTATGCGTTGCCCATTAGGATTGAATTAAAAACTTTTTTCGTAACCACCATTGAATTCCAAAAAAGTTTTACCACGGCGTCTATGACAACGACAGTTAGCAAAAGAATAAAAACAATTCCACATTCAAACACAAACGTCAGACTTCAAACACTTTGGACAGTGCCATATACAGCAATTTGGAACGAGTTTACAGTAAATTTTGTAGGGTTTTTATATGATGCGCGACGATGGGCTCGATGAAAGAGCGAAGGCAGAAAAACGTGAAGTTCGGATTGTCCAAGGAGGATAGTTGCGAGGAGGAGAGGGAGAAGGAGGGGTGTCCGGGGGAGGAGGGGAGCTTCCACTCGGCGAGGGACTACTGGCAGCACATGTGCAGGCCTTCCGAGCCGGAGGCTAAGCACGATGTCTCGGTGCTGGGTGCGTTGCATGTATGTTTTATAGGTAGGTCGGAGAGTAGTATAAGAGTGAGAAAACGTGAGCGGGCTGGTCAATTCTGTGGCGCAGTGGTTAATGCTCCAGCCTGCGACACGAGTGGTCCTGGGTTCGATCCCCTATCAGGTCATGATGGATCTTTTTCAGATTAGCCTGAGTCTTGGATGTTTATCTATATATGTAAGTATTTATTATAAAATACAGTGTCGTTGAACTAGTGTCCTACGGCACAAGTTCACAACTTACTGTGGGGCTAGCTCAATTTGTGTGATATATCCGTATATATTAATAATATATTTAAAACTTTGCCCTCGCGTCTTGTATGATATTTACGTAACTTCGTAAATAGAGATAGATGTGTGTAGCGAAACGCGTGACGTGTTTAGGGAGTACAGAATGAGCCTTTACATTATAGCGAGAGGCGAATCTTTATCGGCAACTATGGCGGTGCCCCTATAATACAAGAAAATAAAAGCCCGCACGACACTAGGAACTATTTATTTCCTAAAACTAGTGGTTATCACTTTTCACATTTCATGAGAAAATAAAAAGAATCTAATCTGTGGCAAAATCAATTGCCGGCACCGCGCGGGCGCTCACTAAATTTTCACAATCGTAGAGACTTTATATCATAGAGTAGCAATATCCCGTGACTTCGTACGCGTATATTATAGCTTCACACTTTAAATACTCGTAATCTTTCTTTTTTACAAGAGAACTAAAGAGGAATTTCAGTGGACTACACGGTGTTTGTTGATGTTTATAAACTATGAAAGAACTAAAAAAATATACTCTATATCATATCATAGTGCGCCTGAAGTAAGATTTACTTAGCCGGCTGGTGGTTGTTCGTCTTGCTGCGGCGTCTGTGATGAAATCAGCGGATTCGCGACAAATGGTCGCAAGAGGCTTCGTGGGCAAACCAACGAAATCAATAACACCATCATTTCGTTGATGAACAAGAATAACTCGCCAGCTGGCGAAATAAATGAAGAAAGTCTCTAAGGGACACGTATCCAGGGCCTTAAAAGGAAATTAGAATATAACACGCGGCGTATGCCTCTGTAGAGAATCATAAAATAGGAGATATTACTGAAAGCTGTGCCGCCAGAGTGCGCCACTAGCACATACAGTAAAACAGGTTTGACACTGACAAGTATGTACATGTCAGTGTCAAAGTCGCAATTAATTTGTGAAATTGTACATTAATCCTTTATTAATTTGATTTTAAAATACTCCTATAAGTATTAAAATATAAAAATGCAATTAATCTGCGTATTCGGATGTAAAATAAAGGCAATTTATTGCAAGTTTGACATACTTGTCAATGTCAAACATTTGTTTACTGTCTCTGCTAATGCTGCCCTCTGGCGGGAAAACATTGCAGTATTATCTCCCATTAGCGAGGTGCCCGTGTGTCATTCGTTATAACCTTATGTCCACATAACGTATTACCGTCACACGTCGGTATTCTGGTCACCCTGCTTCTGGTCGAACAGCTCTCTGTAGATATGATGCGGGGACTTTTACACCGTAGGTATTTTGTAGAAGTTCGATTGCACCGCCGCAAGTGGTGATCTCTTTTTTTATTCCTTGGTACCATACTGCTGCGTAGAGTTTCTGTTTTGAACATTTGTCCGTTTGTTTACTTGACGCGTTACACGCACAAATATTTTTAACCCCACATGCAAAAAGTGCGGGTGTTATAAGTTAGACCGCTATGGGTGTACGTCTACCTGTGTCACCGTAGCTATTAAACAGGTAAACTGATTTCCATGCGGTGTTTTTTATTTAAAAGTTTAGGTATGTTTTATCGGTCCAGCCATTTTCAAAATAGAGGGATTTTCGTGTCGGGGGTTGCTAAAATACTACTTTTAAATCATTGTTTGACCGAGTCCTCTGACTGCTCTGACTTTGTATAGCTCTGGTAGTGAGGAGAGGGTCGTGCTCCTGTATTGGAAACTGGCGAGGACCTGTCATCATCAGATGATGATGAAATCATTATTCACTTTATCTCTTTGCACTATGTTTTTTATGTATATATTGACGGCTGTTGTCGTTTCCAGCGCTCGAGAAGGCCAAGGCGGCTCTGGAGGCGGAGAACGCGGACCTGGCGACGGAGCTGAAGACTTGTAGTGCGGCGCGCACGGAGGGCGAGCGGCGCCGCAAGCACGCCGAGGCCACGCTGGCCGAGCTGGCCGCCAAGCTGCAGGAGGTCGAGCGCGCCAGGTTGGATCACATTAAAACAGACAACATCCTTTTGAAGCAGTTCCCGGCAGAGTAGAATAGAACCACTCAAGTCTTCCCGTAGATGACGTAGAAAGCGACTTATGAACTAAACAAAGCTTATAAACATCAAACAAAGAGACCTCTCCAACCCGTCTGGCAAGCATGGAGAGGCCAAGTCCTCTGACTGCTCTGGCTAATATATGTCCAGAGACGGTTATGGTCCTGCAATGAAGACTAAAGAAGATCTTATGATGATTATGATCCTTTTCAGTACATTTACTGCTCTCACTTGGATGGGTAACCGCAAGTGACGTAAAAATATATCTGGCTCATCCCTGCTCCGAAAGGCCGGGACCAACGACTTAGCGCACATGTCGTTGAGCTGGTCCCGGCTGCCACCAAAAATTCAAAGCTGTCGCGGTTAAATCTCAAATATCGACATAGTTATACAGTGAGAATGTTTTTAACGAATAATGCTTTTTATTTTATGTTAAGTTGTAGTAAAACCTACTTCAGATAGCATAATAATCCCTCTCAACAGGTCTTATTATTTTATTTATTTTTAATGTAATTTTAATTTCACAGGAGTGAAATCCAAGAGAAGTGCGTACGCCTACAAAGCGAAGCTGAGCAAGCCTTGGCTCAACTCGAACAGTCCGAGCTCAAGGCCTCTGCCGCCGTCAAGCAGGCCGCTACTGCCGGAGCACAGCACGCCGAGGTCCAAGCCCTGCTGGATGAAGAAACGAAGCAGAAGCTAGCTCTCCAAACCCGGCTGAGGAACGTGGAGCAACAGCTAGAGCAGGCCCGGGAACAGCTGGATGACGAGGAGGAAGCTAAGAGGAACCTCGAGAAACAGGTAAGATAACTTAACATAGTGTTTGAGCTCAAGGTTTCCGCCGCCGTGAAGCAGGCTGCTACTGCCTGCTGGATGAAGAAACGAAGCAGAAGCTAGCTCTCCCAACCCGCCTGAGGAACGTGAAGCAACAGCTAGAGCAGGCGCGGGAACAGCTGACGAGGAAGAAGCTAAGAGAAACCTCGAGAAACAGGTGAGATAATATAGTATAGTGTTTTAGCTAAAGGCCCCTGCTGCCGTCAAGCAGGCCGCTACTGTAGGCGCACAGCATGCCGAGGTTCAGGCCTTGCTGGATGAAGAAACGAAGCGGAAGCTAACCTTCCAAACCCGGCTGAGGAAAGTGGAGCAACAGCTAGAGCAGGCCCGACTCTTCCAAAAATCGTGGCGGAAACTCTTTAATTTTTTTTTTCTTTTCACCTCGCAAAATAAAATATATATTACTTTTGTCAGGTGGCAGCGCTTACGCAACAAGTGGCCGATGCAAAGAAGAAGGCGGAAGAGGAAGCTGAAACGGCCGCGGCCCTGGAAGAGCAGAGGAAGAAGCTCAGCAAGGACATGGAGGCCCTCTACCGGCAAATCGAGGAACTGCAGCAGAACAACGACAAACTGGACAAGAGTGAGTTCTATAGTTGCAACATTATTGTGAAATAAAGAAAAAGTTAGAATAAAAAAAATAATATTAATTATTAATATACCAGCTACTTTTCTTGTGCAGACCATAAAAGGTGCTCCAGTCAAAAATCTCAGGAAGCACGCTTACCACCTTTACTTCTCTTTGCGTAGACTATAAAAGTTGATTAATGAACTACCCACATTTCATCATCATCATCATGAAGTCTTTTTTAGTATTCACTGCAGCAGCATGACGCTCTCTGTACTATCAGAGCCATATATTAGCCATAGCGGTCGGAGGATTTGGCCTACGCTCTCAACGCTGGCAGACGAGTTGGAGAGGTTTCTTTTATGTTTATAAGCTTACTACCCACATTTAAATTTAACCACGCGAAATCGGCCTTAGCCGGTCAGAAAAACCTATTATATACATATACATACATACTATCATGCTCCTTTCCCTGGGGGTAGGCAGAGACCAAGGACCGCCACTTGCTACGATCCTTACAAAACTCTCTCGCTTCATCTACATCCATCACTCTTTTCATACATGCTCGCCGGTTTCGGGTACTCCTGACTTGCCCCTTGGCAAGAATTTCCGCAATCTGCAGGCCTATTTGCTAACTTTTGACAGCTACGGTGTACATCATTTTCATGGTAACTTCAATATTCATTACGGCTTCGGTATGAATGACTATTTTTATTTAAGATATGAAAACCGTAATGGATGCTAAAGTGACAATCAAATCGTTGTACACCGAGTTAGCAAATCGGCCTGCTGGTCACAGTATGTGCATCGAGGACGCCCCTGACTTACTCTTCCGGTCACATTTGCCTTATAGAGTTTCTATGCGAGTCTTCTTTCATCCATTCTTTCTACATGTCCAAACCACCTTTTTTTATTTTTACGATTAAAATATAATATTACAATCAATGACAGGCAAGAAGAAGATCCAAGCGGAACTGGAGGATACGAACATCGAATTGGAAGCGCAGCGCGCCAAGGTGATGGAGCTGGAGAAGAAACAGAAGAGCTTCGATAAGGTATGATTTGTTTACTTCTCATAGTCTTACAGGACAGTAAACGAGTGGAATATTTGATGTAATACCATTATTTCTCTTTGTCTTATGAAAAACCAAGACATAAGTAAAAGAATTAAATCTCCATTATACCTATTTTATGATAAAACTTGATGGATCAAAGAATTATCAGGCAAGACCCTTGAGAAATATAACAGTGACGCAAATGCAAATCCATGCAAACGTGTTGCGAAACTAGGCTACCTACACATCGGCACTAAAACTCCATGCAATTTTTCATTGTTCCGAAACTCAAACTCTGTCAAATGTAAAATAAGTCACATACAAAGATGTCGCATACATGTAACGTAAAAAGTAAGTGTCACTTGTGGTATCCTTCGTGCTTAGTCATTAGTATTCCTAGGTCCATGTAAAACTTATGGCAACGACCATTATGGCTTTAGTTTTTTTGCTTATTATTTTTACCCACATTTTCCTGTATGCCGATTTTTATATTTGCTATTCCCAGTAATAAGAAAACCCCACTATCAATATGGCAACTTACTGAATAACTACAACATTAGTTACTAGATTCATTATGAAACGCGCAGAATTTCAACGATTCTGAGCCTAAGAAAAACTTCTGCCGCAGCACAGTCGGAGGATCTTTTCTTTGTAAAGCATACCACCTAGCTTACTACAAATTCATATAAATTATCTTATTTTTGTCTCATCATTTTTGTACCAGACACAGGCAATACAAACTTAATAATATTTTTTTATTTTTTATGTTTGTCCTTTTGATATGTTATCCAGTCGGAGGATTTTCTTCAGCGATTTGATACAGAATTATTAACATGGTTTGGCTTCAGGTGGTGTCAGAAGAGAGAGCCGTAGCGGAGCGTTACGCAGCGGAGCGTGACGCGGCGGAGCGTGACGCAAGGGACAAAGAGACGCGCGTGCTGTCTCTCACGAGAGAACTTGACGATGCGGCCGAAAAGGTATGTATCTCATTCATCTTTACAGATATTAATTAATAAATTAAAGGCCACTTGCTTTTTCCTGTACTTACGAGTAGAAATTTGTTAAATAGCATAAGTTTTTTTTATTAAAACTAACCTCAGCTATATCTGAGGTGTTGTCAGCAGGTACCATGAATTGCTAGGCGCATCGCCTATTCCCACGGTTCTATAGATTAACCCAAATTCTCAATCAGTGACGGCATCATTCTTTCCGAAAATTATGTTTTTGTTTTTCGTATGTGTAAGTGGCCAACACTGGTGTCAGATTTTTCAAGCTGCCTTAAGGCATCTGACATAGCTTAACGACTGCCATCAACGATGACAGCCTCCCGGCGGCCAACGGCTTAACGTGCATTCCGAAGCACGGAGGAGCTCGAGATATTTTTATGTCACTTGTGGTCACCCATCCAAGCAGGGACTGCACCAGGGGCTGCTTAACATACGTAAGCGCTCACAGAGTTCACAGGTTCTGGACCATCGGGCTCCGAATATTATTAAACTATGCTATAAAGGAATTTTTTTTTAAATAATGCAATTAATATTGATATTTGTGTGTCCACAGATAGAAGAATTAGAACGCTCGAAACGCCTCCTTCAATCTGAACTGGATGAGCTCGCGAACACCCAGGGCACGGCCGACAAGAACGTCCACGAGCTAGAAAAGGCCAAGCGAGCCCTGGAGTCGCAACTAGCCGAGCTGAAAGCGCAGAACGAAGAGATTGAGGACGACTTGCAGCTGACTGAAGATGCTAAACTGCGGCTAGAAGTGAACATGCAGGCCATGCGGGCACAGTTCGAGCGGGATCTACAGGTATGTGTCATTTGGACCTTATGCCTCTGTGCTAAGGTTCATTTTAGTTCTAGAGTCGCAACTAGCCGAGCTGAAAGCGAGGAACGAAGAGATTGAGGATGACTTGCAGGTTACTGAGGATGCTAAATTGCGGCTGGAAGTTAATATGCAGGCCATGCGGGCACAGGTTGAGCGGGATCTACAGGTATGTGTAATTTAGACCTTATCTCTCAAAGATACGGTCCGTTTTTAATCGAGAGCTGGCAGATCTAAGCGGGCCTTCGAGTTCGAGCTGAAAGCGCTGAAAGAGAGATTGGGGATGACTTGCAGCTTACAGAAATTTATATATTTTATATATTTTATTTTATTATTTTTTAATTTAACCATTATTTCTCTATAAAAGAAAATAGTTGTCAATAATTTATTCTATAGTTATGATGGTAATAAGGCATATTTATTTGAATGCAGGCTAAAGAAGAACAAGGCGAAGAGAAGAGGCGAGGTATCGTGAAACAGCTGCGGGACTTGGAAGCCGAGTTAGAAGAGGAGAGGAAACAGCGCGCCGCTGCGCTTGCGCAGCGCAAGAAGTTGGAAGCTGACCTCAAGGACAACGAGCAGGCCTTGCACATGGCCAACAAGGTACGCAATTTATTGACTAGCTCTCAAATATGCAGAAGAATTTGAGATCTTTTTCCATGGTTAAGCCTTTTAATGAACTGGGGTAACATGACTCAATTAACTGTAAACCAAAGCAATTATTTTCTTTATTTTATTGTAGGTTATACTTTGATAATATCATAAAAAACGTCTCAGGTGATTTTTTAAATATTTAGGTGTTGAATTTAAGTTTGTTTAATCCTCGTACCGTAGCGCACAGTCTCATCACATCGATTTAATGCGTTTAATGAAACAGATAGTCAACTTTTAGTATATTGTGTTCTTTATATATTCTATCCAAACTTTAACACCAGCATCGATGACGAATTTGAATCCAACTAAACGGAAAACTTTCAAGTTGTAAGCCAAAAAAGAGATTAGGAGACAAGTTTTCGATTTTTTTAGGTAGCGTCTATGTCAAAAGCTGGAATGTAGAAGTCTTTTGTATCGATAAGTTTGTTTATTTGTTTGTATTAAATTCATGTATGTACAACATGTATTCAAGAAGGCTTCTCTCGCTGTATGGTGATTGTCATATAGTAGAAATAGAATATATATTCAATGTGTGTGTGGTGCGCAGGTGAAGGAGGACGCGACGAAGCAGGTGAAGAAGCTGCAGCAGCAGATGAAGGAGGCGGTGCGCGAGGCGGACGAGGCGCGCGCCCAGCGCGAGGAGGCCGCCGGCGCGGCGCGCGACGCCGAGCGACGCGTCAAGGTATTCTCACAGTGACACATACACAACGAGTATCCGCCAAATGAGAGTTTTTAGAATCGCGATTTCCACCAGATGGCGGCACTCGAGACATATTTTTGACAGCTAAGATATTTTGACGTAAAAATAATGCTAAAACATGATTTGTGGATTTTGACAGCGGCTGTCAAAAATGCCTATCTACTACTACCTACCTGGGGAAAAAGGCTAATTCTGAAACCCCTGGATTCCTTTATTAAACCATTTGTTCTTACAGTGGCACATAGATAGCGCCATCAATTATCTGAGGTCGGCGCACTATGTCTTATCTTTCCATGTTTTTCTATTTCCCGTCATACTCACTTCCACTCCCGCCACCCTCATGTCCTGCCTTACACATTCTATCCATCTCTTTTTTGATCTCCCTCGTTCTTGATTTCCACTAACTTCCATGCTCAGTGCTTTTCTTGTTATATGCCGATCTTCTCTCCTCAGTGCCACCTATATCGTTAAATAACAAATAAAACGCGTGACGCATATACGGTGCAGACATGGAACACTGTAGAATTTTATTTTTTGCATCTCGAAATAGTTCGCTACCGCAAGATTCGAGGAGGAGTTTGAGGAGAAGTTATTTGTTTGCGGTATGAAAACGCTTAAAATCCTGTCATAGTATCCCACGCCAACACCGTATCTGCACCGTGCTTTCTCCGTACGCCTTTTCTGTGTTTTTATGCCTATTGTTGTAGCAGTTAATAAAACGTAACTACTAAGTTGCTAACGTAATACGTACTTATAGCAAGCCTTATGTTAGGTCATCTATAGCCCTTAGGAACTATATGCCTATGATATGTATATCCATATGATTCAAAATCTAGAATCTATATAATCTAAAAATCTATAAATAATTTTTCATAATAAAATTATCTCATTTCAGGCACTGGAAGCTGAGGCTCTTCAGCACGCGGAAGAACTAGCGGCGGCAGAGCGAGCGCGCAGACAGGCCGAAGCCGAACGTGATGACCTACTTGACGAACTCAACAACACATCAGCTAAGGCACATACTTCTTTTGTTTTGTTACCGGTTTAAACATGCCCAAGGAATAGTTTTTGCCATATTATTGTACTTCATGCACGTCTTATGACTCATCTATACTGATATTATAAAGAGGAAAGATTTGATTTTGTTTGTTTGTTTGCTAAGAATTGGCTCAGAAACTACTGGACCGATTTTCAAAATACTTTTACGTATAGGAAGTTTATTTATCAGCGGATGACATACGCTATAATTTACGCAGGTGAAGTCGCGGGAAAATTGCTAGAGTATTATGTAAAAAAATTGACGGAGAAACGAAATTTGCAAGGAGACTTGACGCATATCCTGGTCACGGCACCAGTCTTAACAAAGAAGTAATCAAATGTTTTTATTTTAATTACAGAGCACGCTATTAATAGACGAAAAGAAACGGTTAGAAGCCCGGATATCAGCTCTCGAGGAAGACTTGGACGAGGAACAGAGCAACACAGAGATCCTCAACGACAGATTACGCAAAGCACAGGTGATTATGAAACTATTGTTTGATAATTGATTTAAAAAGTAACAGCTATCTACATAAAGGTAAAAAAGTAAGGTAACTTTTCATTACATATAATCACATCTTTATCCCTCGCGGGATAGACAGAGCCCAAGGGCATGAAACCCAAAGGCCACAATTAGCATGTTAGTGGGCGTAAACGTGAAAAGCGAAATCAAAGTGATAGTTAGCTAGCCGCATCGCCTTACATTTCCGCCCAAAACCGCCTGTCTAGGCAAATGGTTTGCTGTACACCCACAAGAGATTTTGGAAAGTAAATAAAAACAAAACGGACAGAATTTAGCTGTATATTTAGTTTCATACTTTCTAATATTGAACTTAATCGTTACAGAACCAAATCGACCAGCTCACAATGGAGTTGGGCACGGAGAAGTCGGCCACACAGAAGCTGGAGAGCGGCAAGCTGGTGCTCGAGAGACAAAACAAGGAGCTCAAAGCCAAACTGGCCGAGTTGGAGACCTCAGCACGCACTAAGACAAAGGTATATTTTAGTGTTTCCTGGGTCAAAATAATAATACTAAAATTAGTCACTCAAAAAGATAATTAAAAAAAAGTATATTTTTGATGGAGCTCTGCGAAAACTATTTTTCTTTGTCATATAAGCGTGTTGTCAGTTACATCCTCACTTGAGATGCTTCAGAACCCTGGGTCGGGGGCCCGGATAGACTGATAAACCCAGAGCCCACGCGGATTAAGTTTCGGGAAACAACTAATACTTTTTTATTGGACTATGTCGCTTTTGCTACTTCACCGGTATTTTGACGTGGGTGCATAGTGCACTCAATCTGTAAGGTGAACATCACCAAACGGCCCCCAGGAGGGACGAACCTCTTTGGGTGCCTGTGTGCGCTAGGCTTCTTCTTGGTCCTTCACTCTTGACAGAGTGTTCGTGGTTGTGTAGGTGGTCCTTGTGGCAGGATCTTCGATACTGCCCGACCTTTGGGCAAGGGTTACTGCTTATGCAATGGTTCTCCAACTCTGACTGTTTGTGATCACTTCCACGAGCGAGAAAATCGCAACGAGTCTGCGCTTCTATCTTATTTTTTTATCTATCCTATTGTAGAGGGATACGGATTGACTTTCGCTTGCACTCTGCCACTCGTCGCATGCTAAGAGGATGTATAGAAATAGATGGCACGACGATAAAATCGTTGCGATTCTCTCGCTCGCTAAGGCGATTACTTAAGAGTCGCCGGGAAGCGCATGTCTCCATACAAACGGAAAAAGGGAATAGTGGCAATATTTGATAATTTTTGAGTAAAATTAAGCATTTAATCAATTAATCTCAATATAATCTACGTACGTTCCTATACAGCTTGGTTAAAATACCAATGGTTTGAGAATTACAAGCCGTTTCAAATTTGTATGGAAATCTTGAGAGGCGTGTAATTCTCAAACATTTGATAATTTTACCAAACTGTATAGCAACTTACGTAGATTATAATGAGATTAATTGACTGGATGCTTAATTTTGCCCTGAAATTATTAAATATTGCCACAATTCCCTTTTTCTGTTTGTATGGAGACATGCGCTTTCAGGCGACTCTTAACAGCGTTGCGAGCATTTGGACGTAAGAATGGGTCGATGTTATTAGCGCTAGGTTTGAAGAGAGTAATATTTCCTGTTCTTAATTTATTTATTGTTGTTTAGGGCGTGATAACCTCGCTCGAGCTGAAAGTGTCCAACCTTGAGGAGCAGTTGGAAGCTGAGTCTCGAGAGCGGCTGGCGCAGCAGAAGGCGTCCCGGAAGTTGGACAAGAAAATGAAGGAGCTGGCGCTGCAGTTGGATGAAGAGAGGCGCCATGCCGACCAGTACAAGGAACAGATTGAAAAGGTCAGTCCAAATGTGTTAGGTCTGAAAACTAAGCAAGTTATTGGTTTTGATCTACACTTCAAAAAACCTTACTACGTCACCCATAATTTACACGTCACGTAAGGTACAAGATCGCAATGGATGGCATGCATTGAGAGAGGCCTATACCCAGCAGTGGGATGCAGAAGGCTGTTGATGATGATGATGATGACGTCACCCATGTCGATTTTGTCAAAAAGTCGCGTTCGCCATCTTTGATTATAAAAATGACGTCATTTTCGAGATCCACACCCCAAAAACTTACGAAACGACACCCATATCGATTTTTCATGTAAAGTCGCGCCCGCGATCTTGCGACTCCAAAACTGATGTTATTTTCGATATCTAGGCCGGAAAAACCTATGCGACACTCATGCCGAATTTCATAAAAAAAGTGGCGTCCATCATCTTGAATTCCAAAACTCACGTCGTTGTCGAGGTCTACTTTCCAAAATATACTTTCCTATACAACGACAATGTTGATTTTTATGAAAAGACGCGTTTTCGCGTATTTTATATATTATTTGCCGTAAGCGTATAAGGCTCATATAAATGTGTCTCCCCCAGATGAACGGGCGCGTGAAGGCGCTGAAGCGGCAGCTGGACGAGACGGAGGAGGAGGTGCAGCGCGAGAAGGTGTCGAAGCGCAAGGCGCAGCGCGAGCTGGAGGACATGCTGGAGGCGCACGAGACCATCACGCGCGAGTGCAACAACCTGCGCAACAAGCTGCGGTGAGCACATCGACAACAATATTTCTTTTTTACACATTATGGACTATTTTCCTAAAAAAATATAACTAGTCCATTAATTAAATTATCAAAAAACATTTGACACGTGTTTTTTCTTTTGTCAATCAAACAAAAAATGACAGACATAGCCGATTAAAATTGTGTGTGACGTCACTAGCCAGTACACTATTTAGTGGCCTGTGATGTCACAAGCCCCCCACTTATGAACTTTGACACACTTTATCTTTGACATTTATGGAAAGAAAAAATACGTGTCCAATATTTTTTGATTGTCTAACTCACGGTCTAATTTTATTATTAATATTTTGACCCAGGAAAATTATTATAACAAAGAAAAGAAAAAATATATAAATAATTATAAAATAGAAAAAGAGAAAAAAAAACTAAATAAAAATGGAGCCCAGATCGCTGTCATCACAGGGTAATGTACCCAAGAGACTGGACGCATTTCCACGTAGGTACACTTTATCCTAATTACAAATAATAATAAAATCTAAATTATAGATAAAACAGAGACTCGAACGCATCGCCGCGAGGCAGGCTACCCATAAGGCACTTGTCCCACCGGCAACGATGAGCGATAAACGAGTAGAACGATAAACTACAAACGAGTGGGCGAGCGGCGAGAAGCGAGTGTTAGCTCCAATAGTTTTGTCGCTCAGCTGTAGGCGAGTGTTCGCGTGCGACGGGCTACTCGCGTGACTCGCTCAGGTGTAGTCAGTACAGCCGAACACGCAGACGCAGGATAATGCATCATCATCATCGTCTGAACTAGACAACAATGACAGCTCAAATGCTTTTCTCAAATTCATTGCAAATATCTGCACTGAAATAAACGCTGTATAAAATCACCGCTGATTGGTCTCGCAGGTTGATTTCTAAACCAAGCGAGCATCGCCGAGCGAGTACCGCTGAGCTAGTTTTATCTTATCGCTGTTATCTGGGCGACAAACTAGTAGAGCGAGTGCTCTCGCCGGCAGTGTGAACAGCCAACGATGAACTATTAATATATGTGTCTCTTTTACTAACACAGGATCCTTTATCTTTTGTTCGTTTCTTGGGCGAGAAAATCGCCGATAGCTAATCGCTTCCTCGCTCTTGGTGGGACAAGTGCCTAAGGCTGGCAGCAAAATCTCTCTGCACCACGATAGAAATTCTTTGTAGAATTTCTAGGAATATATGTCTTATCTCGAGGTACGCCCTCGTCACTTAAGTTTCAAAAAGTCACCGATAGATGGCAGTAGATCCACTGGGATTTTGTTGTCCTAGGATTTTTTGGGTATACCTGATGATGATGGCATCCTGATGCCACAAAGGTACCCAAAAAATCCTTCCTTATGGAAAAAACAAAAAAAAAAGTCCCTTTCTTTCGAGCCCCCAAGGGTAGCACATAGTTAAGAAAGTTGCAAACTTGGGTGTTGGAGCTGATTCTTAGCGGTCTCTATTATATATAAATAAAGAAATAATCGCGTATTTTTTAAATTAACAATAACCTCCTGTCCTACGGTAGTATACAACTTTCCAGTTAGTTGTTCAATAAGTCTCTGTCCATTTTTATGACATGATTTCAGTAGTCGGAAATTTTATTACTATCAGTATCTGACACCAGTACACATACGAAAAACAAACAAACAAACTATCAGTTGATATCACAGGCAGCAGCGCAAACAGTTTTACTTATTCTTTGGTCACTATCGATAAAAAGTACTTGATCAGTACAAACCTACGGCCAATGACCTTTATTTACTAGATAACTGGCAACTAACTTAGTTAATATATTATACTTCCTATTTACGTATACCATATTTTTATATTTATTTACTATGATTATTTTATGTATTGCCACTAGGCCCACGTTATCAAGCGATTCCGATAGTGACTTATGAGCAGCTATGGAGAGGGAAAGGTAATCCAGCTTCGAAATTAACAAAGTTAAGCATCGCTATACGTTGTATAGCTGTTGATCAACGTTTGGTCTCTCACAGTCACATTGGCATCTATATAATATTTAACCCTTCATGTCTTCAATATAACAGATTTCTTTCACTGTGACGTCATTTTAATTAATACAGGTGTTATATAATGTTCTCGCTTATTTCTCGTTCGTTCTCGTGTTTGGTTTTAGCAGCATGCAAGATTACAATAAGACGGAATATATTTAGATATAATTGTATCAAAGGATAACATTATAGTCCGATTTTAAACTTTGTGGCTTATCTACGTAAGGACGTAGCTGCCACCCAACAAAGTTTCACTCCAATGTTATTGTAAAACGCGTTTGGCGACTAAGTTTGCATGGGGACTTTTAATTCTTGAAGTTTTCTTTCAGAGGGGATCATCCATTACCACATTAGCACGTCTATATTCTAAGCGGGGTAGACAAAGACTAAAGCCATGAGGCATAAAGATGACCTTTAACGTGTTCATTTATGTGGAAAACGGAATCAAAATAGTGATGAGTTGGTAGCAGCATCGCCTATTGACATGATTCTTTATATTTGCGGCAATTTCCTCGACGCGGGAAGGGAAGCAGGTGGTATATTCTACATTTTTATGGTTCCGTATCCAAAAGGTAATGACCGTCTGTCTGTACGCTGTACAGGAGTTGTATTTATTGAATCGTAATATGTAGAGACTTGAAATTTTCTCAGAATGTGTATTACTATTGCCGCTAAAACAATTGAATATTACCAACACAAAAAACGAGCCTTTGAGGATTTTTTCTAAGGTAGATATTGGTGATACGGAACTCTTCGCGTGCGATTGCAATTCGCAATCGGCTGGTTTTATTCGCACTCTTCTCGCAGACTGCCATGAAAGATTTAAGCATGAGAATAATAATATTTTATTTGTGAGTCATAGGTAGCATTTACAAAACTATGCTCTGTACTTAAAGACGTACAAATACTAGTGTACATGCATTCCATAGGTATGTTACATTATTCTAGTTCCCTAAATTGAAGTAATCGAATATATATAGATGTTTGTCGTGTTGCAGCCGGCAAGGCGGCGCCATCGGGCTGTCGGGCGCATCGTCGTCGTCGCGCATGAAGCGCACGTCCCTGGCGCCCGGCGCCGGATCCGGCGACGAATCCTTCGACGACGTCAACGATACCACCAACAGCGTCGAGTAACGACGCCGGACGACACAACACGCGGCGAGTGAGCAAACACTTCGTAACCGACTTTATGTCTATAGCAGTAACACTTATTTTGCTCTGCGGCCTATTGTTTTTAGCTGACCATAGTTTTATTGATACTGCCTGTCTTAGTTGTTTATCTTTTTTTAGTGCAACCTCATCCCGTTTAAAAGTCATTGATATTGACAGCGACATTTTTTATTTAAATTCTCAAACTACGTAGGTAGTAATCGCGAAGCGTGACCTCGTTACCTGAAAATACCTTTAAAAAATGCTAGGTTGTGCTAATTTTCCGACTGACAAAAGGTTATCATGAAGAACTTTTTGGGCGATGTGGTACTATAAAATGTGTGGAAATGACAAAGACAGATAAAGGTCAATGTACGTTATTAACATGCTAAGTGGCGCGTATACTTTTTTAATTTAGTGAATCGGTCAATACTTTCAGATATTTTTATTTTATAAATTGATGCATGTATTTTTAATTTCAATAAAGTTTCCAAATTGTTTTATTATATTTGAAGATGACATATAGGTAATCATGTAACTTACCCAATATTCAAAATTATCTTAACTAAGTGACAGAACTAGGTTTGAGAAAGTGTTTGGTTAAAATACTTCTAAGATACGGGCGTTAGTATTGTTGTTATAATAAAATGCTTAGATTGTTATTTATAAAATTTGCTTCTTTGATATACGTTTGCCATCGATCTGGACTCTGTATATCTATCGATAGCAAGAGACGTAATTAAGATATTATTGTTTGCTCACTCGCACGCGAAGGAGCCCGGCTCTGGTTGTTGCTCTGTAACGGTTATTATTTGGCTTTCGACTTAATCATGTAGGCTACTTCATTTTACGTGTAATCGCCACACAGTCATCCGTTTGCAGTCTAAGGTTTTGCTAATTTGTATATCTCTTTTGTGTATACGTTCGTTAAAGTCGTATTCACTAGGCAATGCTTGCTAAAACGCTTACCACTAGATGGCTGCACTTGAACGATTGGTCTGTTGAGCTGTTGTCATTGGATAACATACCAATAACAGCTTATGAGACTTGACGTTTAGGGGCTGCAAAATTTTTCAAAACCATTACATTATTAGCTTAAATTTTTAAAATTATGCGCAACGTTTTGCAAAATGCTCAATTCAATATGTTGCGCGTCAAGCATTGTCTAGCGAATACGAGAAATCTTTCAAACGAAGACTGTGGTTAAGTATCTGTGACATAGGAGACGTATGGATCAAGCTTTGTATAACCATACACATCTCCTACCTATTTTATATCTGTATTTACCCCCTTTTGAGTACTAAACCCCAGGTGCTCAAACATTTTTGATGCATTTAACAGTCTGTGAATCTCTATACAATTGGACACAAGCCAGTATTAATAACGAAACATTCCTGTTAATCGAGATTTTTCGATTTTACCTAGACATAGTCTCTGGTAAAATGTAAAATTACTCATTGGGTGATATTGTAATGAAATTTTGTAACAAGTATTATTATGTGGCAAAAGTACCTATGCTAGTTGCCATTTTGCGTGTTAAAAAATTTAATTGGCAAGTATTGATTTCATTCGTTAATACTTATAGTATCATTTCGATCTGACAGTGGAACTGTGCGAAAGAGATGAAACTATAGTGTAAGCGAGTGACAGCTATCGGTCAATGACTCCAATTGACACATAAAATGGCAAGAGGTCTTACTTCGTAGATTGCATTTTACGCGACTGATTTAGGAAGACTGTTGTTGCGACAATATATGCCCATACCGCTCGACGACGCTTGAACTTGATAAGTGCCTAGATATGTCAGCATGAAGGCTAGTTTTTACAATACCGAAGTATTTTTCTTCCATACTACGGTCTATAGGAAAGCTAGCCTAACGTTTGTAAAAAAGCATAAAAATGGCGTCATTCCTCATTCGTCAATTCTCTTATTTATATTTAACTTACAAATCGCAAGCGCTTAGCTTGCGGGGTATGGTACATTTTCGTACTTTTCTAAGCGTTGCGATAGTAACTTGACTAGTCTTGGCTCTGAGTCAAGTCGAGCACTCGGACGAGCAGCCGCGCCACGCCTTATACATCATGTAAATATATCAGTGTGTTCCACTGAGTGCTTAGTTGCCATACAAATTTAATGATAGTTATATAAGGATTCGCTTAGGGTGTGAAGGGGAGCGTCGGCGCAATCATATTTAACAACTGTCACATTTTCTTTATCAACAATCTGGGCCCATAACCTGTTATGAATCATAATATCAAGCTGAATTAGACACTAGTTACATTTACATAAAGTCTAATTAAGCATAGCGTGCAGGATTTGAAGCAATGGGTCGTATCTGAATTTACTAACTTTCTAGTACAAATTTTCCGTAGCCCGATGCGCCGACTCGACTCGTGTCTTTAACTGAGCATTTTGTTTCCTTCCCAAACTCTACCGTTTTAACATCTTCGCTAATGTAAATACACGACGGCGGCGAATGTAAATTTGTTTACATATGGAATGGTATTATTTGTATTGCCAGGCGTTACGCGCTAGAAAACGGCTTGCTTTAGGTTGAACTCTACCGAATTGTGCTATGAAAATGTGCGGCAATCAATACTACTGGGCTTCCGTCGTCTAGCAATGACATGTGTCGATCGAAGAACGCGTTACCATGAGCGATATCTTGATCGTTATGTATAGCAAGACAGTAACAGCCCTGTTTTTTGTTTTATTCATATTTTCATAGTAGAGTTCTGTAGGCCAGCCGCCTTAGGCTTAGGTAAGACGTAGTAATAAATTGTGGCCTTAGTTTTTATTATGGACTATACGTAAAACGAACTGTCTTTGGACAGACCACACCCACTATGTTATTCTTCACGCATTTTGTACTACTATTTACTGAAGTCTTAATTATTGTAATGACCCTTTTTTAATTATATAGTTTTTTCTGAATAATAATATAAAATTTAAATGTAAGTAAACGATTGAAAGCATAAACATATTTTACATATTATATTTAATTATTAACAATATTGATAATTGTAAAATTGGCGATAGGTTGTAACAAGTTATCAGTTGGTATGCCAATTAAACAATTTTTCATGATTTTTAATATCAATTGTTTTATTTTGTTAATAATACCCCATAAGGCCTTGCTGGATGGAATGAGGGTTGACTGAAATGCTTACGACCAAATGGCAGCTCTGAAGCGTCGACCTCAATAAGCCGTTGTTATTGGGCAATATTTGATGAGCAGCTATAATAGACACATTGTGGCCCAATCACAGCTTACCGGACCCGACATTCCAGTGCTGCTGCCGCTCATTTCACCCTCATTGGTTGCAGAAGGTTAGATCTAGAATTCTAAAAAGCACCTGTCAAATGGAACGGCATTGTGGTCTTCGTATTCGGATCATGAACTGAAGTTCTCATGCACATCCCTTGTGGGATAGAGAAAGCCCAAGTTCATAAAACCCAAAGGCCGCGTTTGGCGTGTCAGGGTGGTAAACCTGTTTTTATTCTGAGTGGTAAACGGAATCAAAATGGTATTGGGTGTAGGGAGTATGCACGTAATTTTTTTATTTGCTTAGTATAATCCTTAATAACCACAGTAAAAAATATGAAAGAACTTTGAAAGAAAAAAACGACGAAGATGTGAAACTAAACTTTAAATAAGAAAGAGAAGTCCGATATGGATTAGTGACGTCATAGTCTATGTCATGCATACATTTGCCATATAAAATAGTGTTTTCGCGAGTGAGATAGACATATTTTCGTAAAATCATTTTTTCTCGTTCGTTTTTCAACCAAATTTTATTCTGTTTTCACTTTCAGTAGGTACCTTCTTTACTATTGTATATTTTTGGATAAACTGAAGACAGATACCTACCTATTTTTTTCATGCATATCCCTATTATCTTACCTCTATGGTTGCTACGCATCGACTATTGACGTGATTCCTTAGATTTCATCTAATCCCTTGGCCGGCTTTTACAATCTGTGTGGGAAGAAAAGCATCTGGCATAATTCTGCTCTTTCTTTTCTACCAAACGAGCACTTTTCGTGTCCTTAATACCAACGGCTTGCACCACACTCACCACTGGTGGTGCAAAAGGTATTTTTTATTACTTATTATTCCAATAAAAGGGTCTTTCCCTTTCCGTCCCACTTTTTCATCCCAGTTTTGTAAAATTCCGCTTTCATACCAAAACCTTTTCCGCTTTCAACCCAAGTTTCAAAATTAATTTTTAATCCCGTTTTCTACCCACTATTTATTCCGCTTTCGCCCCACACTGTTTTTTTAGAAATTTGTACTGATAGCAAAATCGTACATGAAAGGGATTTATAATTATCAAAAATATATTCATTTATTATTAACTTTTGACATAATTTTGCAAATATCATATCGGTCATGTTTAACAACTTATTTAGTTCTAATCTCATGAAGAGGATAGTTGACGAAGCATTTCTTTAAATTATGGAAGATGGAAGTTTGGACATAATAAAACTGAATTATTATGAATATAAATTTCTAATAAAAGCTGGTAAAATTTGACTTTTGCTGTGATTGATAAATTTCTGTAACTCTACATTGATTGTACCCTTTGTAGTTTTGTTTATAAGTCTTAATTTTTACTGTCTTGAAGATTTTCTGTGATCCTGGATTAAGTACTTTTATTTTTTAATTGTTACTTGTACATTTAAATAATAATCGTTTTTATATTTATATGAATCTTTTATCGTATTCAATGATAAACGATGAATATATGTAAAAAATAAATAAATTAAGAATTACATAGCCCAGGTGTAAATTACAGCAAATTTTTCAATTTTGTTTCACAATACTGAGTAACTATAGTAACTCGGCTGTAAATCTAAGTTTTCATATTTTTTATTTGGTTACAAAAAAGTTTAAATATACAGATTTTTAGATTCATCTATATGTTCCCATAAGCACTTCCTTTTTTTACATTCTACAGCTTTTATTTACTATAATTTTTTTTTAATACATATTTAGATAAATATCTGAATCTATGAGGTACAGAAATAAGGTATTAATTTACGAAATAAGATTCATTTTTTTGCCGCCGGTACTGAAAATTTTGAATGGGGTGAAAGCGGAATTAAATATCTAGGTGGGTAGAACACGGAATAATTATTATTATTTTAAGGTGGGGTGAAAAACTGGGACGGAAACGGAAAGCCCCCACTAAAATACAGTTACAGTCTGACACATTATATCTACTTGGAAGTAATTTAGATTGTGACAAACTAGTATCACCACGAGGAAACAGCGGATAGAGCAGTACAATACGGTGTATGTGTTGTAGTAGGTACTTAGGTCAGTATGAGGTATCCATGTAAGTTCTCTACCTACGAAGAATCTGAGTGTTCAAAGGCAGCGTCTGCGGCGCACTGCGCAACATGCCAGCCTGCTACAGCCATAAGGAAACAGTGAAAGGTTTGATGCCAGGCGCGGACACCATTGTCATAAGTGTTTCTGCGGTCCTGGAGCTGGGTCCAAAAGGGAAATTCTGACGGTAACGGGAACACGCTCAGATGAGGAGGATTGGAAAGAGAGTAGGTACCAGGGATAGGCCGACGAGTGCCGGAGCTCAGTATACTTATTACCAGTAGGTACAATACGTACCTAGTATGCGTGCGTGATAGATACCACGCAAGTCTGTCAGAGTCTGATTGATGAATTATATTTTTGTTGACCAAACTCTGCTACTGATACAGTGTAAGCATTATATAGGTCCTCGCACCTGTAGGTAGGACACGCATGGAAAGATAATAAGTGTGCCATGATCTGAGGGGTGGCATTACAAGCACAAGAGATTTCCGAGCTGTAACCCCACTTATTACGTACCTACCTACATGAAAGAGTAGTCTGATAAATAGTACCTATTTGTTTCGGAGTTACGATGGAAAAGCACATATATTTTAGGCATCATGCAACCATGAAACTTTTACTTCACATCTCTTCTTTTGTCAAGGATTTTGGTAAAATGGCTTGGCTGCATAACTGATGATTCGTATGTTCGTCAGAAAATAATATGAAAATGACATTGTCAATGTCAGCTGGTTAGTTTAGTGAATCGATCTGTCAATTACATGGAAATTCATGCTTGTTTTTGCGAAATAAAGTAACTTTCCATGATAAAACATTAATTAAAAAAGTATATTTGTCTGTGATTAGGTATTACATCATTTGAAGTGATTATTATCGAACGTGTCGAGAAACATTGTGACGCCATGGCTGACGAAATCGATGAATACTTTGAGGCCGCTCTGGATTTGGTGAAAAACGCTGGAAACCTTATAACAGATCATGTGTTCGGGTGCAACGTGTTCGAGGTGAAGTCATGCGAGATCGACTTAGTCACGGAAATAGATCAGAAGGTCGAGAAAACCCTCATAAATGGGTTATCGAAGAAGTTCCCTACTCATAAGTTTATTGGTGAAGAATCCGTTGCTGGCGGCGCCAAATGTGAACTGACGGATGACCCGACGTGGGTGATAGACCCTGTCGATGGCACATTGAATTTCGTGCATGGATTTCCACACAGTTGCATTTCCGTTGGCTTAGTCATCAATAAGGAATCGGTAGCTGGTATAATCTACAATCCTATACTTCAGCAGCTTTTCACTGCGAAAAAAGGGAAAGGAGCGTTTTTAAATGGCAAGCAGATACGTGTATCACAAGTGAAGGAGTTGAAGAAGGCTCTGATTGCTTTTGAAGCGGGTACTAGTAGAGATGAGGAGAAATGTAAGATTGTTCTGGAAAACTTTAAGAGAGTCATCAGTGGTGGTCATGGAATGAGATCACTTGGGTCGGCTGCTTTGAACATGGCCATGGTAGCTCTTGGTGGGGCTGATGCTAACTTTGAATTTGGGATCCATGCTTGGGATATTGCTGCAGGGGATATAATTGTGCGGGAAGCTGGGGGCGTGTGCATAGACCCTGCAGGCAGGGCTTTCGACATCCTGTCTCGGAGAGTGTTGTGTGCCAGCACCATGGAGTTGGCACAAGAGCTCTCCAAAACGTTGGTACAATACTATCCAGAAAGAGATTAATTCCTTATGTTTGTTGTATAAAATGTACCTGTGAATGTGATCAATATTTATAATCTATCAGAACATCAATGTTTTACAAAATCAAATGAAAAAGTTCATTTTTAATTTTTTATTGATATAAGGAATTGTTTTGTTGTTCATGACATTCATTTACCATTTATCCATCATTTATTAAAAGGCAAATGAAACTTAATACTTAGTTTAAGCTATAGTTTGCTAACACAATTTGACATTATCAATTTAATACGGGACTGATGCGTAAACCTAGTCAGTATCAACTTTAGCCCTTTTTAATAGGGCAAAACCAAAAAGAAAATATATTTTAATGTTGAGATACAAGAAGTAGTGATCTGTTGAACTGTATGAAACCCAGTGACTGTAGTATGTTTGACGAATGTTACCATAACTTATTTATATGATCTGAAAGTAGTCACTAAAAGTGATAAAAAATATGTTTTATGAATTGAAACAAACCTTGTTTGTTGTATCAGAGATGTGTTATGTACTTAAATAAAAGAAATTATATACTTAAAATGTTTTTAATTTTAAAAGGCTTAACACTTATTGGAGGAACATCCATACTCCATTCACAGACCTCAAGTATATTAGTGTTTTCAACAATATAAGAGAAGCCTATATAATAATATTTAATGCTCCATGTGGTCTATCTACATAAAATTACATAATCTAAATTGCTTTAAAGTAAACATGTTTTGATTTGAATAAGCATAGTTATCATTGCTACTATTATATCTTATCTACACTTCAAAACAATTATCTTTGTGAACTTAAACATTTGTTTCTAAGTACCTATTACTATTACAAGATGTTACAAAGTAAAATTAATATTTTTGATAATTTTGATCTAGTTTGCTATCTCAGACTGAATAAAAAAAAATATATTGGCTTGTTTAGTTGACAAAATATAAACTACTTGTTGTAGTTTCAAACGATTCTCTATGTTGTGTTATGGGTTGTTAAAGTTTCAAGTTATTTACGCCCAAACCATTGATGAAAATTGTTTTATAGCTTTTTTTATTCAGCCTGAGAAAACTAAACAAGCTAAGCTAATCTCGGTGGTTTGCTTCATTTAGAAGATTCAGATAACAGCCATATTATTGAACCACCTCCAAAAAAGTAAATGCAAGGCTTATGCAAGGGTATTATAGTTTATTAATTAAAATAAAAATATAAAAAAGGTAATTATCTCAGTAGGCACCAAATGACAATGAGTATTTAAATTTTTTACTAAATAGTATTTCGTCAATTCTTTTCTTTAATAGGCATGTTTTACTTTTAATAAAGTAGGCATGTCATAGTCATCAAGTCAGAAAGGGTATAATAAGACATTGCAAACATATTCATTTCGTTATTTTTTTTTTAATCAACACTAAAACCTTAAAAACATGTATACCTTGGTGCCAGTGTCACAGTTAATATAGGTACCCTTTCTGACTTGATTTGGTTTATTATTAAGCAAAGTTGTAACTTTACAGTCCGTCTGTACAAGTAGTCAAGTAGGTAAGTAAAACTTATATTATGTTACTGGCCCGTTTCACGAGAAAATATATTTGTTTGAAACCAGCCAATTTTATAGTCAGTCTTTGTCATAAAAATACTTTAAGTAGGTATGGTTCAGTAGTCACAGAGTCAGTACAGTACTCAGAAGTCAGTCAAGTCATATCTTCTAATTGTGTGCTAGAGTCAGTCAATGTCAAAAATCACGTGTAAGTCGTATTTCTAAGTCATTATAGTAAGGATTTCGTCAAATGCGAGTCAAACAGTCACTTAAATTTTTTGAGTCGGATTATTCTTTCGTAGTCAGTAAATTTGTTTAAAAAACATGTAGAAAGCAGTCATGTAACAAGTTAAATGTCATGATTAGCGCACTCGTCAAACTCTTCGTCATTTAGTAATTCAGTCAATTCAGTAACTTGGCTTTCAGGTTTATCTCTCTTTCTTGAAGACGTGATTTGTCTCGTTATTTGATACATATCGCCATCTCGTACAGTCCAACGTAACTTTGTAATAGTCATCATGTCTGTGTTAAATGTTCAGCAATTAAGATACCTACTCTAGGTTTTCTAGTAGCATATCTCGCGGTGCTAGTCCTATCCAATGTAGGTCAGAGTCGTCTTCGGTCAAAAAGATCTATTGTCACATGTGTTTAGCAGTATTGACAGTTTATTAAACACTACAAATGCAATCCAGAGATCTGTATGGTGCAATCTCTACAAGTAACAGTCAGTCCAGTCGTTTTATCGCTTGCGTCCGTTATTTTTATTAAGGATATCGTCAGGGTTATTTGTCTTGTCAGAAACTGCTAGCTGTCAATGGAACTTTCCTCTTTTATATTTTGTAACAATAGAGATTACTGATAGTCGGTCACGTTACATCCAATTTGTTCTTTATCAGACAGTCCAGTTTGTCAGTTCAGTCAGTCAGTCCAGTCAGACAGTCCAATCAATCAGTCAGTAGTCAGTCCTGTCAGTTTAGTCAGTCAGTCCAGTCCAGTCAGTCAAGTCCAGTCAGTCAGTCAGTCCAGTCTGCCAGTCAGTCAGTCCAGTCAGTTAATTCAGCCAGTTAGTTCAGCCAGTTAGCCCAGCCAGTTAGTTCAGCCAGTTAGCCCAGCCAGTAAGACCAGTCAGTCAGTCCAGTCAGTTAGTCCAGTCAGCTAGTCCAGTCAGTCAGTTTTATTCTTCTTCAGCAATTTTTATCATGGATCTTGTCAATATTGTTCCTGTTTATGTTTTATTTATTATTTTTGTCATGTAAGAAACTTAGTTAATGTTGTCGGCCAAGAAATCTTCCTCGCTTATATTTTGTCACACTCAATGTTCCAGTATTGTCAATCACGTATATCATAATCAGTCGGTCAATTTTATCGTTGACTTCAGTAATTTTTGTCGTGGATGTGTTGGATTGTGCCTGTTTATATTTCATTTAGTATATTTGTCAAGTAAAAAACTTAGTCAAAGTTGTAGTAGGCCAATGGAATCTTCTTCGATTATATTTTGTCACACTCAATGTTTCAGTATTGTCAGTCATGTAACGTCAAAATTGTTTTTACTAGTAATCAGTCAGTTCAATAAGTACGTCTAGTCAGTCAGGTTTCGTTAGATTTTGTCAGTATTTTTTATCGTAACTCTTGCGAATTTTATCCCTAAGGCTGTTTGTTTTCGTCAGTTTTCATATCATGAAGCAAACTGATAGTAAAAGTCGTAGTTGGTCAAAGGAGTCTTCCTCGTTTATACTTAGTCACACATATTTTTGCAGTATTGTCAGTCATTTTACATCCAATTTAGTCTCCCTAAGTAATCAGTCAGTCGACTCAGTCAGTTTTATGGGTTACGTCAAGTCATTCGTTGGTTGTAAAATAATATCAATAATATGTATCAGTCATTGTTGAAGAGCTAAGAGAACAAGTATATAAAATGCTATCGTAGTCCAGCAATTTTTAAACATATATTTTGTATCGTTGTTCAAAATTATCAGTCTTATCATAAAAAGATGTTTGTCATGTTGCGTATTCTTGCGTTATCGAGTCGGTCAGTTCATTGGTTTTATCGTTTAGGTCAGCTATCGTTGTCAACCATTTGATTTTTTACGCTAGTTGTATTTCGTCCCACGGTTTATATGTCCTGTCAATCAAAGGTCAAACTCATCTTAGGTGTCGTTAAAAGAAATTTTCGATTGTCCCTTTGTCGTTTGTCTTTCGGCCACGAAAACATATGCGATTATATATTGTCTCGTCCATTATAAGAAAAGGTTTATTTAGGTTGAAAATCAGTTAGCTATAAAGTCTACACAGAGCATTCATATTCCATATATGAATGTGTGCCATTCCGTGCTCTGCAAAAGTCTGTCATTTTATATCTTTGTCAATTGTAGTCAAGTCACACGTCACAGTCAAACTTTCTAGTGTTGTGCTGGAGGTCAACTCAGTTTGTGTCAGATTCTTTTTTTTCACGTCCGTCACAGTACCTAATTTTATCGGTAAATAATATTCTGTCACAGTCTGGTCAGTCAAGTTCTGAAGTATTGGTTATTGATATGGGATTCTAAGATACCATACAATAAAGTCAGGTGACGTAAAGAATATGGTAAGCTGCTACTACGTATTTATATTAGCGTTTTTTGTCATAGTCATTGTAATTTTTTTGTAAATTCAAAAAGTCGATATTGTTCAGTCAGTCATGTCAATTCCGCGAGTACCTAGTCAGTCTCACTATCATAATGATTCTTCTTACTTCAGTTTTTAGTCGTTACATTCAGTCAGTCGTAATGTTGTCACAAAGTTATGTTGCCGCGTTAACTGCGTAATGTCGTCATGTCGTCAGAGTCAGTTAATCCTTCTATATTTTCTTTCATAATTTTCGGTCCTTTGATGAAAAGCTACTCCTATTATTAACTGTATCAAAGTTAAGATCTTCCTGGTCTTCGTCTCCTCAAGTTGTTTAAGTCCATAGGCCTGGGGACCTCCTTCAGGGCATACGGATCCGTGTAAATCGTGGGAATGCGATGTGATAGCGGCTCTGGGATGGATTCATCTTCTTCGTATACTGCCCATTGGGAGGGACTGAAAAGAAAATAAATAGGATTAAAATAGACTGCTAGGCGTTGCGGTCAAAAAGGACAGACAAATACGCGTACAGGCCTTTATTATCCGCACTTTGATTTCCGTAAAACGCTTGAGCCATTGTATTGTTCATATTTTTATCTCATTACCTATGGCGATGGCGATGTGCATCTACTCGTGTAAGTACCTGTCTAAATTAGACCATGCTATCATTGTAAGTACCTCTGACGTGCTCGGTTGAAATATTTACAGAGACTTCCGATGTTTATTTAAAGGCCAGTTTTCTATTATTATATTGATATTTTTTATTAATTTTGAAATAAATTTGGGTAAAAAATAAATAATTACCTGTTCTCACTCGGAATAACTTGAAAAGCGACAGAAGGGGTTTTCGCAGCATTTGTGGTCGCTGGCTTTTTCTTTATTTTATGTCGCGTTTTATCTGTGCTGGCAGCTTTGGACTCAATTTCGTCTAGAAGTGCCAATTTGTTAGCTGAAGATCTTTCTTCTATATTTATTCCTGGATTTACCTCTCCCTTTTCGTCTTTGTCCTTACTCCTGTCGTCTTTATTAGTATTATCAGTATCGAAAGCGTCTTTGTCTGGATATTTATGCAAAACGTTCTGTATGTAGTAGTATTTACTGTTAGCTTTTATATTTGGTACGTATTCGTCGTCATGTCGTCTAGTTGGTCTCGGTAAGTTGCTGTAAGGTCTTGTCGCAGTATCGTAAAAGAAAAATGTCGATAATTTCATGTTAGTATTTTTTTCGTCGTCGTCGTCATCAGTTTTGCTAGTCACGTAAGTCGAGAAGTCCTTGCTTATAACGTCAGGTTTTGTGTCATTTTTGGGAGTCGTCTCTTTAGTCGTGACAGTATTTTTAATGTCACTACCCTTATAGCTTCCTACGTAGCCAAAAGTCACTAATTTGTATAAGTTTTCAGTCGTAGGACTAACAGTATTAACAGTCTTGTCATTTGAGTCAGCAGCAGCAGTTTTAGTTTTTGTCGTAGTCAGCACTGTCTCGTCATCGTTAGATCTTGCGGAAGAGTGGAAGTGTTCTCTAGTAGTTGTCTGTGTATTGGCCCTATGCCTAGAGTCGTAAGAATTGTCATCAGTCAAGTCATCATGCCTGTTGTAGTAATACGGTTTGTTAGGTCGTCTGTAAGTGTCGTCATAGTTCTGATAAGTCACTTTAACTACGTCTCTGTCATAAGTCCTTCTAGTAGTCCTTCGCCAAGATTCAGTCGGACGGGGCACGTAGTTGATGAGGTAAGTATATTTGTTAGTATTTTCGGTAACAGTCAGTACAGGCCTGTTGTGGTGGTAGGGTCGTTTATGAGGCATGTTATTGATAACAACAGATTGTACGTTGTGTACATTGTCATCGTCATAATCCTTGTCATCGTAGTCATATTCGTAAGGTTTTTTTGGTTTGTTTTTAACGTTATGTCTGACGTTAAGTCTTTCATTGTCTTCGTACCGTCTACTTTTGTTTTTGAAGTCAAGTTTGTCATCTATCTTAGTAGCAGTTACTTTTACTTTTACTTTGTTAGTTTGTTTGTCAGTCGGTAAGGATATAGTAAATTGATCTTCGTCTTTTTCATTTGAATTGTTTTTGTCATTTGTCATTTTATCTATAGTCTTGTTTTCAGCTTTAGTCGAGTTGGTCAAAGTCGGAGGTGGAGGTCGTTTTTGTACTATTCTATTAGAGGCGGCAGCAGAAATTTTATTAGACTTTTTAGTCGTCGATGTTGGTTTTGACGTAGTTGTCGTTCTGGTCGTAGTAGGTTTAGTAGTTGTTGTTGGTTTAGTCCGTTTAGGTTTTTGTGTACTAGGTTCCTCTTCAGATTTACTTATGTCGTTGTTGGAGTCGGAATGTAATTCTACCCAAGGAGACAAGTCAAAGTTGTTGAGTAGACTATTTTGGCACGATATTCTGTCATTGTCAGGATTTTCAGGGGACAGAAATACAAACGGTTGAATATTGTCAATAGTATCTAGAGTATGACATAGCACTTGTGCGAACGATATTCTTCGTATCTGCTGAAGCTGCGCTGGAGTGAAAGACGAATCAAAACCGCCGTTCTCGTACCTAAAATTTCAAGTAACGATTATAGGCAAAATCGATCGAAATACTCAAATATAAATCAATTAGGTGAAATTAATAGTTGCGAAACTCACCAAAAACGATCCCCCTTTCTCAGATTCGAGAATTGTTGCGCTATAATACAAGCAAAGGTTGGTCCTACGAGTCCTCCTACTACTGGTCTTTCAGACATGCCTCCAGTGAACAGATCTATGTCATCTACGTGCCTGTACAGCACTTGTAGTTTCCTCACTGCCCTTGCCGGCATAACTCTAAAGAGGTCTGAGAAATCCTGAATGGCCGACAATCCACAAGGCTCCCTCCAGGTTGTATAAGACGCTACGCCATGGTCCCTTCCTCTCTGGATGTTAATAGCAGCCAAATCCATGCCGAAGTCGAAGTGCGGGGTTTGAAACAGATGGTTGGTGAGTTCCTCCGTGATGAATTCGTCCCTTTTTTGGATGGGCTGATTCACCATGCCCAGGAGGAGTCTGTCCACTGCCCCCATGCTCCAGATATTAGATGGATTTGTCAGTTCATTATGGAGAGAGACATCTACAACAAATAAATTGTTTGGTATAGAGAAAAATGTTTAGAAACAGAAAAAGTAATTTCCGAGAAATTTCACTAATTAGGTTTAAAAGAAGAGCACGAGGTCATTGATTATAAAAGAAAATCATAGTTTACGTAAATGATATCGATTACTTGAATATCTTATGACATGGCCAAGGTCAAACGGACTAAAATAACCAGTCAGCTCATAAATATTATTATGTGACTCACTGTTATTCATAGGTCTATGGAAACGGTCGAACCGCATCAGCGATCCTTGGACGAGGCTGTGTCCGAACCTAAACGCAGCGGAGGCGAAGGAGCTTGCGGGACTGGAGTTGACTTTGGGATTGTAGTTCTTGTAGAAGCCCTTCTTCTGAGGCTCCAATTCAAACAGGCGCATAACTTCCGAGCCTGAAATACATTGCCTTTTGAGAGTTCAAATTTTTTCGTAAAGTTTCAAAGATATTGGTGCATTCATGTTTGCCCTACTGTTAACGATAGAAGTGCAACATGAGTATGCCATTAATGGTACGAACAAAAACTACCATTAATAGGATCTGTCTACTAATCACTTTTTAAGCATCCTTCAATGTTTTTTTACGATACCGATATTTATAAAGGTTAAATTAGGTTAGGCTCTTTCTGTGATGCTAGTTCACATTTACAATCTCTTACTTACCTAGGACTATAGGCAGGAATTCTCTGTAAGTAATGTGCTGGATCATAGCGCCGACGATCTTCCGAGTCTCTTGGTAAATCTTCTCGTCACTCCAGTGAGGGTTCAGATGTGCTAGTTCTTGGGCCATCCTACAAACAAAACAATGGTTTATAAAGATCGTATCAAATGTAAGGTACAGATGATAGAACGCAAATAGAAAAAAGACAAAAGTTTTATTTACTATAAATTACTAAGTTGGCAAACAGGTATACCTGATGAAAAGCGGTTACAGACGAAAGTTTTTAAAGACTCGTCCTGTTTGAACTCCACTGCCGTTATGGGGAAGATTGGCCATGTAGGGAATAGAAACGGTGCAGCTTCTACTCAAACGTCGATTTTCAATGAGAGTATGGTACTTCCCTGGTCCAGCTGGCCCATTCGTGCTACCAGCAAAAGTGAATTTCGCCGGTAGCGTGGCTCTACCACCTCTCACCTATCCTATCTCACCTGTTATGCTGCTTAAGAAGAAAGCCAATCTCACCTGTTATGCTGCCTCAGCCACACGATGTGCACGGCCACCAGGCCAGGCTGCTCGTTGACCCTGGCGTCTCCGGACTTGAAGCACTCGGTGGAGACCGCGCCGCCGCGGCACAGCTCGTCGCGCCGCTCCGGCGGCAGCACGGGTCTGCGCTGCTGCACGCGCCCGTATTGAAGCATTCCTGGAAGTAGTTTGATGATCAATAAATATATATAGGGACAAATCACACAGAACTAGCCCCAATGTAAGTTGTAAACTTGGCCCAATGTGTCGGTGGATTCTACCTTAACGATACTATATTTTATAATAACTACATACATACATATTATCACGCCTTTTTCCCATAGGGGTAGGCAGAGATTATGGATCTCCACTTGCTGCGATCCTTACAAAACTCTTTCGCTTCATCTTTCTTTTTTTAATAATAGTTACTTTATAAATAAACATCCAAGACCCAGGACAACTTGCGTTGCAGGATGGCGCGTTAACCACTGCGCCACGGAAGCCGTCAGTAATGAAACAGTCGAAAATAAAAACCAACCCAATCTTTTGTAAGAAGTCTTTTGCAAGAATTGTCTTTACACTCTAAGTCATAAGCCAACATTCTTTTTTTTGTAGTACCTAGGTAAATTTTTTAAAGGAGATCCTTAGGAGAACAAAAGCCACGTGCCAAGTGGCAGTGGACGCGGCATATAGCACGTATAGCCGATGGCTGATAGGGCAGAAAGGTTCTCGAATGGCGACCACGTAGGTACCAGCAAGTGCTTCGTCGGACACCCACCGACGAGGTAATTGGACGACCTGACTAAGGTCGCAGGGAAACGCTGGATGCAGGCAGCTTCCAACCAATCATTTTGAAAATAGAAAGAGGCCTATGTCCAGCTGTGGTCTTCCTGCGGCTGAAATGACGAAAATCTCGTGCCATCTTACCATTTCTCAGCAGCCGAAGCTTATCGGATTGCCTCGCTGAGCTGCCGTAAACCGGTGACGCATCAATATACGCGGACACCTGATTGAGCTGCTCCCGCCAGCCGAGCGCGCAGTCGTCGCGGGGGGCCGGAGACGACCGCACGAAGTCCAGACAGCGGACCCCGCGGGGGCCGTAGAACGGGTCTGAAGGGGGCACTTCTATGGGCAGACATTCTGGATGCTGTTGAGAAAGAGTTATTTTTGACTTTAATTCCTACTTTGTCATTCACAACCTCATCTACTGAAATAAGAAAAAAATAATGCAAATTCAAAAACAACTTGAATGCTAAGTTGTTTTTTAATTCATTGGTATCATACATTACACTGCGCCCGGTTGCTTTGCATGCCGTAATCGCTTACGCATGTAAAGCAATCCTGGGCGGGAATTCCCCACTTGGTTGGGTGAACGCAAGTTGTATAAAAATATCCCGAGCTCCTCCGTACTTCGGAAGGTACGTTAAGCCTGTGGTTCCAGCTGTCATTATCGTTAAGCTATGTCGATGCCTCCTAGGAAAGTTGGAAAATCTGACACCACTGTTGGCCACTTACACTCACAAAAAACAAACAAACAATACATTACATACGTACGAAAGACATTACCCTCTTTGTGGGTCGACCAGAGTTGGGTAAAATGGAAGCAATGATCCAACAAAGTAATTCACCACTCTTTTGATAAAACTGTATAATGCTTTTTCCCTCAACGTTATACGTTACACACAATATTGTAATGATTGTCATTCTTTTCCTGGAGTATTCACGACTAAAGAACAAGTAACACGCAATGTTAACGTTTGTGTAACGCACTCAGTTTTTTCAATTGCTCATCAATAAATGACAAAAAATTACGTGGTAACTGAGACCTAAAGAAAACGTCATATAAGAATTTCAAATCTGAGTTAATCAATTAGGTATGTCTATACCGTAAACCGTAATAGTGATCAAAAACGAAAGTTTGATGGATGTTTATTTCATGAGTTGTAATACGTATTGTATATTCTGACTAATGTATATAATAGATAACTTTTCTATGGCGGCTAAAATTAGTAAGAATACATATAGGGGATAACTAATAGGTCAAATCCATCGTATTTCAATTTTCATGTAACTAGCCGAACTCAGTCATAGGATTTCCATCTTTAACGATGCTATGACGTGTCACAACCATATAATCTCTATAGACTAGTATGTGGTCACCGCGATTCCTGTCTACATTCTACATCACCTTCTAAATCTAAATTCTATTCATAAAAGATAAGGGCGCTAAATCTAAGCCTAAACAAATAACCAGGGCCATTTCAACCTTGTGGGCAATGATCAAAATAAAATTACCTTGAATGATCCTTATCTTAATTTAAAAGACCCACTTACAGTAAAAAGATTCGCATGAGAGATTAACACTAATTGTTCAGTACCGTTTGTGGTTTTTTTGAAATATACGTTTTATCTAACAAATAATTGTAACCGTAAGGTGATCTGGTATGAAATACCCCTTATGGATCCCGGAGCCCTCATAGGTCGCGGGGCCCTGGGGACTTACTTGCCCATATTGCCCAGTGCTCATGAAACAAAGTTCTGCCTTGACTGAACCTACACCTTACTTTAAAGTCTCATTGTGATTTCTATGCGTATGTTAGAATTAGTGGATTGGATAAAAATATGGCGAATTTTTTATCATTGAAATAAAGGCATGACAATGTCTAGAGAGTATATAGTCAAAGATTCTTACCAACAACTCCTGTGAAACGACGCCCCTGCCCCCGTCCTTGCAGCACCGGGGCACGGAGCCGTTGAAGCCCCTAGTCTGCGAGGAGGACGTGATGTCGTGGTCCACGAACTGCCCCCACTGCATCAGCAGGTGCGTGATCCCGGGCGACTCCACGTTCTTGCTCTCGTGGACGAGGGCGCTAGGGCAAATATAATAATTTTATTTTGAATTTTCTATACGTATACTTAAGCACTTAAGCAATTTTTGAAATCATTAATGTGGTTAAAATACTTGTTCAAAGGATTCCGTACCTACTGGGTAAAAATGCGACTCTATTACTAAAACTTCGTTGTCCATCTGTTACAGGGCTGATCTAATGAACTGTAAAAGTACAGACTTGATTTTTTTACAGTAAGTATGTATATATTTTACATATGATGTCTATTGCCGCTAAAATAACAAATGAAACAAAAAAAGAGGCTCATTCAAACAATGTGATGCAAGCTGACACCAGTGTTGGTCACTTACACACACGAGAAGAAAGCTATTTTTATATTCAAAGAAATAAATACACTAGTTTCCAGCTATCACTATTAAGAGAATTTGTTTGTTCACTGGAGTGTACAATCTGTTCATTGAAGTATAAATCGACGAAGTACCTTTTGACAGCATGAAAAAAAATTGCGCTGAAGAAGATAGATTCATTCATAAAACAAATAAAACAAAATAAGAATCTATTGAAATTTTTGAAAAAATACAACTTTAATAACTAAAAAACTTTAAACTAACTTTTGAAACGACTAAAAGTCTAAAATGGTCTGTCCGTGCGTCTCGGTGCCAAGAACGCTGGCTGTATTTTCTCGCTTGATCGTTTTAATTGGGCGCTGCGCGAAAAGGCAGCCAGCCCTCTTGTCACCAGCGGCGGCAATAAGCTTTAGAGCTTTTGAAGATGCTAGCTAGATATTCTCACCTGATCTCTCTAGCTGAGGGTAGTTTGCCCCCGAAGACGGATCTGCGAGGGGCTTGGATGCCGTCGGAGTAGGACGGCTGCAGGAACCGCTGCACCGGCGTCATGGTGGAGCCCCATCGCGGCCGGCTCAGGTTGTTGCACGTGCCGTCGTGGGTGCGGTATCTGGAAGATGATGAGTTGGAGAAACGGATATATAGATCAAGAAGTTTGTTAAAAAATTGGCCATGCTTCCTTTAAAAAATAATTATCAAATGAAGATAAAAGGACTATAAAGAGAGTACTGCCATCTGGTGGTGGGCAATTAGGTAATAAACCCTTAATATGCTATGTGACCAGAGAAGTCTTGTCCAATAAATTATTTAAGAGAGTATAAATGCTGAATGGGTTTCAAGTTGTTTGTACCGGTTGGTGAGCTAGTACAAACAACTTAGGAGTAGGGGGAGGGGGGCGTTTCGTAGCCTTCCTCAGCTTGTAATGCTACAGCAGCGGTGACTGCCGCAGGTTGGCCATCTGGAATTGTTTCTCTTCTGCGCGAGCCCTCAGTTTACCAATAAAATATGTAGTACATACCTTTTGGAAGCAGGGGGGCATTTCGTGACCTTGCAATGCTATAGCAGTGGTGACTGCCACAAGGCGCTGGCCGGCTTAAATTACTGCTCTCCTGTGTGACTCTACACTACACTAAGAATGTAGTTTATATACCTTTTGGAAGCTGGGGGGCATTTTGTCGCCTTCCTGAGGGGGCAATGCTCCAGCAGTGGTGACTGCCGCAGGGCGCTGGCCGTCGGGAACTGATCCTCTTCTGTTCTACTCTCCAGGCCGTCACCATCGCTGCTGTAACAAATAAAAAGACACTGTTACGCTCGGTACTCTTGCAAAGTGGCTAATAATACATTGAATTTCTTTCCTCACAGGCCGCAAAACTCAATCAAAGGAAATGTCATTTAGTTTTCATAACTAATAAAGGATAATTATTTATTTTCCGTTGATATGTCCTCTTGATCCTCATTTGTACAAATTAGTTTTATTTAAATGTGTAACAATTGCTAAAACATTAGAAAACTTTATCGATTCTGTTTCATTTAGTTCTTTTTCTGCACAATTTTTTAAAATAAGTATAAAGAGTCGAAGTGATTTCCTTAGCTAGAACTACGTTTAGCAAAAGTACATGCAGAATTACAGCATTTAAAAACATATTGATGGGTTTTCAAGCTGTCGATTCAATCAGTCCATTTATATTTTTGGACCCCGCTTCACCTCCTTAGGGGGGTGTATTTTGAAAAATCTTTTTCAGCGAATTGTCGTTATAAAAACTATCTGCGTTCCACATTTCAGTGCAATAATTTTAGAAATTGCTTAGCTATTTGTATTCAAAGTAGGTATATTCTTGTATTAAAAGTGCGCGCATAATTAAAGTAATGGGCCTATCAAATTATAGTAAAAACATATGTTTTACACTGCGATAAACATCGAAGACGTAAACTTTTTCTTTTATGTTTTGGTAACATACAACTTTCGATTTTAACGTCAATATAGATTTGAATATTTTTACATAATGCCCCGACTTTGGTAAAAGTGAAAATGCATATTTAAACAACTTTTGGATTCACAAATAAATATTAATTTAAATTTGGTTTAAAAGTAGTTTTATTATACAATGTATTGTCTAATATAGTAACGTGATTTTAGAGAATCAGACTGGCTCTATGAAAATTACAGTTTTCTTTATAGAGTTTTTGTCAAATATTGCGCAAGTGAAATAGTCCCACAACTGAGTTGATTTCCTATAAGTAACAATCAAACTAACTTTTACAAATTTGAACAAACTTATCGCACTAATACTAAACATTATTTACCAAAACAAAGACTTATATTTTTTTATTTAGATTCTTTTAAAAGTAACATTGTGGTCATTTCATCACAAATTGCCTATTCTGTCGAAAACGATGGCCACTTTCATAAGCAAAATAAAGTAATTTCCTTGTTAAGAAAGCAGCGTCGCACTTTTCCTTTCCGTAAATAGAAGACCATTGTGCATCTACGAGAGAAGAAAAAATTTTTTTTTTAAATCTATGGCCTCTACGTTAGATGTTTTAAAATCTTTGGTAGCATGAAATTCTGAAGTTAAATTCTGACACATACACATGATAATTATTTTTAACAAAAAAGTAAAACCGACTTCAACCCTATACGTAAATTTACAAACTGGAACTTAAAATTAGGTTTTAGTGGGTGTGGTAGTTGAATCAAAATAGAGAAACGACGTCGTCATCAACTTGTCTTGATTCGCGAAAGAATTAAACAGAAATAAAATTAAACCAAACGGCATACTTGTACAATGCTTTTTGGATTTTTGTTTATTTTTTCAAAAAGTGCTCAACATACATTGGGACAACATTTTTATGGGACCACTTCTGGATTATTACCTATCGAACAAAAAAAGAATCACTAAAATCGATCCATAACTGACTGAGAAACCGCGTAACATACATACAAAAAAAAAAAAACAAACAGACAAATTGAGAACCTCCTCCTTTTTTTGAAGTCGGTTAAAAAGTAAAAGTAATTTCCTCTTTTCCTCTCCGTCAATGCGAGGCCAAATAGATGCGCGGTGTCGTATGCCACATCATTTTCATCAGGTCTTTGCTAGTCTCCAGTTTTACATTGCAAAAGCACGACCCTGTCTGTACTGCTAAATCCATATATTAGTCAGATTAGATTTGGCCTACACTCTCCACGCTGGCTAGACGGGTTGGAGAGATCTCTTTGATGTTTATAAGCTTTGTTCGCAGTCTACAGCAATTCCTAAAACGAATCATTTATCCTAAACAATTTAAAATTCTGAAGTGTTAACTCATAACGCGAAAAGTAAAAGTGATTTCCTCATGATTAAATCATGCAGTTTTCCTTTCCGTCAATGCAAGGCCAATTAGATGCACAACAGACAGACGGTGCCGCATTCTGCTGCCATTCCTAAAACCGAGGTAATTAACATGCTATCGCGTGAACGTTATGAGCTAATTAACTTTATTAGTTCCTATTTTTCGACGTGAAATGTGTTCATACATTTTTTTAACCCTGTCTGATCTTTAAAGTGGCGACTCAACCTGTAAATCACCGACAAAAGCCCAGCTCTTTAATTTGATGATGATTGGTTTGCAACTGATACGAACAGAAACAGGGATAATATCTTTCAAATAACACACAGTATTTACTTAATTAACACCTACAGTGAAACTTAATGTAGCATTACGAGGTGTTAATATGCAATTATCTCGTGAAAATAAACGAGATAAGTGGCCGTGCCTATGTTGACTTATTGACCCATAGAAAGCGTGCTTTCTCGCGTCGGGTCTCTGACGTAACGAGTGATAACTATGATTAGAGCCTTATGTATTTTATGCATGCCGATCTACGCTCGTAATGTTTGTCAGACATAAAGACCAGATTTAACTATATTGAGAGCTGGGTGCGAAAATTACCCTAAAGTTGTTCATCATCATCATCATCTTTTCAGCCACAAGAAGTCTACTGCTGAATATAGGCCTCTCCTAAGGATTTTCAAAAGACCTTGCTTGATTTCCAAAATTCCTGCGACTTTGGTCAGGTCGTCTGATCATCTGGTCGGTGGGTGTCCAACGCTGCGCTTGCCGGTACGTGGTCGCTATTAAGAACCTTTTTGCCCATCGCCCATCGGTCCTACGCGCTATGGGCCCAGCCCACTGCCACTTTAAGGAGAGGAACTTGCCATAACTCTCTCTCTCTAAGGTTGTTGACGTACTTTAATAATATATGCACGATAAGATTATTTAGCACCCTAACTGACCTACTATGCAAACCTAAAATTACCTATTTAAGTATATTAGAACTTTCCATGCCATGGAAAAGGTTTTGGCTAAGTTTTACGGTCGGCCGCCTGCCTGACACCAACCCTTCTTCGGTACGCATTCGTTGCACGTGTGATGTTAGTGCATTCATCCTTTAGTCACTTCCGATATCCGAAGGAAGAGTCGGAGTTGTCCTAAATTCAAGGATTGACTCGGATCGTCAATATGAACAACTTTTTCTACTGAACCAATAATGGAACTAAATTTTTTAACATTTTTATATAAGCTATAATTTGGTGAAAGAAGTCGCGGGATTTCGCTAGTCCTAACTAATATTATAAATGCGAAAGTGAAATTGTTTGTTTATTTGTTACGCTTTCACGTTCTATGAACCGATCATCATGAAATTTGGTTAGGGTACTGAGAAGAACATAGGCTATAAATCACGCGGGCGAAGCCGCGGGTAAAAGCTAGTATCACATAAATATAAAGAAAGCCGCGGGCAGAGGGCGATGCCTACCACGTTGAAATTATACGAAGTGAGGTATGACGTAGGCTAGCTATGTGGTTAGTGGCAACCGATCCCATCGATATTGACCGTAGAAAGTGCTACTTTCGCCGGTGGTCGCGACATTATAATGCGGTATTGTAAGGTGTTACTGTAATACCTAGTGTTATGTTATAATACTTGTGTTATGTATTGAAATGTAGAGAAAAAATTTTAGTTATGCGATGTGTTACCAGTTGCATATTTAGCTGTGATGCGTTGGACCCCGGGTCCACTATAATGACTCTAGTTAGTTTTTACTGCTCAGCTGTAATCATGGACCTAGGAAAAATATGGACCGGGCACTGAGGTCAAGTGACGCCAACTTTTTATTCTGAGATTATACCCAAGATGATTTAAAGCTTCAAAGATTTTATTCAGAAAATAGGCCTTTCAGGCACTTTTCACGTCATTTTATAATTTAAGTAATTCTAATTTACTAAGAAATAAGTATGATTTACTTAGAAATATGTTAATATTGTTAATAAGTGTTCAAAAGCTACAGACTACTAGCGTTTCGGAACCGACCACTGCAGAGAATAAACGCTCTAAGAAACTCTTTTTTACAGAATTGGTTGCCTACTCGCCTGAAGGGCTTTGTACATTTTCCCTTCTATTTTTCTTTTCTTTTTTTTCATGTCATATAAATACAATTACATAATACATAATTGTTCATTACTATTTTCATTAATATTTTGGGTCTTACGAGTAAAGATCCCATGGATGTGTGGGCCACACACGGTATGTAACTGTTTTATAAAATACTAGTAATTTAAATTATGGCCTATGTCAGCTGTAGATACATTTCTATAAGGTGCAAGAATTTTGAAAATCGGTCCCGTAGTATCGGAGCCTATTGAATGCAAACAAACAGACAATCAAATCTTTTCCTCTTATAAATTAGACCCCACTCTGAATGTGCTCGGGAATTTATTTTACGCAGAATCTTTACTTTCAAGATTATTATTTATAGAGAAATGTTTTCATGATTATCGTTTTCAGAGAGATAAAGCGTCGGTGGATTTTATACTATGTACTTATATTGAAGTATTATTAAAACTCTTGCTAGTATGATTGAACGTATTAGAACGTTACAGTATTCCTTTGTAATTCTGAAATTCTAACAGGTTTACGAGACGACACGAAGAATATCGTGTGAAGATACAAGCCATTTTTCTTCAAATCAGGCAATTTCATAATAAAACCTTGACTAAATTACATCTAAATATTTCGCACCCCCCGCATATTAATCGCGAAATTAAGTTAATGTTTTCGAAATTATATTAGTTTACGAGACATAAACTTAACGGTTATTAATTTCTGTGGATGTTTCCGCCAAGTAGTTACGATTAGAATATTCAGTTGGCCTTGACATTAAAACTTAGCTGGCCAGTTACTGTATCACTTAACACGAGAATGAGTCTTATAAATTATGACTTTCTTGGCGTAAAGTATCTGTATTAAGAATTTCTTACAGACCGAAATCTTAATAAAACTTTTTGAGATTTACTACAAAATTTCGTCATTTTTGAATATTCCGTTAAAAATCCAATAAGTACGAGTAGTAGCTGGGCTTACAGGGATGTATTATTTATTATTTGTGTGTGTGTATTTGTTTAATTTTTTGTAAGTAAATAGCTTCATGGAAATACATTTGAAGATATGAAGAAAGAAATTTGTGTGTCTCAGGGAAAAAAACCTAAATTGGCCTCACATCCAGGAAATCATATTTTTTTTTTATTTAGACGAAAATTATATATCACCACGAAAATAAGAAAGTCGATATATATTTTTGGAAGTAAATTTTTTATAAAATTTGTCGTACTTTGTAAATATTTAAATGCGTTTTCAATTGTTACTGCTTTCAGTCTATAGATTAAAAATGTCAATGTATCCTTAAAACTAAATACGTACCTGCTTTGCCGCTCCCGAAAGTCATTAAGTCAATCCTTTAGTCAAGTCAGGTCACTGTCATGTCAACATCCGTCTCACTGTCAAGTCACTTTGTCACACTCCGTCTTGTCATCACATGTCACTGGTCAGTCAGAAAGTGGTTCCATGGCTGTCATATCAGTCTTAAAAAATAAGTTTAAATTTGGAATGACTAGAACGCGAGTTTGAATTTGGCGCGCGCGGGAGTCAGTACGCGTGTGTTGGCCATGGCGGCCGCGCGCTACTGCTGAGGGGGGAGAGCTGCGTTTGTTGAAATACTACCACTTCTTCTCGAAGATGTCCACAAATTAAAGAGATTGTAGAGGTTGTGTTTTATGGATTTTCGCTTCATCAAATGATCCATCTAGATTGTTGTTTGCCGACTTACCAATTATCTTACAGCCTATCCATTAACGAATTATTTTTAAAAAATGCGATGAAATTTTCCAGAACTCCATTTTGTTCTACGTGGAACGCAACAGGCGTTTAAAAACAGTGGTTTCTAAAATTCAAAAGATTCTCTGTTCATTCGAGAAGAAAATTACGAGTACTTTTCAATCGATATGAATCTGCAAGTCAAGTATCATGACATTCATGACAAGTTTTACAAGTAACTTTGCATACTTATAGCAGGTTCAACATGTTCGTAATAACTTGTATGGCTGTACTGGAAAGATCCTGAAGTTCATTCTGTCCGGATGCGTTAGTATTGTTTTTGGTTCGGGTGAACAATCGGTCGTATTGGAAATACTTGGGAGAGGCCTATGTCCAGCGGTGGACTTCCTGTGGCTGCGATGATGATGATGAAAAAAAGAGAACGTTCTTCAGTCCCCTGTTTAAAAATATTTGAGTACCCAAATGGGGATGAAAACCATAAATAGTAGATATAATTAAATAGTTTTCATTTAAATTTTCGGATCGCATGTATCACTTTTTAAAGGTCTTCTTTTTTCATATTATTATTTTATTATATTGCAAAATCGACAACCTACTAGCGTTTCCATACACGGGTAAATCCGTTTAGAACAAGTTTATCTCAGACCAGAAAGATAAATTTGACTCACGCCTTCCATGGTGTCACGGCGGTGGCGTGATATTGGGTACTACTTCTGTAATATCTATAATCTGTGACATTTCGCAACGAAAAAAGTCTGTTGACAAACAAGGGTGCCACGGAAGGCTAAGCAATAATCGCTTGTATATTAACCGATTCGTTTCGGAACCGATTGATTTTGGTAACTAGGGGTGGAAAGTTGCGCTAGAGTGCAACGTCCAGTCTAACTAACTGACCAACGTCAGTTATAGTTAGGTATTTATTACATTTGCATGTGGATTTGACTAATTCATAATCTACATATCTCTCTTCGGACCAATTCGTAGCTCGATTTCGTAGCTGTCTTCAAAACGGGAAAAAAATATTCAATGGAAGATAATACTGCAATGTTCTCCCGCCAGAGGGCAGCATTAGCAGAGACAGTAAACAAATGTTTGACATTGACAAGTATGTCAAACTTGCAATAAATTGCCTTTATTTTACATCCGAATACGCAGATTAATTGCATTTTTATATTTTAATACTTATAGAAGTATTTTAAAATCAAATTAATAAAGGATTAATGTATAATTTCACAAATTAATTGCGACTTTGACACTGACATGTACATACTTGTCAGTGTCAAACCTTTTTTACTGTATGTGCTAGTGGCGCACTCTGGCGGCACAGCTTTCAGTAATATCTCCTATTTACGACACACTAATTTCATGATTTTTAGACCTTCCACCCGTCTTTGTCACAGATGGTCACATTTGAGTGAACCCCTAGTCATGACGTCACATATTTTAATTTTAGGAAATATTCAAACTACTATATATTAAAAAATATATTTGCTGAATCAATTTAAGTAAAAAGGCTTAAAATCAAACAAGATAGTTAAATTAAAAATTGTACGTTATATTATTCAGCTTTTCGATAAAAATAAATTAGGAGTGTGAACTTCTGTATCTAGAAACTTGAAATTTGGTACAGGGCTTACTCTCATGATGTTAGTGAGCGCTAAGAAACGAGTTTTAGAAATTCAACCCCTAAGGGGTTGAAATTGGGGGTGAAGCTGTATGCGAACAATGTCGCAGGAAAATTGCTAGTGTAAAATATAAGTATCATCGTATCGTTTCAAATCATCAACTTTCAATTTTCATCATTTGCAGTGGGCGCCTCACACTCACATACTTCTGTTGAAATATAGCTAGTACTAAAGTTTGATTGTTATTGCCCAGCATTGCCACTTGCGTTAAACCATGTTTGCGATATAGAAGTTAAAGTTATTTCTCGTTGCATGTGTTAATCGCGTTAGGCGTGTGACAACACTGTTTTTATATACAGGGTGATTCTGAACAAACTGGCAATATTTTAATGTTAAATAAATAAATAAGTATATACGGACAAATGATACAAATTGAGCGAGCCCCACAGTAAGTTGTGAACTTGTGTCGATAGGATACTATTATGTGTAAAAATAAACATCCAAGCCCCAAGCCAATTTAAAAAAGGTCGTTTTCCATCATGACTTGGCCGGGGATCGAACCCGGGTCCACCGGTGTCATAGACTGGCATGTTTACCACTGCGCTACCAAGTTATAATGAAATCTGAATCCTTAAAATATATATACTAGTGCAAGACAGTACAGATGAAAAAGAAAAAAAAAATATACTCGCATGCTAAACAAAGCTTATAAACATCATAGAGACCTCTCCAACCCGTCTGGCCAACGTGGAGAGTGTAGGCCAAGTCCTCTGACTGCTCTGGCTAATTTATCGCTCTGGTAGTATAGAGAGGGTCGAGTTCCTGCAGTGGAGACTATAAGAGACCTGATGATGATGATGCATGCTACACAAAATTTTAAAATAATCACTCCTTTTGGACAGTCAGGGTGTAATTGCATCTATTTTTATTTAATTCACCAAGCGAGCGAAGCGAACAAGATCTTCAAGTCGATTTGAGGCAAAACATTTTTTGTATGTATGTAGATGTAGATATATATGTTTGTTCGGCGATAACTCTCGAATTGATGCTTCAAATTCAATGATATTTAAAACATAAGTAGGTACTATTAGTACAATACTCAAGTTGAATGCGCATCAAAATCGGATGAGCAGTTTATGAGATATTTAAATAAACGTTCGCGAGACCCAAGTTCGCGACGAATCTTTTGTTCAAGATTAAAAATAGATGATGCAAAGAAAGTTAAAGCATTGCGTTTTATCGGTGCCCACTTCGCCGTTTGTAATCGTCTGGTTTCAAAGCCTGTGTCCAAATAAAAACAACTGCAGACATCACGATCGGCTGTAACTGTTAATATTTGTAACTAAGTTTATTTGTAAAACTGTTTTGTTTTTCGGATTATTCGTTTACGCAAAATTACGCCGATTGGCGAGGCGTGACGCTGCATCGTGAACTATAACACTTTATTTATACAACAAATAACGTTATTATATTAAATTGATTTAGTGTTATACAATGTGAAATTGTATAACTTTGAAGGTGTGAAGCCGATTTTCTTTTTTTACTTCCAATGAGTTAGTGAGTTTGTATATTGCCGCTAGGGCCGCGTGTTTCCCGGCAGGGTAGATAGGACCACTCCAAGTCTTCCCGTGGATATCGTAGAAGGCGACTCAGGGAACACAAGCTTAACAAAGGTTATAAAATCAAAGAGACCTCTCCGACCTACCTGGCCAGCCCGGAGAGTGTAGGACAAATCCTTTAACTGCTCTGGCTATATGGTCGTGCTTCTGCAGTGGACTAAAATACTCTAAAAAAAGACCTAATGATTATGATGATGACATAGCCGTGCCCATAGGCGACATATTTAAGGCGTCGAGCGTGAACGTGTTATGTGTGGGAGGATGCATGGCTACTTATTGTTATGTCAATGTTGATACATACTCCTATATTGTTGACAAACAAGTTTTGGTGAAGAGAAAGCATGCTAATACAGTACAAATTGTTTTACTAAAAAAAATTTTTTTTTACTCAACTTCGTAGGGAAAAAATCTTACGGGCCACTTGATGGAAAGTTGTTACCTTTGTCACCCTTGAAGAAATCGATTAACGCCCTTTTTAAAAAAACCCTTGTTGTGTTCTCTCGGCTTAACCATATTCAATGCTCTTGTTTTTATTTCATAAAATGATTTTATTCTAGGGCGCGTTGATGTCTTTTATATAGACCGTAAAAGTGTAGTCGTATTTCGCAGATTTTTCATGAGATAAATAAAATCTGTCAAAAAAAATTATGTAAATAGTGTAATTGACACTAAATACGTTATCAATATATTTTCTTCAAATCAGATATTATGAGGAATAGAAATGTCTTTAATAATTTCTACAGGTTTTTATTTGCACAATGCTATATATCAAATAGCATCTTAGCTCTCATTAAATTAATAAATAATATATGAATCTTGGTCTATATCCAACAATCGTATAAAGACAAAGACGTAGGTTCAAGTCCTGCCCACGTGGAATTTTTGCCCAAATCTTATTTCTGGAACAATTCCATTGAAAGGATTTTGGACTGCCAACCACCCAAAATACAATGGTTAAATTATTTTGGACTGCCAACCACCCAAAATACAATGGTTAAATTATTTTGGACTGCCAACCACCCAAAATACAATGGTTAAATTATTTTGGACTGCCAACAACCCAAAATACAATGGTTAAATTATTTTGGACTGCCAACCACCCAAAATACAATGGTTAAATTATTTTGGACTGCCAACCACCCAAAATACAATGGTTAAATTATTTTGGACTGCCAACCACCCAAAATACAATGGTTAAATTATTTTGGACTGCCAACAACCCAAAATACAATGGTTAAATTATTTTGGACTGCCAACCACCCAAAATACAATGGTTAAATTATTTTGGACTGCCAACAACCCAAAATACAATGGTTAAATTATTTTGGACTGCCAACCACCCAAAATACAATGGTTAAATTATTTTGGACTGCCAACCACCCAAAATACAATGGTTAAATTATTTTGGACTGCCAATCACCCAAAATACAATGGTTAAATTATATATATTTTTTACCTTAAAGTCACGCCACCTAATTTCCTAATTATCATCATAGCCAGAGCACGTCATCGATTGGTTCCTGGGTGTCATAACGCTTACGACACCGCCGTGCAGCCGTGGGAGCCTTGGTTCCTACAATATCTTGTACGCATCTTCCGAGATGTTACATGGTTTATCATAAAAAAGTAGTCTATGCACGTAAAGGCTGAGAAATGTCGAGTAAATAACAAAACTTCTTCCAGGCTTGGAGAGAGGAAAAAAAACGTAGAATGTACCATCTGCCATTCTTCTAAAATGAATTCCAAGCGCCTCTACTCATCATTTATTAAACGCACAGCTAGGTATTGGAACGCAATGCTTGCGTCTGTATTTGCGAATGCATATAACCTTAATCTTTTTTTAAATAGAGTGAAAAAGATTCTTCTGGGTGGGCTCGCTTTATCTTAGGCCATATCTTTGCCTCTAGGCTAGATAATGGTCAAGAGTAAACCCATTTCATATAAAAAAACTGCTTCTCTTGTCGCGCAGGTCGTAAAAACTAATCGACGGGATGGGCGAATATCTGAGGAATCATATCAGTTCGATGCGAATAGCAACCCATCACTATTTCGATACCTTTTTTCACATACAAGCCCACCAACGAATTTTTTTCGAAATCTATGCCCACCAACATGCTAAACGAGGCATTTAGGTTTTATAAATCTGGGTTTCTGTCTACTCTGCAAAGGAAAAAGAAGCGACACAAAACTTTTCATACGTACATACAGAAAATAAATGAACACTTGTTGCACAGCCATGTATGGAACTACATATTATTAAGTGAAATCTTGTGTCAGAATAACAACAATTAGCAGAACTCGGCGTCGGTTCAAAGGTGAACATTCGCTTGTTTCAGTGAAAGTGTAAAAGTTGTCAAAAGAGCTTTTGTGCGTTAAACTCCGCGTTTACGTGCGTCTGTTATTTGTTATGTAACAGCTTTTATGCTTTTTAGGGTTCCGAACTAAAACTGTCTTAAATAAAACAAGGATTAACTTGAATACCTGATAAACATGATATCCAATTTTTTTTTAAATTTTATTGCTTCCATCGAAATTTTGGTGATTCTGCCAATATCCAATGTTAAAGTGATACAATATATCGGTTTTGTACGGTATACAAATAGCAAGTGGTACCAAAAGATGGTGGTCCTTGATTGCTTTATGCGAACATCTGGTGACAAATCTATAAGAGTCCATATAACAGCCTACTTTAATTTTTTCACAAATTGATCATGAGCACGAGCATTTACAACACCAAATTAAACCAATTTTATATTGTAATATAAAGTTTACTAAAATTAGTTGGCGAAATCATCAAACGCAAACCCCAACTAAACCCTTTGACTTCTAATAAAAACTCTTCCAAAACCGGTTTCTACATTAACCATCCAGAACAAATTGACAGTAATAATGACTATTTTGACGAAGCTGTTGTGAATATTGTATTATTATGTGAATAAATAAATGACTAATATTAAAAAAAAAAGTAATAAATGTTGGTTTATTTAGGTCAGATATTGGTTAAATTCAAGTAGGTATTAAAATTAGTCCTTGTTTTATAATATAACGGAAAGGGTCTACCCTACCTACCAAAACATTCGATTCAACGTACGACATTTTTTATACACTATTCAGTGAACGTTCAGCTTTATTTGTTAACTATTGTCGTCAATCATTTATTTAAAGTCACATTTATTGCCGTTTCCAAAGCGTAAAAGCAGAAGTGGTGACAATAAAGTGCAGTGCTGCACTTTCTCCAAGCGACGTCAACAAAGAATTTATAAGATAGTTACGAATAGAAACTAAATACTAAATAGTTTTAAAGTACTATTACTTTTGTTCATCAACCGTCTATCTTTCTGTCACAGTGTTGTATCTTTTCAAGCGTAGGTAGACATTCTGAGAATGAACAATAGATATACTACGTAAGAATATGTTTAGGCATTAAACATTGCAAACTCAATAACACAGATAACTTATGACTATTACAACTTAATAAATAAACATACCTTAAAAAATGTCCATCATCAATCCTACTTAAACAGTGTCATAAAATATAAGCAAAGTAGGCTGAGTGGTCGCTGTTATGACCACGGGCTATAAGGTTCCATACAAATCTCTATTATGGCCGCGGGCCCTACTACATTCTATACAAATTCCATTAAGCATAAGAGCGCGAACAATATTTTTTTATTTAACGGACCACCTTGAGTTATGGTAATTTGGGACTACCAAACCACGCACGATTGGCAAATCTACTAGATCCAAAAAGTTTTATAATCGTATATTCAGGCATCGGCAATGACGTGTTTATTTGAAAAAGCATTTGAACCTCAGAACAATAGTGATTTGAACTAAACTGCGAAATTTTTAAGAAAGAGACTTCAAATTTGGAATTGTTAATGGTCACGGTGGCTGTTTGTATTCATCGGTTTCTCACTTTTACTTTCGGGATAAAACGTTTTCATTACCTGTAGATATATTTGTTGTATATTTTTCGGCAAAATATTAATTACATCATCATCGGGTCTTTTTTAGTTTCCACTGCAGAAGCATGACCCTCTCTGTATTTATACTCTCTGTATTATATAGCCAGAGCAGTCAGAGGATTTGGCCTACACTCTTCACGCTGGCCAGACGAGAGGACCTTGTCTCTTGAATTGAATATCATAAAACAATGAAAAATTGTTTATTATTATGAAATAGTGAGGAAAAATGTCAAATCTTTACAAATTAAATACCCATACCATACCTATGTCACAAGTGCAATGGACACAAAAAAGTAGGTAGGAACCGTAAAGACCCTAAAAATTGACCAAGAGTCTTTATAAAAGAGGTGTATATTTCGGATAGTACGGAACCTATAGTATGCGTGTTCATCTCATGTCCATTTTTTCGTTTGAAAGCCGCCTGGAAGATACAGGTTTGTAGAAAGTTTTGAGTCAAAACTACTTTCGCGCTTACAGCTTTGAGGGTGCTAGTCGATGTGACATACTGGTACTTGGGGAAAGGCATGTTTTTTTACTAAGAGCAGAACCGTTGGAGAACTTTTAATTAATTAATAATAATGAAAGAAAGAATTTAATAGTTCTTCTTATGCTTGTCTGATTAATATTTCACAATAAGCCAGGAACTGTTATTTGAAACTTTTATATTTTATCATACTAATATTATAAAGAGAAAAGAGTTGTTTGTTTGCATTAAATAGGCTCCAAAAAAACTGGACCGATTTTCAAAATGCTTTCACCCATCTATAGTTACTTTATCTGCGGGTGACATAGGCTATGATTTACGTGGACGAAGTCGCGGGAAAATTGTTAGTCACACAAACAATACTATTTACTTTTTTTAGATATTGTTTCTATTTTTAGTCGCCATCATGACTGTCTGTTACAACGCAGGTCACGGGTTCGATCCCCGGTCAGAGTAAGATGGAATTAGATTTTTTTCAGATTGATCTGGGTCTTGGATATTTTTCTACATGTATTTGTTACAAAATAAAGTTGTGTTATTGTTTCATAACTATAACACACGTCTTGAACTTACTTTGGGGCTAGCTCAATGTATCATATAGCTAGCTCAATAATCGTAACAATTAATTAAAAAAAGAAAACATACACACACAGCTTACTATGGTGTCAGACTTGTAAGCGTTCCTTAGAAAAGAATGCTATATAACAACAAAAGCACACAACGGCCTCTATATTTATAATGTTTGTGTAATCTCTCTATCTGAAGAGAAACGAAGTGTTTTATTCACCTCTTCATGAATTATGAAAGTAACATTATTTTATACATGCAATAAATGTAAATGTTATACAGTAAAGCCTAAAGAAATAGTAATAGTAAAGATAGATAATGCATATATCTTCTCGTCTGACGAGACGACTACTAATTACAGTAATTTCACCAGAACGCAGAAACCTTTAAATAGCTTCACTTTCAAGATGGCGATATGGCGGGAAACCGTGAACTTGGCTCCATTGAAATACGATAGTGATATCAGAATGCCGACGATGGAAATACCGATGTAAATATAAAGATGTTTGGGATACCCATATCCAACATACAATTTGTTTGAAACAATGAATTACCAAAATAAATTCATTTAATCTCGGCTTTATACCTTACGGGGTAGACAGAGCTTGAGAGATAGTACTACCAAAACGCCTCAATACACATAAAGACCTTGCTTGTGTTTTACACTCACAAAACTTTAAAACATCCTGCCGGCCTATTTACTAACTCGGATGACAGGTGTAGATGCCTATCAATCTAGGATTTGCTGTTACAATGCGGTTTTTGTATTTCAAATAAAAAGTTCGTGCAAGCAAAACCCGCATTGTAATTGTAAATTCTAGATTGATAGGCATCGACACCTGTCATCCGAGTTAGTAAGTAGGGGGGCTGGACTAGCGACTTAGTGTACTTCTGAAGTAAAAAGAATTCGAGGTACTTGCATGTATGCTACTTAGATTACCAATGATGGCATCATTTACTGTGTAATAGTTCAGTAAGATACTTAAGTACTACTTAAAATTATAGCGTTGACTGTTTATCGAAGACGAGAGAAAAAAATCTTTGCTTTAATACTTTTTTACGCTCCTACAAAAAAAAAAAAAAAACATTCTTTTAATACTTTAACATATTTCCGAGTTTCCTTTTGAGTCTTTCCGTATTTTGGCCGTCGGTGTTATAGATTTCGGTATTTTGATATGTAACAAATGTACCATATTGCATCCGCTATATTGTATTCTTGATTAACGTTTGAGAAATTCGGAGTTCATTTGAATCCCTGTCTTTACTAACTGAGATTAACCTACAAAATACACAATAAGTGACTGGAAACTTCATTATTCACCGCTGAATTATGCTGATACCGCGGATTCGATATGGATAGCTTCGGTTAGCGATTAGCGTGAGTTATTAGATTTGTTGTATTAGAAACAACAACAGGCTAGTTTTGTAACAAAATATAATTAGTTCAACAGCACCTATACAAGATGCTAAAGAAATGGCGTCAGTTGTCTATTGCTTCTATTGAGCAACATATGTATACGCCAAAAGGAAAAACTTTGAATTCGTAACATTGTTATCTTAAAGAGTTTTTGGATTAACAAGGTATTTTTTTCACTGATATCCTATTATTGAGAGCTCTTGTGAGCAAGTTCTCCTTTTTTAGAATCCAAAAAGATAGATATAAAATTAATCAGATATATAAGTAGAGATACCATATATTTAATACATAATTTTAGTAAATTTATCAAATAAATGTTCTAAAGTATACCGACTTATCACATTATTATTCAAATGTCAAGGGCTTCACTTAGGAAATGCAAAACATAGCAATCTAACTGATAAAAATCTTAACGCAAGTCAATCTGAAACTTCACCACAAGCGAACTGTGAACTTTAAAAAGTCAGCTTATGATGAATTTGTGTAACATTTGTGATGACCTCCGTGGTACTTTGATCAAGATTATTGTCCGCCATCTCGAGACTTGAAATTCGATTCCCCGTGCGTGCTCTATTTTTAGGACTGGATGAATTTAGATATTTTTTAAATATTTGATATGTATTTTTTAATTTTTATTCCTTAGTTAATCTGCTTTCATGACTTTATTTTTGTCGGTATAAAATTGTATTTTGTAAATTGATTCAATTGTGAATAAGTTTGGCCATCTGGTGAGGAAATGACACCAGCCTTTTGGGCACCCTGCCTGCAGATCGCAGAGATTTGGATTTCAGTTTTTTTGTTACATAAATTATTTTTTTATGTAAATATTACTTATTAATAATCTTGGTTTACACTGTTAGTGTTTATTCCTTGTTTGTTTTTCTTTGATGTCATTATTGAATAAATCAGCTAAATTGAAATTAAATCATGTTCGTCTAGATTATGATTTAATTTGAATTGTTTTGTTTTATTTAATTATTTAAATTTTGATTGTTGAATAAAATTCATTCGAATTATGGTATTTTTTAAACGATGTTATCGTATTTTATATTTTCCACTGCATTTCGATGGCGATTCTACTTTTCCTATCAATTTTTTGTTATACAATTCCACATACATACTGATATAACAACGATATACTTATAAGAACTTCCTTGTCACCGACGTCCGTCTGTCATGTAATCATATCGATATGGCAGTGAAAGTGGCTCGATCTCGAAAACCGGCGCAGTATTATAAATATACTATGACAACGTATATTATGTTACGAAGGAAAGTGCGTTCAACAATGATATTTTTGTCTCATTACGTTATGTAATGATAATTTCTGTTGATGACTTCGATGTTTTATGGTTTTTGTGGAATATGGCCGATTTGCCAGTGTTATAGAGCGGAGAGAATTTTTCTTTTTTAATTTTCCTAAGACACTCTCACCAGTCTCACCCGAATATGATTGCATCTTCAGGTGTCCGTGTGTCGCTATGAAAGTTTTTGTTTAACAAGTTAACTGCTATCGGCGAACAAACACCAGTGCATATTTATCTCCTTAATTTTACGGGATTATGTTGGAATATTTTCCATGGGTTTCTTACATCTTAGTCTTGATCTATTTTATTTCCTTGAATATGACTGATCTTTTCCTTTACTTTTTCTAAATCTGCTTTTAAGTAATTAAGACGATTTTTTTTATCTATATTTTAAGTATATTTTTTTCGTACGATCTTCTTTTTTCTCACAGAAACTAATATCCTATTTAGATTTTTTTTATTTCGTTTTTATTATTGGGATCTCGGAATAGGCTCCAACTCCAATAATAATGCGAAACTCAATGATAATATTTTTTTACGGACAAACATCGACTAAGGTTTTACTCCAAAGAGTCACTTAGACTTATATTTATGTATTCTTCATGTTTCTGTGTGTTTTATGACTGATATTGGTTAAAAACATGATCTTCTAGAATCCAACACATTTTCATCTTGATATTGTCGTCAATAATGTTAATATATGCACATTAAAAATGAGATCGGTCTGTGGCCTCGAATCGAGCGTAGACTATGCCAAGGATGGACAGACAGACAGACAGATAGTACAGGCGGAATGAAAGGATGTAAACTAGTTTGGATCATCGTTAATACCGGTTTTAATAATAATTTAGATATCGGCTCTAGATTGCTAATTTATGTATGTCAGTTGAGATTTATGTTATATCTATATAGTGGATGAATTGGTATCTGCCGTATTTGAAAAAAAATATAAAGAATTTTTATAGTCTATTATAATATAAGAGATGAGTAATAGACTAGACTGTTGCGTCAAGAATTATTTTTTTATCAACAACATTTTTTTATCAATAACTATTTTTCCTGCTCCAAACCATACTTTACGTCAGGAATAATAAATAAGTCATCATCATCATTTCGTTTAGGTGACACGGTCAATCGAATTTGCACACCCTGGCCTCTGACGTGGTTCCTTTAACGACTTCCAGATGGCAGCCGGGACCACCGGCTTAACGTGCCTTCCGAAGCACGGAATCATCTTTCTTATCGGACAATCAGGTGATTCATGCCTGCAATGTCCTAAACAAACTGGAAACAACTTAACAAAGTATGCTTCCCGTGGGAATCGAACCCACGACCCCCGGGTCATCAAAGCAAACGCCTTAACCACTGGACCACGGAGGCAGTTCGTTCAATAAATAAGTGTTGTACCTAAACCATACTGTGTATGAGAAGTCATCTCATTTCATATTCGTAGATATTATTCTGTTAAAATAGTTGAGATATTTCTTAAACCATCGATATATAGGTACTAGAAAAACAATTATTTGTTAATTTTGGATGTTGCTGTTGCCTCTAGTCGATATTACCTTATTTTCAACTTTAACGGCTCCGAAAAACTAGGAACTAAAAGGAACGCTTTGATTAACATGAGAAGAATTCGCGACTTATTATAACGCTGTAAGGCCAACCTTACAACATCACCAAAGAGGCGTGATTATATGTACAGATCTGTGTCTGTACTTACACATATATTCTAGCGTAATTTAGGTATTTTGAACATATTAAACTTTTTCTTAGAATTTTAATCTGATTGTATCTGCTTATCCGTTTTGCAGCACGCACACACATACATTACTTGACTGATTGCCAAAACCTAATCAATAAATAAAATTTGATTCGTCAAACTTTTGTAAATTTTTCAATTAAATAAAATTAAAGCAGACTTCTATTTTTTATTTTGAAAGTGGTTCATAATGAATAACTTTATTAAATTAATACAAAAGTAACATTTAATTGACAGAAGGTAAGCAATTAAATTCAACAACCAACAACGTTCAAACTATTCAGTACTGTTCATGTGATGACTATAATTCACGCAGTGAAAGTGATTGCACGCTGTATTATTATAGTGATAACGAGTGCAGCATAGCAATATGATTAATATAGTGGCCACGTGTACTATTACGTCATGCTTATTTTTGAGCCAAGATGTTTCCTGCTAAAAGGCTTCTCTAGCTCTTCGTAAGGATTATGGATGCATTACAAATTACAAATTTTGACGATGTAAATAACACTCTTACTCAGGTATGAGATTGGTTTACTGCTAATAATCTGTTGCTTAATTCTAAAAAAACTAAATGTATTAAATTTTGCACCCCCAACGTTAAGCATGTGCCAGCTAACATAGTTGTTAATAATGAAACAGTAGAATTAGTTGACTCAACCAAATTTCTAGGAATAACTATCGACTCGAAGCTACAATGGGGCCCCCATATAACAACTCTTGCTGGTAAGCTTAGCTCCGCAGCGTACGCTGTTTGGAGAATAAGACAACTAACAGATGTCGAGACAGCACGCCTTGTTTATTTCAGCTACTTCCACAGCATAATGTCTTACGGGTTATTACTTTGGGGAAAGGGAGCAGACATCAACACCATATTCGTTCTGCAAAAGCGTGCTATTCGATCTATCTATAAACTTGGGGCTAGGGACTCGCTGAGAGAGTTATTCAAAGAAATTGGAATTTTAACTGTTGCGTCTCAATATATTTTCGCTAACATACTGCATGGACATAAAAACTTTCAAAAATATAGTAAAAATAGTGACATTCATAATTACAACACAAGAAATAAGAATAAACTTGTGACAAGAGCTTGTAGACTACAGAAAACTAGTAATTCATTCTTAGGGCTTGGTATTCAATTTTACAATAAACTACCAGAAGATTTTACATCTTTGCCCTATCCAAAATTTAAAGAAGTGACTAAAAGTATATTATTAAAAAGAGCCTATTATAACGTTAATCATTATTTAGCGGATAAAAATGCATGGAGCCTTGACCTCGTGTGAGATACAGGAGACCTCAAAAACGTTATTTATCTATTGTTTTTGCTATATTGTGATTGGTTTTTTTAACACACCCAATGTTAAATTATATAGAATCAACTACTAATTGATTGTAAAACATGTAAATGTTAGCGAGCGAGCAACAAGTATAGACCATAACCTTATTTAACCTTGTTTGACAATGTCTTAAGAGTTAGAGTTAGTCATGCTCACTAAAAATCTTCAATCTGGTGGTGGCGTTGTGTGTCGGGTCGTTGAGTTCCCTCTAATATGGTTGAGTTCAGCGATGGCTGATCCACACGTCAACTCGTGAACGGGTGCTGTCAGGGGGGACTGGTCTGCTCGGCCTCTTTGAGACTACTTTAAGTATCATAATATGTTGTTTATTATCTTTACACACTCGATCGTTAACATAAACATGTTCCAAAAATAATAAATCTATGTATATTGAAATTGTAACATGAAAACAGAAAAAAGAAAGAAAAAAGAAAAGAAAGAAAAAGACAATAAGGAATAAATATTCGTAATCATATAAAGCCCTTCAGGCGAGTAGGCGACCAAGGCGGTTTCTACTCTGCAGTGGTCGGTTCCGAAACGCTAGTAGTCTGTAGCTTTTGAATAATTAATAAATACATATATCTAATGAGATCATTTTAAATATGATATGACGTGAAAAAGTGCCTGCAAAGGCCTATTTTCTGAATAAACGTTTTGATTTTGATTTTGATTTTTGATAAAAGGCGAATAAAGTACAAAACGCTGTGAGAACATTTCGCGAACAAAATTATATCTCAAAATGTTTAGCATAAGGCAGATTAACATCATTAACTAACACGTTATTTTACGACCTCTATGGATGGGTGGTGGAAAGCGCCTTTAAATCACAGAGTCCTAAGATCTATTCCCGGCAAGAGACTAGAGGAAAAACCTTTTTCAGACTGACCTGGATCTTGGTTCATCTTTAAAATATAGTATTGTTGAGTTAGCAAGTTGTGAAAAAGGCGAAGTGTGAGAGTTTCTATATATTTATTCATCACGAAGCTCCGAAGCGCACAGCTACTGCTAAGGATGCAAACAAAAACAATTTGAAAGAGAGGTAGTGTCAATATTTTAGTGTCAGATTTTGGAACTAAAATGGAATATGTTAGTTACAACCAGCTTAAAACATGCAAATATTTATATTTTTATACTTCCGGCCACCAATCATAATAAGGACCAAACGCGGGGCTGCTTTACGTGCGTAAGTTGTCCGCTGGGTGATCACGCCCCTGCAGTTATGTAATATATCAATGTAAAACAATAGTTTCGTAATATAATTAATATTATGCAGTCAGTATTTATTGATTTGAGCACGCATTGTTCTGCACATGCAAGATTTGAAACACATTTTTTCTGTAGATTAATTACGAGTATTGTATAATTCAGACACAAAAAAAACAGAGATAAATAAATAAATAATAAATAAATACTTAAAAATAACTAAATATACAATATACTTAAACTAAAACTAACTAAAATTAAAAAAGTAATAATTAAAGCTAAAAATAACAATAATTTCTATTAACAAAAAAAAAAAAAAACTATAGATAAAAAATGTCCCGCAAATCACTGCCCTGCGGAAGTGTTCCCAGAAGGCTGGCAGCATTGCCACGTTGTATGGCAATGCTTATTCTTTGTGCAAAGAAATTGCCAGCCCTCTGGTCATTGGACAGCTCTACCAGCCTTTGGCTCACAAACTTGAAGAGCTTGTGAGCTGAAGGCCCCCACGGCCCCAACGTTTCCACCCCGAACGGCTCAAATATGTAGCCATCGCCGAGGCAGGCATATTTGCGCCGCTTGAGGGTCTCGGCGGCCGCTGCAGCCTCACCAGCCTTGGAACTCGTACCCTGGAGGTGAGAAGATGCGACAGTGTCGACACATGTAGCGTCCCACACTAATGGTCTTCCCTGCCTCCAAGGCACAAGTGTCATCCCATCCGGCCTCTTGCCATCATTCCGGGCCAGTCCATTCGGTTCCAGAACGGCTGGCACCTGTATGGTGACAAGAGCTCGGTGAATGATGTTGTTAAGGTTGGCATGGCGTGCAATACGGCCTGCGCTCCTGGAACAGGAGAGACCGTGATGGCCTAGGCGGTCGACTGTGTTACCGCAGGGGCAATGATGCGGGACATTAGTTGCAGCGCCTAAACGGAGGCTAGTCGCTATACGGAAGGTGCCGTCATCTAGAAAAGTGCCCAAATTAAAAGACGGTAGCGCCTGTAACCACAAACCTGACTCCCATTCAGCAGAAGCAAGGAGACGAGCTCGATCTACAGAGTTGCTGGCAGAAGATTCAATTATGCTACTCTGTACAAGTCTGCAAAGCGGCTCGTCCCATTGCCTCTGTGAAGCAGGGTGATCTGGAAATTTAGAATTTTGAGATAGCTCTGACCACGCGATTTTGGCCTCCGCCAAGCCAGTGACTTCGAGATGAGATGTTTTTAAAATTTTCATGAATAAGTTATGAACGCCATGAGCGGAGGACAAGAAAGCAGGCAGGGCAACACTAGAAATTTTGCGAATTCCTAGGCCTCCCAACCTAATAGGTAAAGAGGCCTGTTCCCAAATATGATGATGGTTCAAATCGATATTTAAAATAGATGATAATGAGTCTTTTATGACATTGTCTAATTTTGAGAGGAGGTCCGGGTATTTCCAGAAAGGACTACATCGTAAATTGTATGTAAAATTTGGAACGAAAAGGCAGTGTTTTAGAATAGTAAAAGCAAAATGCGTATGAATATTCGAAAGTCTGGCGGCAGCGGATTGGAAATTACAAATTTTTTCATCAATAAAATTTTGAAATGATTCCTCGAAGATTGGGGAGCCTAGGAGACGGAGTGAGGTTTTATTTACTATTTGAATTTGTGGAGCTAGGCTATTAAAACTAGTAACAGTTTGAATTTTTTCTAATAAAGGCATGTTCTCATCAATAAAAAGTTCACACTTACCAAAATTTAGTTTAAGTCCAACGATTTCAAGGTTCCGTTTTAGAAGATCCAAATCACTTAGAACTGTGGCAGGGGTGTCTCCTAAACTTCCATCATCTAGGAACCATGTGTTAAATTTAGAATTAAGTTTCTGAATGATGGGATGTATGGCAAGACTGAAAATAACCGGACCTAGGGGATCACCCTGCTGACACCCTACTTCTGAAGATAAAACGTGGTTTTGGTAGATTAAGTTTGAATTTTGACTATAACATTGCCAAAGAAAGTTGTATAATGAAGGAATTTTGTCTTTGACTTGTGTCAGCATGATGTCCCTATTTACCGAATTGAAAGCGTTTTTGATATCCACCTTTAGCAGAACTTCCCCTTTCTGGAGGTTAAGATGGCTACGCAAAGAATGGACGGCGGCTTCACAACCACCCTTGGAACCAAAACCTAACTGAAGTGGCTTGAAGTAGTCTCCAAGGGTGGCAGCGGCTGCTTTACAGCAAATTTTGGCCGCCAGCCGACGAAAACTCATTCCCACGGCTATCGGCCTGATTCCGCCGTCCTTCTTTTTAAGCGCGCATAAATTGGCCCCATAAAGAACCCCAGTGACACTCTCATTGACCCTCCCTGCTAACATCAAGTTAATAAGGGCAGTGAGTTCCCTCAAAAGCGACCCGCCCGTGGCACTGTCACCGCATAAAAGATCTTTAAGGTGTTGCGGTGACAATCCATCTAAACCACCGGCTGATCCGCTCTTAAAAGACATCACAGCCCTATATACTTCTTCTTCAGTAGCTTGAAGGGCCATATCAGAGTTATTGGGTGGCTCCGGAAGGTTCGAGTTCTCAGCTGAAGGTGGATGCTTATCATGTAAGGCGGAAAGGGTTTCAGGGCTGTTAGGGGCAACTGCATCATCTGAGAAAAGTATTCTAGCGGCTCCTTTGATGTCACCATCGCATATCTTAGACTCTACATGTCGTATAAAATTTTTGCTATTACCTGAGAAAGCTTGTATTGGCCGAAATGGACAGGGTTTTGGGTTGTTACAATTTTGTTTAATTTTTGAAGTTAAATTTTGATTACTACATGAGTTTTTACTTGTGACATGAAGAGTTCTATATGCGAAGGTGAGCAAATGCTCCCAGGCTTGGATAGAATTTTCAAGAACAGTTCTTCTAATCGTATCAGCTAGGTTTTTTGAAACTGTATGGCGTGCTCCTTTTGGAATGCGTTTAACTATGGGAAGTGAATTTTTGAATTTTGATAAAAGTTCATGTAATTGTTGGCCGGCAGCGGACGCGAATGATGGGGGAATGACATTAGGTTGGTTTGAAGATTGTGTAGGGACAGATGTTGAAAGATTATTATCGGGATGTGTTTTATGGACCCTAGACAGGTGAATATTAAGGCCTCTTCGTCCCTTGAAGAACCGAGGCTGGGAGCATTGAGTACACTGAATAAAATTCCCAGAAGATGTATCCTGACTCGAGAAGTCGTCACAGGACGGCACTCTCCCGCGTATAGACATAAAAACAAAGAACAGGTGTACTTACTTACTTGTGAAATTTAAAACATATTTTACAAGTAAAACTTATAGCATAAATAATAAATTTAAAAAAGTATAAACAAAAATATATATTATATATTATAATTATAACATTTATATTCATAACCCACTATTCCCGAGGAGGGTTGGTGTAAAACCTTTTACCAGATCATATCACAGTATGAGAGCCGTGTGGTTCCCGGCAGAGTAGAATAGGAAAACTCCAAGTTTTCCCGTGGATGTTGTAGAATAGGCAACTTTGGAAACTAAACAAAGCTTATAAACATCAAACAGTCCTTTCCAGCCCGTCTGGTCTATTTTAATTGAAATAGATAGGTATTAAACTCTGGTATCATACACGGCCGAAGGGATTTTTAACATATTTAAAATGTGTGCTTTTATTTTTAAAAATATGCTACTTGGTTTTTTGTTACAAATAACTTAGTTGTTCCTTTATTTATTTATTTAAACTTTATTGCACAGTAAATAAAAGTACAATTGGCTTTATGTTGTATTATTAATTTGATTTCACTTATTATATTTATTTTGTTTAAAATAACAACTTAGTTTTTATGATGACAAATTAAGATGGCAATTTCCGATGCACGGTAAATCTCGAAAGATCGTAAATAGAAACAATCCTGTTATGTATTATTTGTAAACTGTTTAAATAAATAATAAATAAATTATAAATATTCAATAAAAAGGTCAAATTAAAGATCTGTTCAAAAAAAATAATATGTATGTTGCATTAGTCTTCCGCATTTTAAATATCTGCATATTGTTTAAAGTGCCATGCAATTTGTTTTCGTGGATTTGTCTCGTAATTTATATATTATACAGATTTATTTGACTTGTAACGTGTTTTAAATATCACAATTATCTTATTTTATGGCCAATTTAGCAAATATAATTTTAATGCTAAAAGGTAATTATATGCATTTTATACTTATGAGAACATCGAGTGACTAATAATATAATATTATATTATGACTGAGGCTAACTTTGAAATAAATATCTTTTAAAATCAAGGTAGATAAAATGTGAGTCAGCTAAGTTAATGTCGCATAAACAATGTGTTTAGGAGTGTCAGAGCTATAATTTTATTTTTCGTTAACCTATTGGAACGATAAAAATATTTTTTTTTACATATCTCGCTCCGAATGTTATAAAACAAACTAAGTAAAATGATCTTAGTAAAATGCGAAAAAAGTATGTACTTAATATACTTTTATTTTCAAGAATTATGAATCTAAATTGTTAAGCGAAACAATAGAGCCAATTTAAATTTTTGAAATATTAATAACATTTCATGAATATTTTCTAGTAACATATGTGTTTTCTCCCAGAGTTGCAGACACTCTACTACTTTCTTGCTATACAACATTTCTCCGACTCGTTTGCATAAATCTTAAATCTCGAGACCGAAATAGATGTCTATACATGAGGAACAAGTTTCATCCATACTGCGCTGGAGAAAACCTGCGGGTGGAGAGAGTGAGACCTTGAGGATCAGATATGCAAATTGAAGACATGGATAGGTCAGTGAGGACAGAATAATTGTACACTTTTATGAAACACTTTTTTATTCACCGTGTGGTTCCCGGCAGAGTAGAATAGGACTACTCCTAATCTTCCCGTGGATGTCGTAGAAGGTGACTTAGGAAACACAGCTAAACAAAGCTTATAAACATCAGAGAAGATGTCCTACCCGTCTGGCCAGCGTGGAGAGTGTAGGCCAAATCCTCTGATTGCTCTAGCTAATATATGGCTCTGGTAGTACAGACAGGGTCGAGTGCCTGCAGTGAAGACTAAAAAAGACCTAATGATGATGATGAAACAAGAAAATACCACATTACTATTACATTAAGCTCCGTGGCGCAGTGGTTAACACGCCAGCCTGCGACACGGAGGTCCCGGGTTCGATCCCCGGCCATGTCAAGATGGAAAACGATCTTTTTCAAATTGGCCTGGGTCTTGGATGTTTATCTATATAAGTATATGTTATAAAATATAGTATCGTTGAGTTGGTATCCAACGACACAAGTTCACAACTTACTGTGGGGCTAGCTCAATTTGTGTGATATGTCGCTCTATATAAAAAAAAAAAAAATAATATGACACGATAATTTAATGTATGAGTATGATTCGATGTGTTTTTGGTCAGGGATACCTCAACTGCCTGACAGGTTCGGCATCGGGTCCGCTCGCCTGGCCTGTCGCGCTACTATTTTCTCATCCCCAATCCATCCGAGCAAGTAGCAAGGCATATACCTTTATCCCGTTTTCCAGTCCAACAAACTCCTATCCTTTTCCCGCATGACCAAACCCCCCTTGATGCAAATCTTTAGGAGACGCCTATGGGTCTCTCCGGGACCCTATTAACGAGACTTCACTGTCCCTCCGTCTGTCTGTCTGTCACCTGGCTTTTATCTTATAAACCGTGATAGCTAGACAGTTGAAATTTTCACAGATTATGTATTTCTGTTGCCAACAAAAAAAAAAAAAAAAACTAAAAACATAATATAATAAATATTTAAGGAGAGCTCCCATACAACAAATGTGTTTTTTGGCCGTTTATTGCAATAGTGGAACAGACACTCAAACATAAATACTGATATATACACACATATACGCGAAAAACATTACTTTCCTTCTGAGTGGGTCAGTCGGGTAAAAGATCAGAATCAAACTTATGCCTATTTTATGTCGACTGTAAAGGTTGTATTAAATCAACGGAATTGCGACATATACGTAATGTAGAATATTATAATATCCCTAAATGGTAGAAAATGAATGCAGTCACAAACGCAGTGCAGCAAAACTGTATTTACGGGGAAAGTCGAAAGCTCGGTGCAGTTTCTATCTGCAATCAAGTGAGAGTACTTATTGTGTACCTACACATACAAGTTAGCACTTTCTATGGACGGACTTAATTGTTAATAAATGGTAATATTGTTTCGCAAAGTTAACTATTAAAGTAAACTATTTTTAATTGCAGCGAAATGGTTGTGGGTTTCGAAACGCTATCAAAATAATCACATAGTCTTAGGCTATTTAAATAGTTTGGCTTTGAGAACTTTACACTACATTACACTTGTTCACTCTGATCGTGGAGTCGATCCTTTGAAAAGGCAGGAGCACAAAGATGTTTTTACCTATTCTCTCCTAAAACTATTTTGTGTTAATTAACCATTGATATTCCGAGCGATATGTCGAGCTCCGGGGTTCGATCCCCGGTGAGGTCAAGATGGAAAAAGATCTTTTTTATATTGACCTGGGGCTTGGATGTTTATCTATATAAGTATATATTATAAAATATAGTATCGTTGAGTTAGTATCCTGCGACACAAGTTCACAACTTACTGTGGGGCTAGCTCAATTTGTGTGATATGTCCCTATATATATATTTATTTATTATTATTTTATTATTCCCTTCAAGGGGTAGTTCAGTCTGTCAAAATTAAACCTGCGACACAAGTTCACAACTTACTGTGGGGCTAGCTCAATTTGTGTGATATGTCCCTATATATATATTTATTTATTATTATTTTATTATTCCCTTCAAGGGGTAGTTCAGTCTGCCAAAATTAAAAAAAATTCTTACGAACCAATGCTGGGATCTTAATTGTTATTGACATTTTCATACAAATTGCCGAGTTGGTGGAATTTTTGTGGATGGAAAGGTCAATTTAATTTTTAAAACTCAGCATTTGTCACATAGAAAACTTGATTTATTTTGATGGGCTGAGTCACCCCATAAAAGGAACTATTTATTTAGTTGTCTGGTGGTCGACGAAATAGGCGAATACATTAGTTTTATAAGTCAACATTCAGTTTCTTTTAGCCAGTGAGCTGCGTCAGTAACATTGTAGATCTTCTCCATAAATCCAGAGTGTGAATGTATCGCTGTGCTATATGATCTAATATGCTTTGGGTTTCTTCACCACGACCGCACAGATCCGAATCATTGCCTGCCCATTTGTGTCGGAAGGAGTAATTCTTTTTTTATTATTATTACGAGCCTTGAGTATCCCAGTGCAGGGCAAAGGCCTCTTTCTCTCCTTTCCATTTTTGTCTATCTGTCGTTTTTGTTCTCCAGTCTTTGCTGTAGTTATTGAGCTCATCGCACCACCTCGTTCTTGGTCGACCACGTCCCCGTTTGCCACTGGGCCTCCAGTCTGTAACTCTCTTGGCCCAGCGATCGTCAGACATTCGAGAAACGTGTCCAGCCCAGTCCCACTTCAAGCCAGCTGCTTTTCTAGCCACGTCAACAATTCTGGTCTGAGAACGCAGGGTAGAATTGCGTATGCGATCTACGAGTTTCACTCCGAGCATACTGCGTTCCATGTTGCGTTGGCAAACCTTCAGTTTATGCTTTTGGATGTCAGTCAAAGACCAAGTTTGGGCTCCGTAAGTGAGTATGGGAAGAATGCACATGTCCATGAGCTTTCGTTTAAGGCTAAGTGAAAGGAGTAATTCAGTCATTATCATTATCATCACAGCCGGAAGGAGTCTATAGCTGGACATAGGCCTTCCTCAATAATTTCTAATACGACTGGTTGGAAGTGGCCTGCATCCAGCACCAGGGGTTGCCATTCACACCTTTCTACCCAGGCCGCAAGGGCAAGTTTATATATATATATATATATATAAAATATAAACTTGCCCTTGCGGCTTGTTCGTATATATATATATGTTACGGTAAATTTGATTCATCAAAAATTATTAATAATTTTCTTACATTATTAATAATAACCTAGTGTTTTTTGAAATGTGAATAATTCATTGAAATTAATTACTTTTTGTAGTTATTATTAATAATTAACTACAAACATTGGTAAAAGTAATAAAATTAAATAAGACCCCAAGTTTTGTTGTCCAGCAGGGATTTTCTTATAATATCCCACACAGTCTTATAATTGTACTTGTCTCAGATCACACAAATAAACACTTGTTTGTGTTCAGTTAATGTTAAAACTTGTTTTAAAACAAGGACCTACTTGTACTTGTTTAAAAAAATAGAGATATTATATTATTCGCATTTTTATTCAACAAGTTGTAATTTTAAATAATTAAACCGACTGCATTTTTTTCTTATAGCTGAAACATACTTACATCTCTATTTTATAAAATGACTGAACCGATTCGAAAAAACTTGCACTGTTCCCTTAAAAAGAAAAACCGTCATCCAGCGTTTTGCGTAGTATCGATCCGCCACTCGTTATTAAGCTTACGCGTGGTGACATGACTTCCAGGTAGAACCCTACCTGCCCTATGGATTTCATCAATCAATGGATCATCAGCCAAATAGGTTCCGGCAGTACTCGAGGGTCACAATGGGTCCAAACGGTACCATTTATCCCAGGGTCCTATCGGTCCCTAAGGGTCCCATTAGCTTCCAAAGATCCCATTGGTTTCCATGGGTCCCATTGGATTCCATGGGTCCCATTGGGTCACATGGGTCCCATTGGGTTCCATGGGTCTCTTGGGTCCCGTTGAGTGTCATGGGTTCCATTGGGAACCATAGAATCACATTGGAACCCACTGGGTTCCATGTATCTCATTGGGTTCCATGGGTTCGATTGGATCCCATTAGGTCCCATCGGTACCATTGGGTTCCATTTTGTTACCATCCACAGAGCCAAGAACGAGTGAATACGAAATGATTGCTGACGTCACAAAGAGTGGCGGATCGATTCTACCGGTTTAAAAATTGAGCTCCAGGTATTTTTAAGTCTCCACTGCTGGAGTACTACTCTCTGTACTACCAGAGCCATATATTAGCCAGAGTGCTTACGTTTGTTTTTAAAAAATATTACATTTATCGGTATTAAGGTTACATTATTAATAATTACCGACAAGTGTGATAATTTTTCTCATTTTTACCTCGACTTTCGGTAATTATTAATAATGATAGACAATTATTAATAATTTTCAATTAATCACTCTTACCGTAACATATATATATATATATATATATATATACGAACAAATCACACAGATTAAGTTAGCCCCAAAGTAAGTTCGACACTTGTGTTATGGGATACTAAACTCAACGATACTATGTTTTATAAATCCAAGACCCAGGTCAATCTGAAAAAGATCATTTTCCATTTCGACCTGACCGGGGATCGAACCCGGGACCATCCGTGTCGCAGGCAGGCGTGTTGACCGCTGCGCCACGGAGCTCGTACAGTCACTAGTCACTATATATTTAAAAATTATTACATTTGTTCAAACTTTTTATTTTTTTAAGAAAATTACTAATAAGGCTTGTCAAGACAAAGCATTTTTTTCCCACCATTTGGCTCAAGTTTATTAAGCGTTTTTATCAATCCCTCTTTTGACCAAAAGTTTCGAATCTTTTTTATAAATTGGCCATGGCCATCAAAGCGAGCCAAGAAAGTTTAATTATGTGTATAATTGACGCGAAAGTGTCTCGGACCCGGAGTTGGCGGCGGCAGTGAAAAATAACGATAAACACGACTGGTCATCACGATAAACATTAAAGGTTATAGAAACAAAGAGTGCTACTGTTTTGTGTTTGCGAAGTTTCAACTATTGCTTTTCGAGTTTTTTTAAGTAGTAATTAATTGTCGTTCTTAGTACGAGTATAATTATAATACTAAATGATGCGAAAGTTAGCGGGTTGACGCCGAAAGCGGGAGATTTGATAAACATGAAAGGTCATACAAAAAAGTAAGGAAGAGTGCTTCTGTTTTGTGTGGCTCCGAAGTTTTAACATTTGCTTTTGATAGATTTGTTCACTGACAGGTGTTATTCAAGTTGTGGGGTCCCAGCTCTGTTAGGGTCTGTAAGGGTCTTACATAGCTCTGTTAGAGCGAGCCTCGCATTAAATAGTAAGCAAAGAGATCTTTCTCGATCAGGCAGGAAATCAGAACGCAAACGTCACACGGGATGACTAGATATACTTAGTTACTATTTACTGGTTCACGCGTTGAATGTTCTTGTTGGTAAAAAATACTAGTACGAGTAGTTATGTACATTTTCTCAATAACAATAATTCTGTAGACGAGACGAGCAAGGGTAGAGATAGAGGGCTTCCCTCAGGGAGTATAATGTTTGTTTTTCGTATGTGTAAGTGGCCAACACTGGTGTCAGATTTTTCAAGCTGCCTTAAGGCATCTGACATAGCTTAACGACTGCCATCAACGATGACAGCCGGGACCAACGGCTTAACGTGCCTTCCGAAGCACGGAGGAGCTCGAGATATTTTTATGCCACTTTGCGGTCACCCATCCAAGTAGGAACTGCACCAGGGGTTGCTTAACATATGTAAGCGCTCATAGAGCTCACACCCACTGGACCATCGGGCTCCTCCCAGGGAGTATAATAAAACTATCTGTGATGGAGTGTGTCAGACAGATGATGAGGAAGGGCTGTGGAAAGATTTTAAAAATGGAATTTGCAGTTTGAATTAAATTTTTAAATTAATATAAGTAGACAGGATGACGATAATTTTTTTTTTTTTATACGGACAAATCACACACATTGAGCTAGCCCCAAAGTAAGTTCTTAGTAAGACTTGTATTATGGGATACTAACTCAACGATACTATATTTTATAACAAATACATATATAGATAAACATCCAAGACCCAGGTCAATCTGAAAAAGATCATTTTCCATCTTGACCTGACCGGGGATCGAACCCGGGACCTCCGTGTCGCAGGCAGGCGTGTTGACCGCTGCGCCACGGAGCTCGACAATATGAGAAAATATGACGTGGAAAGCAACATGTAGCAAGGGTACCTATCGTGCAGCTTCGTTACAAAGCGATAATCATCGTTCTTAGTATAAATGATGCAAAAGCTAGCGAGATTAGCGCTAAAAGCGAGATTTGACGAACACAATAAAAATCACAAACAAAGAGTGCTTGCTTTGTGTGTTTGTAAATTTGTTTTTGGCTGATTTGTTGACTGGCAGTCGGTAGTAGTTTAGTGATTCGTATTTCTATAATGTGTATAAGTGACGCGACAGTGTTTCCGACACAGGGCTAACGTTGAAAGCTATAAATAACAAACACAATAGTTTATACAAAAGTCTTAGGTCATGTTTGTTGTTTGTTTTTCGTGTGTGTAAGTGGTCAACACTGGTGACAGATTTTCCAAGTTGCATATAAGGCATCTGACATAGCTTAACGACCACCAATCTCAAGTCAAACAAATGGGCTTCTGTATGTTAAGTAAGACGTTTAAACATTTGCTTATGGCCACTCGTTGGCTAGTAGACAGTGTTAGTTTAGTGATAATTGTTAGTATTATTAAGTACATATGTAACTTGCGCGAAAGTATCTTAGACCCGGGGACAGCGCCGTAGGTCATACAAACAACTTCGGCCACACAATAAAGCTTTTGTATGTTTAAGACGTTTAAACATTTGCTTTTGGTAGATTTGTCAACTACGGACGGCCGGTCAGTCAATTTAAATAAGATATTCGGAGATTTAAAAAAAAATATGTTTGATGGCAAACGAGCATACGAGCCATCTAAAGGAAAATGGTCACCCCTTCTCATCCCTTCTCCATCCCCTTTGTCTGATAGAGACCTCAAGCTACGTTTTGATTTGAACATGCGTAAGCCTGCCAGGGGCTCGGACAATGGTTAGGGCCTCTTGTCTTCAAGCTATCAACAAAAGGGCCTCGTTAGCTTTACTAAACTGGGACCTCGCTAAGATATACTGATAGGCACCTCACAATGGTTAAAACCACCACAGCTCAATGAAGTTTATGAAGTGTCAGTGTAAATGGTAATTTTCTTGACAGAACAAGATAAGTGTTTTACGGGGTTCAGTGCTTCCTCGGTTTGAAATAATCATTTGAAAGAAAACATAGAATAATTCAAAATGTTGTTCTGTGAGTCCCTCATTAACAGTTTTATATGAAATACTGTTTATAGTTTAAAGTGTAAATGTAAAGCTTTATTTAGCATTTCTGCCAAAACTGGCCGGTTTTGAATACACTTTAAATTGTCAACAATTGATTTTGTTGGTAAACAATAGTTTAAACAGTTATCTTGGTCTTTTCTTTAACAAAATTTTAAAAGTAGCTATTGACTTATGATGCAGGTTTCGCAAAATACTTTTTTATTATTTGTCTTTTTAAAAAAGAACGCAAGTATAGAACGATTTCTTCGTTCTAAGACAAACTTCACAGTTCAATGACCAGTTGACTAGCTGTCGTTAAGCCTATGACTAAGTAACAAAATTGAATACAAAGAGATCTTTTCTACCTCGTGTTATGTAACAAAGCCGAAGTGAGTATGTCCGTCCGTCGCCCCTACACAATGGGTAGTTCAGTCATAAACTCATTATGGTTTCCTAATGAGTTTTGCAATGCTCGTAAACGGGAAAGTTGGCTCTCTAAAGCCCAGTTTACAGGAGAATAGGGGAACCATCGTGTCAGGAGCCCGATGGTCCAGTGGGTGTGAGCTCTATGAGCGCTTACGTATGTTAAGCAACCCCTGGTGCAGTCCCTGCTTGGATGGGTGACCGCAAGTGGCATAAAAATATCTCGAGCTCCTCCGTGCTTCGGAAGGCACGTTAAGCCGTTGGTCCCGGCTGCCATCGTTGATGGCAGTCGTTAAGCTATGTCAGATGCCTTAAGGCAGCTTAAAAAATCTGACACCAGTGTTGGCCACTTACACATACGAAAAACAAACAAACAGGAATGGCACTTCATACCAGTGGACTGATATTTATGCACAAAAATACTACAAACGAAACTTTATATCTGGGCATACGTCTTTGTGTGAATTAACCATTAGGGTTAACACTCCAGAATGAATTAAGTACTAATAGTAGGTGTACGAGACGGCGAGTAGTGAGCGATTGAGAATAGTGGCAGCTAACCCTATTTTTCGAAAATTTAAGAACTCTTTAGCACGGGGGAAAGGTCATCGTCATATATTTAAGAACTTTGTTCTTGTCGGGGGAAAGGTGTGACGCCATATTTCAGTTTCAATTTCATTTATTTGCTTTAAACAGCGTTTATGCATTGGTGTCAGTAGTAAATGTCCTTTTAGCAAGATTATTAACTAATTAGCTGTATGCCTATTTAGCTAAAAATAGCATGCTAGGGACTCTACGAGATCCACACTTAGTCGATTAGTTCGAATCCTTAATACTGAACTAAGTGCTTAGTTAGCTTTGCTCGTTTGATTTCAGCTTAGTATTTAAATGCTTTAGTAAATAACACTTTGAATTCAAACAAAATTAGTAGCTTACAATATGTATAGCTGGGTAATAAATTATTATATTTACACCACTACATACTTAAGTTATTACATGACTAAATGTATTGAAATAATCACATAAGTGTGCATTATGTTTAGTATGTAGCTTTGAGAATCGAAGTAATGCATTGACTATGTTGTTATACAATATGTTAGTAAAACGCTGTGTGATCTTTAAAAGGGCGTCAAAGGCCGTCAATATGTACAACTTTGCATAGGGGACTAACTATCTTTGGTCCTTTGTAGTATTTTACATTATTTTAATTTGGTAAATTAATTTGAAATGTTTATATTTATGAAAAATTTCAACAAAAATACAGTAATTTACTACCGAAGTACTGAATTGGGCATGCTAACTTTTATGAACGTCATGATTTTATCCTTTTATGTGAAAGAAAACATTATATTAAGAAACTAATTTCATTATTTCGGCATTCATAAATATGAATTAAAAATTTTCTTCAAGTGACGTAATTTTCGTTGCCACTTTTTATTTATTTGGAATAAAGGAGAAAATCAATATTCCTAGTTACATTATATCATGTATGATGTCTATTATTAGGAAAAATTATATTTTTCGTATGTAAAATCTATATTAACAGGATTAAATCGGGGATGTGTTCGCGAATGACGCCACAAAATGCAAAATGTATTTCTTGAATATCTCACTAATCCTTTGTTTTATAAATCTGTAACATCGAAAATATTTTTATTTGAGCATTTATCTCGAAATGGCAAATAGCATAGCGAATCACAGTAAGCAAAAAAAAAAAAAAAATGCGGTGTCGCTTGTTGGCTGACGTAAGCCTCTTAATCTAATATGTAACAACCTAACACTTGTTGACATGAAATTGTTTCCATTCAGTCTCCTTTTTTCCTTAAAAAACCTTTTATTAGCTATTATATTTAAACTACAAAAACCAATTCGCGCCCACGTAATATTTGTCGCGTGGTTCGAAAACGTCATCTTAGTAATTAACATGCAAAAACTTAGAACACTTTCTCTGAAACGGAAGCGGGACACACTGAGAGCAAAATATATTTAGTTAATACGTATCCACACAGTAAGTTGTAAACTTGCTTCATTGGATACTGAGACTGACTAAACGCTACCTTTTTATAAGATAAACATAAGTAGATAAATATCCAAGACCCAGGCTAATCTGAAAAAAACCGGCCAAGTGTGAGTCAAACTCGCGCAATGAGGGTTCCGTACAATATGCTTCGTGAACACACACACAATGTGCAAAAAATGTTTTATTCAATTGACTAGCGCCATCTAGTGGTGTTTTAGTGAACTATTTCCCTAGATGAACTTATTATTGTGAGTTTACCACTTAATTTTCAAGTGATAGAATTCTTATTATTTTTCCTGTAATCTTCAAGGAATGAACTATATTTTGTAATTTTTTCAAAATTTTCGGCCCAGTAGTTTCGGAGATCAGGGGGGGGGGGGGGGGGAATGGTCAATTTTTGCCTTCTTTCGTGAATAAAATCAAAAGTATTGATTTTACCCGAACAAAAAAAAATATTTTTGAGATCCTCATAATGAGCCCTTTCATTTGATATATGACACAGTAAGGTTTGCAAAACTTTATTTTTTAATTTTGTAATTGAGCCCCTCAAAACGACCCTTATTTAAAAAAATCTTTATTTACTTTGCACATCCGTGTTTGGGTCATAGGATTACACTATCTTACCAAATTTCATCTAATTTGGTTCAGTAGATTCGGAGAAAATCGGCTGTGACAGACGGACGGACGGACAGACAGACGCTCGAGTGATCCTATAAGGGTTCCGTTTTTCAACTTTTGTACGGAACCCTAAAAAGATAGTATTTCATCATGACCTGGCCGAGGATCAAATGTGGTATCACTGAGCCACAGAGATTGCATTAGAAAAATGACTATTTGCTTTATATATTTTTTTAGTCCTGTAATTTTGATTGTACTACTTAGTATTGTTAAAGTATTGTTAAAGAAATCAAAAGTGAAAGTCGCTTATCTGCTTTTCCTATTTTTAACCGACTTCAAAATAGGAGGAGGTTCTCAATTTGTCGTAATCTTTATTATTTTATTATGTTTGTTCCCTGATTTCTCGAAGACGCCTGGACCGATTTAAGAAATTCTTTTAATACCTAACAGATGGTCACATAAATTTTTATCGAAACGTGTAGAGAGCTATTTGAAAAATACAAAAAGAAAATTATACACGCATGCCGTTCGTTTTACACTTTTTTTCAATTTTATTCTTATGCTTATTCAAACAAATTGATAAGGTGAAAGTCGATTGTTGGTTTTTTGTTAAATATATTTTAAATTATATTCAATAACTAAGAATGTGTGTCCCGTTTAATAATTACCGCCAGTGGTGAAAATATCTTAATTTAAACACGATGTAGCTAAGGAGCAAGTGTGACTAAAAATTCACTGACTAATATACTGGAAGCCCGAGATGTGTCTCATTCGCTCTGAAATACAGTCGGTCTTCTGATGTGACATAAATCTGGTTGGCCTAATAGGACTTTACACATGAGTACGTAACTACAAAAAATATGAGTAAACAGAAATAAAGTTTTCATTGAAAAAATGCAAAGGATCAGGGGTGTAATTCTAAAGTGCTGTACGTTTGCTGAAGTAATAGGATCATATCAAGGCAATCCATCAGAGCAAGTAGTATTCCAAATACCTCTGTACCGTTCCCCTAATCAAACAAAGCACTACCCTTTCCACGCTTAAAACCAGTTCAGCCACGCGTGGTGAGCAACCATGGAAATTCTTGCTGGAGGACTATGTTTCGCGGTGGTTATTTAACGGCTGATAAGATAATAAATAAATAAATAATAATAATAATAAATATATACGGACAAATCACACAGATTGAGCTAGCCCCAAAGTAAGTTCTTAGTAAGACTTGTATTATGGGATACTAACTCAACGATACTATATTTTATAACAAATACATATATAGATAAACATCCAAGACCCAGGTCAATCTGAAAAAGATCATTTTCCATCTTGACCTGACCGGGGATCGAACCCGGGACCTCCGTGTCGCAGGCAGGCGTGTTGACTGCTGCGCCACGGAGCTAATGATGATGAAATTTTCATTGCATGAATACTGAAAATGTTTGCTCTCAGTGTACCGCAAGCACAAAATATCGCGTTATAGCTAATGTTCGGTTCCGTTACAACAGTTACGTAACAAGAACCGGAACGCACGACACTGCTACATGATATTGTTACATTTTATGATTTCTAATCTGTTACTTGCTACCTGTTTCTGCGAGTTGAGTTTATTGAACTGAATGAAGATTTAACCTAAAATGATCCATTCTCAAAAATGATCTTAAAACTATCTGGCTGAAGCTTTAAACCTAAATATACTCTTACTCTGAACAAATAGTTGAGAGTGAAGTACGTATGCGATTACATGACTATCATTTTATGAATATCAAGGATTTTCTATATGTCCCTACTTCTAGTCAGATTTTTTGATCAAAGTGAGCGTTCGCTACTTAAGGCGGAGTGAGAGCGCCACCCAGCAATTAATTCTATAAGTCCTAAATCATATCAAATTTAAAAAATCTAATAGCTGAATGCCCTAGTAATTACTTGTAGTATTACTGGTACAAGTTTTCACTATTTTTAATTTGATGAGTTAAGAGAACGAATTTTTACCGCCGAAAGTGGCCACTTTTGGCGATAAAAATTCGTTCTCTTAAACTTGGATTGTAATATCTATGAAAAGTAACGAAAATAATACTACACGTAATTTACTAGGGCAATCAGCTATTAAATTTTATAAATTTGATATGATTTAGGAGTAAATGAATTAATTGCTGCGTGGCGCTTGTGTGTGAACTCACTTCGCCTTGATAAGACTTTTGAGGTGAGGGCAGTGTGCCCTCAACCTGTAAGGCGAATATCACCAAAGGTTTCCAGACGGTACCTTTTTTCCTTTAATATAATAACTGTTTCTTTTTTGTCTCCTCGTCGGACTGTACCTCTTGGCCTTCTATTGGCATCCATTTGTTAAGGCGCAAAGAAGGTGTACTGAAAGGTGTGTTTTTTTTTTTAATTTTATTATCTTATGGTTAAATGGTCCTGCATGTAATATTTTAGTATCTTGGCCTAATTTGTAATTTTACTCGTCTTTTCAACGTTAGGTAAGTAGTTTATCAAATGCATAATTTGTACAAATATTTTTGTGATTTTGCTAACTGAAGGATTAGAAAATAGGTCCTTACTTTTTGATGTCATACCAAATTTAAAATTATCTCACATCATCATCATCATCATCCGGTCTTTATTAGTCTCCACTGCAGGAGCACGACCCTCTCTGTACTGCCAGAGCAGTCAGAGGATTTGGCCAAGGCGCTATGCTTTTTCGCGTTTCGGAATCGACCACAGCAAGGAAACGGCGAAGGAAACTCTATTCAACATTAGTAAACGGTTGTATGTGTAAATGTTTGTCGGCTGTGACCGGACAAAGTGACTCATTTTGAACTCAACACTTCATGCCATGGTTCTGTTTAACGAAAGTGCCTCGTAAGGCGTTATGTCAAAGTTATATCAGCTACGTAATGTTGACTTGGTTTCGTGTGGCCAGGGCCAATATTTGAACGTTTCAAATGACTCCAAATATTATTTCCTTACATCATTGCGTCGTATTTTTTTTGTTATGGCTTTCACGCGTTACGTATTTAGCCAGTATCAAGTATTAAAGTGATTTTTTTCTTGTTTCAATCAACGAAATGATACTGTATATTCATTTTGTTGATTTGATACATCCCTTGTCGCCAATCCCTCACGAATACACTGGTTCAATCATAGCCAACGACGCAAGGCAGACATCACCCAGCCCGCTATGCAAATTTCACTAGACACCATGACAGTTTATTTTTGTTAAATCACACATTGTTCTTGGCCATGGGCATTAATAACACTGAATTACACCGATTTCACGTTACAAAGTCCACTAGAAACAATTTGCACAACAATTCAAAACAAACACGCTTGCTCTTATTTAACAATATCTAGTCTTTTAATACAATACTTTTACTAAGCAGGAAGCTGGTCGTAATAACTCTGCAAGTTCATTGACAGCACGAATAGACTAACTTGTTAAGACCTGCCAAGAGAATAATCTGGTCTCTATCATATAGTCAAAGTCTCTATCTATGTTCAAAGCGCTACAGCTAAGTATGCAAATAGGAACTCGCTCGGATAAGGAAGAGGGAGGGACAATATCATAATCACGACGAGCTCCGTGGCGCAGCAGTCATCACGCCTGCCTGCGACGCGGATCGTCCCGGGTTCGATCCCCGGTCAGGTCAAGATGGAAAAGGATCTTTTTCAGATTGACCTGGGTCTTGGATGTTTATCTATATATGTATTTGTTTTAAAATATACTTATAGTATAGTTGAGTTAGTATCCCATAGCACAAGTCTTTCATAAGAACTTACTTTGGGGCTAGCTCAATTTGTGTGATTTGTCCGTATATATTTATTTATTTATTTATTTATCATCAGATCTTTTTTAGTCTCCACTGCAGGAGCATGACTCTCTCTGAACTACCAAAGCCATAATTAGCCAGGGCAGTCAGAGGATGTGGCCTACACTCTCCACGCTGGCCAGACGGGTTGGAGAGGTCTCATTGATGTTTATGAGCTTTGTTTAGCATATATTTCCTAAGTCGCCTTCTACGACATCTACGGGAAGACTTGGAGTCCTATTCTACTCTGTCGGGAACCACACGGCATAGGGGGGGACAATATACAACAATATTATTGGTCTTGGATGTTTATCTATAAAAGTGGAGGAGCCCGATAGCCTATTAGTGGGCGTGAGCATTATTAGCGCTTTCGTATGTTAAGCGACCCCGGGCGCAGTCCCCACTCGGATGGCTGACTGCAAGTGGCATAAAAATATCGCGAGCTCCTCCGTGCTTCGTAACCCGGCTTTCATCATTGATGTCTACTAAGAAGCACATAATACTTATTATATATTGTACGGACGGAATAGATTAATTTATTGCATCATACGCATTCGATCCCCGCCTTGCCCAATATATTATTCTAGGTTTCACTCGCAGCTCCGCTCGCGTCTGTATCGATCCCTCAGCTACAGTACTTTTCTCCGGGATTAAAGTCAAGGAAAACTATAGTCGGCGATCCCGACAAATAGCACGTGAGTGACCTGTTGTTATATCTCGTGTCTTTATCTCACGTTAGTTTTAATGATATAATTCAATCATCTCAAACTGTGGAAGAGGCCAAGACCCACAAAGGGTTGTAGCGCCGATGGAAGTAAGTAAAGAAGTAAATTCAATCATCTGTCTATCTGTCAGTCATTTAAACAAAATGTGCACCATTTTTATTATATATTAGGACCTACTTGTTACAACCTTTACCTGTTCCTTTTTCAGTGGTAGAACCCGAGGGTAGATCAAAACTTAACTCAATTCACACACAATTTGAAAAAATCGGGCACAGAAAGTAAAATCTACCCAATCGATATATCTGTGTCATGTTATTGCACCATCGCGTGCGACTATTGTTGCGGCTTTCCCAGGAGCCAGGAAACCAGAGCACTTCCTCGCATTCCATTGGAAAAATGCAATCGATACAGATTTTACTCGAAAGTCATATTTTACTACATTATTCTCGTGAAACACACAAAGTAACATGACAAAACTTGTGTCAATTTTGTACATTTATTCCATCCATCCATCCATCCATCAGGTCCTTTTTAGTCTCCACTGCAGGAGCACGACCCTCTCTGTACTACCACAGCAATATAAGTATTAGCCAGAGTAGTCAGAGGATTTGGCCTACACTCTCCACGCTGGCCAGACGGTTGGAGAGGTCTCATTGATGTTTATAAGCTTTGTTTAGCATGTATTTCCTAAGTCGCCTTCTACGACATCTACGGGAAGACTTGGAGTGGTCCTATTCTACTCTGTCGGGAACCATGGACCGACGGACTGACGGTTGGAGAGGTCTTTTTGATGTTTGTAAGTTTTGTTTAGCTTGTGTTTCCTAAATCGCCTTTTACGACATCCACGGGAAGACTTGGAGAGGTCCTATTCTACTCTGCCGTTAACCACACGGCATTTATTATTATGAATCAATGGAAGCGTTTGACCCGAAGGTTTGACCCTTACCTTGCGTGATGGGAAACAATGATGAGGTATATGAGTTATTTAGACTGGACTCTCTTCTCCGACATATATAGCATGTTAATTTAGAGGAGCACGGTGGTCCAGTGGGTGTGAGCTCTGTGAGCGCTTACGTATGTTAAGCAACCCCTGGTGCAGTCCCTACTTGGATGGTGACCGCAAGTGGCATAAAAATATCTCGAGCTCCTCCGTGCTTCGGAAGGCACGTTAAGCCGTTGGTCCCGGCTGTCATCGTTGATGGCAGTCGTTAAGCTATGTCAGATGCTTTAAGGCAGCTTGAAAAATCTGACACCAGTGTTGGCCACTTACACATACGAAAAACAAACAAACAATTTAGATTTGGCATTCCCTAAAAGTAGTGACTCAGCCCATCAATACGATCAACTTTTCCTATGTGACCAACGCTGGGAACCCAAAAAAAATCATAATTTCCATACTAACGTGTTCGGCCGGCGGTTTTTGTTGTTGTATCGTAAAAGAAATGCGTTTGTATCATAGAAAATATTAATCCTATTGGTGGGCTAAGCAACGCGGAGGACAAATTTACACGCTGTATACGCGTACTACACAAACTTGTCAAAATTATAAACCCCTCATTTTTCGTCGGAGGTTAAAAATTACACGGCATACGCGTGCATTTGATCCGATCATTGCTCCCATTACACAAGTCATGAGAAAAATCCTAGATACGTCGGCAGATTAACGCGGAATGGCTAATGTTGGTAATTACATGATTGGCTTTCCCTTTCAGACCAAATACAGCGTTCCTGGCCTTACGGGAAATGATTAGTAGGCGTAAGTGATCAGACCTAATTGAGTGGTTCGAGGAAAAGAAATAGAAAATACTAATAGTCCTGGCCACTAATGGATTGTGGTAAATACAAAAACAAACAAACTAACAAACTATTCAAGTTTGTGAGCAAAAGTCTGGTCGAGGTGTCGAATGACCAGGGCTGGCAAGTATTTTGCCCAAAGAATAAGCATTGCCATTCAACGTGGCAATGCTGCCAGTCTTCTGGGCACATTACCGCAGGGCAATGACCTGCTAGACATTTTCTATTTATAGGTAAGTTTTATTTATAGGTAGGTTTTATTTATAGGTAGGTTTTATTTATAGGTAGGTTTTATTTATAGGTAGTTTTATTTTATAGGTAGGTAAATACATAATCACATCTTTATTCTTTGCAGGGTAAACAGAGCTTAAGGTCATAAGAAATGGGTCTTATGACGACTATATGTATGGACATACGATGACGACTTTATCGTATGTTATTGTAAGTGGAAAACGGAATCAAAATAGTGATGGGTTGCTAGCCGCATCACCTATTGACGTGATTCTTAAGGTTTTCGCCCAATTCCTTGAATGGTCTGCGCAGGAAGAAATGTAGCTGGTAATCTATCTTTTTTTATTGTCTCCCAAACCATGATTTTGTTTGTCTTTACAAGCACTATACAGAATGAAACGCTCATAATTAAACTCAGTAAAAAAAAACTTATTTGTGTTTAAATATTTACGGACAAATTACACAGATTGAGCTAGCCCAAAAGTAAGCTCGAAACTTTTGTTATGAGAAACTAACTTACTCAACGATACTATATTTCATAACAAATACATACGTAGATAAACATCCATGTGTATTATTATCTTTCAGAGGATTTCAGTGCATACTTTGATCTGGACATTAGGATCTCAAGGATCTGTAAATAGCAAGTGATAAACATGATTAACAAAGCTACATTTAAATTGCTCCAAATAAATAATGCATAACCAGCAATGACCTTATGTTTTAAGTTTGTTAGATATCGTTTATAAGAGTTGTTTATGGATGAGTCTCCAAAAATGCGAACCGTCTAGATTTTCATGGTAATGCAGCTTCTCGGCAGCGCAAGGCTAACAACACTTCACATGGCTGTAAAATGTTCATTAGCAAAGGTTAACACGAAGATCTTGTTGTACTGTAGGTTTTTAGAGATTTTAAAAGTCTGTAAGTAAGATCTTTGCATTACTTACTGTAGCCTAATTGGCTATTATCAAATAAATTTTATTTCATATTACTTATATTGTTGATGTGATATTTAATTGTATCTATACATGGCGAAATTTTGATCGTTCTGGACCCTTAAAGGGGTGATTCAGCCCGTCGATATGAACCATTTTTCCTATGAGACCAATGCTGGAAACTCAAATTTTATTTCAACATTTTCATACAAAAGTGTTCAGCCGCCCGGGCAATTTGTATAGGAATGTCGAATTTTTTTTCGAGTTTACAGCATTTGTCCCATAGGAAAAGTTGTTTATATTGACAGGCTAATTCATCCCTTTAATGGTCCGGAACGATCAAAATTTCGCCATGTATAAATGTATCTATAACTTTTTAAACTTTCACGGTTATCAACATTAGAATTAAACATTTCGGCATATTTACCGTGATTATTGTGGTTTCTTTGAGTTTTCGATATTTCGGTCCAGTTACATGGATCATGATCACGAAGGAACTGAAGAATTTGCGGGTGGGAGCAGGCAGCTGTCAAGGGCATATAAGAGCAGTCAAAAACAATGACAGTGAAAAATCTGCCATAGCAAAACATCTGCTACAATCGGACACAAACCATTGGTTGGAACTGCATGACCCGAAAGTGATTTCAACGGAGCGTCATTACATTCCCAGGATTGTGAGGGAGGCGATTGAAATTACTAAATATGACAATTTCAATCGAGAAGACGGCTTTAAATTGTCAAGCACTTGGAATCCAGTCCTTGGTTTGTGCAAAAAACATCAAAAACAAAATGTGCCTAACACCCTAACTGATTCTGTGAGTGTCGTGTGTCGTGATCGAGTTCATAGTGAGAGTGAAGTGCGTAGTAATATCCCAGAGACAAGCACGAAACGAACGAGAAAGAGGGATCAAAATAGTAATGGGTTGCTAACCGCATCGCTTATTGACATGATTCCTCACGCCCATTCCCATATTCATTTTCATATAACTTAAAAATTAATATAATTTTGTTAATAATTATATTTTGAGTACAACGATTAAATTCATTCGACTCAAATCAATGATTATATTCGTTCAACTTTTAACAACAATTATTGCATTATTTCCACTTAATTTAACTATTGTATTGAATTGAAACAAGATTAGAATGTTTGTCTGAAATAAATAATTTTTATTTATTTATTATTAATTTATGTTTAGATAGTTCTCACTTATTCTACGTTTTTTCTTTGCGATAAAATATTAGGTCCAATCGATTAATTAGATGCTTATGATGGCTGGTGAATATAAATCGCGAAGATATCTCAAGAACTTGTCGTTATAGCCGGATGTGTTACTATGTAATAGAAACTTGATATCTAGTTAAGTATGTAGAGAATCACTTGAGTATCTAACCTAGGCAATGTTGATACAAACGTAGATACTGACTGCAGAAACAAAAATATTCTTCAGTTATTGATAATATTAAAACTGGAATTGTTGTTATATTAAATAAATAAATATATACGGACAAATCACACAGATTGAACTAGCCCCAAAGTAAGTTCGAGACTTGTGTTATGGGATACTAACTCAACGATACTATATTTTATTATAGATACTTATATAGATAAACATCCAAGACCCAGGTCAATCTGAAAAAGATCATTTTCCATCTTGACCTGACCGGGGATCGAACCCGGGACCATCCGTGTCACAGGCAGGCGTGTTGACCGCTGCGCCACGGAGCTCGTTCAAATTCAAATTCAAATCAAATAAGGAAAATATACATACTCGTAACAATGCAGAATTTTTTTGTCGATCAAATTCGCAGTCAAATTATGTTTTCTAAGTAGCCTCAACTTCTTACGAGTATTATTAGTAGAAGTTAGAGCTTTGAGAGAAGTTTAAATTCCTAGGACCAAAGATCTGTCCGCCTTGTAATAGTTTTTTTTATTCAAATTCAAATTCAAATTCAATCGTTTATTTAATATAGGTTTCTTTGAACACTTATTAATTGTCATATTTGTGTTTACAATTTTTACAACAAAAAAATTTTGTTGACGTCAATAATTACTTATGGCTAAGTTTAGGCATAAGTAAAAACATACTATGTACGAAGATAGTTGAAAAAGGCTTTCTTATGATGCAAGTACGGTAAGCTGGACATTATAGTCGAGGTGTTTGTCTTTGGTGAATAAGCCAATGTTTATTATAGCCTGTTTACTGAGTACGAGCATCATACAACGTTTTATATTTATTTGCGATTATCATTAAATGAATTGAGCAATTATGTTCGGTGTAAAGAAAAGGGCTTAGTACGTATAATAGAACATTAAAACCCAAGTTTTGAAGACAAAAGGACTGTATTAATAGCATAAAAAAGTAAATATGAAATTGATTTTTCCTGTCCTGACTAATATTATAAATGCGAAAGTGAGTTTGTTTATTTGTTTGTTTGTTACGCTTTCACGCCGTATCTATTGAACCGATCTTCATGGAATTTTGCATACACGTAGGTTAGGGTACTGAAAAGGACAAAGGCTATAAATCACGCGGGCGAAGCGGCGGGTAACAGCTAGTGCTCTATACTTGTAAAGGTTTCTCGAATCTTTCTTGTTCATGCATAATAGTGGTATAAGATCATAATGAGTGCTTTCTAGCATATAATTCTCATGGGAGTGACAACTCACCACGCGTTCCCACCATTGTGGCAAGTGGGCCCCTTTTTGTGATCGGTTTAGAAATTGCAGTTTCTAGTGTGTAACATGCTGGAATTAATAAGATAATAAGTACTTTGGAAGCTTGTTACTGAAGTGTGATGCAGGTAGTGGATTAGAATTGCTTTACAACGTGGCAATGCTGCCATCCTTTTGAGCGAGTTCGGGGTCAGTAATTCAAAGTTGTAGCAGAACGCACCCGTACGCATCCCGGCGGTAAAATTTGTATTGTCGTGAACCCGACCGAAAGGTCACGTGGTCCGCGCACAACCAATAGGAGCGCGGCCCGCTAGAAAATTTTCTATAACAGCAGACATCTTTTTTTCTCTTGGCTGAGATTAGAATGGTTAACCCGCGACTCTGGTGTTTTCAAAGTTTTTTATCATTAAACTTGTGTCAAGTTTATGTGTGTGGTGTTACCTAACAATACAGTAATTGAATACTACGTGTAACTTTCATTTAAATCACTTACGTGTATATTCATTACGAAGTTGGAATTATTTTAGGATCAAGGCTCATCCTCTCAACTGACTGTCCAGTGGATTATATGGCATCGGGTTAGAGGTGTTACTGATATATCAGAACCGATACCGCGAACATAATATGAGCGCTGCAGAACATAATACAAATATATTAGGTTATGTGATATCGGAAGAACGCGTTCCCGAAGAACCGTCAAGAACAGATATTCAAAGTATCATATCGGTGAACCGGCTGCGTTCACCGATACGATACTTTGAATAATGCATTTTATATTGATAGGTAGATGTAAAATGCCTAAAAAAATAATATCGCCTGTAAAATCCCAGCCTGTTCTTCACCGTTCTTGGAGAACGTTTAACGAAATATAATATCGGTAAACTAATATATTCGATAACATGGTTCTTGATATCTGACCCTAATATAACACCTCTACATCGGGTACATGTGCCCGGCCTTTCTAGCCGCTACTTTCTCATCTTCAATCCATCCGAGCATGTAGTATCCCGAATACCTTTGTCCTGTTCCTCGATACAGTTTTACTAATTCCTATCTATATTGACGAACTCCGTGGCGCAGCGGTCAACACGCCGGCCTGTGACACGGAAGGTCCCAGGTTCAATCCCCGGTCAGGTCAAGATGAAAAATTATCTTTTTCAGATTGGCAGTAGCGTCGGAACCGAGATTAACAAAACAAAATGCGCTCACCAATCCGTCTGCCAAGTGTGGTGAGTATGGCAAAACTCCCATGATGGAAATCCTTGGGGTAGGCCCATGTTCAGCAGTAGATATCTTGCGTCTGAGACGACGACGAAGGTTTATTCTATGCTGTTTTGACTACCAATACAGGATGTAAGAAAATGAAAAATTATATTTAAGGGCATTATCAGTCTCTGATATTGAACAACTTTCACCTGGGGTACGTTAGTATTATATTGTCTTAGCCTGGTCCAACTTCGAAATAGGAAAAAAAATATTCGATAATAATAAGCAATCAGCTGATCGAGTTACTATGAAATGTCAACGTTTTTTCGCATTTCGTTATCTGTCCCCTGAACATAGTTGTTTAATATCATGCTCCTTAAACATTATTTCACCATTTTGCTGTACTCACTGCATTATTTTAAATAATGATAACTTAAGGTAAGATAATCAATATAAGACGATAAAAACAGACACAGATATCAGCTAAAAATTCTCAATTTAGTGTTCGGTGTTTAGTAATATTTAAGACATTTTGATAGTAGTGGAAGAATTCATAATAATAAGTGTGAAATAAACATTCTTATCATCATCATCAGGTCTTTCTAGTCTCCACTGCAGGAGCACGACCCTCTCTGTACTACCAGAGCCATATACTAGCCCGAGTAGTCAGAGGATTTGGCCTACACTCTCCACGCTGGCCAGACGGGTTGGAGAGGTATCTTTGATGTTAATAAGCTTTGATTAGCTTGTGTTTCCTAAGTCGCCTTTTACGACGTCCACGGGATGACTTGGAGTGGTCCTATTCTACTCTGCCGGGAACTACATGGCTACTAAACATTCTTAACCTAATGACAATATAGGTGATAATAAATAATATTGCAACGACTCCAATGCTATTTAAAATGTTTGGTAATCAAAATTTATATGATATCTATTAGTGATTTGTTGGATGACATTTTCTTTTATTGGTTTTAAATAACAAGCTAATCCTTAATTTTATTGGATGACATTAAGGATGTTGTTGCACTAAAACATTTCTAAACACGTTGTTAGGAAAAATTTAATAAGATTGCTAATCTTCTGAATATGTTTTGACCATTCTGCTTTTTTTTGTTTCTTACGAATATTGTAGAAGCCATGTGGAATATGCTTTTTATTCTAAATAATGAAAAAAAAACATTAATATAGCCTCTGTTTCTCAGGATTCAGGATGGTGTAAAGGAATATAACCATACCATCCCTTCAGTCCTTTAGAGGTTATGGTGTAACAAAAAAAACTTACATATTATCATACATTTATGATCTCAAAAAACAATACACTTCTTCTATGGCAGTCGTGTATTTACGGAAAGAGTAGTCACGTAAAAGTAATGATTAAAGAAGAAATAAAAAGAAGCCCCAATTTTTTTATCTGTGCTGCTACAGCTCAGAAACTTGTGTGCACCAGCCTGTTTATTAAGTAATTTCTTAAATAAAACATACATATTATCACGTCTTTATCCCTTGCAGGGCAGACAGAACCCAAAGGGGCCGTCCACATATTACGTCATCGATTTTTGCTGATTTTCCCTCCTCCCTACAATCATCCTATCGTCATTTCCCTAATGCCCCCCCCCCCCCCCCCTCTCGCAACGTCATTACTAGTTTGACAAAATTAAAACAGATGCGGATTTGAGAAAAATAGGGTAACATTAAAACATTCTGTTATTGAATCATCTTTTATTATTTATATGCATAGATTATCTTCCCTATTCTTTACTTTTCTTGGGATACCTCCCACGGAGTTTTCACCCATTCTTGCAGATCCTGGATGACGGGTAATATCTCCGTATGTTCCCCATATTTATTTTGGCTCGATTCATCCATGTTGAAGTCTTCAACCCACTCAACATCGAGTGCCTGTCCCGTTACACCGTCATGTAACTGTTGAAGAACTTCTATTCCTCGCCGTCCCAAGATCCGAGCACTACGACGAGGGGTCGTAGGACATCGGTCGTAGGGGTCGCATATCGAACTATTTTCATAGATATGCTGTCAAAGTTTTCGAATATAATGTAGACAAATCTGATGTAATAAATAAAAAAATTATGAGTTAAATAATTAATACCATTCGGTAGGTACCTACTTGTAAAATATCCTGCTATCCTACTTTCCTTCTTCTTCTTCCTTGCCTTTTTCCCTATTTGGGGTCGGCTCTGTATGTCAACTCTCTCCAAAGTTTCCTGTTACCAACCATATCGGCACTTGCTCCCCGTTCCTTCATATCATTCCTCACACATTCCCTCCACGACTTTCTCGTACTTACTTTACTTCCTACTATCCTTCCTTCCTAATAATATTATACATGTGAAAGTTTGGAAGTTTGTTTGTATGTTTGTGACTCAATCACGGGTCAGCGGCTGACTGAATAGATTGGGACGAAATTTTGCATACATATATAATATAACCTGGATTAACTACTATAGAATTGTCCTGGATTAAAATACGTTGCGGGAAACGGCTAGTTTTGTTTATTTTATCAATCATCAATTCCGAAAGCCCCCCCCCCCCTCTTTCATCATTTACCGTCATCCGTAGTCCAACCTCCCCCCCCCCTAATTTAGAATGACGTAATATATGGACGGCCCCAAAGTCATAAGACTCAAAGGCCACATTTAGCGTTTTAAGGAGCGTAAAGGTGGAAAGCGGAATCAAAATAGTGATGGGTTGCTAGCCTCATCGCTTATAACGTGATTCCTAAGATTTATACCCAATCCCTTAACCGGCTTTTACGGTCTACCCGCGAAGAAAAGCAGTTGGCAGCTTCTACGTTTTTTCTTCTCTGCCAAACCAGCGTGGAAGACTTTGCATGCTATAAGTTAATGGCTGTCTAGGAGGTAATTATTTGTAGATCATCCTCTGTAATATCCTATACAAAAGCTAATATAGGATATTCTATTCTATAAATAATAAATACGGATCACACAGATTGAGCTAGCCCCAAAGTTATGGAATACTAACTCAACGATACTATATTTTATAACAAATACATTATAGATAAACATCTAAGACCCAGGTCAAACTGGAAAGGATCATTTTTCACCTGGCCCTGACCGGGGATCGAACCCGGGACCATCCGTGTCACAGGCGTGTTGACCGCTGCGCCACGGAGCTCGTCAAGATTTTCGCCCAATCCCTTGACCACCGTGCTGTGCAAGAACAAAAGCAGCCGGAATATTATTTTTTTCTTTTCTTCCCAACCAGCATGGGACTTAAATAAAAAAATAATATATACGGAAAATGCCTATCTTTAAAAACAATGAGGTATGATGGCTCTCTCCATTGTGGCGTTGAACAATACGCTGTGGAAAGCAAAGCCATGCAGATACTATCTGTCTTATTATAAGAAATATGATAAGTTTATGAAAAACGTCGTAATGACTAAGATTTTCTATGGGTACTTATAGAATAATGAACGCGAAATATGATATTTAATTATGAATGTTATAAAATATGACCAACAATGTCAATTTAAACAGCTTTTTTAGCTAAAGCTAATCTCGATAACAAAATGGAGTATTTTATTCAAAGGTTTTGTACGGCAATTCGGAAACTTTTTTTAACATCCCCTAAGAGTTGGTCATTTCAAAGTTGTTTCTTTTGGGCTGCATCTCCCCTTAAACTTCTTATGTGGCGATTGTGCTTTTACACCATTATGCAATATATTTTTATGAGAAGACCGTTCATTTCAAATATATCTAGTTAAATCTACTTACGTTTGACTCAGTTCATATACCTAATTTAGTATACAAAACAACAAAAGCCGGCACAGCAGCGGCAGCGGTTTAGTTAACCCTTTATTTTTTACATACTAAACCTGTTACTCATAATTAAAATGAATCATTAATTTATTTAGTAGATAATGATATAATTATTTTATCTGAAATAAAAGAAATTGAGCACAAAAATGTAATTACTTTTGGAACTTCAGTTATATAAGTAGCGAAAGTAAGAAGAAAGGCAAAATAAATGGACTTTTCAACACACTTGCTCATAAAATGGCTCTATGGTCACTGCAATTAGGCACAGAATGACACCCATAATCAAACTGTGACTTTTTCATTGCTATAACTCACTAGTGAGTTATAGATTTTTTTTTTAATTTTATTGGTTGAGTTGCTTTGTTCTTAAAAAAGTTTTTATTAAAAAAAGATCGTGTTCAATAGAACAAATAAATTAATGTTCCTATTGCTTGCTCATTTCAAGCAACTTCTTATTTAAATAGATAATTTGAACTCGTACGTGTTTTATAAATAAAACTTTCACTCAAATATAACTTTTGTTTTCTCTGTAATAAAAGAAAACTTTAAATTCCCCATTTTGTACGTGGCAGAATAGGAGCAAATCCTTTGCGCGGAAAATAAAAAAAAAATCTCATCCCTTTAGTCTGTGGCCGATCGCAATGCGCGCGCATAGGAAAACTGTTTAATTTTTCCCGCCATAGCGAAACATTTTTCACAACTCGTTTTCACTATTGAAATTATAGTTATTTATTAATTAAAATGTCTACAAGTACTAGTTACGAAGAAAATTATTTATGTTGTACACCGCCCGATATAAGATGAAAAGCCCTTAACGTTATGGAAAGTTTACTACCTGAAAACTCCAAGGAAAAATATCTATTAGCGTACCAAAATTTCATAAAATGGCAAAACTGCAAGAATACGCAGTCTTTTTCAGAAAATGTGTTCAATGTGTACTTTAAAGAATTATCCTCTAAGTACAAACCTAGCTCTTTGTGGTGTTTATACTCAATGTTAAAAAGTACAGTCCGAACAAAGAATGGAGTGGACTTAAAAACATACTCTAATTTGTCAGCTTATCTAAAGAGACTATCCGATGGATTTAGAAGCAAGAAATCAAAGGTTTTATCGTCTGACGATATAGAAAAATTTATAAAAGATGCTCCAGATAACCAATATCTGGCTACTAAGGTTAGTTAAATTAATTTTAAATATCTACGCGTCTTCAGCCTGTGTTGTATGTTGAACTTAATAATTATTGTTTCTTTTTTTTTTTCAGGTTGCTTTAATATTTGGTGTAACTGGTGCCTGTAGGATACAAGAATTAACAAATATAACCGTAAAAAACATAGAAAACTATGGACAGATGCTTTTAGTGAAGATACCTATCACGAAAAATAAAATACCGAGGTCATTCACCATACACGGTCCATTCTATGAAATTGTTAAGAAGTATGAAAGTTTGCGGTCACCAAAAGCAAAAACTGACCGTTTCTTTCTAAATTACCAGAATGGTAAATGTACCTGTCAGCCTATAGGTATAAACAAATTTGGTTCTATGCCTAAAGAAATCGCAAAGTTTTTAGGTTTAGCAGATGCTGAGAGCTACACTGGACATAGTTTCAAAAGAACTTCAGCTACATTGCTGGCTAATTCAGGAGCTGATATAATGACTTTGAAGCGTCATGGTGGGTGGCGATCTTGCAATGTAGCAGAATCATACGTAGAAGATTCCATACAAAACAAGAAGGAAATTTGTGCAAAAATCACAAAAAGAATTAAACTTGATTCTGAGGCGCTTCCTACTGACGAAACACCAAGTACATCCAATGATTGGATTTCACCTACCTACACGAATAATGAGCCATCTCAAATTACAATAGAACATGAAAGTATTTCAATAAATAATCTATCTGATGAGACCGCTATGCCATCAAAAACAGTTAATTATAATTTTACTAACTGCACATTTACTAATTGTTTCTCTAAATAAACTTTTTATCTACTAAATAAAATGAGTTTTTATTGTTATTTTATTCACAAGTGTGTTGAAAAACGTCGTATGATACACGTGTGTATTGATGATTACCGTCCTTGGCTCTCTTAAGACCCTCGCCTGCGGCTCAGGTCTCAATGGCGCCTCGGCGGTAATCACCAATGTTACACACTAGTACCATAATGTACTATTCTTCAGAGGCTGCAAAACGTATGTGAAAAAGTAAAGAATAGAATAGCTATAAGCTGTGTTGTATAATGACGTACTTTTTAAAAGCATATATACAATTTATATGGAGTATGTCGTGTTTAAGGTTGCAAAGCGAAATGGTTAAAAACGGGGCCTTTAAGGGGGCACACTAGGCACAGTAGCGACGCCAATCATTTTATTCCTAATACTTAACAAATAGACAGAAATTCAAGAATATAAACAATGTAAGCCTTAGTAAATAACCTGAAGTATTTTTGGAATCATGTTTATTATTATCGGAATCAGTGAGAATTATGAGAATCTGATTACCGCCAAAACGGCCGTTTTTGGCGGTTATCACTTTTTCTCCCAATTACTGATTCTCATAATATTAAAACATGATTGGAGTTCTTGGCGGGAATTTTAGCGGACTACACGGTGTCTGTTTTGGATTGTTTCGCAAATTGATTCAAGGACTTTATAATGTGAAATTGGTGTTATTTTGTGTTATAAATGCTCATATTTATGAACAATGTGTAGAATAACTAAAATAGACTGTCATTGTGCGGCTGTAGTGAGATTTACATAGCGGACTGGTGGTTGTCCGCCTTGCTGCGTCGTCAATTATGAAACCAGTGGATTCGCGAAGAGTTGTCGCCAGGGGCTCCGTGAAAACAACGAAATGAATTACACCATCATTTCGTTGACAACCAAGAAGAATAACTCGCCAACTGGCGAAACAAATGAAGATAGGCTCTAAAGGACTTGTATCCAGGGCCGTAAAAAATACTTAAAAAAAAATCAGGTCTTTTTTAGTCTCTGCTGCAGGAGCATGACCCTCTCTGCACTACCAGAGTCATGTCTTTATACTGCCAGAGCAGTCACAGTATTAGCTCTTCATTTTCCACGCTGGCCAGACGGGCTGATGAGGTCTCTTTGATGTTTATAGGCTTAAGCTTGTGTTTCCTAAGTCGCATTCTATGTCACCCACGGAATGAAATTAAATTGGTCCTATTCTACTCTGCCGGGTACCACACGGGGCGTAAAGTAGTATGTATAAACAATTGTTTGTATCTGAGTTTGATCGGAGCAGCGATGGAGATCCCCTGTGTAGGTGCCACACAGCAGGGTACCTTTAATTTTTTATTTAAGTACTTATACTTTATTGCACAACTTAAAATTAATGTATAAATGGAGGCATTCTCTACCAGTCAACCATTGAACCAATCAGAAAAATCTGAAAAAGGGAATGCGAAAGACGCTCAAGTAGGGCGCGATTTTTAAATTTTAAATTCCGTGCTCTATAGTAGCTGTGAAGGCCTGTCCTGTCCGTGCGCTGATATCTGTGCGCTACTATTTAGTCACGAGATGTTCTCAAAATTAATTATACCAGAGTCAGCCACCTCCAAAGGTCAAGGTCACAATTAAATTAAACAGATCAGGTGGTGTTAATTAATTCTGTTTATAACGATAGACATCCGTCTCGTCTAAATATGGACATTAATTTTAATAAATACGATTTCTAAAACAAGTCGCATCTTTCAATAAAATAAGAAAGAACTGACTGTCGTTTTTGATAGTTAATGTCCACCATATTGGTTTTTTGCTGACGTTACATAGCCTATGAGACTCCGGGAAAGAATACAAATCTATGGCACCTCACACTTTAAAATCGGTCTAGCCGTTTAGGCTACAGGAGGCAATAATTGAACAGACATACCAACATACGCGCGAAACAGAATAGTACATATACAGCGTGTGACTTGACCCTCGACAAACATTTAAAGGGGTGACTCAGCCTGTCAATATTTACAACTTTTCCTATGGGATCAATGCTAGAAACTAAAGATTATTTCGAAATTATCATCCAAAAGTGCTCAGCTGCCCGAGCAAAATGTATGGAAAAGTAAAAAAAAAAAACAATTTCCTAACATTGACCCCATAGAAGAAGTTGTTCATATTGACGGGTTGAGTCACCCCTTAATGGGCATGTCGAGGGTCAAGTTGTATACACGCTGTATATTACATACATACATAGTATCACGTCTTTATCCCTTACGGGGTAGACAGAGCCTTCAAAGGCCTCGTTTAGCATATTGATGGGCGTATAGGTGGAAAACAATAATAATAATAATAAATAAATAAATAAGGACATATCACACAAATTGAGCTAGCCCCACAGTAAGTTGTGAACTTGTGTCGTGGGATACTGACTCAACGATACTATATTTTATAATATATACTTATATAGATAAACATCCAAGACCCAGGTCAATTTGAAAAAGATCATTTTCCATCTTGACCTGACCGGGGATCGAACCCGGGACCTCCGTGTCGCAGGCTGGCGTGGTGACCACTCCGCCACGGAGCGCCAAAACGCAACAATATTATATACATATGCGCGAAAAATTAAAAATGTATAAAAAGTGACCATAAAACTGCCGCCCTGCTGCCCTGCAGCATGCAGTGGACACGTGTACGTTTGTATAATGATGGGCTGCAGCCTTTCGCTTTCAAGTGCAAGGTGCGCTTTCTCCACTTTCCATTTTATCCGCACCCACTACTATTGAGAGTACAGATATATCGCAATGTAGAATGGTCGTTTTCAAAGTCAGTAACCGAGACGCTTAACGTGGTTTACGTAACGTAAGTTAACGTGGTCCTAGTCAGTTAGTTTTATTTCCGAAGGAAATTAATCTCATGAAAATCGTAATTTTTATTAGTTTTTGCCTTCAAAAATAAGAGAATTCACGTTTTCAAAAAACTTCCTGTAGATCTCCTTGTTATACAGACTGACATTTTAAACAGTACCCCAATTTTAATACATTTCGGACGAAACTCCTTTTCACAAAAAACATTAAGTGAAATATACCTGAACATTTTTGCTGTACGTCCGTTGAGCTGATCAGACAAGGGATGACAAGGCGATTTTTTTATTTATGTAAAGGTTTTTATGGAAAGGAGTTCTATTCAAGTTGTTGTTGTCAAACAAAGTTGAAATCTCACCCGTTATTTTTTAAATTTTTTACGTAATCAAGGAGTTTTGTAGAACTTAACTTAGTTCTATCTGGTATGTCAATTTTTTATTGAATGAAGAGTTTTATCGTACTTAACTTAGTGCTACCTGCAGTGTGTATAAAATCAAGATCCAAATCCCATCCCAATTATCCCAACTCAGTAATATTATAAATGCGAAAGTGACTTTATTTATTTGTTATGGTTTCACGCACTATCTACTTAACGTTGTCGTTACGGAGAAGAAGATAGGCTACCGTTCATCCGTAGCGCGAGCGTAGCCGCGGGCAAAAGCTAATTTGAAATAGTATCTTCTCTGGGTAGTGTCCGTGACCGCTTAGGGTTTTTTAGGGTTCCGTAGTAAACTAGGAACCCTTATAGTTTCGCCATGTCTGTCTGTCTGTCTGTCTGTCTGTCCGTCCGCGGTTTTACTCAGAGACTATAAGTACTAGAAAGCTATAATTTGGTATGAGTGTGTATATTAATCATGGCAAAAAAGTCGTAGAAAAAAATCTCGAAGAAAAATTTTTTTTTGGGTAGCTCCCATACAAGTAAAGTGGGGGAGTGATTTTTTTTTCTCTATTTACCCATCATGTGGGGTATCGTTAAAAAGGTCTTTGAAAAATATTGTGAGGTTGAGAACACTATTTTTCGATTTAGGGATCCGTTTCCGAAATATTTGGTTTTAAAGTGCAAAATTTTGTTAGAGGTACGTGTCCCGCCCCTCTATCTGCTAAACGGTTATATATGGATACGTGAAAAAAATTACAGCAGTAGTATATATACTGAAGTTGAAAGGAAAACTATCAGAGCTGGGTACTAAGTGCAAACTAAAAAGTTATAGGCAACCAACTTATAAAATGTACTAGAAAATGTAAAATTTCATACAATCTTCATTGTTAGATGTTTTTGGTCGTTAAACTGTGAGGTGCGAGTGTAAACAGTGTGAACTCAAAGTTGTCATTCGCAACTACGGAACCCTACACTGCGCGTGGCCCGACACGCACTTGGCCGATTTTTCTGTAATGATTATATTTTGTGCGTGGACCGTGCGCCTTCCCATACGAGGTTGTCGAACTTGGCCTCTACGCTGCCGGACTTGGTTAATAGTTGGCCGACAGCTAAAAGGAGGGGTTTATTACTTTGCGATATCTTTTTGACCTCGAAATGATTTTTTTTATTAATTATAGAATTAGGCATTTGTCTCCCATCTCACCTGATGGTAAGTGACGATGAAGACGAGGATGTAAATAAGTAATATGTAAAATGGTCGGTAAATAAGTAATATTATCGTAATAATATAATCAAAGATTATTTATAATATGTGAAAATTCGTCATGACTGCGAAGTTAAATATTGCAAAAATAGCAATCAGCACAGCAGATAATTTCATAGTCCAAACTTTAGCTAGCGGAGGAACTGACTGACTGACTCATCAGGTACCCTATCATCCCAACCGATATGGCAAGCCCAAAGCCTTTGCATTATGCATTTTGCTCCAATTATTATCGGACCAGCATCCCATAGGGTCATAGAACTTGGCTTTATTACTAAGAATCTCACGTTTTGTGACAGTATTTGTATCAATTGACTCTGGGGTTCCTATAGTGAAGCAATCATTTTTTTTATATTTAATGTAAGCCCCAAAGCTTTCATATTTAAATTATCCTTAAGCAGATCAATCTCACTGAATTGCTGTTCAGCCCTTAGAATGTCACTCAAAATGCTGGGAGTATTAGAAGCCTATTTGTGCAAGCTAAAGCTTCCCTGCCTCAAGAGCTCGCACAGCTGTCTGTTAGCCTCAATTAATTGTTGCTTATCGGAACTTGAGTATAAATAAAACCGGCCAAGTGCGTGTTGGGCCACGTGCAGTGTAGGGTTCCGTAGTTGCGAATGACAACTTTGAGTTCACACTATTCACACTCGCACCTTACAGTTTAACGACCAAAAACATCTAACAATGAAAATAGTATGAAATTTTACAGTTTACAAGTTGGTTGCCTACAACTTTTTAGTTTGTACTTAGTACTCAGCTCTGATAGTTTTCCTTTAAACTTCAGTATATATACTACTGCTGTAATTTTTTTCACGTTTCTATATATAACTGTTTAGCAGATAGAGGGGGGGGGGGGACGGGACACTTACCTCTAACAAAAATTCGCACTTTAAAACCAAATATTTCGGAAACGGATCCCTAAATCGAAAAATGGTGTTCTCAACCTCACAATATTTTTGAAAGACCTATTTAACGATACCCCACACGATGGGTAAATAGAGAAAAAATTACTCCCCCACTTGACTTGTATGGGAGCTACCCTAAAAAAATTTTTTTTCAAGTTTTTATTCTACCACTTTTTTGCCATGATTAATATACATACTCATACCAAATTACAGCTTTCTAGTACTTATAGTCTCTGCGTAAAACCGCGGACGGACAGACAGACAGACAGACATGGCGAAACTATAAGGGTTCCTTGTGTACTACGGAACCCTAAAAATCATCAACATAAGTGCAATTTTTTATAATAAAGGATGCAATTGGTAGTACGAGCTCATGCCTCTTTGCAAGCTCGCTCAGACAGCGTGTGGCCAAGTAGCTTGATGACTTTACTCCATATGTGACAGTATCAAGCTTTATAGCCCTAATAGGATGGCTAGGGTTATCACGCCACAGAATGTTCTGAAGTGAAGTGTGTTCCGGATTAACTAACACATTTCGAAATTTTTTTTTTATATCACAGCTCAGTGAGAACTCCCCAAATTTAATCCCAGACGCAATTCCAAGTTTGATCGCTGAATCGCTGATAATAAATGACGAAATAGAAATAGAAAATTATGTTAATCTTCAAAATTATAGAACAAATGTTCATATCTGATACGACAGTTAGATTTACGAGTATACTATGTAAAACTAATGCAAATAAATTCAGTGAAAGTGCACTTGCACTTGAGAGTGAAATGTAGCCACTCACACTGATTGATAGGCATGATGGATATCTATCAGGTTGTTTACTACCGATACCGTCACGCTATGTTTATGCAGTAAATTATAGTACAGTATGATTTAATCAATATTATGATTTTCTTTTTCCTGTTGCATAATTTCCTAAATAAATAAATATATAAATAAATAAATATATACGGACAAATCACACAGATTGAGCTAGCCCCAAAGTAAGTTCTTATGAAAGACTTGTGTTATGGGATACTAACTCAACGATACTATATTTTATAACAAATACATATATAGATAAACATCCAAGACCCGGGTCAATCTGAAAAAGATCGTTTTCCATCTTGACCTGACCGGGGATCGAACCCGGGACCATCCGTGTCGCGTGATGACCGCTGCGCCACGGAGCTCGTCTAAAACAACTTTGATTATACTTACTTACTAAACAGATTAAATATACAGGGTTATCTACTTGAAAAAATAATAGGGACCTCGCAGCATTATCATTAAACAACATTTATTCTACGACTTTCTGTAATTTGTTAAATTTTACTTTCGTACAAAAATAAATTTGAATTTAATGTTCCGGTACGTGCAGTGTATGTGCGTTGCGCATAAGGCACGCCGACGTCGCGTCGTGCTTTTGTAGGAATTAAACAGACGAACCAATGGTAAGATAGGACAATAAAAACAATTTTAATTATTTTTTTTAATAATTGTCAAAACTCGTAGATCAAAAGTTTGTTTATAATGTTAGCTATCTACTCCTACGACGGTATTATCCTGGTACGGACGAGCTCCATGGCGCAGCGATCAACACGCCGCCGGCCTGCGACACGGATGGTCCCGGGTTCGATCCCTGGTCAGGTCAAGATGGAAAATGATCTTTTTCAGATTGACCTGAGTCTTGGATGTTTATCTATATAAGTATTATATCTATTATAAAATATAGTATCGTTGAATTAGTATCCCATAACACAAGTCCCGAACTTACTTTAGGGCTAGCTCAATCCGTGTGATTTGTCCGTAAAAAAATAAAAATAAAATGAAAATATTGATGTTTTACAAGTAGCCCTCAGCTCCACACAATTATCTTTATATCCGTTAAGCGGGACTATAATATAAATATGTAGCAGGCCTAGATCTTCCTCTCCCTCGATTTTTTTTTGATAAAATGTACTTACCTATGAACGTAAATAGATACAACGTGAACTAACAATTACAGTTATCTGTACAACAAAATCGAAAGTTATGCGTAACATATAATTTAGTCTTGATCTTAGTCATCTTGGATGACTATACCTATTATAAACAAATTACATGATCTGATATCGAATTGCGAGATGTTCATTATAAATAGTGACTGTCTGAAATGCGCGTAAGTTTAGACTAACTTAAATATTCTCTTCATTTTATAAAACCTAACTCCGATTAAGGTGTTCATTAGCATTTCATAAAATATGAATGTCCAAAATAATGAATACATCAAAAGACTAAATTACGGATATTACAAAGCGGTCATGAGACTAATTCTTATGTATGGATGCGAATCTTGAAAACTGACACCAAAAAGGAGACTAAACTTTGAGTGACGGAGAAGAAGATCTTCCGAATAGTACTTGGACCAACCAAAGGGAAGACGGTATTTGGAGAGTGCTGAAGTATCAGGAGCTGGAAGACCTATCAGCAAGACTTCGTTGATTGGGCCATGTGGATACGATGGAAGATAATTGTGCAGTCTTAGATTATTTATGGTCTAGATAGACTCTTTTTAGCGCAAAAGCGTAGAAAAACTTACCTTCCATCTCACAGCCTGGCGTCTTTTTTCTGCCCCTTATTATCCATCAACCGTCATAGAAGCGGTTTATGTAAACTTTTTCTATAAAATTGTTTAAAAAATGATAAAATGTCTAAGTAAAGTTAGCAGAAATTATAAAGGATGAGAAAGCATACACGGGGAGACCAATCGGAAGAAGGCCGGTGGGTCGCCCGAGGTACCATTGGCACGACGGCGTCTTCTGGTGTCGGAGTCCAAGATTCTCTTCGGGTTGCTGAGTCTGCGCAGTTAGTAAGTAACAAACTACGATTATTTTTGTAATAAAACTACATTAAACCTTGGCATCTCAGTTGAAAGACCAACCAAAGTATACAAGTTCTTCTTGTATACTTTGGTTGGTCTTGAAGTGGTACTTGAAGTTGTTCTTCAAGATTCTGCCAATGTCCAGTATAATGAGATACTAAGTATCGGTGTTGTACGGTAAAATTTTTTCAAGTAGCATCAAAGATGGCGTATGTTCTTTGATGCCTCGTGGGAGTTTCTGGCGGCAAATCTATACGAGTCCATTTATCAGTCCACTTTAACTATTTCACAAATTGTTCATGAGCACGAGCATTTATAACACCAAACTACACCAATTTCATATTACCTATAAAATCCACTAAAATCAATTTGCAAAATTGCCTACGGCAAACTTCAATTGTACCCCTTGACTTCCCATCACAAAACTCCAAGTATAAAAGTTATGGCTTCAAATTCTTTACATGTATTAATATTAGCAATGTCACAGAAATGTTGTAAGTTTACAATGGAATAAAATAACACTATTTTCTTCTTCTTCCTCGCCTTTTCCCTATTTGGGGTCGGCTCTGTATGTCAACTTTCCAAAGTTTTATATTCCCAGTTGCCACTAGGTAGGTCCCGTTCCTTTAAATCATTCCTCACACATTCCCACTACGACTTTGTCGGTCTACCTTTACCTCAATGTCCTCTGTTGTAAAATAACAATATACCATTCATAATTACCTCAAGAAACTTATACTACACATACAGAGTGCTCGTAACTTAAAGCAACCGTGAAAACTTAAAGCATAAAATAAAATCTGCTCTTTAAAAAAATTGTGATGAAGTCAAACGCGAAATAATCAAGAAACTAACGAACTAATAAGGAACTAATTAAAAAGCGAATTAAAAAGTAGTTTTTTTTTAGAAAAAGTGTATTGGCCAAAGCGTCTTTTTGGATAAAGTAATTTTGCCCACCTCTAGTCGTAACAGGTAATTTAGAGAAGAAATTGCCTTTCGTGTGCATGCTAAAATCTATTATGTGTAATAATTGCTAAAGGTTACTTTGTAAAGTAACAAAGACAAGCTCAAAGCATCGATCAATTTGGTTGAGTAAAATGACCAAAAGTTGTGAAGTGTACAAATAAATATAATAGGGACATTGCTAGCTGTGATTTGTATAGATATTGATTATTTCCCGTAACAGTATCATTATCAACGTTTGATCCAATCAAGTGGAACGAAACCACCGTTAGTGCTAAAAGATGTAAAATAAAGTTTTAACAGAATAATAAGTTTGGATATACATATTTAGGTACCTTTGCACGCAAACGCTGATAGCAGTTTACTAGTAAAAATCTACTTAGTCTTGACGAGTACTACCTTACTGTTGTTGTAAAAATTATACAAAACTGCAGTTGTGGTAATAAAAATAATAGTCAACTTATAAACACAATTATTTCAGAACTCTATGTGAAGCGAGTTTAAAGGAAAGAAGGCTAGAATTAATGGATAGCTATAACGTTTAAGTTTAAGTAAGTACGCGCGCCCGGCTTCCCGAGCTGCTACTATTTCATCTCCAATCCATCCGAGCAAGAAGCATCTCAAATACCTTTGACCTGTTTTCCAGTCCAATAAACTCATATTCTTTCCTCCCTTACAACGTTTTCGAACGAACGAACTCTTGGAAGAGGTCTGTGTTCATCAGTGGAGTTCTTGCAGCTGAGATGAATGAATAAACAGGTAACCGTTGAATACAATACGTAATCAATGATGCATTGGGGTACATGCATATTGCAAGATAGTAACTAGTTGTTAATTTGTGACATAAACTGTAGTAAAATTTTTGTGCTTGTGTATCAGGTACTCAGGGGAAAAAACATCTACCCATAAACTCTTCGCAGCTTCTCCATCACATAAAGTTTTGCCTAAACATTTTTGATCTTTGCGATATTGATTTTTGTATTTTTTTTAATGAAAATAAGTTATCCTTCTCTTTTTTCTTTATTTAGTGACAAAGAGCACCCCAAACCGCAGAATCACATTATGTCAGTGAAATTATGTCACGTTTTGGAGGCGATTGGAATTGCGACAATGCTGAATGGTTTCCTTGTCTTACCAACAATTGACCAAGAGGTTTTCTAGTAACAGTGCTCTAAATGGTTCTGCCTACCCCGTAAGGGAATAATACGTAGTATAGTATAGTTTAATGTAGAGAAACTGGTGTCTGATCTGTACTTACATGTAGTACAGTATTAACCTAATTCAGGCACCAGCTACTCATACAATTAAATTATAATATTGTAGATCCTAAGCAATGCTTATTATTTTATGAATTTTGTATGAGAAATATTGACGAGCTCCGTGGCGCAGCGGTCAACACGCCGGCCTGCGACACGGATGGTCCCGGGTTTGATCCCCGGTCAGGTCAAGATGGAAAATGATCTTTTTCAGATTGACCTGGGTCTTGGATGTTTATCTATATAAGTATTATATCTATTATAAAATATAGTATCGTTGAGTTAGTATCCCATAACACAAGTCTCGAACTTACTTTGGGGCTAGCGCAATCTGTGTAATTTGTCCGTATATATTTATTTATTTGATATATAGGAAAAAAATCCACAAATTGAACTAGCCCCACAATGTCGTAGGCACAGAACACGTCGTAGGATACTAACCCTAGGCTACGATATAATATTTTATAATAGACTAACAGCCTTCTTCGGCTGCACCCGGGCACGAATTATTCCTATAAACCTTCCTTATTAATCACTATATCTATTGGTGAAAACCGCATAACAATCCGTGCAGTAGTTTTTACGTATATCGCGACACGAGGAGAACTTTGTATTATAATATGTAGTGATATTTATAGAGATAAGCATTCAAAAGCTAGGCCAATCTGAAAATGATCGCTATCCATCATGACCGCCGGGGATCGAACCTGGGTCTACCTGTGTCGCAGCCTGGCGTGTTAACGAATTTATTTATGTTTTATACAGGACGGCAAACGAGCATATGGTTCACTCAATAGTAAGTGATTACCTGCTTATGTACAACTGCAACACCTAGTGTGTTATCTAATTCGAGTGACACATAGTACACGTAGGTGTAATACTTTCAACAGTGTAGGCTTTTCTAAGTATAAGAACTTCCTGACGATAAGCCAGTTCCGGTGCTGAATATGGCTGGAAAGCGGATGTGGTTCCTGTCGCTATAAGAACGTTATATCTGGTGCTAGTTAATAGAGAGCTTAAAGCTTTCTTCGTCTGGGAGAAATGCTGCTTGTCTTTACACTTATAGTAAAAGCCGATTATTCTTGTTTTGGTCTTAGAACTAGTAGCTATTTGAGATTTATTTTCTCCCTCCGTTATTTTTTTTAGCACATCTTATATACTTTTTTTTTTAATGTTACATAGTTATAAAGCACAGGCGACGCGCTGCAAGAGCATAGCTATCATGACGGCAATTATTTTACTAACTACGAACTCTGACATATCATTATTTAGAAGGCTAACGCCGTATGGTGCCCGGCAGAGTAGAATAGGTCCACTCCAAGTCTTCCCGTGGATGTCGTAGAAGGCGACTTAGGAAACACGAGCTAAACAAAGCTTAAAAGATCAGAGACCTCTCCAGCCCGTCTGGCCAACGTGGAGAGTGTAGGCCATATCCTCTGACTGCTCTGGCTAATGGCTAATATATGGCTCTTGTAGTTCAGAGAGGGTCGTGCTCCTGCAGTGAAGACTAAAAGAGACCTGATGATGATGATGAAGGCTAACAGCTACGTCAATCTTTGTACAGAATTATGTTCTCTATTACAAGCATAATAAGGGTAAATATCAAAAACTAAATAAGCGTAAATATGGTATACAAAAATTAAAACAATTCTATCAGGGTCCTAACGACGCCTACTATATAAATGCATGAAATATGTGTTAAACACACAGTCTCTGTAACAGCTTTAAATATTAAAGAAGAGACATCTTTAGTCGTAATGTGTAAAGTTGTTCTGAGCTTTTTGATTGCTCAAGGCATCACACCGGTTGTGTCGGCCTCCAATAAACTAAAGGTTAATTAGTGGCCATCCTTATATTAGTCTCAGACGAAAAACAACATATTTCACTAGATTTTGACACTGATATTTGGGATTGCCAAAATCGGAAGCCGTTAATATTTGACCTCAAAGCATATCCTTTCATAAATTTAAAATATAATTTAAATTGTGTCATTTCATATTTTATAGAGCCACATATTAGCCAGAGCAGCACACTGCTAAAGCCACAGCTCTAGTAGTACAGAGAGTGTCATGCTCCTGCAGAGGAGATTAAAAAGACCTGATGATGATGATGATGATATTTTTCTCTTTTTTGTATGACCTTTACTCAAAGTCAAAGTCAAAGATTTTTATTCAAAATTGGATAATTGTATCTCTTTTTGAACGTCATTTTTTTCATTCTTTTCATTTTTATTTTTAATATGCATGCTCTTGACATATTAGTACCCTCCCCTTAGTGGGTGAATCTTGGATAATACTTTCCTAGCGAATGATGATCTTGTACGAGCTTACCTCCCATTGGACCGGCATTAAACTTAGCCATTAGTAAATTATGTATTGACGTCAACAATTTTTGAAAATAAGAAATACAAGTACTTATGACAATTAATAAGTGTTTAAAGAAACCTATATTTAATATACGTTTGAATCATGAATCGTGCACGCTATACCTAAACATGTAGGTCGTGCCAGCTGTGTATAATAAGCATAAAAATATTAACAATTTCAAGATACTATCAGACAGCCAACGAGAAAGGACCCGTCACACCAAACCATCAAGATGTATATCAAGAAGCAATCCACACCAACATCATCAACATATCAGCAACATCTCTTCATGTACGGTGAATAGGTTAACAGCATGGACTGCACCGTACTTCCATCAGGTCTTTTTTAGTCTCCACTGCAGGAGCACGACCTTCTCTGTACTACCACAGCAATATATTAGCCAGAGTAGTCAGAGGATTACATATGTCATAATATCCACACGTAGATAATTATTATACCGCATCCGTTCAGTTTGTTTAATTTTCTTGTGTGTAAGTGGCCAACAATGGTGTCAGATTTTTCAAGGCATCTGACATAGCTTTACGACTGCCATCAATGATGACAGCCGGGACCAACCGCTTAACGTGCCTTCCTAAGCACGAAAGATATTTTATTATGTCACTTGCGGTCACCAACCAATCGGGGACTGCGCCCGGGGTTGCTTTACATACGTAAACGCTAATAATGCTCACAACCACTGGGTCATCGCTTCGGCTTTTCATTTAGTGGTTTGATAGATCAGTCAGCAACGGCTGCCTTTTATATTATACTAGCTGTTACCCGCGGCTTCGCCCGCGTAATATATAGCCTATGTCCTTCTCGGTACCCTACCCTATGTGTATGCAAAATTTCATGATGATCGGTTCAGTAGATACGGCGTGAAAGCGTAACAAACAAACAAACAAATAAACAAACAAACAAACTCACTTTCGCATTTATAATATTAGTTGGGATAGTTGGGATTGGGATACAGATTTTTTTAAATCTTGCATCATCGTCATCATCATTTCAGACGCAAGAAGGCCACTGCTGGACATAGGCCTCCCCCAAGGATTTCCAATACGACCGGTTAAAAGCGGCCTGCATCCAGCGCCTCCTGCGACCTTTATCAGATCGTCCGACCACCTGGTCGGTGGGTGTCCAACGCTGCGCCCAATAATGTATCAAACTAGCTTTTGCTCGTGGCTTCGCTCGCGTTAAGAAGTAGAATTGATCAAAATCCTTTCTTAGCGGATGCCTACGTCATAACATCTACCTGCATGCCAAATTTCAGCCCGATCCGTCCAGTGGTTTGGGCTGTGCGTTGATAGATCACTATGTCAGTCAGTCAGTCACCTTTGAGTTATATATATTTAGAAATCCTTTCTTAGCGGATGCCTACGTCATAACATCTACCTGCATGCCAAATTTCAGCCCGATCCGTCCAGTGGTTTGGGCTGTGCGTTGATAGATCACTATGTCAGTCAGTCAGTCACCTTTGAGTTATATATATTTAGATTAGTGATGGGTTGCTAGCCGCATTGAATTATAGTCCAAATCGTTATTAAGCACAACATTTTTTGTTTCATTGAGAGCTCATTATTTGTAATGCTGCAATTTGCAGACCAACATCTAAATCTAATTTATAATGGTCCTCACGCATCCAGCTGCAATCTGTTTGTATGTTTGTGTGCTAGTTACATTGGAAACTAATCACAATTGGTCAAGGGTCACGGTGAGATATAATATGGAGAATGTCAGTGTCGCGATAGTAATGGTTTATTTATGACATATCTATGTAGTGATGTTAATATGTTCGAGTATGTAAATATTTTAAACAATAGTAATGGAACCTTGACTTGTCAATATCAATTGGAATACCTCGTAAATTAATAACTGAACTCTCACCTGTGCGTGTTTATATCAGCTGTGATCACAGAGCGAGGAATTTCATTGTCGCTCGCGCGAGCGGTAATGAAAATCTTTGCTCTGTTGCTGTGATTATTGTGCTCATCCATTAATTTTTCCTTGTCCTCAAATATGCGAGAAAAATGCAACAAAACTTTTGAAAATTTCATAGTAGTTTTTTCAAATCGTTCAACACAAAAGTTGCTATAAAGTCAGTAGAATATATTATGGTATATTTTTTATGATTTTCGTACTTCTAGAAATCTAGTCTTGTTCACCCAACTTTAAAGGAAAATTAAGATAAGTTAAAACAATTCAAGATAGTATTTCTAGATAAATATTACTTACATTTGGCATCATCAGTCCGATAACGTATTGCTCTTATTAAAAATGTTTATTTAATATAGGTTTCTTAGAACACTTATTAATTGTCATACATATCATATCATTTACTACTGAAAACTGGATGGTCTGAGAAAACATTGATCTAATTAAATTTTATTATCAATTGAATACAAAATAAATGATTTCACATGAAATATATGTTTAAATCGAATTCAAAAAATGTCATATATTTAAAATTAAATAAAAAAATTCATCAAAATATTACGTACAGTATGTACCAAATCTAACAGTCATAATTATATACAAAGTTACGAGTCGTCCGCACCAAGCTCAAGCCAAATATTCTTATCATTAAGGGAATCTTCAGTCCTATAATAAGCTTTTTTACATAGTACTCGTAACTGTTTTACATAACCTTTAAATTTTCTATCAGGCATATCCAGGACTGGATTTGGTAACTTATTTCATTTATAGATATAAAAACGTACACAGTTCCCCATGAACGATATTGGACGCACATCGCCATTGTTTTAACGATCTGTTCGTGTGATATACCATACATATGAATGAGCTTTTGTCTGTCTGTGCGCGCGGCGTTTGTGCTCGTACAATGTCGAGTTGCATAATTTGGCAATGAGTGTCTAAGACTGCACCTCTGTAATTTATTATCTTTTATTTATTTACAATGGATTAGCTTTTGGTTTATACATTTATATGTATAAGTAAAAGGAAATGTGCTATGGAATAAGCTACAAAAGCCGCCCGCGCCCGTCTGAATAAAGTTTGAGTTCCCGCGACTTCATCCGCGAAAATTGTTGCCTGACCTAAAATTTTCAAAATGCAATAACTTCTATTTGCTTCCTATCCGGATGTAAGAAATTGGATATATAAGTTTGCTAATGAAGTGCACATCCATGTGTATAGTCTCCACACACTTTCGACTCCCTAATGTATAGATACATCAGAAAATCGCCTTTCCATGCTGGTTTGGGAGGAAGGAAAAACATAGAATATACCAGCTGCTTTTCTCCCCGTGCAGACCGTAAAAGCCGGTCAAGGGATTGAGCAAAAATCTAAGGAATCAGATTCAAGAGGCGATGCGGCTAGAAACCCATCACTATTTTGATTCCGCGTTCCACCTTTACGCCCACTTACACGCTAAACGTGGCCTTTGGATCTTATGACCCTGGGTGAGCCCAGGGTCATGTATGTCTACCCCGCTAGGGATAAAGACGTGATAATATATGTAGAAAATCGCAGTGGGACGACGGTCTATAAACGATTGTCAGTTTGTATGCATAGGTACTAGCAATGTACAGTTGCTTAATTTGGCAATGAATGTCTTTGTGTACTACTGTGTGACTACACCTGTGTCATTTATTATGGCAGGCGCTAGTGCTATTTTTATTTATAATGGTAGAGCTTTTGCAATACCTATACATAAATCATCATCATCAGGTCTTTTTAGTCTCCACTGCAGGAGCATGACCCTCTGTGTACTACCACAGCCATATGAGTTCCATATATTAGCCAGAGCAGTCAGAGGACTTGGCCTACACTCTCCACGCTGGCCAGACGGGTTGAAGAGGTCTCTTCGATGTTTATAAGCTTGTTTAGCTGGAGTTCCCTAAGTCGCCTTCTACGACATCCTATTCTACTCTGCCGGGAACCACACGGCGAGTATACATAAATGTATATTCGTAATTTGGCAATGAAAGGGCTTGAAAACCCACAGATTAGTAAAAAGAAAAAATAGAAAATAGTAGATAATTTAACAGTAGAGTTTTTCAATAAATACAGACTGGAAAAATCTTCCACTCACTAGGCAAACGCCTTGCCACTAGACTAGCTCCGACGAGCTCCGTGGCGCTTATAGCATAAACTTAAATGAAATAATTAAATTAATCCAATTACCCATTGACAATAGCTTATTTAAGGTAGATCAAGGACGAAATACTTCAAAGTTTCCCAGAATTGTGATACTTATATCATTACTCACATTATGTTATCTACATAAAAATCATATTATTGTGCGTGTAAAAAATAATTATCTAGTTTATCGTTATATTTTTCCTTAAATTACAACAGATGATAAAACAAGTGAAATAATTCATAAAATCCAATGCTGTCTGTTTTTTTGGCAGTTTACGTCCGCCATATCATTTTTTGATGGCATCCCATAACCAATTAAAAAAAAAACACTTCACTAATAGGTCAAGCAGTTTAGGGTTCACGATGCAATAATGGATCGGATAACGGCAAAACCCCCCAATGATAGTAATGCTTGGGGGAGGCCTGTATTCAGCAGTGGATTTCGTGTGGCTGACATGATAAATAATAAATAATAAATAAATATATAGGGAGATATCACACAAATTGAGCAAGCCCCACAGTAAGTTGTGAACTTATGTCGCAGGATACTAACTCAACGATACTATATTTTATAATATATACTTATATAGATAAACATCCAAGACCCAGGTCAATATGAAAAAGATCTTTTTCCATCTTGACCTGACCGGGGATCGAACCCGGGACCCCCGTGTCGCAGGCTAGCGTGTTGACCGCTGCGCTACGGAGCTCGACAAATGATGATAATGAAGCCTGAAGAATATTAAGAATAAATAATTGATAATTTGCGAAGAACTTCGCGTGTTATCAATTATTCATATTATCTTTTCGTTTTATTCGTTTTCTAAATAATTGTTTGAAACTTTGAGTCATATCTATCATATATGACCTACAATAGCAAGGTTGACTTAGACTACTACATATATATTTCGTTTCTAATCCTTTTCAAGCTAATCCCATCTTTCTAAAATGAAGATATTATTTGTGTTAATAATCCTCTTATGTCTGTTTCAAGGCCCTGCCCACGCCTGAAACCACGCAACTCCTAAACCGATGAACTTGTTAGATGATAGGCGATCACTCACTAAGTGATCCCATGAGAACTTAGCCAGATTCTATTTACTCGACCGCCCAAATAAACGTGTTAGTTAAGGGTTGCGTATGTTAGTTTTTTTTTATTTCTCTACTAACCTTATGTGTACGCAAAATTTCATGATGATCGGTTTGGTAGATTGGGCGTGAAAGCGTAACAAACAAACAAACTAACTTACGCATTTATAATATTAGCTAGGATTAGGATAACTTCTAAATGCCAAAGCAAACTTGAGTGATCGATGCTACTTGCTTGGATGAATAGGGAATAAAGCAGCTCGGGAGGCCGGGAGCACCGGAGAGGCAGTTGGAGATGACACCCCTGACCTGAACTCTAATATTGATACATCATCATCATCATCATCATCAGGTCTTTCTAGTCTCCACTGCAGGAGCACGACCCTCTCTGTACTACCAGAGCAATATACCAGCCTGAGTAGTCAGAGGATACAATATTGATACAATAGTTCAAAATTTTTAGTATTATATTTTGTTTCAGTTATGCGTATTTCAATGAGTAGGCGTTTAAAATTAATGTTTGTGTGCGACAAACGCATTAAGCGCCATTGTTCGGAGAGCTAGTAAACAAATCCCCGCCTACGACGCACGCATTCATGAAAGAAAGAGAGCTTGTTCGAGAAAGTGAAGCTTGTAAGTCATACCAAAGGATAATTTACGCTGTCAATAGTTATACAATTTAAATTTCAAATGGTAATAAATAGCAAATAAAATAAGAGACTGATCCCTTTTTTACCCGACTGACCCACCCAGAAGGAGGGTAATGTTTTTCGAGCCTATGTATGTATGTATGTATATATCTATGTATGTATGTATGTATGTAAATATGTCTGTTCCATTGTTGCATCCTGTAGCTTAAACGGCTGGACCGATTTTGAAGTGTGAGGTGTCATTAGATTCGCATTTTTCCCCGGAGTGTCATAGGCTATGTTACGTCAAAAAAACTTATATACAGCGGATGTTAACTGGTAAAAACTGGCAAAAAGTTAGCCCTTCTTGTAGCCATAATGCATTGACCAATTTTGGAAAACGAGGTCTTTTAAGATTTGTGTTCTTCCCAGGAGTGTTGTGGATTATATAACGTCAGTTAAAATATATATTTTTGGGTACAAATGCAACAATTTTGCAGGAATAAATACTAAGTTCTTGTAAAGCAAGCTAGATGGCGCTGGGTCAATTTTAAAACGCGCTATTGTTGATTTTTTGCATTTAATTATAAGCGCGGAGAACTCCTTGCTAAATTTTGCGATTTCAAGCCCAAAAAACACCCGGCTCTGACGGAGTCTCAAACGGAATTCTCAAATGCGATCCACATTCCTTCCTCCTTCTCCTTTTGAGCATCTTCTATGCGTGTCTTGTAAATTGCAACCTTCCCGCTGCCTCGAAGGAAGCACTCGTGACCGGCATTCCCAAGCTAGGCAAAGACTTGAAAAACCCCACATTATACCGATCTATTAGCCTATTGAGTTCTTTGGGAAAGATCTATAAGCGGATTTTCATAAAAAAACTCAAGGACTATCTATGTAAGCTTAGGCTCATCTCCGACGAGCAGTTTGAGTACCGGGCCAAAAATACGTGTCAATATCAATTGCTCCGCCTCACGGAGCATATCCTCAGATTCCGAACCAGGGATCATCCCACAGGAGTACTCTTTTTCGGAATAGCGCAATTCTTCGATAAAGTCATCTTCATATCGTTCGAGACTTCTGGTCGAATAGGACCTTTCGCAACAGAGTTAAAGGATGTCTCCAAGACCCCGTCCAATTTGAGCCCGCGTTCTTCAAGACGCTGTAATTTCACCTTTCTGTATTCGTTTTACACATACGATATCTCTAAGACCCTTTCGTAGAGTTGGATCTATTCGCTAACGATACGGGGTCCCTATACGTCCCACCACATGAAATTAGTCATTGTGAGCGTCTCCAATCCGCAGTCGACTTTAGGCTTGTGGTTTAGGGTGATCGAGGTTAATCTGGTGTAGTCAAACCCTCATTAGGATCAGTCTTCCTGTACGACAAGTCTATTCCCTGGGCTAAAAAAGATAAATACCTTGCTGTTGTACTCGACAGTCTCATGACTTTCGGTCTCCAAATTTCCAAAGCCTGCAACCATGTAGCCTTTGTATCAGGCTAGGCCATCTCAATCCTTGGATGCAATGCTAGAATGTCACTTATAAATAAGTTGAGTTGAGTTGTTAATAATTAAGCTTTGCATCCGCCTGATCATGACCTACGACAGCGTAGTATTCTGCCATATCACTTCATCATTTCATTCACTACGCTACCGGTAATCACAAGTAGTTACGAATGAGAGAACTACTTAATAATATATGGATTAGAGTAAGGAGAGTAAGTAGGATTAGCACCGATTATTGATGACCGCCCAGCGGTCCTGGGTGCATTGCACCTTGAATAGGGGCCTATTCAAGGTGCAACGCACCCAGGACCGCTGTGCGGTCACCCCTTTCTGGCAACCTAGGTTTCGCCGATTTGCATGCATAACCTTCAGGTTATGCATGCAAATCGCGGCTTATCAGGCAAGAAAGTTTGCTTCTCTCCAAACTTCGTTCGCAAGCAACGCCTAAAGCCGAGGTTCGTCCCTCCTGGAGCCCTTAAGTGATATTTGCCTTACAGGTTGAAGGTACACCTCAAAAGTCTGGTGAAGTGGCAAAAGCTCACTTGGAGCTAGCTAGTATTATCAAACGTATATAGTGAAAAGTAATGCCAAAATACTAGGAACCAGTAATTATAATAAATATATAATAATACTACAAAGTAATGAAGGTACACGATAGATTTATTTAAATTATATATGATTTAGATTTAAAAAAATTAAATGCTGGGTGGCGCTAGTGTCGCATAACACAGTGTCTTAAGAAATCTAAACTCAATCACAGAATACAGAATACATAATAGTACAAAGCGCAACAAACATGCAAACAACAATCCCTAAGCGTGACAAAATTGATACAAGATGGTTCCGAAATAAAGATTCTCAATTTTCATATCATTTGAGATGGATTGATTTAAAAGGCTATGGTTCCACAGATCACATCCATACGCTGCGGCAGGTTATACAGAAAACCAAAAAGCCGGCCACTATATTTAGCGTTTATGGACTATGTAATAGCCTTCCATTCGATTGGCCATGGGCTATTGGCGAAACATGGGCCATGCTTCGGTCCCTCCGGTGATGCCGTATTGACCATAGCTGTATCGAAGTGCTGAGGTGCTTATATGCAGCAACGCCACAACGACACCCCGAGTACAGGAGCAAAATACGAGGGCACAGCAGATAGGGGTTTGAAAGGGTCACGTCGTTTCTCTGAAACAGGCGGAGTCGCTTAAGGGCCATGCTCAATGACCTCAATGAAGTTTCCCAACAAGTGGGCCTTATATTGAACATGGACAATACGAAAATAATGTCGAATGTTCATGTTGCACCTTCACCAGTGATTGTTGGAAACTTAACCCTTGAACCTGTAGAGTAGTACATTTACTTGAGTCAATTGATCCAGGTAGGAAGCTCCAATTTTAAGGACAATGTTTTTCAGTGATACCGACTTGGCTGGGCAGCGTTCAGGAAGCCTCACAGTGTCTTCCCGTCAAAAATACTTTAGTGGCTAAAGTCAAAAGTCTACGGCCAATATGTGTTATCAGTGATAATTTACGGGTCCCTTATTATGGGTCTCATAAGAAAGCTCTAGGTTACTCAATCAAAGAGCTATGGAGAGGGCTATGCTCTGCAAGATTGATCAGAAACGGAGAGATCCGTAGAGAAACAAAGGTCATCGTATGTCGATGATGCTCTGCAGATTAGCTATTTGAAGTGGCAGTAGGTGGAGCTCACATCACGAAGAATCGATGGCCAATGGGGCAGAGGTCTTCCCAACACTCAATTCTTCTGGCAACACCCATAGCCCGATTGATATTACCTACTCATAAAGATCCAGGCACATTTTTGGTTATGTTAAGAATGTCACCTACTATTAGCAAATAGCATTTTTGTGCAAAATATCTTGGTTTGTTGGAGAACATTTTGAACCCCTTCTTTATCAGCAAATTTACCATCTTGTGAACCCAAATGGAGAGCCAAATCTCTAGTACATTATTTCAAAATGTTTAATTGTAAAATTCCAGACGTAAATATCGCTAATGGTCAGTCGGGTTCTTTAGATTTTTTGAATTAAATTACTTGTTTAAACACAGTCTTAGGACTTCTTCTGCACTCCGCTTTGGAAACGGGGTTAAACTTCCATGCTGATCTTGGAGAAAAGAAAAAACGTAGAATGTACCAGCTGTTTTTCTTCCCTTGCAGATCGTAAAAGCCGTCCGAGGTAAAGGCCGTCAGGAATCATGTTAATAGGAGATGCGGCTAACAACCCATCACTATTTTGATGTTGTGAAAGACATGATAGTACCTATTTGTATAGTAATCAGTTTCAAAATTTCACTCTTTTAACCGCTTTTTTAATCTTCAGCAAGTGTAATATTTGAATTTTATATGTCTATCGTAAATTAATGTGTAGCAAACGAAGGCTCCAAGGCAATACAGTATTATATTGTCTTAAGCAGTACGTAACACCTATATACCATAGAGAATCGGCCACGTTATGGCCCCGCGACGAATGCGCCCCAAAAACGTTACTATAAATTCGGATACAAAATGTTCCGCTTTTTTTAATCTATGGGTCTACGTAATGTTTTTGAAATCTCTATTATAGTACCCTTTATGTTTCGGTTCGTCGTGTTGTAGACTGTAAGTATTACTCACTGTTTATTTATTTATTTTATTTATTTAAAAACTTCATTACAATCAAGTAATAGACGTTAGTAACACAAAGAAATCTATACATATAATAAAAATACTAGTTTTTATTATATGTATAGATTTCTTTGTTACGCCTCCATCCATACCATATGCGGGGAATGGATAAGGCCATTTGATATAAATTTGAAAGAAAATGGCCATATCATATGGAATGGACGCAAATCTAAGTAATCATATAAGCTAAGCTAGAAACCCATCCCTATTTTGATTCCGTTCCTAAACGTGGCTTTTCAGTCTTATCGCCATAGGCTCTGTCTACCCCGAAAGGATAAAGACGATGCATGTATGTATGTAATATACCTAAAAATATACGTTTGAGCCGAAATATCCCCTTTATTTTTAAAAGGGGACAACTGGCCCGCTTGCAAGTGGTTCGGGCGAATCTACCCATATAAAATTTGAAAAGTGGACATATTCAGTGGACAAATTATCCAGCATAAAAGCTGGCAAAATAGGGGACCCCGGGTACCAGAGCATCACAGCTGATGAATCAACCGGGAATAACGTTAGGATGAAGAAGAAAAAAGTTTCAACTTTTTAAAGGTATAACGAACAAAAACAAGGCAGATTTTTTCGGGGCCCACCGCTAACACATATGAAGCAAATCAACTAAAAGAAAACGAAGATGTTAATTCAAAGATCATCAGGATTATCATAGGCTTCTGAGCACAAATTTTTAAAAAGTCATTTCTGTTTTCTTTCTAATGATTAATTTCAAATGGGGACAGCACTGCAGGCCTATTTGCTAACATTTGACAACTACGGTGTACATCATTTTAATGGTAACTTCAATATTCATTACGGCTTCGGTATGAATGACTATTTTTATTTAAGATATGAAAACCGTAATGGATGCTTAAGTGACAATCAATTCGTTATACACCGAGTTAGCAAATCGGCCTGCTGGTCCCTGTAAAATTCACTTAAATCCCTTAAAATGAAAGAACAGTTAAGTATGATGTTTTTTCTGAAATTCTGGTTATTTGCTTCTTTAATTAAGCTCAAGTGAAATTACTTATTTAGAAATACTCGGATCAGTTTTGCAATCGTCCCTGAAAACTGAGAGGTTCTTACAGGTATCTTTAATTAATTTTTGGAAAGTAACGTCTCTGGTCCATTGACCAACACTTAGAAAATAAATACCTACTATAAAATAAACTTATTTGTCGCAATCGTCCCTGAAAAGATGTTACAGTGAGAGGCGCATGCGTGAAAGTGTTTTTGCATCACACCGGACAAGGCGCATTGGATTATTTTGTTTTCAAAACGACGAAAAAGTCACTTATTTTCAGAACACATATTACTCGGTGTGATGAAAAACATTCTGTTTCACGCCCGTGAAACAGAATGTTTTTCATCACATATTATATACACAGGTCATACAGGTTACATACAGGTCTGGATATTATAAACTCGGAATACTAAAAGATTGTGATTAGTTGCTCCTTTGTTAATGTGTATTCTTTACCACCCTTTCTAAACAATACTAATCCTAAATAATATTATAAATGCGAAAGTGAGTTTGTTTGTTTATTTGTTTCGCTTTCACGGCCTATCTACTTAACCGATCATAATGAAATTTTGCATAAACATAGGTTAGGGTACTGAGGAGGACCTAGGCTATATATCACGCGAGCGAAGCTGCGGGTAACAGCAATGGACTATTTAATTTTCTATTCTGTTATTTTTTGTAATTTTTTTGTAAGATCTTGATATTTTTACACGACTAATTATTATTTATATGGATGATTCTGTGACTCCTGTAAACTTACTACTAGGCCATTACTTGCGAATAAGCAGCACAAGTAGCATTATAACAATTTCATCATTAACTAAATTAGTTTAGGCGATTTGAAGCGAGGATGACCTTCCGAACAAACAGGTATTAACTTTAACATTTGTATTCAAATGATAGCATCAGTTATTACGAACTGCAATCGATTGTAAATCGTCCCGCATTAAAGTTGCGAGCGCGTTTTACGAAATGTGTGAAAGGTACGGTCACCTGCAAAAGTCTATATACATTTTTGGACGAGTTCCGTGGCGCAGCAATCAGCAGCCTGCGACACGGATGGTCTCGTGTTCGATCCCCGGTCAGGTCAAGATGAAAAATGATCTTTTTCAGATTGACCTGGGTCTTGGAGGTTTATCTATATACGAATACGTATTTGTAATAAAATAAAATATAGTATCATTGAGTAAGTATCCCATAACACAAGTTTTGAACTTATTTTTAGTTTAGCTCAATCTGTGTGATTTGTCCGTATAAGTCACGAAAGTATAATCTAAATCTCAATGAATGAACTCACAATAGACCAGTTGAAAACAGTGTACTATGCCTTAGTCGAATCTAGATTGCGCTACAGTATAAAATATTGGGGTAGAAGCTACGATTACAATATAAAAAGAGCTTTTGTAGCGCAAAAAAGAGCTTTACGGACCATGGTCCGCATACCACCATGGGAGACATGTAAAGAACATTTTAAACTGCTTAAAATTTTAACAGTTCCCTCTTTATATATATTCGTGCTTTTAACTGATTTCATTAAAAATAGAGCTTTTTATGAAACAGAAGATGAAATGCTAATCCGAGAAAGCACTAGGAGGAAAGGCTTAAAACTAAAAATAACACCTGCTCTTCAAATTGTGACTCACTGTGCGCATCATCAGTCTGTGGGCTTATTCAATAAATTGCCAATTAAACTGAAGACAGAAAAAAAATTATCTATATTCAAAAATCAATTAAGATCATTGCTGTTGTAAAAGTGCTGTTACAGTGTTAATGACTTTTGACGTGTATATTCTTATTTTGACATGATAACATAATTACACTGCTACTAAAATAATAAGTAAATTTTTTAATGTTCTTTTTTTGCGTTAATTCAAATGTATTAATTTAATTTTATGACTAGTTTTAAGTTACTATATTCGCATGCAATGTATAATTGTTTTATGAATAAATTGAATTGAATTGAATTGAATGGTATAAGTAGGTACTCGATATATTTTTATTTTGCTTAAATTTTGACAGGTGGAGCCATAGATATCAGAATATTACTAGGTGGGACACTCTCTGGATACGTCTACACACTAATTTATAGGTGATTCTAGTGTTTAAGTTTTGGATCATCTTCAGGTCATTTTTAGTCTACGCTCATCATCACTTCGTGTAGGTGACACGGTCAGTCGACCATGCACACCCTGGTGTCAGAGTTCTGCGGAACCGCCTCTCGGCCTCTGACGTGGTTCCTTTAACGACTACCAGATGGAAGCCAGAACCACCGGCTTAACGTGCCTTCCGAAGCACGGAATCATCTTTTTTGTCAGACAATCAGGTGATTCATGCCTGCAATGTCCTAACCAAACTGGAAACCACTTAACAAAGTATGCTTCCCGTGGGAATCGAACCCACGACCCCCGGGTCAACAAGGCGAACGCCTTAACCACTGGACCACGGAGGCAGTTAGTCTACGCTGCAGCAGCACGACCCTTTCTTTACTGCGAGATCAGACAGAGAATTTGGCCTACATTGGTCTCCTTGACGTTCATAAGCTTTTTTTAGCTTGTGTTTCCTAAGTCGCCTTCTACGACATCCATGGGGTGACTTGGAGTGGTCCTACGTATAAGAGACGGCGCGTAACGTGCTGCTGAGAAAAATACAGCAAACCCTGTTTTTCGAAACCTTAAAAACTCCTTAGCACAGGGGAGAAGTGTGGAAACGCCATACTGCGAGAGACGTCACGAGATTCCGTTTAGTAGGTTGGTACTATTATCAATTCTGTGTTGGTTGTAACTACGGATACTATTAAAAATGACAGCCACTTTGTTGTTTTTCGTATGTGTAAATGGCCAACACTAGTGTCAGATTTTTCAAGCTGCCTAAGGGCATCTGACATAGCTTAACGACTGCCATCAACGATGACAGCCGGGACCAACGGCTTAACGTGCCTTCCGAAGCACGGAGGAGCTCGAGATATTTTTATGCCACTTGCGGTCACCCATCCAAGTAGGGACTGCACCAGGGGTTGCTTAACATACGTAAGCGCTCATAGAGCTCACACCCACTGGACCATCGGGCTCCTCGCCACTTAAACCTAATGTATGTGGCATAACATATGGTTCATGATATTGCTCAATATTTACGCCTTCCTAATTAGTGTAATAGACTTTTACATTTAAGCTATGTATGGACTTTAGCAGGTGACTGTACGTTCATCAGTATTAAATCACAAAGCTTAGCCTCTGTTTCATATAATGATGGTGAAGTGCACTTTAAAAGCAGTTATTTTTAAGCTACTGCATTTAAAGTTTATGCCCAATACTACTACAAATGAAACTTCATATCTGTGGAGACATTATGTTACATACGAGTATTATTACATACGACTGCAAAATTGGCTAAATTAACGTAGTAAGAGCGTAATAGGGCAAGGTAAAAGTCTACCAAGTAAAATCTCGGTTAATAAAATTGCTTTTATTTCAGTGAAATTTAATCACTAATAAACTAAATTTCCAGTAAATATATACAATAGGTCAATTTTGGAATATACGATCATAAATAGATTTAATATTATCTACCAAATGAGCATTAATAGGACCTCAGAAATCCGGTTATGAATTAGTGGGAACCTGCCCATACAAATGTTCCTAATTTTATTGGTCTATATATTTTTTGATTCCGCCGTGTGGTTCCCGGCAGAGTAGAATAGGACCACTCCAAGTCATCCTGTGGATGTCGTAAGAGGCGACTAAGGGAACACAAGCTAAACAAAGCTTATTAACATCAAACAGACCTCCCCAACCCGTCTGGCCAGCGTGGAGAGTGTAGGCCAAATCCTCTGACTACTCAGGCTAGTATAAGGCTCTGGTAGTAGTACAGAGAGGGTCGTGCTCCTGCAGTGGAGACTAAAAAGACCTGATGATGATGATGATGATATTTTTTGATATGGCATAGATGTTTACACTTGTGAATCTGATTCACTGTTGGCTAATTTTGTGAAATTAGTAATTAATATGCGATATTAGAGAAATTCAGAATATTTTGCAAACATTTAAGGCTTTTTTTGTAACCGCTGGGTCAGGGGTCGTTGGGGCGATTTCCAATGGTCAGGCACGTTTGAATATTCATAAGATGTTTGCAAACATCGCAGCACGAGCACGAGCTCCGTGGCGCAGTGGTCACCACGCCAGCCTGCGACACGGGGGTCCCGGGGTTCGATCCCCGGTCAGGTCATGATGGTAAACGATCTTTTTCAGATTGACCTGGGTCTTGGATGTTTATCTATATAAGTATATATTATAAAATAAAGTATCGTTGAGTTAGCATCCTGCGACACATTAAGTTCACAACTTACTGTGGGGCTAGCTCAATTTGTGTGATATGTCCCTATATATTTATTTATTTATATTTATTTATCTTGTTTCTAGTGAATAAAAAGGCAAAATTGGCAGTATCCATTCTCTGCACAGGTAAAAATATGACGAACGAACGTATAGACTGTCAACCTCAAACAAAAATATTGGACCAAATAAGGCTTGGGGAGTTTGTGGTGGGAAGTCAAGGGGTGCAGTTGGGGTCCACCTTGGATGATTTTGCAAATTGATTTTGGTGGATATTATAGTATGAAATTGGTGTAGTTTGGTGTTATAAATGCTCGTACTCATGGAACAATTTGTGAAATAGTTAAAGTGGACTCGTATAGACTTGTCATCATAACCTCCCGACCACGAGGCATCAAAGAACATACGCCATCTTTGATGCTACTTGTTACAACTTTACCGTACAACACCGATACTTAGTATCTCAATTTACTGGACATTGGCAGAATCACTGAAATATCGGTGGAAGCCATTTTATAAAACAGAAGAAGAAGAAATAAGGCTTGCTACAAGATGGCGTTAATCGGCGTAAGCTTGAACTTGTTCAAACTGAGATATCATTTATAAATAAGCCAAAAATTATTACAGCCTTATTATGCCAAAAATATCTTTCATGAATCAAGTTTTTATCGTCTCATTATATGGTAGATACAAAGTTGTGACGCTACCAGTATTACTATTTATGTAAACGTCAGTCAGAAACTTCTTCCATGCTGGTTTGGGAGAAAAGAAAAAAACATAGAATATACCGGCTGCTTTTCTTCCCACGCAGACCGTAAAAGCCGGTCAAGGGATTGGATGAAAATCTTAGAAATCACATTGATAGGCGATGCGGCAAGCAACCCATCACTATTTTGATTCCGCCAAAGACAATATAATACTAACGTAATAGACTGCCCACCTCATACAAAAATATTGGACCAAATTAAGGTTGCGAAAAGCAGGTGAATGTATGGCGCAGGAGAGTTGCTTGGTAGTCGATACTAGATGGCGGTAATCTGCGTTAGCCTTTAACTTACTAAATATACGGTGTCATTTTAAAATATTATGCCTAAAATATTGTTTTGATTTTTAATAAGATATATTTTGTGAATCATGTTTTTATATTCTCATAATACGACAGATACAATGTTGTGTAGTTTCGAGTGGCGCCATCTATGCGAGTCTCTGAGAACAAATCGTACGATTGAGGCGTTGAGACCACATGATTCACCTTTCCACCTTTACGCCCACTACGATGCTAAACGTGGCCTGTAGGTTTTATGACCTTGGGCTCTGTTTACCCCGCAAGGGATAAAGACGTGATAGTATGTATGTATGATGTAAACGTCAGAGTTGGAGCTACATGCCCTGGTAGCAGAGTTGTACACTATCATGGAATTCCGTAAAATGTCATTTCACATTTGGGGTGCATGAAAAGAGCCTCCCCGAGTGAGGTATCATTTTAATTTATACGTCCTGCGCACCCTGGACCCTGGGCAACGGTCTGCGAAGACAGCAAGTCGGTAACGCAGCCTGGATGATCTCTCCACAACGACTCAATGGCGAGACATATTCGCCCGAGTCGACACGCTAAGAAGAATATTTTTTTTCTTTTTTTTTTCATTTATTTTGGCACAAAACAGTCATAAAAGATAAGATTACAATTTGTAAATTTGTAAAATAATTATAAAATATTTATACCTATATATATAAATACGATACATGACAAAAATCTAAGTTACATGAGATGTGATAACTAAAAGACATATTTAATTCTGAGTATTTAACTTTTGAAACTGAATATTAACTATGGATATTATGTGATAAGAGTTTTTGAGATATTGTTTTTTGGATAGTCTGCAATGAACCAGTAAACATGTCAATATCATGATAATCTTTATCATTATTTTACAGTTTCCTTCCAAATATAAAGCGCATCTAATGTTTTCTGCTCTTGAACACAAATTATGCCTTAAACCTGTTGTAAGCCCGAGTCGGTAGAATCCTGTTTTAAAAACTGAGATTTCAGATTTTTTCGAGAATTAACTAATGAGGCTCTTAGTTTCGACATGGCGATGCGATGGGTTCCTTGAACTATGTAAATGGTCTTAGTTATGTATGTTGCAAAATCTTAAGGATAACTGACATACACGAGAAACGCCATATTTAAGTAAGCTTTTAAATTTACTTAGTAATACTATTGAAGTATGTCAGTGATGCTCTTGAGTACTATGTACCTCAATCACTTACTATAACCACAGATTACCAAATATTGTTCCTATCGGTGACCGATTTTGGATCTCTGTTGAGTTGTCTTGAAATGTCGTTTATTTTGGGAAATGCAGTATAGTCTACTTATTTGTTAGTGGTTTAAGGATTTAAGTAAATTTCTGATAACAACTTTTGGTAGTTGGTTGGAAACGCTGTAGTCTGTAGTTAAATTAGACCTATAAATGTGATTTTTCATTTAACTTAAACAATTGTCCAAAGACGTATTTTTATCGAATAGACTTAGAGTCCTCAGTCAGACAATAAGGAATGCAATATGTTATTAAGATCCTGTCCTATGTCTGAGTCAACCTTTCAATATGAATAACTTTCTTAAGAGTCAGGGGCTGAAAATTAAAAAAAAAAAAAATGATGTGATATTCGTATACAAAAGTGTTCAGCCGGCCAAAGCCGAAGCGCATGAACATGTTGTTCTTTTTCAAGTTTTCGGCATTAGTCCAATAGGAAAAGTTGTTCATATTGACGGGCTGAGTCGCCCTTTTAAAATTATTTATCATATTGTAGAACTGGAAAGAGTATTACTATGGATTGGATGTTTCATGTTTTCGACCCCAACCAAAGAGATTTAATACCATACCTAAGCCAAATAGATCATCGTCACTTGAAACTTGTTTACCGAGTAGTTTCTGGCAGAGTACAAAAGGACCATTTCTAGTATTTACGTGGATGTCGAGCTTCGTGGCGCAGCGATCAACACGCCTGCCTGCGACACGGAGGTCCCGGGTTCGATCCCCGGTCAGGTCAAGATGGAAAATGATCTTTTTCAGATTGACCTGGGTCTTGGATGTTTATCTATATATGTATTATAAAATATATTATATTATAAAATATAGTATCGTTGAGTTAGAATCCCATAATACAAGTCTCGAACTTACTTTGGGGCTAGCTCAATCTGTGTGATTTGTCCGTATATATTTATATAAAAAAAATATATTTATATAAATAAATTTATATATGCCGTAGAAGGAGACTTAGGAAACACAAGCTAAACAAAGCTTATAAACATCATAAAGACCTCTCCAACCCATCTAGCCAGCGTGGAAAGAGCAGGCCAAATCCTCTTACTGCTCTGGCTCTGGTAGAACAGAGAGCTTCGTGCTCCTAACAAAGACCTGATGACAATGACTTGAAACTTATTATTATTAAGCATATGACTGACCTGGTCAGTTGTTGCAGACGTTGAGCTGCTTGTAAAGATGCGTATCCGTATCTGGAGAACTTGGCGGAGTCCTCGGATGGAGCGTTGAAGGCAGCCACGTACCTCGCTGGGTTGGTGTCGTCCAGCCACAATCCTGCAAGATATTACGAGATATTACGAATGCCTTGTGGTACCTGGCAGAGTAGAATTGGACCTAAATTTCTCGTGGATGACGTTAAAAGGCGAATAGAAATCACAAGCTTAACTTATAAACATCAAAGAGAGCTCTCCAACCCGTCTGGCCAGCGTGGAGAGTGTAGGCTACATCCTCTGACTGCTCTGGCTAGTATTTGACTCTGGTAGAACAGAGAGGGTCGTGCTCCTACAGTGGAGACAACAAACAAAGACCTGATGATGAATTACAAGATTGGAGATCGTATATTTAAAAAAAAAATACAAAGTAGGCAAACAGGCAGATGAACCACCTGATGAAAAGCGATTACTGGATCCTATGGACATCTGCAACACCAAAGGTATTTTTTCCCTAAAAATAAATGCTGTAGATGACGTATTAATTCCGAAAGATATAAGATAAAAAAAATCCGTGCGTTTGCATAGGAAAATAGTTCAGAAATCATAGACATGAAAAAATATCACACCTACTGTGGCAAAAGTTCACTCGAACATCGCTTCCCAAACTTTTTTTTGATGGACCTTTTTTCAAAAGTAAAATATTTAAAGAACCCTTGAACTAACAATTGATATGACAAATCAACAAAACAGGAAATTTGTTTCTGGGGCTCCGCAAAGCGTACTTTGCGAATGCAGGCTGCACTTAGTTGCATTTAGTTTTACTATTATTTATTTGCTTGTTCTAATTAGTTTCTCTAAGTTTCTTTACAGGATAGATAGAAGATGAAGGACGTCACCCACGTTTGGAGGGGCGGAAACTTGGCGAGCAGGTGGATCAAATTTCAGATGGAATACCTGATATTTTTAGTCTCTACGTTTAACAGTTGTTATTAACACTAGACTGTAAATGGTCAAAAAGAACCCTTTATTAAACAACTAGCTGTTAGCGTGAAAGCGTAACAAACAAACAAAAACAAACGCTAGAAGTTTTTCGATTTTGCATATTAAAAATAATCATCATCAGGTCTTTCTAGTCTCCACTGCAGGAGCACGACCCTCTCTGTACTACCAGAGCCATATATTAGCCTGAGTAGTCAGAGGATTTGGCTTACACTCTCCACGATGGCCAGACGGGTTGGAGAGGTCTCTTTATGTTTAGAAGCTTTGTTTAGCTTGTTTTTCCTTAGTCGCTTTTTACGATATCCACGAAATGACTTGGAGTGGTCCTATTCTACTCTGCCGGGAACCACACGGCGCCTTAAAAATAATAAGAAAGAAAAAAATGACGTTTAAAAAGAGATACAATTATCCAATTTTGAATAAAAATCTTTGACTTTGACTTGACAAATAAACAAACTCACTTTCGCATTAATAATATTAGTTTATTTATAATATTAGTTAGGATGGTTTCTAATTGCAGCTCTGAGATATTGAGGTAAATAAAAAAGTTAATAAAAATACTACTCCGTTACCCTTGGACACAACGTCGAAGATTTGGTTTCTTCTGTATCAAAAACCGAACCGTTAACCGAACTCTAAGGGTTGCTGCACACGGGCTACTAGCTTCAGCCACAATCGCCGTCATCTGAAGTAGCGTGTGGCGACCACCGGCGTCAACAGTATGCGGCGAGTACATATAAAATGTTTGAAAATAAAACGAAATAGGTCAGCGGCAGCGTTTTGTGGTTGAGGTTGATGGCTCGTGTGTGGCTACACTTAAAGTATATAAAACTGATTAAACATATAAAAATATATTATGCAAAGATATTATGTCATCGGGTTTTTCATGAAAAGCAGTAATTGACTGTATCAAAATTCTGTATCTTGAGCCCTGATGAAAGTGAGGTTACTTAACTAAATTATTTACTCATGCGACACGAATCTCAATTTGATGCAGATTTAGAGGCATTATGTTGTGGGTTAATCTTTAAATTAGGTATTTGATCTTTTTAAGGTCTACGGAACTTAAAAAGATCTACTAAAAACATCTAAAATCTACTTTAAGGTCTACTAAATCTAATTTAAACATACATGTTAGTATAAGTAAATCAGTCTAGTTTTATATCTTCTCAATCGATCATTATGAAATTTTGCATACACGTTGCTAAGACATTGCATTGATGATACAAATATTCTGAAAAAGTGATGTAAGCGAAGCTGTGGCTAACAGCAATCTGTATTCTAACCAGCAAAACTAGGTAGTATTCTTAAGTGTCCAATTACTAAGTAATGACCTTTTAGCAAGAGATCAGTTGGTTGCGTAAAATAAAATGCGTATAATTACATGCTTTAAAAATTTAAACTAGTAATTATGTGTAGTTAATTAAAATATTGGTAGCGTATTTCTTAAAATGATGTATAAGATTTGGCAAATTTCTTCAGTTTAAGTGATAATAACGAGATAAAATTTTCAGTTATCTTTAAATTTAGATTAAGACAAAAGAAATGTAAATTTTGGTAGGATATTATTCTATTTATCTTATTAAAGAATTATATTTGATATCTGTATTTGCACTTAATTTTTTTAAATGTAATAAAAACTTACTTACCCATAGAATACAATTTCGGCTCCAAAACAGAATACAGCTCATGCATTTTTTGCATACCGTATTCAGCAGCCTCTAATATTTCCTTTTTCACTCCGGTTGTATTTGTTGATGGTCCAACATCATCATCTTCATAGTCATTTGTTTCATGGTCATTAACATCGTAATCTTCATTTGGAATATTAGTTGGCTCTTTTAGATCTGTTTCTGCCCCTTCATTAGTTACATTAGCTTTAGTCAGATTCTGTTTATCACAATAAGTCACAACAATTGTAGAAACGTTTTTAGTTGTTACAAACGAATGATTTTTATGATGATTTCTCTCTATGATCGTAATATTATGAAGTTCCTTTGTTAGTGTACTATTAAACATAGGCATTAGATGTTTTAATACTTCTATTATATTATGAGTACTTGTATTATTTGCGTTTGACGTATTGTTAGGTTCAATAGTAAGTATTTCTACATAATTTGTCTTTTCAGTTGTAGTATTTGAATGAACTTCATTTTCTGTTCTTTTTATTACGTGACTAAAAGTTATCGAATGGTTTTTTGGTTGCATCACATCAAGTTTTTCTTCTATACCACTTTTTATTTGAGTGACAGTTTTAAGTGGCATTTCTGTAACAAACTCTGTATCTAATTTATCATCTACCTTACTTATTGGAGTATCTAATATGATTGCTTCATTCATTTTATTTTCACTGCTACTAGTAGCAGTAATATTGTTTTTTATTCTATTTATTGATGCTATAATATTGTTAACTAAAGTGTCTTGATTGGATACATCTGCACTTTCATTTACTGTGACGTTTGCTATTGAATTAAGAAATATTTTTGCACGTTCACTATCTTTGAGGTAAATTCCTGCATCGGATGATTTGTTGTGTATTTTAAATATATCTTCAATTATTTTTGAGAATGGGCATTTGTTGTGATATGTTGATGTACTATTCTTTGTATCTATTGATTTTTGGTCACTATTGCTTATCATCCATATAAAAACGAAGATGAATTTGTACCTGTAAAAAAGAAAATAAATTATTAACATTTGATTTTTCAACACGTATTTTACTAGCACTACAGACATAATCTAAATATTCTTTTCACTTATTTCCCTTTGAATTCAACCATTCAATCTTTGGATTTTTAACTTACCTATCTATCTATTCAGTAGTATCAATTTAGATTATTGGGACTGACATAGGCTTGCATTAAGCTTCTCGCTCTTTGCGCAGCTTTCTCATCGTCTTCGACCTTCGCGGTTAGAAGCGTGCGCTTTCCAGTACCTACATTACATTTTCATATAGAAATTACATTCCACGTATAATAACTTATGATTTGTGGATTCGTAGTGTGTTCGTGGAACAAACACTTAATATTTAAATTTTTTAGGACGAGACCGTTTACGGTTACCTTGTTCTTCTTCATGGAAACTCTATGAATGATTTGGTACAATACGAAGAAAATTACCTATTTTTCTATAAAAACTGCGACAACGGTGAGTTGTAGAGTTTTTATTCGTCTTATTGTCATATCCTGTACTAGCAATTTCTCTACGTTTTCGTCTGCGTACATTATAGCCTATGTCACACGCAGATAAACCAGCTTTCTATACTTGAAAAAAATTTAAAAATCAGTCCAGTATATAGTAGTCATTTGGAGCCTATTTAAACCAAACAGACATAATATATAATCAAATCTTTCCTTTTTATCATCATAATTTCGTGTAGGTGACACGGTCAGTCGACCATGCACACCCTGGTTTCAGAGTTCTTCGGAACCGCCTCTCGGCCTCTGACGTGGTTCCTTTAACGACTACCAGATGGCAGCCGAGACCACCGGCTTAAAGTGCCTTCCGAAGCACGGAATCATCTTCCTTATCAGACAATCAGGTGATTCATGCCTGCAATGTCCTAACCAAACTGGAAACAACTTAACAAAGTATGCTTCCCGTGGGAATCGAACCGACGACCCCCGGGTAAACAAGGCAAACGCCTTGACCACTGGACCACGGAGGCAACCTCTTTATAATATTATTATAGTAGTTAAGTTAGTATAGTTATTATGGGTTTATTGTTGTTCTAAAAAAACTAGGAGCATGTGTTCTATTTCCAGTAGATTGGGAACATACTTTATGCTTGAAACTATATAGTCTTACCGCAATTATCACTATTTCGAATGCTTACGAGTACAACAGAGCAATAGCAATTTTTTATTAGGTACAGTAAAATTTATGAAACTATGCAAATAAACAGAAATTAATAAATATATAATATAAATAATTTTTTTAACGACGTTAACATGTGACGTTGAAATATGCACAAATACAGGTTACAACTAATAAATAATAACATTGTTACAATGTTACATTTATGTGTGATGATTCCTGCGCTAGGCTAGGGCTGTAGGCCTGCAGGTAATTATTTTTAGTGTACAGGTAAGCGTTTTTAATTTTTTTTACTGTGTGAGATTTAGCATGTTTTCATTGTGCTTTTATTGGTTAGTAGATGAAATAAAGTAAAACACATTATCAGACCACAGTTTAAAAAGGTAAATGATTCGATTAAGAAGAGTCGTTGAAGCATGAGTAATTAGACGTTTCGACAGTACAGACTAACAGACAGATTCGTCGCACTGCAGAAATCAAACCCGCACACTGCTAGTTGACTACAGCCTAGGACACACGATTACAGATTTTTAAGATGAAATTTTGAACTGTTAAGATTAAATTTAGAAGTAACTAGAAGCAACTAGAAGTAAGGTTACAGCGGCAAGGATTTTATATGAAACGTGAGGCTATTGAAAAAAAAAACCATCCTAATTGCAATAGAGAGGATGGTTGGCAGTTACCACCAGCTTGGAATCCAGTCATCAATTTAATTAAATCTCAAGCTAAGCAGAAGACTGCAAGACCTTCAGACACCGTGAGCCAATACTGCGTACATCCGGAACGTATCAACAAATATTTTAGGCGGTAGATTTTGCAGTTCTTCTACAATATTAGACAAATGTCGACTTAGTCTACCTGATTCCACGAACACTGAAAAGTGTTCGAAACGTTAGGTGTATAAATAATGTAATAAATGCGATAAAAACCGTATTGAATGCATTTTATTTAAACTCTTCACTCATTGAAACCGTTCTTTAAGAGTCCCACGTAAAGCCGCAATCCCATACAAACGTAGTTTCGTTTTCGTTTTACAACAGTTAAGCCAATCTCAACCAAATTTTTGTACATACGACCGGATAAGGCATATTGATGTTTATAATGAGATTTCATTTTTAAAAACAATACTTATACAAAATTACAGCGAGTACAAGTTTTCCATACGAAACTTCAACTCGCTGTAATTTTGTATAGGTACTGTTTTCAAAATTGAAATCTAATTATAAACATCAATATGCCTTATCCTTATATATAATATAGCCCTAACCTAATCCGTAAGGGATAAAGACGTGATAATATGTATGTATGTATACATACCCCTTGGCTGTAAGTATCACTCCGCAGACAATGTATCCCAAGCACAACAAATAATGGATCGTTCGCCACTCAAAATAAAAACAAGATGTTGCAATGTTTGAAAACTCGAGGAGACGTTACAAAAGTGTAATTCAATTGCTAAACTCAATTCGCTTTGAGTTTTTGCCGCCGTTGTCTCTCGGCTTGGAAATTAGGTTCCGTGACTAACTGAACGTTGAAATGTTTGATTTGTGACTAATTAGTTGATCTGTCATAGTCTGGTATAAAAAGAAGATACTGTTTAGAAGGCTTGCATCAGCGGAACTAGCGCCACCCGTAACTTTATTCTTGTACTAGCAATATTCCCGTGGCTTCGTCCGCGTGAATTATAGCTTATGTTACCCGCAGATAAATAAATAAATATATACGGACAAATCACACAGATTGAGCTAGCCCCAAAGTAAGTTCTTAAGTAAGACTTGTGTTATGGGAAACTAACTCAACGATACTATATTTTATAACAAATACATATATAGATAAACATCCAAGACCCATGACAATCTGAAAAAGATCATTTTTCGTCTTGACCTGACCGGGGGTCGAACCCGGGACCTTCCGTGTCACAGGCCGGCGTGTTGACCGCTGCGCCACGGAGCTCGTCGAATATCGTATAAAGTAGCTATAAATAGGTGAAAGAATTCAGAAAAGAGCCCATTCAATGCAAACAACTTTCCTCTTTATTATATTATTTTAGTATGACTACTAAATAAGATCATATCCACGTCATAACTATAGTAGTAAATTACTTGTGGTAGGTATTTTTAAAATTAAATTTCATCAATATCAAATTAAGATTACTCGCTACCGCCAAAAGTGGCCGCTATTGGTGATAATGAGTCGGCTCTTAATTTACCAAATGCAAAATAATGAAAAAGTAATACCAAAACTACCTACGTAAGTAAATTACTACAAGTAATTTAGTACTGTAGTCCTGTCGTAGATGTTTTCAATATGATCTTTTTGAGAAGTTTATGAAATAAAATTAGGGCTGGCGCTGGTGCTAGTTGGCAGGCCTAAGCCCCTTAAGAGTATTTGTAGTTACTTGGCATTATTTAATTACTTTGGAGTGCTTTTTGCAACCACTAAGATTCTTCATAAGTACGTGTTATTCTCATTAGTCTTAAAATGGACAACGAATTAGATGCAAGTCAAGTAGATACAGTACAAACAACTTTGTGCTGTATGTACTTGTATTGTATGTATGTAACTAGTAAGTACATATGTAACAATTAAGTCTTAAAATGGAAATACTTAGATCACTGAACCCTTCTTGACACAAGTTCTATAATGCTTCTTTTATTTCTTTTTATCAACTTCGTGCACTATTGTAGTGGTAACTGATCACCTAGTTCGTTGACTTTAACTTTTTTCAGTAGAGTTCAGACCGATGGAAAAATAACTAGGGTGACATCAGAATACGTTTCGTGCGTCACACTTAAGACGATACTCGGGGTTCTGTGCTGCCCCCATTTTAAATTAATACTACTGTTTACAGTTTAAATTGTGAACATTAAACTATATTTTGCCTTTTCTTCAAAAGTGGCAGTTTTATTACCTAATTATTTTAATACTAAATCATATATCATTTAAAAAATCTAATATTGCAAAGCACTAGTTAGTTACTCAAAGTCAAAGTTTTTTGGTATTAATTGTTACTAATATTTGTTTTATGAAATACTGCCACTTTTGGCGTTAGCTGTTTCTTTTAATTCATCAAACGAAAATTGAAAAGAAATACCAAAATACTATAAGTAATTTGCTATTACATTACACTATTAGATTTTTCAATTTAATACGATTTAGGACTGAAAGCATTAATTTCTGGGTGGCGCTACTTTCGCAAATCACTGCGCCTTAAGTTGTTTAAATGAATTTGGGACCAAGGTTAGCTTAAATAGACCCCCTGTGGAACCTTTAATTCGTGCAAAATACATTTGAAACGTAACATTATTACCATTATACATTTTCTGGCAATAAAGCGAAGACATACTAAAGTAAGTATTTTTATTTTGTTGTTGCAGTGTATTAGGAAAAGAAACGCCCAGATAAAGAAAAAAAAATCAAAATTAGATTGACAAAAGAAAAAAAGTGTCCGTCAACTGACTACTAATTAATTTTAAATTATTATTTTGATTAATAAACAACCTTATTACATATATATAACTAGCCTAATATGTGTATAATATTCCATCCCATCCCATCCCAATCCCAATCCCATCCTAATTTCCCAACTAATATTATAAAAGTGAGTTTATTTGTTTGTTTGTTACGCTTTCACGCCGAATCTACTGAATCGATCTTCATGAAATTTTGCATACACACAGGTGAGGGTACTGTGAAGGACATAGGCTATATTTCACGCGGGCGAAGCCGCGGCTAACAGCTAGGAAATTATATTTTAAAATAAAACAAGTTTTATTTTTTTCACAATCAAAGGCAGTTTAAGTCATTAGTTACATAGTTATACCCTTTGATTATGTTATACCTTAGAAGTTATACGTATTAATTTTTCCTTATCATCAAAATTTACACGTTAGGTAACGGTCATAAAACCTCTGTTTATTTATACGTTGCGTGGACAAACTGGAGTGTTCAAGTTTTTACATAACTCTCTTAGTTCCGCGTGAGGTCGGGCAGGAAACCCAAGAGGATATGGAGTTACGCAATTTAAGATGAAATGCTTCGTATCAGTCCTCGTGCTTTTGGTGACCCTAATTTTTACAATCCTTATTGATTTTACAACAGAAATGTTTGAAAACAGACACTATGGCAGCTGCTAGGACTTTCCTTAATATTTTATTTTTATTTTGAAAGGGCCTACAAAAGAATTTAACTTCCGGACAGGGCAAAACTTTTGTAAAATCGCGTTCATAATGTTGATGTGTGTCTGAGCTTGTGTCGCGACACGTTTGCGTGCATTTTGCCATGGTGACTGTTTAGGTCTGCGGGGTTTTGGTTCAGCATTCTGATAAAATGTATGAAGATGTCAAAATTCATACCTAAGGACGCAGTGACTGTTGCGTCGGTGAAGAAAGGCGCAGGTGCGCGCAGGTTCTTTCAAAAACAGTAAAACAAGGAAACACTAGTAGCTGATATAACTAGTGTCGGTTTTCAAAAAGTTTACCGTTTGGAGATTGATCAGTATTGGAAAAATTAAGGTCGAATCTTAAATTGTAGAGTTCCAAATGAAAACATTTTCAAACAAAAGCGAAACAAAGCGTTTTGCAAAAGCCATGTCTTATTTTCTTTATGTTAAGAAAGATTAAAAAAATAATCGAAAACTAAAATAATTTGCCGGTATCCTTTTCTTACATTTATTAGCTGGATGTATGGCCCCATACTTTTCATTTTATACACTGCAGACATTAAGATGCACATAAAGCACTGCAAATACCACATTTATGCTGATGATATACAACTTTACATATCTTGCCGTCCATCTGAAATTGATAGCGCAATTATCAAAGTCAATGAAGACCTTCAGAGCATATTGGCGTGGTCACTTGACAATAGTTTAGTATTAAACCCTAACAAAACTAAATACATAATTTTTGGCAGTAAGTATCAAATTGAAAATTTACAACCCGCAACAAATATCACACTGTCAGGAGAAACATTAGACCGTGTATTTGTTGTAAAAAATCTGGGACTACTAATGGATACAAGCTTACGTTTCGAAAATCATATAGCAAATGCTGTACGAGACTGTTTTTACAAGTTGAAAATACTTTACAAGGCAAGACCCTACCTTAAGGAGTCCTTGAGAGTCCAGCTGACGGAGGTTCTTATACTGTCAAAACTAAATTATGCAGATGTTGTAGTGGGTCCTCGCTTGCTTGGTAGAACTAAAAGACTAATTCAGCGTGTCCAGCATTCATGTGCTCGTTTTTGTTTTAATGTCCCACCTCGTGCTCATCTTACACCATTTTTGAACAACCATTCTCTGCTAAAGATGAGACATAGAATGAAACTTCACCTCGCATGTCTGATGTTTGGTGTTGTTAAAAACCAGGCTCCACCTTATTTGTTTGAAAAGCTTTCCTGGGCATCCGATATAAAAAGGCGTGGCAAAGTCAGGAACTGCTCCATTCAGCTCTTGACGCAGAGTCACCGCACTGCTGCTTTCAGGGGAAGTTTCCGTTACGCTGCGTCTAAATGCTGGAACAATATCCCTCCACCTTTTCGAGATCTGAAAAGTATATTTAGTTTTAAGTTAAATCTTAAAAAATTCTTAATGGAACACCAAAGGAAAGAAGGGATGCTTAGGCAAGACACAAGTGTACTATAAGCTCAGAATATAAAATAATATAAAATAAAATAAACTTACCTTTTATGTTCTTCTCGTACGTGCTAAGATTGTGCGATTTTTGTTCCATGCTGACAACGTAAGTCGATATCGCCCATTGTAATATGTATGGTTTTGGAGGTTAACTTAACTTAGTTAAATTGGCAGAGTAGTAAATACCTGTAGTCGATGCGTTATAGTTTAAATTTTTAATCAAATTTTTATACGTAGGTAATCATTAAATAACTTAAATGTAGGTAGATGTTTATAACTTTTTCTTTCTTTGTTTCACAACAAGACTTTTTGTGTCAAAGTGTCAAACTACTGTCTTGTTATGCTTGCATCTGTCAAACTGTCACTAATTTTTTTTTTTATTTTTTTTTTTTTTTAAAGAGTCAAGCAAGCAGCAAGATACTGCTTTGTTTATTGGTTTGTGTACTTGTGTGTGTCATGCATGTATGTTTTTCTTTTCTATTTTTGTACAAACTTATATATGTGTGTGACTGAGGTACTATTTTTGTATATGGGGTACGATTTTTGAAATTTTGCCGTTCGCAGACGAGCGGACAGAAAGACCTCCATGCAGGGATCATTGAGGGCGAAGGTTCAGAAATAGTACCCCTGAGTTTCTTATTTGTATTTTGTTTTTATTGCTTCGTTTTATTTTTTGTTCCGGTTTGTTAGTCATAAGTGCGCACACCCGTGACGTCAACATACTCGTAGGTCCCAACGGAAGACCAGCGTTGGCTTTATAACCAACATATGCTGAGTTGGGACCTATTTGAAGACGTACACAGTGTGAAACAAGGTGTGTTATCAAATTGTATATTGTTTTATGTCGTGTATGTCTTCAAATAAATTAATCATTCATTCATTCATTCATTCATTCAATATGTGTATTGGAAGTATTGGAACTCAGCCCATTAATATGAACAATTCTTCCTACGGACTAACGCTGGAAGCTTTGACATTCCCTCATAAAAGTGTACTACTGTACTGCTGGCCGGGCCCCTGGCATGCTTAGGTCTCTTTTTTATAGGTTTTCCAAGCGTCGGTCCCTAATTGGGAAAGTTATTCATATGGCCGGGCTGAGAGTCACATCTTCTGTGAATGTTAATTGTAAATTTACCGGTGTAGCCACCTGTGAGAATGTCCTCTTAAAGCGCCCAGTTGACGCAGAAAAATGACGGTAATGATATACCTATTTTAAAAGGAAAGTAGAGACATTATGCTCGGTTTCCGTAAGTAGTCTACATATGTATGATAAATGACTTCCTATAGGGTAAGTGAAAAGTTGGCCGTCCGGCGTCCCCAGCAAACCCAAAGGTTGCAGGAAATGAACAACAATCGGGCTCAACCTCATGGGCATTGAGTTATTATCTTGGATGTGTCCACTCATCATCATCATCATTATAAGCCCAATCAAATCCAGTCTTGGATGTAGGCCTCCTCCAATTGCAACCATGACTGGCGGTCTTGTGCCCGTCTCATCCAGCCATGCCCTGCGTGTCGTCGGATATCGTCAGACCATCGCTTTGGCGGTCGCCCTCTTCCTCTTGTGTTGTCTCGTGGTCTCCATTCCAGGACTCTTTTTGGCCAACGATCATTTGCCATTCGGGCTATATGTCCTGCCCAAGTCCATTTCTTCTTCGCGATCGTAGTGACTATATCTCTCAGCTTAGTTTTCTGGCGTATCCATTCATTGCGCTTCCTGTGTCGAAGAGTGATTCCGAGCATTACTCTCTCCATTCCTCTTTGCGCAACTCGAAACTTTTCCGCGGACTGTTTGGTGAGAGACATAGTTTCAGTGCCGTAAGTGAAGACTGGTGATATGCACTGTTCGAATACTTTGGACTTGAGTTGGAGTGGTATCTTGCTCTTAAAGACCCTTTTGTTGGCTCCGAAGGCTGACCAAGCCTGTGCGATTCTTCGATCGACCTCTGCCGTTTGGTTTTCACTCCCCAGTGTAATTTTGTGACCCAGATAGATGTATTCCTGGACCAGATCAACAGGTAGATGATAGTTATTGACATCTGGCAGGTTTGTCATTAGTTTGGTTTTTGAGACATTCATTCTCAGGCCTACTCTTGCAGAGTGATCTTTTAGGCTCTCGATCATTGTGATCATTTCGTCAATGTCCTCTGATATGAGGACGATGTCGTCAGCAAACCTTAAATTTGAGAGCTTTTTCCCGTCGATCAGCAATCCCTTGTCATCCCACTCGAGTTATTGAAAGACATTTTCCAGTGTCAGTGTGAATAGTTTTGGAGATATTGTATCTCCCTGTCGCACTCCCCGATGAAGCCTAAACTTTTCAGTTTTTTTGTGGAGGCTGACACATGCTGTTGCGTATTCATGCAGATGGTTTAGCAGCTGGATATATCTCTCATCAACCCTACAATTTACTAGCGCTTGTTCTACTGCCCACCACTCAATTGAGTCGAAGGCCTTTTCGTAGTCAATAAAGGCTAATATGATTGGCTTCCTATATTCATGGCACTTTTCTATTATGGTTTTTAATGTTTGGAGGTGGTCATTAGTGCTGAATCCTGACCGGAAGCCAGCCTGCTCTTGCGGCTGATAGAAGTCGAGTTTGTTATTTAGTCTATTTACCAGCACTCTTGTAAACAACTTGTAAATGTGGGATAGTAGGCTTATGGGTCTGTAGTTTTCCAGCTTCCTGATATCGCCTTTAAAAAAAAAAAAAGGAAAAGGATTTGTCCACTAAGATTCATAAAAAAAGAGTTGCGCTCCAACAATAAAAAGACATTACAACTAGTTATTAAAATCATTTTTAGTTATATTATATATTCAGTTTACATAACAACCTCCGTGGTCCAGTGTTTAAACCATTTGCCTTGTTAACCCGCGGGTCGTGGGTTCGATTCCCACGGAAGCATACTTTGTTAAGCTGCTTCCAGTTTGGTTAGGACATTGCAGTCATGAATCACCTGATTGTCTGATAAGAATGATGATTCCGTGCTTCGGGAGGCACGTTAAGCCGTTGGACCAGGCTGCCGTCTGGTAGTCGTTATAGGAACCACGTCAGAGGCCGAGAGGCAGTTCCGAAGAACTCTGACACCAGGGTGTGCATGGTCGACTGACCGTGTCACCTACACGAAATGACGATGATGAGTTTACATTTTTATCTTTCAAATAACTCTCTCCTTTTTACGGTTAAAAACATTTTGATTGGTCTAGTTAACTAGCATGTGAACGGTGTCTGTTTAAAACTTTGCTTGAGCGCGTGCCTCCGAATCAGACGTCTACTTATATTCCTCTCCTCTAGAATTATAATATCTATGCTAAGTACGAGTCTTATTCAGTCTACTCTTTGTTTCTATTAAAATCACATTCAAAACTTCTCGACACTCTTTTACATAACGGACTTTAAACTCGAACTTGTCTGAATTTGATCAGGTGACGGAAAAGAGAGATAGACAGAGAGGTTGTAAATATCATCATTGCCCTATGGAACTTATACAGCCTGACTGGTAAATCACGTATCATATTGAAAGAGCACTCAGTACACGATTCTCGTTCCAAATATATAAAAAAAACATGTGCTTAAAAGTTGACCAAATTATCCAATAAAAACGAGAAGTGCGGAAACTCGCATTGCGCGTGGTGATAAGTAGGTACTAATGTACGCCCGTTGCGTGTCGGCTGCGGGCCGTGTAGCTGGCTGGATTCGCGTAGCGAGCGCGCGGTGTCCAAACATTCCGAGACTTTGTGCACTAATTTGATAATTTTTTTTTGGTATTAATAAGTATTTTGTTGGTTTTATATTTTTTAACGTTACATAAGATCATGATTTATTATGTCCTCAAGTATGATACGTGATTTACCAGTCAGGCTGTATATCAGCCGTGTGGTTCCCGGCAGAGAAGAATAGGACCACTCCAAATCTTCCCGTGGATGTCGTAAAAGGCGACTTAGGAAACTCAAGCTAAACAAAGCTTATAAACATCTAAGAGACCTCTCCAACCCGTCTGGCCAGCCTGGAGAGTGTAGGCCAAATCTTCTGGCTGCTCTGGCAGTACAGAGAGGCTCGTGCTCCTGCAGTGGAGACTAATAAAGACCTGATGATGATGTATATCACCTTAGTACCATTGAAACAGTTCTATTAGGGTACTGAGGAGATAACGCTTACTAAAAATATGTTATGCCGTGTACATTCACAATATTTTCAGCATCGCCGAAAATATCGAACCTAGCAGCTTGATAACTTGGTTGTTTTTATCTAGTCACAGAAAAGCATATGAGGTTGTATTATTTATTACATTTTTTTTAAATCTATATTTATTACATATTGCTCATTTATTCCACAGACAAGAAAAAAAATGTTTTTGCCTAAAACAGATTTAATAGAAAACTGAAAAAAGGTCTATAAGTTACATTGAAAATGTCATTGTTTGCAATTTGCAGTGATGCACATTACGTAGAAAAAATGGTTAACATTTGAATAAAATTAATTTAATAGGGATTTTATAAAAAAAATCAAATTAAAATCAAAATGTTTATTCAGAAAATAGGCATTTGCAGGCATTTTTTCACGTCATATCATACTTAAAATTATCTATTAGGTAATATGTATTTATTAGCTGTTCAAAAGCTATCGACTAGGTGCTAGTGTTGCGGAACCGACCACTGCAGAGAAGAAACGCCGAAGAGACTCTTTTCAACAGTTTTGGTCGCCTACTCGCCTGAAGGGCTTTATATGATTACGTATTATGTGTAACAATCGTGAAAACTTTAGAAAACATTAGAAATAATGGGTTTGTATTATAAAAACCTACCAATACTCACAAAACCTTGAATTGCAGGAAACAATATGTTTTTCCACAATGATATTTACTGAACCGGGAATACATTTCATAATGTTTACAAGTTGGAGATTTGGGACTTTAAGATTTTGGCATGCCATAAACCTCGTATGATGTATCTGCATCTTGCTTACACATATCTGTAGCCCATTCATAATATTTTAAGCATCTTCAATCTCAGTCGTCAATGCTCTCAACCAAGTGACTTAATATCTAAAGTTATCATACTTTGGATGCCTCCGTGGTCCAGTGGTTAAGGCGTTTGCCTTGTTGACCCGGGGGTCGTGGGTTCGATTCCCACGGGAAGCATACTTTGTTGAGTGTTTCCAGTTTGGTCAGGACATTGCAGGCATGAATCACCTGATTGTCTTGCACTTTTGGAAGGCACGTTAAGCCGGTGGTTCCGGCTGCCATCTGGTAGTCGTTAAAGGAACCACGTCAGAGGCCGAGAGGCGGTTCCGCAGAACTCTGACACCAGGGTGTGCATGGTCGACTGACCGTGTCACCTATACGAAATGATGATGATGATGACTTTGGATCCTGCAGCTTCGTGGTAAAAAAGGTGGTAATTAATAGTCAACGACGTATAATGACTATTGTTCAAAGTCTTTTGTAACAAAATATAAATGTAAATCAATTCGTGACGGTGGTAAACAGCCTTAAAGAAATTGAATGCTAAAAGTATGCAAATTTTTACTGATGTGGATTCTCTGGATTTTCAGGTTTTGAGGCATGCAACCAGGGACCTACGAATGACCAATGAATGGACCGGGTGTAGGGAACGTCACAAGTGACGCCAACTTCATGTTTCATGTGTACAAAATACGTAGATATCCACTAATTTAAACATTTGCAAAGTTGTTTATATTGACAGACTGTTGAAAGAGTTTGAATTCCGACCAAAAATTTGAGGAAATAAAGGAGAAGTATTTGCCATGTTGTTTTCGCCAGAGTTGAATAGGACCACTCCAAGTGGATGTCGTAGAAGGCGACTTAGGAAATACGAGCTAAACAAAATCTTTGTTTAGCTTGTGTTTACGATATAAATATCAAAGAGACGTCCAACCTGTTGTAATAATCAGTGCTAACATCTGCTGGTAAGTTTTCAGAAAACCTTTGTTGACCACGTTCTATTACAGTAACTAATAATTTAAAGAGGGAGGTGGAGGGGTTTTCGTAACTTAATTTGACATTCTTATCCCATCAGCAGCATAGTGTTTAGTCTTTCCATCGGGACAGAGAATTGCTGGTCTGGAGAAAAGAAAAAACATACAATATATCAGGTTTTTAGCTTTAGCTTTACTTCTCGCGCAGACCGTATAAGCCGGTCAAGGGATCGGGCACAAATCTAAGGAATAACGACAATGGCGATGCGGCTAGCAAACCGTCAACAGTCTAATTCCGCTGACCACCTTAACACTATGCTATGTCAACCGCCAAGTGATTAAGTGATCTATGTTCGTATGTTTATGCTTAGCCTACACTGTTGTTAAAAACTGGTTTATCTAAATACCCTGTTTTTAAAACGTGTGAGCAGTCTAATTCAATGTCATCGCTTACATGATGATGAGATGATCATATTCATAACCCGAGTACCTACCAATAATACGATATCATTGACGAAGACATATTTATATAAAATTATCAGCTGATTCGTAGCAGACATAGGTTAGCGATATATATGTAGTCTTCAATCTACGCGTTCCGTTATACACTCGTCATAACAGCTAGGTACTTAATTTAATGCAACTTTTTATGAACCTACCGGAGCACTTCCATCTTCATTTCATAATCACTACACGCCAAAAACACTCACGATTTAAAATCCCGAACGTAACGTCGAATTATGACGCGCGCACTGGCCGTATGTGTTCGATCCTGTCGCCTCTTTGTTTTTTTTTTTATCAAAAGAGGTTTTTGTTTTTGTAAGGAGGTTGAGGTTATGTTTGCGGATACGTCAACAGGTAAGGCCAGGCGAGGTAGGACTAGTTACGTAATGGGAGGCTGTGATTAAAGTACTGTTATGAGACCCCGCGCGAACGATGATCTCGCCCGAGAGTGTTTTGCGGCGAAATGAGCTTTTGGGAGGTTGTTACACCGGTGGGCTTTTTTAATTTTCAATATATTTTAATAAGACTGTCTTTTTGTAGAAACTGTGAAGAGACGATTTCAGAAAATTATGCTATTCCTTTACCTTACATAAAAGTTATATGTATACCTATGATCTAGCAGCATAAAACCTAGGTATACTTAGCAGCATATAGCTACTGCATTTTGTAATTCACTGTATCTTCGTCTGCGTTAGAATCGTTAGAATCATTATTTATTTTTATTTACCATTTCCTAAATGTTGTTGAAGTGAGTTTTGCATCAAAATGACGTCTCATCATCATCATTTTAGCCGCAAGAAGCCACTGGTGGCTGTAGGCCTCTCCTAAGGTATTTCAAAATAACCAATTGGAAGCGACTAGTTGCGCTCGCCGGTACGTGGTTGTCATTTGAGAACCTTTCTGTCCCATCGGCCATCAGCTCTACGTGTTATGTGACCACATCTACCTTTTTGAATAAATGGGCTTATGGGACAATATGAATTAATCCTATCAACTTTAACCATAGCACCGAATATATACCCGCGAACCATCTGACTTAGATTACCCACTATACATAATAATATATTGGGTTGAAGAGGTCTCTTTGATGTGTATAAGCTTTGTTTAGTTGTGTTTGCTAAGTCGCCTTCTACGACATCCACGGGAAGACTTGGAGTGGTCCTATTCTACCCTGCCGGGAACCACAAAGCATTAATTAATTATCATCATTATTTCAGCCAAGGATTTCCAATACGACCGGTTGGAAGCGGCCCGCTTCCAGCGCCTTCCTGCGACCCTTATCAGGTCGTCCGACCAGTCGGTGGGTACGAGTACGTTGGGGTGGTAGCCGGATCTCTTCCGGCGATTCTTCGCACCCCCTGTCCCGCCGTTACCATCACCGCTACTAGTACATGTAGCGGTCATGTATTAATTAGTCCTGATATATTTATTTTCCTTATATATATGACGAGCTCCGTGGCGCAGCGGTCAACAGCGGCCGGCCTGTGACACGGTTGGTCCCGGGTTCGATCCCCGGTCAGGTCAAGATAAAAAAAGTGATATTTTTCAGATGGACCTAGGTCTTAGATGTTTATCTGTATATGTATAATTTGTTATAAAATATAGTGTCGTTGAGTTAGTATCCCGTAACACAAGCCTTACTTAAGAATTTACTTTGGGGCTAGCTCAATCTGTGTGATTTGTCCGTATATATTTATTGATGTCTGTGACGGTGTAATAGCAGCCTGCACCCAAGGCAAAATCATTAGATCAGACACCGGACACGAGCGATTTGTAGACAGCTCGACAAGCCCGGTTAAAGACCTCCGGCGCAATCGGTAAAAATAGAGTAAGTCATTACTTCAAGCGCCGGCGTGGGAGCAACGAACCTTTCTATCATTTTATCGTGTGTGTTAGTGACAAACGCTGGAGAGTTATTTCATTTTTAAATTTACTTAGAACAGGGTATTTTGATTGTACTCTAAGAAAAAGAAAAAAGAAAAAAAGATATGGTAAAAAAACACACGCGGGCAGAATTTTAACGCCTTAAAACAATTATGAGTACTTATATTCTCCTGCATTTACTATTATTTCACTAGAGTACTTACCACGATTACTTTTGAGTTTCATCTGATTTGACGATATTGAAGCTGCCATTTTCACTGACTGAGAACTGCGGTGGTGAACGTTGAGGGAAACTGTATTGGTCGACCCTCATTGTTTGTCTTTTAGTATACAAATTTTGCACACAAAACTGATGGTGTACGTTCGAGAAAGTGTTAGTTAAATAATTAAAATTAAAGAAAAATATCTTGTATAAATAGAGTTATTATAGCGTCGCCGCCTAGTGAGCAACGAACCTTTTATTTGTATGTTGAATTATATTTGTATATGGAATAATTCACAGATTTATGGCCTACAGTATATGTAGGTACAACATCATATAGAAGAAAAAAATAAAGTAGAATAGCAAAAAAAAAATTTTGGTGTCTGTGCTTAGAATGTACCATCTGCTTCTCTTCTCAGTTTGCTAAAGCCAATCGAAAGAATGAGCGAAAATCATAAGTATAATTTTTCTTCTACTACAACCAGTCCTTTTTACGATGACTGTTTACTTGTTTTTGATACTTTTGCCGTTTTGTAGCTTTCTGAGGTCCATAAAAAGAGATGCAATGGTCCTTTGCTAGACTGAAAACGAACCCTTATTTTTAAGTATCTGTGATATAATTAAACTCTACGCGATCAATAGTGTATCGCAATAGTGCGTAGAGTCAGCGCACGTAGCATGGCGCAACCTGCGACGCACCTTGACACCGCCATAATTATGTCATGTGGATAAACTGTCATTTAGCCAATTAGTATGCTGAGGAGACTTACCGCCCAACTTGTAATGGTGAAGCAAGTTTATTTTTACTGCTTAATATAACAATAATTTAACAATAAAGGAGTTTTAATGGCGTAGCATTAACCCCAGCTGTAGATCATATTTTGATTGATATTTCATATTTTTGCTTTCCTTCTGGTCATCTTGACACCGCCATAATTATGTCATGTGGATAAACTGTCATTTAGCCAATAAGTATGCTGAGGAGACTTACCGCCCAACTTGTAATGGTGGAGCAAGTTTGTTTTTACTGCCATGTTATGTTGTTAAGAAGCTAAATAATTCTGTCGAGCAGCTCAAAGGAAGCTCGATGGACCGCATCCCGGGCGTGGATTAGAGTCATATATTTTGTAACCTTCACCTTGACACCACCATTATTATGTCATGTGGATAAACTGTCATTTAGCCAATTAGTATGCTGAGGTGGCCTACCGCCTTAACTTGTGATTGTGAAGCAAGTTAGTTTTACTGCTTAATATCAGTGTAAAGCAGCTTAAAGAGAGCTCGATGGACAGCGATCTCAGGTGTGATTTATATTTGGATTTGATTTATATACTTTGCCGCTCTTCTGGTCACCTTGACACCGCCATAATTATGTCATGTGGGTAAACTGTAATTTAGCCAATTAGTATGCTGAGGTAGCTTACCGACTTATCTTGTAATGGTGATACAAGTTTCTTTTTACTGCTTAATGTCAGTGTGTTTTATGTTTGGATTTGATTTATATACTTTGCCGCTCTTCTGGTCACCTTGACACCGCCATAATTATGTCATGTGGGTAAACTGTAATTTGGCCAATTAGTGTGCTGAGGTCGCTTACTGACGATGTCAGAGCCACGCTACTGGCGATATTCACTTTTGCTAGTAGCATGAATGGGCAGGCTCGTCCGGGGAAGTACCACACTCTCACAGAAAAACGACGTTTGAACAGCTTTACCGCTTCTATGCTTCGTCCCGTCAGTGAAACACATAGGTTAGGGTACTGAGAAGGACATCGGCTATACGAGGGATAGGCTAGTAATGTAATAAACGCAATAAACAGTATTATATATAAGTAATTTAACTTAAATGTTTAAAGGTCGCGAAAACATACTACAAGTAGGTAATTTACTTCCTAAATTCAAAATTTATATTTTTATTTTGGTGTGATTTAAAAGAATAAAATAAATGGGTGGCGCTGGTTTGGTTAGGTTAGGTTTTGCCTCTTAAGGCAAATATTAGATAATACTTTTATCTTGACAGTCAAGTACTAGCGTTTTGAAATTAAAATCAAATTCGTAAACAAGTTTTATTAAAAAAATACAAATTAAAATTTTTGATCCTTTAACACTGGCTCGTTGTGGAGTATAAATTCTAAACAGAATATAGTCTATATGCTAAAACTTAACTACAATACAAAATACCTACGCATAAGTACATTTATATAGTTATGTATGGGCTTTATTTGTTAAGATTTCCTGAAAGGTGATCAATCTTTCTAAATGAACAACTTTTCCTGTAGACTTATACTCTTCGAGTACCCAGCACTAATCCCTTAGGAGTTGTTCATTTTGACATGCTGAGCTACTAATGTAGCTGAAATCTCGAGTTGTTGAGTCCTTTTTAGGGTTCCGTAGCCGAATGGCAAAGCACGGAACCCTTATAGATTCTTCATTGTATTAATTAGGTACACTCGAAAATAAAACCTTATTCCAACTTAACGTAGTCACTTTTAAAAATTTATCGATGCTGTCTCACCATAGTAGGAGTTTGCATTAGCTATTTAGTACCAAATAATTTTAATTTATTATTAAATAGTTAATGCTCAATAAAATTAATTATACAGCAAATCTAAGCAGTAATGAGATGTAGAAATAACGTAATCTGATTGGTTATTCAGAACACATCTCTTCTTTTCTCCTCTTTGCTTTGATGGATACCGGAGGCAAGAACATTGCCTTAGTCGCGAGATAAAGCTAGTAGAGACATCATCATCATCGTCATTTCAGCCGAAAGGAGTCCACTGTTGGACTGGATTTCCGATACGACCGGTTGGAATCGGCCTGAATCCAGCGCCATGTGGTCTCAACGCCTTAATCGTACGATTTTTTCTCAGAGACTCGCATAGATGGCGCCACTCGAAACTACACAACATTGTATCTACTGTATTATGAGAATATAAAAACCTGATTCACAAAATATATCTTATTAAAAATCAAAACAACATTTTAGGCATAATATTTTAAAATGACACCGTATATTTAGTAAGTTAAAGGCTAACGCAGATTACCGCCATCTAGTATCGACTACCAAGCAACTCTCCTGCGCCATACATTCGCCTGCTTTTCGCAACCTTAATTTGGTCCAATATTTTTGTATGAGGTGGGCAGTCTATTACGTTAGTATTATATTGTCTCTGCCAGCGCCTTCCTGCGACCTTTACCAGGTCGTCCGACCACCGGTATAGAAGAAACATCATAAGTGTTAACTGGCCTTCAAGATGTAAATGCAAATAAAACCCATACATACTATTACATAATTTTTGTAAAACCTTTCTTAAACTTAATTCTTATTGAGTATTATTTTTTAATTATCAGTGTAATGTCTAATCAAAGAGTGTAATGCTATTTAGTACTTTGCTAATTGATATTTCTGCATCTGTTGACTTTATTTTTCGATGATATTTCAAATCATGCTGCCCTGGGAGAAAAAAAAACTTAGAATGTACAAGCTCCTTCTCTTCCCGCGCAGACCGTAGAAACCGGCCAAGGGAATGGGTGCAAATCTAAGGAATCATGTAAATATAAATAAATATAAATGTATATGGACAAATCACACAGATTGAGCTAGCCCCAAAGTAAGTTCTTAAGTAAGACTTGTGTTATGGTATACTAACTCAACGATTCTATATTGTATAACAAATACATATACAGATAAACAACCGAGACCCAGGTCAATATGAAAAAGATCGTTTTTCATCTTGACCTGACCGGGGATTGAACCCGGGATCATCCATGTCACAGGCCGGCGTGTTAACCGCTGCGCCACGAAGTTCGTCGATAATATACGATGCGGTTAGCAGCCCATCACTATTTTGTTTCCGTTTTCCATCATCACCCCATCAACATGCTAAACGTGGCCTTTCGGTCTTATGGCCTCAAGCTCTGTTTACCCCGTAAGGATAAAGACGTGATATTATGTATGTACCTATTCAAGGTCTATGTCATCAAAAGTTTAAGTACTTATTTAGGATTATTTAATACTTTTTTTAAAGATTTAGCTTTGTGCTGTGTGTTTTAATTTGATAAGATTGACAAGTTCTAAAATAAATTTTCATTAAATAGGTACATGGCGAAATTTTGATCGTTCTGGACCCTTAAAGGGGTGATTCAGCCCGTCGATATGAACCATTTTTCCTAAGGGACCAATGCTGGAAACTAAAATTTTATTTCGACATTTTCATACAAAAGTGTTCAGCCGCCCGGGCAATTTGTATTGGAATGTCGAAATTTTTTTCGAGTTTACAGCATTTTTACAGCATTTGTCCCATAGGAAAAGTTGTTTATATTGACAGGCTGAATCACCCCTTTAATGGTCCGGAACGATCAAAATTTCGCCATGTATATGTAGTATGATATTTTCAAATTCTCAAATCTGTCAAATTTACTTGAAATTTGACAGATTTATGACTCTGCTATGCCGAGGTAGGCCAGCAGGATCCCACAGTCCTGAGGATCATCATAAACTCAGGAGTTGAAAGGATCCCCTGGGCTACAACATTACAGGATTACATTTTTACAGTATTAGGTACATGAAATTGAATAAATTCGATGGATGGCTGGATTCAATGGATAGTTCACAACAGCTTAATAATTCACAAAAAAGTAAACTTTGAACTTTGGCGACAACGGCACCTGTCACGCATTAGCTTTAACTGCCGCTGAACTTTAAAGTGTACCATTACCTATCAAAACTAAAAATGTGTGATGAAAACGAATTCGCCACAGTTAGGATTCGAACCCACGACTCTTAGGTCTTCGCCCTAAGTGTGCTACCAATCACAGCATCGTGGATCCGAACCCGAATCCTAGCCTTTGTAAATTCTTTTCATCACATATTATAATGCTATTTAAAATGATGTTGATGAAATATTTTTTGTTCAAAATTTATATACCCAGGCCTGTTTAAAGCCTAAAATAAGGGCCAATTTAGTACCAGTTAATTTAATAAGTGACTTAAATAGTGTAAAGAGATATTATCAAAATAAAACTATCTAGCTTTAAACATTCATATAAAAATATACTTAATTACGTAAATTCTTCTTCCGAGATCACTCCTTAGCTTCCTTTATTAGTTTTCGTATCACAAGTACTGCTCCTGAAAATATAAACAAATACTTTTAAAATACTGTTGGAATAATTCTTGATACCTGCAACTAAATATATACCTTACTTAGATAGGTAATGTAAACAGGATAGAGTACGGTTACGAGCTGAAAGGATAACACACTGATTTCATCTTATCTTATTTTATTTAGTATTTAATAAATAGGTACATGTCCTCATACGAGGAACGTAGCTTGACTTCTGTGTCAATTTTCTTATATCTTTTTTCTTAAACGAACGCTTTTGTAATTTATCAAAAGCATTTCAAAATCTTAATGAAACCTCCTTGCTACAGTACTATGGTTTCAATTTCGATACAACTAAATTTTAGATGAAGGCGTCAACTAATTCTGAATACTTAGAAGGACTATTTTCAGACCGGTCTCTTGAAATTACATGACTAAATTTTAAACATTTTGGGCCAATGCTGAAAACTCAAAGGTGAAAAAATTCTCATAGAAATTGACCAGGCGGCTGAATATTTACAGACATACATACAGATTATCACGTCTTTATCCCTTGCGGGTTAGACGGGCCTAGGGCATAAAACCCGAAGGCCCCGTTTAGCTGAATATTTTTATATGGAAATGTAAAGATTTTGTTGATGTTGTTTCTATCGACGGGCTGACCATCATCACCCCTTTAATCCAAAGCGATTAAAAATTTCGCTATATAACTAAGTATGTGAGTAAAACTGTGTGTTTAAATTAATAATACAGCCTTCTTGAAACCTTAATATTAAACCGTCCATCTTCGTTGATATTAATTAGTAAGTATAAAGCAAAACTCAAGTTTGAATTTGGCTGTTGTCAATCGAGTAAAGACTTTTTTAGTTGAATTCAATCTTCCGGTACGGAGGCCGTGTTGCTCGAAGAATTCAATACATATTAGAAATGTTGTTCGTTTCAATTTTTTACAAAATCTGTTGGATGTATTTGGGAACACCAACCCCATTGCACCAACTAGATAAAATATTTATTAGACAAATAATGGCAACTTTCAAACTCACATTTCATTATAAAAGAGAAAATTAATATAAAGAAATTCTTTCAAAATTTGAGGAAACGTAACTCGTACTGCCATCTAGTGCCAACTGCTCACACTCAACACAACAAACTCTCGAGCAGCGCCCACTACCTCTCTCAACTACTAAAAAGTTCTCTCACCTTCCGCCAGATGCCACTAGTGCGTCCGCCGCACCTCCCGCTCGACCTTCTCCTGCCGCTTGAGGTCATTGATCGCCGTGACGCTGCCGAAGAGCACTTTCGCCGTCACTTGCTGCAAGCATGCGAGTTTGCGTCAATGATGGATGGATGTGTCATAGCGGAATTGGGCCAATAGCTAGACGGCTAGGCCGCGGACCGCCAAAGTCGATAGAGATTTGGTTATTAGTAGGTATGCAGTAATCGTAATGAGTAGTGTGAAGTACTATAAAGTTGGATTTAAAAGTTCAATATTGACGCTGAATCATTAAGTATATTCCTTTATGACTGAATGCAGTAAACGTAAATAGTAGTGTGAAGTCATCATCAACATCATCATCTCATCTTCATCATCTCGTCTTTTTTAGTCTCCACTGCAGGAGCACGACCCTCTCTGTACTAGCAGAGCCATATACTATTTGTCTAAGCAGTCAGAGGATTTGGCCTAGACTCTTCACGCTGGCCAGACGGGTTGGAGAGGCAAGCTTTGTTTAGCTGGTGTTTCCTAAGTCATCTTCTACAACACCCATGGGAAGACTTGGAGTGGTCCTATTCTACTCTACCGGGAAACCACATGACGGAGTGTAGAGTACTTTAGTACTAAAAAGTCAGGATAAAAATATTGTCCTTTTATATATTATCCTTTTTAGGGTTCCGTAGTAAACTAAGAACCCTTATAGTTTCGCCATGTCTGTCTGTCTGTCTGTCTGTCCGTCCGCGGTTTTACTCAGAGACTATTAGTACTAGAAAGCTGTAATTTGGTATGGGTATGTAATACATACCCATACCAAATTACAGCTTATTAATATACATACTATGTATATTAATAATGGCAAAAAAGTGCTAGGACAAAATCTTGAAAAAAAATTTTTTTTTAGGGTAGCTCCCATACAAGTAAAGTTGGTGAGTAATTTTTTTTTCTCTACTTACCCATCGTGTCGTTAAAAAGGTCTTTAAAAAATATTGTGAGGTTGAGTCTCAACCTCACAATATTCGTTAGAGTTGCAAATTTTTGTTAGAGGTAAATGTCCCCCTCTATCTGCTAAACGGTTATATATAAATAAAAAAAATTACATTATGTGAAAAAAAATTACAGCAGTAGTATATACTGAAGTTGAAAGGAAACTATCAGAGTTAAGTACCAAGTGCAAACTAAAAAGTTATAGGCAACCAACTTATAAAATGTACTCGAAAATGTAAAATTTCATACAATTTTCATTGTTAGATGTTTTTAGTCGTTAAACTGTGAGGTGCGAGTGTGACCAGTGTGAACTCAAAGTTGTCATTTGCAACTACGGAACCCTACACTGCGCGTGGCCCGACACGCACTTGGCCGGTTTTCATCTTAATTGCTCTATCTCTTTCGATCACTGGTTACAAATTAAATAATACGAGCTTAATAACAAGCTAAATAAGAGTTAATATCGCATATTGTTAATTGAAACAGTTCTATCAAGTTCTAAAGAGAAAGCAAACGCTGTATGTATCACAGACAAAACAATCATTTGTCTTTGGAGTTTGGAGTTCTACATCCTCACCGGATGTCCATCCGAAGATTGCAATCCAAGCAGCCAGCGGAAACATTGCATTGCCCTGATGCAACCAATCGCATTGATTGAGAAATGCATTTGATTGAAGATTGAGTGATTAACTAGACTTAACGGTTCATTTGTTAGGAAGGAAAGCAAAGAAGTAGAAAATGTCTCCAGATTTAGGCATCTTTAGTAATAGCATAGATATTATAATTCTACAGGAATATATCCCAATTCCATTTAACACACTAGTGTATAATTCACTATTGTGCAGCTTGCCTCACGAAACTGACAGTAGTTGAGTTTAAAAGGCGGTCATTTCAAACTCAATTGTCAGTTTCGTTCATCGTGATCTAAAAATCTACAATTCTTTAATTGCTTTAAGAAAGCACATAATGTCGATAACAAAATCAATCATACTTATTGTAATTGATAAATGCACTCGTCTGATTGGATCCAGAGATTGAGTGATTAGCTCGAGTTAACGCCTCATTTATTACATTAGGGAAGGCTGTGATGGCCAGATAGAGAAAATAATAATTGATTTCAGCTTTCTTTGCAGCCTCTTTGCTAAAATACGCTATGTATCGGCCATGGAGATATATGTACTGTGGTATCGGCTAAAAGTAAACGGATAAAAGTAGGCTGTATTCCTTGCTGGTTTGGGAAAAATAAAAAACCAATAAACTAGCTGCTGCATTTCTTCTAGCCGGTCGAGAGATTGGGCGAAAATGTATGGAATCACGCCAATAGCGATGCGGATAGCAACTCATCACTGTTTAGATTTCGCTTTCCACCATTGCGCCCAACTAATACGCCTAAATTTGAACTTTGGTTCTTATGACTATGGGCACTGTCTACCCCGCAAGGTAATAAGACAGGATAATATCTGTGTATGTGTGTGAGGGCCCGGTAAAGAAACTGCTCTGCAGGAGAGGCTTTGCAGGCTCTTTCTTCGTTCTAGTCATTGTATATTGTTATATAATTATGTATATATTATGTATAATGATGTTGGATATATTATCAAAAATAGAGGTGAAACTCCGTAAAAATCGCTTGAGATGGGACGGTCACGTTATGAGAAGACACGAGGATCACATGACAAGAATGGTACTGCAGACCAGATGGAAAGCGAGGTCCCGGCCGACTCCTCCCCCCCACTATCTGGAGCTGAACTATTGAAAAAGACTGTAGGGTGGCAGATGTCAATACCGAGATTACAAAAAATCGTATCTTTATGGCGCAAACGTAGGTAGTAAGAGAATGGCTGACCCTAAATAAAATGGAATATGTAAATCAGTAATGCGAGAAGAAGAGTTCAGGGTATTGTATAATTTTTCTAGAATAAGAAAAGATGAATAAAGAAACAATCGTAATAATTGAATCTAAATAATCAAAGGTGGAACCAAGCTTTTCAAGCTGGACTTTCCTATTAGTCTTCATAGTTGTTATTTTATTTACGATACTTTTTATCTCTTTAGTTTTGGTTTTTTTTTATTTAGATATTTTTGTAAGTTTATTCTGCCTTTATAACTTTCTTTCTATGTAAATTAAGACTTGTTATAATGTCATGTCGTTTCTATGCGTTTAAACTCATACATAGTTCACTCCTTTGATTGTAAACCTCATTCATTGAGTTAGGGAACGCTTTAAGACCCCAATAGAGAAAACAATAATTAATTGGAAACTCTATCTAAAAAGAATAACCTATCTGCGTTGCCATAAAAAAATAATAGGTAGGTACTAAAATTACAGGCTGGATTGATATAATACACATTAATATCCGATCAGAACACTGATCCTTCTCTGAGCAAATACCCCTAATCCCAAACTTCGGCTCCCGTATAATATCCAAACAAATAATCGAAGGCCAAGCGTAAACAGTGGATGAGGTTGCGAAACACGTCCACACAGTTTGCTCTGGTTTCGCCACACGTGAGAAGGAAATCGGATCACTGTCGAAATTAACGAGGGTACCCCAATTAGACCGGCCGTTATCATTTACTGCAGGACTACAATGTAAGGAGCGAGCAGATGTGGGTATGAGAGGTTTTTGCAATGCTCACCAACAGATGGCAGCACTGAGGTGTTGACCTCGATATGAAGCTGTCATTGGATATTGTTTTACAAGCAGCAACAACTGACACGTGGTGGCTCAATCACAGCTTACTAGATCCAATGTTTCAGTGCTCGCCGATTATTTCAGAATACCCTCATTGTTGACTATCAGCGTGTCATATATGTGTTTCTGTATGACACAAAATCTAAGCTAAAAAACTATTTTGGATTCATCTTGCGCAATGCATCACTATCGCTGCAATATCAGATGTATTTGCTTTTTTCTCATCAATTATTTACTGTTATCATAAGCTTTATTAAAAGATTAGCTTGGTCTCAAGATGTCTAAAGGAAAACATGTCAACTCAACAAGAAGAAAAAGATTATAAGCTAAACTATACTATATGTATAGGTGCTCTTATGCAGTTTAAACGTGAAATCAGTGTTTTTAACTAATTCACACAAAATGTCCTAGTGCTATCCTTCTAGACTATTTTTAGTTGACGGCAGTAGAAGGGCTGGATGAAGAGACATTTTTGATATTGCCATTTCGGTCGCCAAATGGTTCGTTAAATTTTCAGTGGTCACAACATGTGAACCAATTGTGGGATATAAACAAAGAAGGCTTTTAGCTGCCTCTTTATTTTAACCTACAATTTAATTTGATGTCTTTAATGTCCGAATATTAAGACATTGAAGTTTTACGTTTTACATTTGATGACCTCCGTGACGCAGTGGTTAACACGCTAGTCTACGAAACGAGCGATCTGGGTTCAATTCCCGGTAAGTTAGTGGAAAACGATACTTTTCAGATTACGAATTCTCGTGGATATCGTAGAAGGCGACTTAGGAAACATAAGCTATCTTATCTTATCTAAGCTTATAAATATCAAAGAGACGTCTCCAATCCATCTGACCAGCGTGGAGAGTGTAGGCCAAATCCTCTGACTGCTCCGGCTAATACATGGCTCTGGTAGTACAGAGAGGGTCGTGCTTCCGCAATGAAGACCTAAGAACTGATGACGACGACGATGATACTTTTCAGACTGGCCTGGGTCCAATTGTACAGTTTTATGGAGTGTCAAAGATAGTTTGTGTAGGCAAATTTGAGGTCCTTTGCGGCTTAGTGGTACCGCAAATGCCTTTAAACTTCAGGGTTCCGTGTTCGGTCCCCGGTTAGTTCAGATAAATGACAGTCTTTTTCAATTATCCTCCATCTGGATCAATTGGGTAAAAACGTTATAAACCATACCTTAACCGTATTAATATGCACTATTTAAAAAATTTCCTTCGTAATAAAAGAGATACTCAAAAGGCTTGTAATTTTCGATTCGGATGAAATTAAAATATATCTTTTGACCAATTCGGATTCCACATATGGTCATCTGTAGCAAGTCCGACATTCCCAAAGCATTATGCAAATTATTGATCACAAATAGGGTTGTCAGGCGCCCGGATAAAGTCGTCCGGCTTTTTGGTTGCGTGTCCGGCCAAGCCGGCAATTTTATTTATTTTTATTTATATAGATTTTATTGCTACTGTGCCTGCCTGATGTACATAAAAAATGACGTGTTATATCATTATCATCATTATAATCATCAGGTCTTTTTAATCTCCACTGCATGAAGACAATCCTCTCTGCACCACCAGAGCCAATATTAACTAGCCAAGCAGTCAGCGGATTTGGCCTACATTTTCCTTGCTGGTCAGTCGGGCTGGAGAGGTCTTTTTGGTGTTCTTCTTCTTAGCGTGTCGACTCGGGCGAATTATATTTGTGTTGACCAGAACTTTGCCACTGACACAGCGTTATCAGTAGCATTGTAAAGGTCCTCGCGTGTGCAGGTGGTAGGACACGCAGGGCAAGACAGAAGGTGTGCCATGGTCTGAGGAGTAGCACCACATGGACAGGAGATCTTTTTTTTGTTTTTCAGGTCTTTTTGGTGTTTATAAGATTTGTTTAGCTAGTGTTTCCGAAGTTGCCTTCTACGACATCCACGGGAAGACTTGGGATGGTCCTATCCTACCCTACCGGGAACCACACGGCACATATGATTTTTAAAGATTTTATTGTAACTATCCCTGCCTGACTTACATCAAAAAATGTCGTGTTATATACTACCACAATATTAAGAGACTTAGGCATTTTTCCCCATATGTCCGGCTAATCTGGCTGCCCTGTCCGGCTATTTACTTTAAAGATCTGGCAACCCTAACAACAAATGATCCAGTTTGAAACGAAACTCTCGCCTTTCCTTTTGCGATCACAATTATGAAATGTAGAGCAGCCTGTAGATGGTCAAAAGCGATTTCAGGTATTATGTGATGCGATAATGAAGGTACGCAACCCTTTTCCTTCCGAAAAAGGAGGTTCTCAATTTGATATGTAATATACGCACGCGTTCCTTAATTTGTGTATGCTTTTAATTTTGTGTAGATATTACAGAGATAATTCTGCGGCGCAGTGGTTAAAACGCCAGCTTGCAACACGACTGGCCCCGGTCAGGTCATGATGGAAAACGATCATTTTCAGATTGGCATATGTAATGGATGTTTATCTATATAAGTATAATGAAATATAGTATCGTTGAGTTAGTATCCTACGACACAAGTTCACAACTTACTGTGGGGCTACCTTAATTTGGGTGATTTGTCCCTATGTATTAATTTATTTATAATTTAACCAGAGATAAGGACAGCTTTAGGCAAAAGTTATTAAATGGGAAAGAGGCGGTTAAATAATAAATTATTGTATTTAAAAAATTCGAAGATGATTGGATTCCTGCATGTCATTAAAATAAGCTTCCTTCGCTAGTAATATTTGAATGCTATGGCTCTGTATACTCCGCAAGGAAAAATATGTGTAAGTATGTAGGTACCTATGTGTTTTAATTTTTTTTGAAGGTGATAGATACCTGATAATTCGCATTACTGCTTGGAGGGTTGTATCGCCCCGCGTACCCCTGCACCGCCCCTGTGTGGTACAGGGTGTTGTTATTTGCGTCCCGCGTCGTCGCTGCCGTGTACGTCGTCTTGCAGTTTTGGGACATCCTGTCACCTGGAATATTTTTAAGAACTTTTTATACTACAACATTTTTTAAAATCTATTATCTAATATGTGCCAAGTTTTGGAAGTATTTTCTAAAAGGGCAAGACGCTTGAGGGTGCAACTACCCGATTGGTTCAACATTTTTATGAAGATTGTAGAAACCTAAACTCCACCTAAATTCTAACAAGCTAAACGTGGCTTAGGTTTTATGACCCTGTGCTTTGTTTACCCCGCAAGGATAAAGATGTGATGATATGTATATATTTATAATTTAAATTCACGGTCTCAACATGAAAACGAAAAACTTCGTTCAGCGACCAAGTCTGAAGTTGATAGAAATTATTTATAATTTAAATTCACGTTCTCAACATGAAAACGAACAACTTTTGTTCAACGACCAAGTCTGAAGTTGATAGAAATTAATGAGCTTTTCCATAGTATGTTGAAAGACGAGCTCCGTGGCGCAGCGGTCAACACGCCTGCCTGCGACACGGATGGTCCCGGGTTCGATCCCCGGTCAGGTCAAGATGGAAAATGATCTTTTTCAGATTGACCTGGGTCTTGGATGTTTATCTATATATGTATTTGTTATAAAATATAATAGTATCGTTGAGTTAGTATCCCATAACACAAGTCTTGCTTAAGAACTTACTTTGGGGCTAGCTCAATCTGTGTGATTTGTCCGTATATATTTATTATATTTATTATTATTATTTATAATACATACTGATCCTAATGTATGGAATAGCTGATATTTTTCCCCGATTTCAGACTTGGTCACAGAACAAAAGTTGTTTGTTTTCATATTGAAACGTGAAACACATATAGTTCCTTCAAGTTTTGCGCTTACATATAATGTTGTTGAAAACAATGCAAACGCACAGACGGACGGACAGACCTGACACATTATCCAAGAAGTCGAGTGGCCTCGTAAAATTAAACAAGTCTCAGCAAAATAAAAATATGCAAAATGGGACATATGTTAACGAGACCGTTGGTAAAGTTCCGTACAATTATTTTAACATTTGAAGTAGGTATAACAATATGAAATGATAAATGTGTATTTTAATGAAGTGTCATATTTAATTTATTATTATAAATTAAATAATTACAGCCGTAAAAGGGAATGTGTTATATTTAAAACCTTCACGATGCACGAATCTCTTCATCTTTTGCTGAAAAGTGGATTTTAATCCGAGGAGTACATTAAAAAATCTAAGAGAACAGACTGCGGAGTCGTCTTTATTTTAAACTAAGTGTAACTATAAGGAAAGGATAAGGAAGGAAGGAACTATTGGACTGCAGACCTCCCAAGTCTTATCACAACAAAGAATGATTAAGAGGCTCTTTCTCATCTATACAGTAAGAGATTTCTCCTTAAAACCCTCATAGAACTGTGTCAACTTTTGATATACGATATTAACTCTTATCAAGCTTTAATTTGTGAGCATAATTGTGCACAAAGATTCATGGTTGATCGTGAGATGAAAATACTACAGGCTGGGGTGTCCTGCTTACAAACATGAAATTGTATAAAAACTATAAATAGAGTTGATCATTCTACATAAGAGTACGATAGAATTATGAAGTTTGTTTTCTCTGTCTGTGTCAAAAGTTACACAATCTCAACAACCTTACTAAATTCAAAGATTCATAAAACAAAAAACAGACACAAATCCATCACACCAGAACGGTTCCGCCAAGCGCGGTACCCTAAAAGGTGATTCAATCTGTTGTCTTCGTCAAACGAGTTCGGGTAATTAAAAAAAAACTGGAGCTGTCCGAAACTGTAGCGTTACAGTTAGTAACAGTAAACTGGTGCAAGAAATATACAGATCTGTGGGTGCAAGATGCAGGCGGCAACGGTTTTAATGACTTTGAGATTGGCAGATGAGAATAAGGATGGTTTAAAAATAAAACGAGTTTACCCGACTGACCCGGATGGAGGGTGATGTTTATCGCGCGAATGTATGTTATAGTATCTATGTTAGTACATATATCTGTTCCATTGATACAAATTGACTGGGCTTTTAGTTGTTCACATATATTAAGTTGTTTGTTTTTGTTAGTGGATTGTGGGCTAAATCACCCTTTAAGGCGTATCGTATCTATGTATAATATGTATTTCTGTTTTTTAGTTCCTTCCGCAACCTAAATCGCTGGGCCGAAAGTGTTATTAATTAGAAGTATTATTTGTAAAAAAAATATATGGCTGTCGTAAACTGTCAAAAGAAGAGGTAGAGTTTTTTAATTTTTTTAAATAATATGAAATTTCGTTTTTGAGAAACCTTTACCTATTTGTATGGGATTAAGCACTAGATATTATCACCCAAGCATATTCCCGGTTGCAAACTTAGCGGTAATGCTTCAGAACCCGGGGCCCGTTACCGAATTTCCTAAAATAAGCAATTTGAAGAAAATAATGTTTTTTTTTTCAAAAAACGACTGTTGTCTGACCTCTGCAACCTAAAAAGAGAACCAATCCTAGGATATTGAAGTCCCAGAATAAGGTCCCGTTTGTGTCTTTAGCGTACGGAACCCTAAAAAGCTATTTTATCAGTTTTGTACCGTTTGGCGAAGAAGATCAGTTTTTACTTGACGTCAGTTTTTGCCAACGTTTGTTTAATTGCTTTTGCTGTAAAAGTTTTTGCTTCTTGACATTGGAGTTCAACCGAGGTGACTAATCAAACACAATTTTTATCAGAATTCAATTCACTTAAAAACTATAAAACTTATTGCATACATACATACATACTATCACGTCTTTATCCCTTGCGGGGTAGACAGATCCCAAGGTCGTAAAACCTACAGCCCACGTTTAGCATAGTAGTGGGCGTAAAGGTGGAAAGCGGAATCTAAATAGTGATGGGTTGCTAGCCGCATCGCCTATCAATGTGATTCGTTAGATTTTCGCCCAATCCCTTGACCGGCTTTTACGGTCTGCGCGGGAAGAAAAGCAGCTGGTATATTCTATGTTTTTTCTTTTCTCCCAAACCAGCATTGATGTATATTTTAGCCGACTTCAAAAAAGGAGGAGGTTCTCAATTCGTGTGTATGTTTTTTTTAATGTCATAGGACGGCTAACGAGCAAGCGGGTCGCCTGATGGTAAGTGATCACCGCTGCCTATGGACAACTGCAACACCAGGGGTATGACAAAAGCGATGCTGGCCTTTTATTTTTCCCTGCGAGAGTCAACCGATGAGGATGTCACCAGATAAACGTTCTGATGAGGATTATTTTAAACCCCCGACGCAAAAAAGGGACATCCTAATTTCAATAGAGAGGATGGTTGGCAGTTACCACCAGCTTGGGATCCAGTCATCAATTTAATCAAATCTCAAGCTAAGCAGAAGACTGCTAGACCTTCAGACACCGTGAGCCAATACTGCGTACATCCGGAACGTTATCAATAAATATTTTAGGCGGTAGATTTTGCAGTTCCAATAAAATACTAGACAAATGTCAACTTAGTCTACCTGCGACCACGAACACTGTAAAGTGCTCGAAACGTTAGGTGTATAAATAATGTAATAAACGCGATAAAAACCGTATTAAAATAATTTTATTTAAATGTCTAACAATCGCGAAAACATAAGAAAGCAAAAAAGCGCTGTTAGAAGTTTGGCACATTGAGAGTGTGTGTGTCTAAGGTCACATTAGCTCTAAAACGGATGAACCGATGCGGTTCCTGTTATAAGTAAGCTGTTTTTTGGCGATGGTTAATAGACTATATTAATATAACTTATGCCGTTAACAAGAGGAAGGGATTTTCGTAACGGGGGTTGCTTAAAGTATATTTTTTTATATAACTTGTGTAAAATAAATCGCGAAGTATAATCTGCAGTAAAACATAATAACAAATTATACGCCAGAGTAAACACAGTCATTTAAGCATGAAACGTGTCTGACATTTTAAGTCTGTCCTGGGCTCGCCTTGAGTTATGCTCACTTCCACATCGAAATAGGCTTTTTCCAAATTTGTCGCATTTCACGCATAGTGACAGCTTTAACGAACTTTTATTTAACATGGATATCAAGGAAACTCAAAACATAAGTAATAGTACATATATTCTGAAAAGACATTTTTCATATTGGAAAATTTCACATTTTTTGCCGTGTAGTTCCCGGCAGAGTAGAATAGGACCACCAGTCTTCTTGTGGATGACGTATACGAAATTTATTGGTTTATTTAAAATAAAGCTTATAAACATCAATGAGACCTCTCCAACCCGTCGGGCCAGCGTGGAGAGTGTTGGCTCTCTCAAATCGTGCTCCTCCAGTGGAGACTAAAAAGACCGATTGATGATGAAGATGATTTACATATTTACATGAGAAAATAGAGAACAACAATGGGTGAATAAAAATTAAGAATCAATTTGCCCGTGTGGCATAGTGGCAAGAACGCTGGCTACGTTCCCACGTTAGATAATAAATAATAAATATATATACGGACAAATCACACAGATTGAGCTAGCCCCAAAGTAAGTTCGAGACTTGTGTTATGGGATACTAACTCAACGATACTATATTTTATAATAGATACTTATATAGATAAACATCCAAGACCCAGGTCAATCTGAAAAAGATCATTTTCCATCTTGACCTGACCGATGATCGAACCCGGGACCATCCGTGTCGCAGGCAGGCGTGTTGACCGCTGCGCCACGGAGCTCGTCTAGTTATATAGCTATGCTATCAGTTCTAGTACTAGCAACTGCCTCCGTGGTCCAGTGGTTAAGGCGTTTGCCTTGTTGACCCGGGGGTCGTGGGTTCAATTCCCACGGGAAGCATACTTTGTTAAGTTGTTTCCAGTTTGGCTAGGACAATGCAGGCATGAATCACCTGCTAGTCTGATAAGAAAGATGATTCCGTGCTTCGGAAGGCACGTTAAGCCGGTGGTCCCGGCTGCCATCTGGTAGTCGTTAAAGGAACCACGTCAGAGGCCGAGAGGCGGTTCCGAAGAACTCTGACATCAGGGTGTGCATGGTCGAATGACCGTGTTACCTACACGAAATGATGATGATGATCAGTTCTAGTAACGAAGTATATATTTATTTATACATTCATATACATCTTCAGTTATAAAAGCATGTCCTTCAAACAGATTTTATATGAGTTTGATTCCATGGAAGATGGGCCGGGTGCTGGTATGGGATGCAAACTGTTCAGACACGCTGGCCCCTTCCCATCTACATGGAACCAACAACAGAGCTGGTGCGGCTTGTAAAGCGGCTGAAAAAGCTAAAGCATCTTAATACAGGGGTCTAGGCTCCGAATATGATTTTGTCCCATTCGGTGTCGAGACCCTTGGTCCGTGGGGTGGGGGGAAATAGCAAAAAGGTTAGTCGACATCACAGGTGAACGAAGAGCTGGCAGCTACCTCGGACAAAGAATTAGTCTCGCTATTCAAAGGGGGAATGCTGCCAGTATCTTTGGAACCTTGCCTAAAGGGACTCCTTTTAATAATATATTTTAGGTTAATTTTTCATAATTATTTAATATGTAATTAGTTTATTTTAGTTTAATTTATTAAATGGCAAGTCATTAAAGAAATCGAAAAGAAATCTACAGATTTTCCTTTTTTTGTTACACGTTGTACTTTCAAATCATATCATGACAATTATGTCCTCTAAATTTGTAAATAATTACACTGTGATATGTATCTTCCTAATGTTATTTTAATTAAAACATTCCTGTTTTTTCCAAGACACTGTTCCACGGATCTCTTTATTTATACGCAAGATTAGGACGTTATTAAATTTGCTTAGAGGCTTCATTGACTTCTTGAATAGATAGACTAGTCATAACTAAGAAAAAGAAAATTAAGATACAAATTAAATTGACACAATTTTTAAAACTTCTCATGGTTTTTCGAAGCTTAATCGACTGTAGATGTAGCTTAAATTGTTTCATGTTAAGTTTATATATCCATATTTAACAGTTTACAGTACTAAAAATATAATAGAACATTTTTCAACCCCGAAACTAAACTAAACGTGTGTTTATTACCACCAATTATTGTAAATTTACGAATATCGTCATTTCACACTGCAGTTTTCCTAAATATACTTATAACTTATTTTATTTAAAGTGATTTGATCACTATCAATGTAAACTTAGTGTACAAAGTAAGTGTTTTAAATTTTACTTAAAATAGCACTCGTTAAAACCTAATGTTTAAGGACGACCACTAAATAATTGCGAAGGTATGAAGGAACCACCACCACCACCACAAAATATAATCTAAAGGCATACGTTGAGATGAATATAAAAAGGTAACCAAAAGATTTTGGGGGCTAAGCCCCCTACCATTGGACATCCAAGTGGGGATGGGGGCAAAGCCCTAAGACTAGATGTATTTAAACTTTAAGTCCAAAGTATAATTTTTAAAAAGAACTTTATTATTATTTATGAATTAATCTAAAATAGTAAAATATGTTCTTATTTTGTTTTGATCAGTCCATTTTTAAGAAGCCTACGTCCAGGTTCCAGATGTTTTGCGTTCATTTATGTTGAGCTTTCCTTAGGACTCGCTCAATTCATTCAGTTTGTTTGCAATTAAATTATTATTTTAACATTTGCCAGATACAATTCTGAATCATTAAAATTAGCTTTATCATTTTCCTTAAGAGGTATGAAGGAAAATATTAAATTCGTCTTTCGTTTCCCGGTGGCCGTAACTTTAATACTTATTTCTTTGTTACTTCTATTTTCCTGTTAGAGATGATTTTAAACAGGAAAATTTACATCATTTTATAAAGATAGTGAGTTTGGTAACTTCTTTAGCTTCAATTATTAACATAATGGCTAATGTTAATACCAAAACCACTATGTTAATATTACATATACATACATACAGGATGTAACATGTCCCTCGACATATCCTTAAAGAGGTGAGTGACACCGTCAATATGAACAACTTTTCCTATGGAGTCAAAGCTGGGAACTCAAAAAAAATTTTTGATTTCACCAGGGCGGCAAATTTTTTTTGTATGAAATTGACGATTTTTTTTTGAGTTCCCAGCATTGATCACATAGCAAAAGGTGTTCATATTGAAGAGCTGGCTCACCTCTTTAAGGGTATGTCGACAGTCATGTTACACTCTGTATATGGTAAAAGTTATCACTATATAAAACCAAAAAATGAACTAGGAAGGTAGACAGAAGGTTGATATTACATTGAAACTAACGTGATTTATACTTTCGTAGGGGCCCGGGATTCTTTGGCTCGCTTTGAAAATGGACTGCTGACGAGTCCGTAACTATAGTCGGCAATCCCGACAAAATAGAACGTGTATGACCCATTTTTATTGGACTGACCCTACCAGAAGGGGTGTTTCGCGGGGATGTACCTATGAGTATACTTAACTATTGTAAAATATAGTATCGTTGAGTTAGTATCCTACAACACAAGATTACAACTTACTGTGGTGTGGGGCTAGCTAAGTTTAATTTGGTCCTATATATTTATTTATGTATGTAGGTAAGTAGGTATGACTGTTTCATTGTTGCTTCCTGTAGCATAAATGGCTTGACCGATGTTGAAGTGTGAGGTGTCATTAGATTTGAATTCTTCTCTTAAGTATCATAGGTTATTAACATCGGAAAAAATCAATATGAAGGGCATAAACTGACAAAAAAAGCAGTCAGTTACTTATTTTTTTAATAATGCAACTTATTTTGATTTGTTTTTCTTCCTTATTAGCTGTCAACAGACGACTATGGAATCCATAGATTAAAAAAAAAACTTCTTGGCAACGGTCAAGCTCAAAGCCACAGAACTATACTGAGCTCAAAGCCCACCAAAAGCGAGAGAAAAAAATGTCATTGTCGATCCTTGATCAAAGTTTCTTACGTTCTTTACGTTATGCATGCAAATCGCGGCCCATCGGGCATATGAGAGTTTGCCGTCTCTCCAAGCCTTGTACACACAGGCAACACCCAAAGCCAATATCTGTTCCTCCTGGAGGCCCTTTGATGATGTTCGCCTTTCAGTTTGGGGGCACTCTGCTCTCACCTGTAAAGTCCGGTGAAGTAGCAAAAGCTCACTTGGAGCTAGCTACATACCTACATGGTCAATAAACAATAATAATAAAAGTGCAGCAAAATAAGGTGGGAAGAAATCGGTGAACCAAATGAAGTAACGCAATATAATCGCCAAGTTTATGGATAACCCCGATGAACAAAAACCAGTACAAAACCACAACCATAATCAGCCAATGTAGAGCATTTAAAACAGTAGCTCTGTAAAATTCCAAAATCTACTCTTGATATTTCCTCGCGCGTTTGCGGTTTCAACCTGCTTAATGCGTAGAACTTAAGGTATATTTTGTTAATTTAAGGTTTTGAGAGATTTTGTGAATACTTTTATAATTGCTCCATATACCGACCCTTTCAAGGTGGCCGCTTCACGACCAGAAACCGGTCAAATATGATTTCGCGGTTATCCGAAGCCGTGTGTTCCGCAATTGTCTGTGTCATTGGATTTAACCGAATTCAAAAAAGAGGATTATCATTTAAAATGTTGTTCTACGTAGCCTATTTAAAGTTATGAACCTTTTTTTCGACTTTTAGTCAAAAACGACCAGTTTTGATGAAAACTCTTAGTAAAGATTCACGTTCTTCTCCTATTCTGTAAATAGTAGTTTACAAAATACTTTGAAGGGTCATCTAGGGATTGATTACTAAATCAAACACGTATTTTCCGGTTTTCTAAAATATGATATAGCCTCAAATGTTGTAAAATATGTAAGACCATGAGGACGGTAATAGTTTTTGGACACGATAGTTGACATCCATAGAAACCTATAAAACTTTTTGTAAATATTAGCTTACACGCATACTGTCACGTCCTTTTCCCTTGCGGGGTAGACAGAGCCTATGTATTTCAGACCTAAAGCCACGTTTGGCGTGATAGTGGGAATAGAAAACGGAATTAAATAGTGATAGGTTGCTAGCCGCATCGCCTATTGTCATGATTCCTTACATTTTCGCCTGATCCCTCGACCGGGTTTTGCGATCTGCGCGGGAAGAGAAGCAGTCCCTCACCAGCATGGAAGCACTGAGTTTTATACAAATAATAAAGCCAGTAAAACTTTTTGCAAATGTCTGACGTCAATTTGCGTAAAAATCGCGGTAGCAGTCAATCAACGTAAACTGACATTATGCGTTATCAATAAACAGATCGGCCTGCGTCAGTGTCGATCTAGTAACCAACCTAACGGACATCCTGGCTGCACAGATATCATTTAATAAATAAAATATATACGGACAAATCACACAGATTGAGCTAGCTCGAAAGTAAGTTCTTATGAAAGACTTGTGTTATGGGATACTAACTCAACGATACTATATTTTATAACAAATACATATATAGATAAACATCCAAGACCCAGGTCAATCTGAAAAAGATCATTTTTCATCTTGACCTGACCGGGGATCGAACCCGGGACCATCCGTGCGTGTCACAGGCCGGCGTTTGGCCGCTGCGCCACGGAGCTCGTCATTGACGGATGCCAATTTATAATAGCTTGTTTATCGCATAAATACTAAAAAAGAAGCAGGTATTTTCAAAGGTTATTTATTTATTTAAACTTTATTGCACATATATAAAAATACATAGTACAAAAGGCGGACTTAATGCCATAAGGCATTCTCTTTATTTATTCTAAGGTTATGTTTGCACAGGATATGTAAAAATCTTTGTTAAGGGAACAAATATGAATTTAATGCAAGAACATCTATTTTACTACTATTTTTATGCCCTTAATACTTGCATAAAAGGTTAAAAAATATATAAGTATTCAAAATTTTGTTAGAAAAGACTACAATTAACTTTGCGTTGCCCCCCCTTGTAATACGCTATATGCAAATAATACAGCCAATAAAACTTTTTACAAATGTCTGACGTCAATTGGCGTAAAAGCCGCGGACATACCAGTCAATCAATGTAAATTGACATTAGGGCTCCTCCACACATGCCGGCGGCATGGACCACTGGCACGGACACCAGCCATAAGGCAAATTATAAGCGCCGGGCCTACGCCAGGGCGGCGGCGCGCGGCGCTTATGCTTTATCTTATTGAGTTCTTATAAGGTACAGTCACAAGCCGCTCAGCAATAGCCGGCGGTCCATGCCGTCAGCATGTGTGTAGCACCCTCTGTGCGTTATCAATATACAGATCGGCCTGCGCAGTCTATATCTAGTTTCCAGTCTCACGGACATCCTGGCTGCACGAATCTCATTGATGGATGCCAAATTACATACAAACATACTATCACTTTTTTTCCCTTGCGGGGCAGACAGTGCCTAAGTCTATAAAACCCTAAGTCCACTTATAGCATATTGGTGGGTTTGTAGGTGAGAACGGAATGAAAATAGTGATGGGTTGCTAGCTGCAACGCCTAATGATATGATTCCTGACGCCCATTCCCTCGATCGGCTTTTACGATCTGCGCGGGAAGAGAAACAGCTGGTACATTCTACGTTTTCTCTTTTTCCCAGGCCAGCGTGGAAGTGTTCCAAATCAGATATTAAAATATTATATAATAAAAGGTTAAAAATTAAGATATTAAATTTTTTTATGAGGAAAGATCGTATGCAGCGATATCTACATTTATAAGATAAGGTAAGATAAATTTATTTGCATAAACATGTGTAAATAATATAGGTGATAAATACATTTATAGTTCAACATGTTTTACCGTCAAGTGTGCAATATCTTTGTGTTGCCACAAATAATATAACTAATAAAAAATGCTGACGTCAATTTGCGTAAAAGCCGCGGACACAGCAGTCAATCAACGTAAACTGACATTATGCGTTATCAATAAACAGATCTTCGGCCTGCGTCAGTCTAGATCTAGTTTCTAGTTTCCAGCCTCACGGACATCCTGGCTGCACGGACCACATTGACGGATGCCAAATTAGATATTGATTGTCGTTTGTTATTCTCATTAATAATATCCGTGTTGATGATTAAGACAATACTCGTAGTTTTTGTTGCGATTTTGTCAGCATTATGAATTTAAATTAATCAAAACTATTTTCGCCTGTTATCTTGAGAACAGTAAACAAAACAAGTTGTTTTAATATTTTATTTAAAAAAATTAATAGCCCGACTGCTGTTATTGGCAGTTTACGTCCGCCATCATTAATTTTTTCTGACGTAAATTAGCTTATAACATTCCGGGAATGAATATGAATCTAAAGACACCTTGCATTTCAAAATCGGTCAAGCCATTTACATGAGGCAATAATGGAAGAGACATACTTACCTAATACATAAAAACATATATAAATAATAAGTATGTACATACGTGCAAAAATAATTATGGTGGGTCAGTCGGGTAAAAATCAAACCGGTGCATTATTTCTTTACAGTGTTAGTTTTCTCCACACCGGTGTTCTATCAAATGACACTAACAAACCCAAACCCAAAAACTATTTTATGAAATCGATGATATTATCGGAATACGCTTTGCTAAGGGGCGCGGAATGCTGCAATCTAGGTGAGTATGCTTAACGGCAGTGCATCCGGAAAGTGACGCGGACCGGTCTGCTCGTCTAGCCCCGCTGACCTATTGAGCACCATCGTGTGTAATGACCGACCGAAGGGCACGTTGAGCCGTTGGTGGCAGTTGGCATTAGATAGCAGTTGTTATGTCAGACGCTTTTTTCACTAGAGGCTCTTGTATGATGATTTTTTTTTACAGAAATAAAAGATGGTATTTTAAATGCCTCCTCTATGCTACATAGTAGCTTGGGAGAAACGTATTTTGTTTGACGATTTTATCCGTCCATACAAAAGAGCTGTGATTTCAACATTAAATCAATATTTTTTGACATAACGTTCCAACCAATTATTTATGGTCTCTTTTGCATTAATTTCCTTTTTGATAATATCTTTTGGAATTAAACAAATTGTTTCGTTAATTTCACACATTTCAATAGACAATAATACAGTTGAAAAAAAATGTCGGGAAGAAGTTTTGTATCTTTCAAGTAATATGAAAGTTTGCTGCGTCTCAAAGTGTTGCACTACACGCAACGCCCAAAGCTAAACTCCATCCCTCCTAGAGGCCCTTTAGTGACGTTGCGTTAACTAAGTCCTAAATATGACAGCGGACAGGATGGATGGAGCCATCTTTAGGAGGTTCACTGAACTGCATGTTTTACATGACAATCGGTGAATCTTCTTTTTTTCTTTTCTTCTTTTTAATTATGGCTTCCACCGAGATTTCAGTGATTCTGCCAATGTCCAGTATAATGAGATACTAAGTAACGGTGTTGTACGGTATGTGGCATCAAAGATGGCGTATGTTCTTTGGCAGCCTCGTGGGAGATTTTGGCGACAAATCTATCCATTTTTAACAGTCTACTTTAACTATTTCACAAATTGTTCTCGAGCACGAGCATTTATAACACCAAACTACACTAATTTCATATTATAAAGTCCACTTAAATCAATTTGCAAAATTGTATAAGGCAAACGACAACTGAACCCCTTGACTTCCCACTAAAAACTCTCGGTGAATTTTCTGTTGATTGGAATATTATGTCACTTCATCCTCATACCTTAAATCCTAAATGGGTACGTGTACAGTACGTTTTGAAAGGAACTATATTCCACGTACGCTAAAGTTATGAACTGAGCTCCCTGCTATGGTTTTTTTTGAGAAACTACAGTATGGGATTCTTCAAAAATGACGTGAAACTTTTCGATAGAGTCGGTAACGACAGTTACGCTAGTGACACCCCTGGTGTTGCAGGGGTCTATCAGCTACGGTAACCGCTTTCCATCAAGTGGGCCGCATGCCTGTTTGCCTACTTTTTTTGTGTAGAGCGGACAGATCACACAGAGAGAGCTAGCCCCAAAGTAAGTTCTTGAGTAAGACTTGTGTTATGGGATACTAACTCAACGATACTATATTTTATATCATCCAAGATAAACATCCAAGACCCAGGTCAATAAGAAAAAGATCATTTTTCATCTTGACCTGACCGGGGATCGAAACCGGGACCATCTGTGTCGCAGGCCGGCGTGTTGACCGCTGCGCCACGGAGCTCGTCAAAATTCTACTTAGTTGTATATAAAAAAAAACTAGCTTTTTAACGACAAATAAATTAGCGAAAGCTCACTAAACTTCATCATCATTCATCATCATTTCAGCCGCAAGAAGTCCACTGCTGGACATAGGCCTCCCCCAAGGATTTCCAATATGACCGGTTGGAAGCGGCCTGCATCCAGCGTCTTCCTGCGACCTTTATTAGGTCGTCCGACCACCTGGTCGGTGGGTGTCCAACGCTGCGCTTGCCGGTACGTGGTCGCCATTCAAGAACCTTTCTGCCCCATCGGCCATCGGTTCTTCGCGCTATGTGCCCCGCCCACTGCCACTTCAAAGAGCTAATCCGCTGGGCTATGTCGGTGACCTTGGTTCTTCTACGGATCTCCTCGTTTCTGATTCGATCTCGCAGAGAAACACCGAGCATAGCCCTCTCCATAGCTCTTTGAGCGACCTTGAGCTTTCTTATGAGGCCCATAGTAAGGGACCACGTTTCGGACCCGTAAGTCATCACTGGTAACACACATTGGTCGAAGACTTTCGACTTTAGGCACTGAGGTATTTTGGACGAGAAGACGTTGCGGAGCTTCCCGAACGCTGCCCAGCCGAGTCGGATTCGACGAAAGACCTCGTCCTTGAAACTGGAGCTGCCGACCTGGATCAATTGACCCAAGTAAATGTACACTAAACTTAAAGCTAGCTAATACATTAAAATAAAAAAGAAATACAAAAACTAGTAGCAATATATTAAAATTTAAAGTGCTCGGTTTCATTCGAGACGAGTTTAATAATTAACCAGCAGACATTCCTAGACAGATTAGCTAACCGTTAGTTAGCGCAAAAAGTAACCTGTTATTTATTAAAAACGCTGTACTGTTATTTTTGAGACGCTTTTACGACTTTAAGAGTAAGAGTAATTACTTTTGAGGATTTTTGTTCAAAATTTGATGAGTAGTTACACTATCAAACAGGCAACTTTTTCTTCAGTATGTACGCATACTTTTGACTGTTTCAGCATCTCGTGAAAACTACTGGACTAATTTTTGCATATGGGTTCTATTCATCTATTATTGAATATTGGGTAATTCAATTGGGGTCGTCGAGCTCCGTGGCGCAGCGGTCAACACGCTAGCCTGCGACACGGGGGTCCCGGGTTCGATCCCCGGTCAGGTCAAGATGGAAAAAGATCTTTTTCATATTGACCTGGGTCTTGGATGTTTATCTATATAAGTATATATTACAAAATATAGTATCGTTGAGTTAGTATCCTGCGACACAAGTTCACAACTTACTGTGGGGCTAGCTCAATTTGTGTGATATGTCCCTATATATTTTTTATTTTTGGGGTAATTTAATTTAATATTTAATGAAGCTATAAATACGTAAAAGGTGCAAGACTGAGTCGTGATATCAAATTTTTTCAGGGAGACCTTATCCATTTACGAATGCGATTGATTGCACATTTTTTTTTTGTTAAACTATACTTATCTTTATTTGTTTATACGAATATATCGCAAAAAATACAATGAAAGCAATTGATTTACCCTTGAAGGGTGACTTGTTTCCGATAGGGCCAATGCTGAAAAGTGGAAAAAATAAAACGCCATTTGCATACGTGTTCGGCCGCCCCGAGAATTTGTGATAAAAATATCATTTGAGATTCGTCAAATAATACTTTCTAAATATTGACCGCAGTTGTTTATTTTGACGGACTGAGACGCCCTTGTAAGGAATTTGGTTTGTAATTCCACAAGTGGTGCCTGCGCCAAGAATCCGAAAAAAATAATTTTGACGCAATAAATTGTTTTTTCTCTAAAAAGTTATAGTGCATTATGTGTCAATGATAAACTCGCAAGCAAAAGTGATTTTTTAAGTTAGTAAAGAAATAAAACCACCCTTACCGTAGCCAAAGTCATCCAATCCACTATCACCCACACAACCACGAAACACAATGAAACATGTTTCATTCAGTACTACATATTTATCACAAGGCGTAGTGAAAAGTAACTGTTCCTACCACATCCGGGTTCGACTCCCCGCTAGTTGGGGAAAACCCATTTGTAGTAATCACCATTAACAGCTTAAATTAACGGGTTATTCGGCCAAAGACATATTTATGTTTATTTGTAATATAATCTGTGCGAAAATAAATATAAATAGAACGATAAACTTGAGTGCAAAAGATCTCTGTAGAGCAGTGACTATTTAAGGCCATTTTATTTTGAATGGACAACGTACCTCTAAGTGGGCTTTCGCTACCCGGACTTTTTTAAGGCGAGGGCACAGTGCCTTCAACTTCTAAAGCGAACATCACCAAAGGGCCCCCAGTAGGGACAGACCTCGGCTTAGGGTGTTGCCTGTGTGCGCAAGGCTTGGAGAGACAGTAAACTCTCATATGCCTGATGGGGCGCCTTTTGCAGTCATAGCCTGAAGGGCCGAACTGAGAAACTCAGCGATGAACTTTTGTGACAAAATTATATGAATCGTACGGGTGTCTCCAGTGCTGCCCCCATTTGAAATAAATCCTTAAAAAGAAAACTAAAATATTATTTGAAATTTTGTTCAACGAGGCCCTAGATTACCCTTCAAACTATTTTATGAACAACTGTTTACAGTTTTAAGTGTGAACGTGAAGGTTTACTTAGCGTTTTCGCCAAAAGTAAATTTTACTGGGTAGCCAGTACTGCCCCAGGACATAAATAATTTGAGGAAAAACGGAGATATTATTTAAAAAAAAATGCGAGGCTCATAACTCTTTTGAACTATTGTTTACAGTTTAAAGTGAGAACATCAAGCTTCTCCATCTTCCATGCTGGTTTGGGAGAAAAGAAAAAAACATAGAATATATCAGCTGCTTTTGTTTCCGCGCAGACCAGTTGGTCAAGGGATTGGGCGAAAATCTAAGGAATCATTGACAGGCGATGCGGCTAGCAACCCATCACTATTCTGCTTTCCACCTTTACGCCCACTAAGATGCTAAACGTGGCCTGTAGGTTTTATGCCCTTGTGCTCTGGCTACCCCGCAAGGGATAAAGACGTGATAGTATGTATGTATCAAGCTTCTCTTAACGTTTGTGTCAAAAACGGCCACTTTTGGCGAAACGCTAAGTAATGCTTCACGTTCACACTTACAACTGTAAATATTTATAAATAGTTTGAATGGTTATCTAGCTTATAAACATCAGAGACGACATGTTGAATTGATAGAGTGATTCAAGAGGGGTGCAGCCGGGAGGTTTCTTTTCGCCTTGCTTTTAGGCAGGTTTTAGTCAGCATGACAAAAATAAAATCTAAAACCAGTATTGGCTTAACTTACACATAAAAATATCACAAATCATAATATAAAATAAAAAATAACTTTGCGTAATAAAATAATTAAAACAGTGAAGTCCATCGACCCATTTTATCGCGAATAGCCGAAAGACTGGAACCCACTATTAACTGAGATAAGGCAGGGCCAATTTATCTTAAACGAAAATCGGGCGTCCTATCGACTCGCTGTAATCTTGACAACGACCGAAAAACATCCCTGACTTGGCTGTAGATATTTCCCGCAACTCCGTCCGCGTAAATAAAAATGATGCAGCTTTCTATAAAGAATGCAGCTTTTTAGAAATCCCTCTGGTATCTTAGATTTAAAGTGTATCCATCTAACAAATTATAAATCCGTAAAACTAGTGCGAATTCATTTTGATGATAGCGTTTTTTTTGTGAAATATTAATACAGCAACAATATCTTTAGCCGTGTGGTTGCCGGTAGAGTAGACTAGGACCACTCTAAGTCTTCCCGTGGATGTCGTAGAAGGTGACTCAGGGAACACAAGCTAAACATAGCTTATTATAACCATCAAAGAGACCTCTCTAACCCGTCTGGCCAGCGTGGAGAAGGTAGGCCAAATCTTCTGGCTAATTATGCCTCTTGTAGTAAAGACTGAAAAAGACCTGATGGTGATGATGATGATGATGAACTTTTCCCTAATTCTATATTCGACTTAATTGCGAGCTTTTGTCGTGCACCTACCGGAAATTTTATTTTGAGATACCGAATACTCATGAATTTGTGATAATTATAGACTGTACATAGTTTAAATTAAAAATAAAGAAACACGATAGTCGAATAAAGCAATTTACAAAAAGGGCAAAGACAATAGAACGATCAAACAGAAGATTAAAATGTCAACAGCACACGTTCATTTGCTAACTGGATTCACAGGCTCTGTTTTTAGTGACGCAGAAAGTCAGTTTCGCAAAATGACACTGCAGAAAAATGACTTTTTCTTCTTCTGCCTTATAATATGAATTCCATCGAGGTTTAGTGATTCTATCAATGTCCAGTTTAATGAGATAAAAAATATCGGTGTTGTTCGGGATACAGTCAGAAAAATTTAATTATCTCTTTTTCTTCTTCTGTTAAATATTATGACTTCCACCGAAATTTCAGAGATTCTGCCAATGTCCAGTATAATGAGATACTAAGTATCGGTGTCGTACGGTAAAGTTTTTCCAGGTAGCATCAAAGATGGCGTATGTTCTTTGATGGCTCGTGGGAGCTTCTGGCGGCAAATCTTTACGAGTTCATTTATCAGTCCACTAACTATTTCACAAATTGTTCTTGAGCACGAGCATTTATAACACCAAACTACACCAATTTCATATTATAAAGTCCACTAAAATCAATTTGCAAAAATGTCTAAGGCAAACTTCAACTGTACCCCTTGACTTCCCACCACAAACTCTCTTAATTATCTCTGAATTTTATTTTGGCATAAGTCACTTTAACAGATTGTCAGTTTCGCAATATATCGCTTCTGCAAAACATCTATGATATTTTTTAACATTCAAGATGAAAACATACACGAAGTAAGGGTATTTTGCTGAAGCTGGTTTTAAAAACTGGCCAAGTGAGAGTCGAACTCTCGTTTTTTATAATATGACTATTAAGTATTATTTTTTAACAGTGTACCTCCATAATCTGATGATCTATTTCTTACATGTTTTTCCGTTGTCTGTTAGTATAAATAAATATACCTATTTGAGATTCTCGCAATAAACCCTTTCGGTTTTTGAGAGTGTTTAAAAAAACTATATATTTATGAAACGAGTGCATATTTGGGTTAAAAATATGAATGATCACAATTCGGAGCCATTGACAGTTCACAGAGTTCAGCTTTTGTACTGAAACCTAAAGATAGAGGATGACTATATGTGAAAATTACATTTAACAATATGATATACAACAAAGGACAACAATTTTGATACGCTGGCATTTTGCGAAAGTGACGTTTTCGCAGCACAACCATGCTGGATTTGTTGTTTTCTGTCTATATTGAAGGGATTAAATAGTCCATTTGATTCCATCAGCGCAGGTAAATTCGTCGGGGGTAGGTGTGACAGCTTGACACACTATTAGGGATTTCAACTTGCGTATAAACATTGTTTTAAACCTAGTTTTTCTTTAGGCAATTTCTTTCCCATCAGGTGGGCCCGTAACATAGAGTATTTACGGTACGATTAAAATTATTATATTAAAGGAATTGAAAGCCTATAAAAGGTCTTATATTAAAATATATGTATGATATTTTTATTTGCACCTTAGAAGTAAAATTTGATACAGGTTGTTAATAAACCCCTAGCAATACTTAAAAATGGTAAACAGGATCATTTCATTACAATCCCGAATTCCTATGGTCTCCGATATTTCACTCAATTTTTATATGACATACACATTGAGATGGGTCAGTGGTTATTTTTTTTATCTATTGGTAACCCCACTGACTCATCTCGACCCTGTACAAGCTGATCTAAAGATGGTGAAATTCTCAACTCTGAATGAATTTCACAAAATATTGCAGTATGCCGACGTTCCCTTTCAATGGCACATAGAGCTTAACAATAACACGTCTTGTCCCTTATAGGGTAAACCCAGCCAATATCTATAGGAGCTAAAGGACATGTTTAACATGTTGATGGACATAAAGGTGGATAATGGACTCAAAATCGAGATTGATTGCTAGCCGCATGGCTTATTGATATGATTTCACATCATCCCTCGCTCACCTTAAGATTTTTCCTATACATTCAGACCAGATGAAAGGTAAATATAACCTTACTTTATATGGGATTTTATTTTGCATTCACAATGCTATATTACCTTATTTATTAAATAAAGAAAATAAGAAATGGTGAAAAATTTCCACGCGGGCAGGACTTGAACCTGCGTCTAGATCTCAGTACGATCTATGCGTTGCCAATTACGCCACCGCGCTTCAAGCCCCGGCGCCGAATTTCTCCACCGTATCCCATTCCTCTTACACGCATCTAGGCTTGCGTCACCCAACACGTCCTGCCCGCGTGGAATTTTTTCACCATTTCTTATTTTCTTTATTTAATGAATAAAATATAACCTTAATAGATTTTCTACATAGGAGTTAATAAAAATATTAGCTTTCTAAAAAAATTGAAGGATCCAATTCCCCACGTTTTGGCCTAACCCTAACATATAGATAAAACTGGACGTAACCGATTTTATTTTCAGCAAACATTTTTACTCCAATCAATTGGGCGTCCATATTGATATCGGGGAGGTTTATAATGAAAATATTCTATCTGCTTTTTCACGTATTTTATAACTGGATTCAGTTTTGATGTTATGTTTTCATTTGATATTTTGCGAAAACAAATCATATGAATCGTTATAGAAACACGATCGTTTCGCTTCCCTCAAAGCACCAAAAGCACAGTGCTTTGGTCTTCATAACAGAGCGAAACTAGTCGGTAAATCCAACGAAATTAAAGTATAAAGCCAGGTTTTTACAATGAATTTAACGAGTAATGATAATGTGTATGTAATGATAATAATGAATGAGTAATGTAATGATAATAATGAATCGAGTAACGATGAAGTTTTAATATTCATCATGCCTGAGACTCCCAAAAAGTAGCGGGTTTTAATTTTTTTTTTTTAAATAGGACGGCAAACGAGCAAGCGGGTCACCTGATGGTAAGTGATCTCCGCTGCCCATGGATAACTGCAACACCAGGGTTGTGACAAGAGCATTGCCGGCCTTTTAAGAGAACATAGATAGACTCGTTTCTTTAAGGTTCCAATGTCGTATTGATCTGGGAATGCCGCCGCAGGAAGTTGATTCCACAGTTCGGTCGTAAATAACGTAAGGTGCTTTTTTCCTCTCTCATTTTAACTCAACCCCCTACTTCCTAAATTATAACGTGACATTTTTCTGTACTAAATTTCTTAAGAAATGCATTTTCCGCATAAAAAGGTGGGTTTTGTTGAAATATTTGATTATCTGTGGTGTACACTCTATGACACACTCTTGTTTGTTGCTTTGCAGTAATGGCTGCGGATGTAAATTCTCATAAGAGTCCCACGTAAAGCTGAAATCCCATACAAACGTAGTTTGGTTTTAGTTTTACAACAGTTAAGCCAATCTCAACCGAATTTCGTACATACGACCGGATAAGGCATATTGTTGTTTATAATCAGATTTAAATTTTAAAAACAATACCTTTACAAAATTACAGCGAGTAGAAGTTTCGTATCGAAAATCTTTATAAAAATAAACGGCTAGAAAGTACAGTACCTATCGTTTATTTCCTACAATTTACAATTAGTTCTCACAGGTTTAAATAAATAATGAATTCAAATCTCCCCCTAAACACCTCACATAATTTATGGACGAATGAAGTAGATAGTAAATCCCAACGAGCCACCTTAAGCCACATAATATAATATTTACTATATTTTTATTAGATTTTATGTTTCAGCCCATATCATGTTAGAGTTTTTTGCACAATATATTTTTCAGCCGAAATTCTAAACTAATACGATTAGCCGAAAAATCTCATTTGATCTTCTTCATATACATTATACGTGCCTTTGTATGTTTTAGTATCCATCCCATTTAACCTCAGACGCTATCGTCACAAAATAGTAAGATTCTAGAAATTGAACTCAATTTTTTCTGTGTTTATTTTTCCACTGTGTCAGTCGCGCCTTTGAAACTTCATTAGGATGTATAATAAAGGGCTGCCTAAGAAAGCTGCTTCGACTTTTAAGACGTGAGTGTGGTGGATTTTGTCCATAAAGTAGGTGCTTTTCGTCATGAGATTGCTAGAATCTCTCCACTGTATTTGCAACGTCGCGTCTCACGCTAGGAGGTGCTATGCCGGACAAAGTTATTAACAACGAAGTTTTAGCACTAGCAGAAAGTTGAATGAATGGACATCATTTTCGATAATATTCGCTTGTTATATTTCTGTACTATAAATTGTTTGTGCTACAGCCTTATTAAAAAGCGAAGGTTGGGCAAACAAAGTGCCTCTCGGCTCGGGATAAAATATTAAGGGCCTCATTTCAGATATGATATTTGTCTTATTTGGTGAATCTGTCTGAGCTCTCACTTATTGTTATCTTTTGGGAGAATATAGCTGTATTTAATACAAGAATTTTCGATCATTAATTACCTGTGATGATACAGAAACCTTATATTGTACAAGTACCTATGTATCTGAATATATCTTTGCTTTTATTTATCTCGCCCTGTATGTTATTTCGTCTGTGAGGGTTAAATCTTGCAATTAAATTTTGGAACAGCTTTCCTTAACCGATTGAGATTACTTCTGTAACATATAAGATGTCAGATGCCTTAAGCTAGCTTGGAAAAATCTGACACCAGTATTGGAAATAAAAGTAGGTTATTTTCTAACGGTAGCAGAACTTTACATCTTATAGCGTTCCTCCCAGAAATTTTACTGATGTGTGGGTTTTCCGACATAGCCTTTCAAGCTTCTCAGGGCCTTCCTTTATTGAGAGCAGATGGTTGATTTAGAAACATATTGAACATATTTTACTAAAATACAAACTGATTCCGAGAATTTTGCCGACGCAAATGCTTAAAAGCTAGACCATCAAGGCTTGGTATTTTATTTTTTTCCGAAACGCTTTTTCTATTGAATACGGCTAAACTATTGCTTTAAGTTTAATTTGAAGATCAATGTAAATCCCTGATGGAAGTTTGGGAGCTCCATTAATCTCTGTATCTGCTGCTTAAATTAATTGTTTCGTTGAATTTATTGCTATTAAGATGAACTGAAATGAGTCATCAATCCGAATTTGAAAATATACACTACTAGCATTCGCCCGCGGCTCCGCTCGCGTGTCGATCCCTCGAGAACAGTATTTGTTTTCGGGATAAAAGGAAGCATATGTCCTTCTACGAACTTTAGAAAACGTTAATGCAAAATTTCATGATGATCGGTTCAGTAGATAGGACGTGAAAGCGTAACAAACAAATTAATTTAATTTCGCGTTTCATCATCATCATCATCAGGTCTTTTTAGTCTCCACTGCAGGAGCACGACCCTCTCTGTACTACCAGAGCCATATATTAGCTTGAGTAGTCAGAGGATTTGCTGTCCACGCTGGCCAGACGGGTTGGAGAGGTCTCTTTGATGTTTATAAGCTTTGTTTAGCTTGTATTTCCTTAGTCGCCTTTTACGACATCCACGGGATGACTTGGAGTGGTCCTATTCTACTCTGCCGGGAACCACACGGCTCTTATAATAATAATACTTGGGAAGTTGGGACTGACAAATCGCATACTTAAGGCACAAAAGGATCTGCAAATAACAGGAAATATACGAGAATTCTAATGGGATCTGACTGGGTATTTCGAAAATAACAGTCATCTCTTAAAATTGAAAATTGACGAAATCTTTGAAATGTTTCATTGTCTCTTCCAATTCCTCACATTTTCATGTGAGGCATTGGAGGCAACGAAACAATGAGACACATCTTGTGTCTCTGTGACTCGTTGGCTGGTAAGCTTGTCGGGTCCTACTCACCCAGCTAGTTAGAGTAGGCCCAACATGAATAAGAAGGAAGGTATTAAATGCTTAGCGGAGAGAGAGAGAGTTCAAGAACACAACACAACACAGATAACAGATTTTAATAAGTTTCACACGTGCGTTACACAGTTAGTAGTAGTGAATACAATTAGTAAAATAATATTGTAGGCGAGTGCCTGTAAGCTAGGGTCGAGAGATCACGACCAAACTTAGGAAAAGAATTGAATGGAATGAAATGAGTGATGAGGAAGGACTGCGAAGAAGATTTGAAAATGGAATTTGGAATTTAAAATGGAATTTAATTTGGAATTTTAAATGAATTTCGAAATAAACGTGGACAGGATGATGATGATTGGGAAATGAGGTGAAAAGCAAGATGCAGCATGAAGGTTATCATGCGCATCGTTACAAGCTTTAGGACCTCTTCGGATCGACCTATACTGATATAAAGAGACTACAGGTGACAGAGACAACGCACTAAGTGATATTCTGAAGCTCATGCACTCCTTTTTCAGTAATCACTGTGTGGGTGAGTAAGGTATGGGGTAAGTACAAAATAACCCGGAGGCTTCCGATTTTAAATCGGCGGAAAATGTGAATTAGACTTACTGCCATACATCTAACTATGATTTTTGACGTTAGCTAGGGCTCTGCTGCCGGATGGCATATATGTTGTGAGAATTCGTATATACCTATAGTAATACCTAAATGTGTTGGTTTGGTACAGTAGGTCGCATTGACCTTAAAACGCGTCAGATTTATTTGCAGATCAACGAAAGAGCAATCCCTGATGGAATTTATCTCGCAATCCCCCATCAATCCCTCCGACTGAAGTTTACATTGATTATTTCGTCGAATTTATTGCTGTTTAGACGAAATGTATTAAGTTGCCAGTCGAATTTAAAACTTCACTATTAACGAATTTATTAAACAGCGTGTCAATTGACCTTCAACATACTATTAAAGGGGTGACTCAGCCCGTCAATATGAACAACTTTTTCAATGGGATCAATGCTGGAAACGCGATATTTTTTGACTTTCCCATATGATAAAGGGCGGCTTTTGTATATTATATTATATATATATATTATATATATATCCAAATTTTATTTGAGTTCCCAGAATTCATCCTAAAGGAAAAGTTGTTATAAAGAATATATTTTCTGAATATGACGTTCATTATCTCATAGCATGGTAGATACATAGTTTAGAATAAACATATAGTAAGTACCATATAGAGTATAACCCAAAGGTTAGACGTGCTTCCGATTTACAATCGGCCCCAATGAAGATAAGTTAAACCATCTTTGTACCACTATTGAAAGAAATCGTACCCTACAGGAGTTGAGACCACATATCAACAGTTTGTTTAATTATTGTTTTTCGTGTGTGTAAGTAGCCAACACTGGAGTCAAATTTTTCAAGCTGTCTAAAGGCATTTGACATAGCATAACGACTGCCATCAATGATGACAGCCGGGACCAACGGCTTAACGTGCACGGAGGAGCTAGAGATATTTTTATGCCACTTGCGGTCACCCATCCAAGTGGTGACTGCACCCGGGGTTGCTTAACATGCGCTGATAGTGCTTACGCCCACTAGGCCATCGGGCTCTTCAGTCGACAGTGTGTCTTTTCTTGTGTCAGACAGTCGTATTTTCTTATATTTATAATGATTACTTATTCAAACGGTCGGCTGCGCGGACGGCGGCTGGACAAAAATGTCTTAAATACTCAATTTTATCGAATCAGTACGAATTTGTTCCAGTCGCCGTTGAGACCGCGGGTCCTTGGTGTCCAGAAGCTAAACATTTCATTAAAGAAATAGGGCGCCGCTTGCGAGACCGAGGGTATGACAACCGCTCCGGATGGTACCTGACTCAAAGGTTGTCCATAGCCATACAAAGAGGTAATGCAGCAAGTGTGATGGGAACCTTTGAGCCGGGTACAATTCGGGGGGGCATCTTTGATTAGGTTGTTATAGGTAGAGAGTGTGTCAATGTAAATTATATTCATTGTATTGTATGTGTTTCGTTTCGTTGTAATTGTGTTTGTTTTGTTCATTGTGATTATGAGTTTGCATTATGTAATTTGTGTGCTTTTGTGTCAAATAAAACTATGTTAAAGATTCAAACTTGTTTGATGTTGATAAGAACAGTTTTTTTTAAACGCATATTGTATATGTAAATGTTAAAAAAAGACATAACGCAACCACCAAATTGAAAACAATAGTGAATATCCACAGTCAATGTGTGAACGGACGGATATTAAATTATTATGTCTAAGTTGCGCTAAGCCCCTAATTACGAGACTTATTAGCAAACTCATCATCTATCCGCATTTCTCACGCCCATTGTGTGTAAAAAATAGTACAGTCCTCGGAACATTGCGCGAGTCGATGCGCAGTACACGATATTAGGGCTCTTAGGCTTAGATGTTTATATGATTTATAAATATTCTGCCTATAAATTTAAATTAAGATGTATTTCGTAAATAATGCTTTTTTTCTCATACGGTGAATACAAAATTGACAAAAAACAGTACAAAAGTAGAGGATTTTCATTTCTCGTTCAGATTCACGTTTTCAATAATCTCTTTCATTGGCTTAAACCTAGGTTTTAAACCTCATAAAAACGTAATAGGTACGTAGCGTACCTCCGCTAAATTTCCCAGCTCAAAGCCTGACAGACTACTCGTACTTTACGGCACGTTTTACGGTGATGACGCAGAATTTTATACAACTTCCTTCATGGATGATAAAGACATATCTCGGTTACGAGCCACAACTCAGTTTACACAAATGTTACGATTTTTAAGATAGTTACGAGTGAAGGCGACTTAAGTATACATGTATTAAAGACTATTTGGGTAGCATACAACTTACTAGGTTGCTAAGTAGTTATATGGTCCAGTACCTTTGCATTGTAGAGGTGTAAGTTTTACAATTATGACCATAGATATCAGAATATTTACATCTCTGTGGTTATGACGCAGAATTCTATACAACTTCCTTCATGGAAAATAAAGACATATCTCAGTTACGAGCCTCAACTTCCTTTATACCAATGTTACGATTTTTAAGATAGTCACGAGTGAAGGAGCCTTTAGTTTACATGTTTTTAAGATTTTTTTATTTATTTGGTTCAGCTAACAGTGGTACAATACAAAACGTATAAACTAAAATTTTGTTAAGGGCCCACACTAGGCACACTAGCGACGCCCATAATTTTATTCCTAATACTTTACAAATAAAAAGAAATTCAAGAATGTAAATCATATAAGCCTTAGTACATAAAATGTAGTATTTTTGGAATCATGTTTTAATATTATGAGAATCTGTAATTAAGAGAAATAGTGATTACCGCCAAAAATCGCCGTTTTTGGCAGTAATCTGATTTTTATAATTCTCACTGACTCTGCTTGATTATGATTGATTCATGATGAAAATACTTCAGGTTATTTACTAAGGCTTTTATGATTTACATTATTGAATTTCTTTCTATTTGTAAAGTATTAGGAATAAAATTATTGGCGTCGCTAGTGTGCCTAGTGTGGGCCCTTAACAAAAATTTAGTTTATACGTATTGTATTGTACCACTGTTAGCCAGATTAAAATAAATAAAAAAAATCTTAAGAACATGTAAACTAAAGTCTCCTTCACTCGTGACTATCTTAAAAATCGTAAAATTAGAACATGGAAGGTTACTGTTCTCTCTTCCTAGACAGATACCTTCATATAAATTCGTTCAGTATCGGCAAAATGAACACTTATATTACAGTCACTTAACTACGTGCGTAATCAATGATTCAGTCCGACCTTCGATGACAAAGAAAGCAAAAATTAGTCATCGGATTCAATGAAAGGTTTTTGTGGAGCTAGGTCATGAATAGCATTGTATGAATGGATTCTTTGGTATACTTACTTGTATTTCTCGGAAGGTATTGGCTGAATGACTTTGCATGTGTTCTGGTAAAGCATTAATTCTTCTTATCGAGTGGAAATGGTTGCATACTATTATATTAAATATCTTTTGACCAGTATTTGGCAACGCTAATTGCCCAATCGTTGGCCCCATTAAGGTCCTGTACGGTGCAAATAGTGGGACAGTTTGGGCACGACAAAAGGTGAGACATGGTTTGATCGGCACCGCAGTCACACAAATTGTTGGTAGAGAAACCCCACCTGACCCTGTTTTCTCGACATCTCCCTACTCCAGCTCGGAGTCGGTTCAGGGATTTCCAGCTTGCCCAGGGGAGGTCCTGCACCAGGTGGGAGTTTCTCAACAGGTGGAATATCGAACGGATTGGGTGGGAACTTGTTTTTCCAAAGAGTAAGCCTGGTTTCGGAGGATTGTTTAGGATTTATATTAGACTGCCTTAAGAAACTGTTTCGGCTTCCATAGAGCAGGTGGTTCTTGTCTCTACTCTGTCTGTATTTTTCCATCTCACAGATTACGTCTCGTCGCACTTGTGGCGGGGCTATTCCAGACAATGTATAGAGGTGAGACAGGGGTGTAGGTTTTAATGTACCAGTTATTATACTACAAGAATCGTTTAGGGCAACGTCTACCTCTTTTAATGAATTATAGACATCCTGGTAATTTTGACGTTTCTAGCCGTGTGGTTCCCGGCAGAGAAGAATAGGCCCACTTCAAGTCTTCCCGTGCATATCGTAGAAGATGATTTAGGAAACACAAGCTAAATGAAGCTTACTTATAAACAACAAAGAAACCTCTACAACCCTGGCCAGCGTGAAGAGTGGAGGCCAAATCTTCTGACTGCTCTGACAAATATATGGCTCTGGTGGTACAGAGAGGGTTGTGCTCCTGTTATGGAGACTAACAAAGACCTGATGATGATGATGAATACGTTTCATACAAACTAGAGTTGCGCTGCAACTATACAAAGTGTGCACTACGTGCTTACTTCAAAAATTAAATATAGATCAGTTGATCGGTCAATTTGCATGGGTGGTCTAAATTTACCAAAGAAAAGTTATTCAGTGGTAGAAAGTTCTGTCAATAATCAAATTCAAATGATTATGTTACAGTTGTATTTGTGGTCTTTTTTACGTTAGAACTTTACTATCTTTCATCATCACCGAGATCGTAATCATCATCAGAGCATGACTCTGTACTATCAGAGCCATAAATATATAGCTCTGATAGTTCAGAGAGGGTCGTGTTTTCGGTCGTCTAATAAGCCAGGATTGCAGAGGATTTGGCCTACACTCTCCATGCTGTCCAGACGGGTTGGAGAGGTCTTTTTGATGTTTATAAGCTTTGTTTAGCTTGTGTTACCTATGTCGCCTTCTACGACATCCACGGGAAGACTTGGAGTGTTTCTATTCTACACTGCCGGGAACCACACGGCCTTACTATCTTTACTAGTACTTAAAAAATATTGTGTAGTATCAGATAATATCAATCAAACGAAGATACAATACGCCGTGAGAACCTAAGCGGGGAAAGCGAGGGCATGAACCTAGAAAGCTGGTGGCTGAGTGGTTAACTAGAAAACCAGCGATTACTGCGATCCAGTGGCTTTTTATTATCGACTAGCCTTTTTCTCGCGTGAATAGCCTATGTCACCCACATTTAATAGGTTGTATAGGTAAAAAAATTTTGAAAATCGGTCCTTTATTAATATGTAAAATAGCTGTTAAAATAGCGGCCTGTAGCTGACTTCATACGTGAGTGACCCGTGTCACTCACGTATGAAGTCAGCTACAGGCCGACATGTTTCAACCTCATCCGGAGGGCGAATGTGAACCGAGACGCGCGCACGAAGTCGTTTCTGAACATGTCGCCTGTAGCTGACTTCATACGTGAGTGACCCGTATATTACATATTAATAATGTTAACATCTGACATTAGTTTTAATCAAAAAATCGGTCCATTAGTTTAGGAGCCTATTCAATTCAAATAGACAATCAAATCTTTCCTCTTCATGATATTAAAATAGACACAGCAGTCCACAACTTCGTCCGCGTGGACTGAGGTAGTACCGAACTAGCTTAAATGATGATGCAACAGGAATACGCAAAATTTACAGGAGCTGGGACGGCCCGGGCCTCGGTCCCCGGGTACCGAATTATATCAGGTGAGGATGGCATGGGAAACATGTTCAGATGTTAAATATCATATCGTCAATAATTTTTTGCTAATTATTATTAGCAAATGTATTGAAACGGTTCTTATGACATCGAAATCTGTATCGTAATGATGTATTTTACGGCACTTGTGCTTTTTACTTTACACCAATCACAACCCCTCAATACATCGCCAGCGACACAAGACTGCCAAGTTTGAACCCGGCCAGGTCACGATGGAAACGATCTTTTTCAGACTTGCCTAGGTCTTGGATGTTTGATTATCTATATATAAGTTTCCAGAAATATAGTAACGTTGAGTTAGTACTCTACAACACAAGGTCACAAAGTTATTGTGGGGTTCGCTTTATCATTGTGATTTGTCCCTATATATTTATTGATAACTAGCAGCCCTACCCGGCTGCGCCCGGGCATTATACCTTAAAACCTTCCTCGTGAATCACTCTATCTATTGATGAAAACCGCATGAAAATCCGTGGAGTAGTTTTTGAGTTTATCGCGAACAGACAGACAGACAGAAGCGGCGGAGGACTTTGTTTTATAATATGTAGTGAAATGCCATTGCCATTTAAGAATGCCGTTGTCATGGGAAAAATATAGCTATCTGATTATATCTTGTAATAGCTGTAACTGAAAAAGAGCTGCAAATGGCCGTAAAAGCATTATAATCCGGAATCGCCGTCACAATAAAGGTTAATGTCGATGAAACGATTTATTTGTGTCACAATTCTGTCGCGGAGGCGGGCCACGAAACTGCAGAGTGGAACAAGACCGATTCTTGAAGGGGCGGCTCAGCCTGTCAATATGAACAACATTTCTTCTTCTTCTTCTTTTTCTGTTTTATATTATGGCTTCCACAGAAATTTCAGTGATTCTGCCAATGTCCAGTATAATGAGATACTAAGTATCGGTGTTGTACGGTAAAGTTTTTCCAAGTAGCATCAAAGATGGCGTATGTTCTTTGATGCCTCGTGGGAGCTTCTGGCGGCAAATCTATACGAGTCCATTTATCAGTCCACTTTAACTATTACACAAATTGTACATGAGCACGAGCATTTATAACACCAAACTACATCAATTTCATATTATAAAGTCTTAACTTAAATCAATTTGCAAAAATGTCTAAGGCAAACTTCAACTGTACTCCTTGACTTCCCACCACAAACTCTCAACATTTCTTAAAGAAATCCGTTTTGGACGTAGGTATGAGGTGTCATTAAAATTATTATATTCCTTTTGGCAGTTTATTTCTCTTTAAAGGATTTTCTTATTTTATTAATCATCAGTTGCTAAATTAGCAACAATTGTAATTCATACATTATTTTATAGGTGTTTTTATGCATTCTTAATGCCATCCTGCTATACTCTTATCATTTTTTTTAAGGAAAAAACTTAACTACTAAAAGTTTTCACACGTACTGTAAAAAGTTCTGTGATAGGAAAATGAATGGACGGACAGGGGAGGCTTAATGGCGACATCTTTTGTGTAAGGAATCTAAAAATCGAACATTAATGATGCTAGAACCTCAGTGCTTGCGCAATAACCTAATCCCGCCATATTTCATCGCAATGAGTTTACAACTATAAACTTTAAGCTCCGATGAGCTTTAAGCTAAAGGTTAATGTGGCCAGAATAAATACCAACATGTATTTATTCGTCATTATGTTTGCAGCTTTACTGTTTTCTAAGAATTGTTATAGTGTACACTTCGTTGCGAAATTATTATGTAATGTGTGATTGATGATCTAATCATCTAGTAGGTATATCCCTCAAAAGCATGAATTTTTGGATTTTGAAAAATAAAGGTTGTTTATGAGATGCTCTAAGATAATCAAAACTTCGAAAAAGAAAATTCCTTTTTACCACTGTTTCTTCCTTAAAATGTAAAGAGAACAAAAAATATAAAAATATGTATTACTAGCTGTTACCCGCGACTTCGCCTGCGTGATATATAGCCTATGTCCTTCTCTGTACCCTAACCTATGTGTATGCCAAATTTCATGATGATCGGTTCAGTAGATACGGCGTGAAAGCGTAACAAACAAACAAACTCACTTTCGCATTTATAATATTAGTTAGGTAGGATGTATTATAATGGACCGATTTTCAAAATTCTTTCACCAATCGAAAGCTAATTTATCTGCGGGTGATATATAGATTACTTTACGCGGACGAAGTCGCGGGAAAACTGCTTGTAGAAGATCATCATTACCATCATCAGGTCCCTCTCTGTACTATCAGAGACATATGTATTAGCCAGAGCAGTCAGAGGATTTGGGAGGATTTCTCCACGCTGGAGACGGGTTGGAGAGGTCTCTTCGATGTTTTATGAGCTTTGTTTGCTTGTGTTTAATAAGTCGCCTTCTTCGACATCCACGGGAAGACTTGGAGTGGTCCTATTCTACTCTGCCGGGAACCACACGGCTAGAAGATAAAGCAGGTTAAGTTAAAGCTTGCTAGTATGGAAGAAAAAAATAAAAAGAAACCCTAGTGATGGGTGGATAGGGTTTGCTGAAGAAATAAAAAAAAAAATTTGTAATTCTCATTAAAAAAATATCGACAAAAGGGTAGGAACTTTGAGGTCGTGTTTTTTGACCATATCTCAACTAATATTATAAATGTGAAAGTGAGTTTGTATATTAATTTCTTTGTTTGTTACCTCTTCACGCTTTATCTACTGATCCAATTTTCTTGTTTGGCATCCACATTGATAATGCTTCGGAGAAGGACATAGGCTATATATCACATGGTTGAAGCCGCAACAGGGCAACATCTAGTCTAAAGATATATAACTCAAAGGTGACTGACTGACTGACATAGTGATCTATCAACGCTCAGCCCAAACTACTGGACGGATCGGGCTGAAATTTGACATGAAGGTAGATGTTATGACGTAGGCATCCGCTAAGAAAGGATTTTGATCAATTCTACTTTTTTACGCGAGCGAAGCCGCGGGCAAAGCTAGTTATAAATAAAGCGCTACAATGTACAATTAATTATATGCATGAACTACATTATATCTACGATCAAGATTAATGGCCGCGAAAAATTAACGTTTTTTACTGAAATGCCAAATTCCTCAAAGTAGACCTGACTTACAAATCGGTTTTTCAAGGCTTTTGATTGTTGATATATACTTGTACATAAATGGTAACACTTATTTTATGTACTTAACATGCAGGTTTAATAACGTGCGAAATATTGCTATGATGAGGGATTTATACAATGTTTTTGACATTGAGCTAGCGGTAGTTAAAATTCACGTTCTGTACATGAGAACGTAAAACTTTTGTACTGAGAACAAGCCTGACATAAAAAAAAAAAAAGTTGTCGATACATTTTGGATCAGTAGGTATTCAACGTACTATGGAAAAGTTCATTTAATTTTTTTCGATTTTAGACTTGATCACAGAACAAATGTTGTTCGTTTTCCTCTCGTCACAGTCTCTTTCCCCGCACAGAGTTACTGGTAAAGTATCATCAACATCATCATTTTCAACAGGTGTTTGTTAGTCTCCACTGCAAGAGCACGACCCTCTCTGTACAGAGCCATGTATTAGTCAGGGCAGTCAGAGGATTTGACCTACACTCTCCACGCTGTCCAGACGGGTTGGAGAGGTCTCTTTGATGTTTGTCGACTTCTCCGACATCCACGGAGAGACTTGGAGTGGTCCTATTTTACTCTGCCCGGAACCACAAGGCAAGTAAAGTATAGTAAGTGGTTAAGTATACTAGCCTGCTACTCTATAGTTTTGGGTAAACGTAACATGTAAATTTAAATTTTGCTAGTAGAGTTAGAATGCCGCAGCACCTGAACTCGAACTTTCATAAGCACATACATGGGTAGAGTAACCAAAAATTTGGTAGAGTTCATGGTAGAGAGGAGGTAATAGTGGACGCAAGCTTCCCCACGTTGTTTGCCTCTCTACTTCAATTTCTAGTACTGCGTGGCGCAGTGGTTAATACGTCAGCCTGCGACACGGGGGTCTCGGGTTCGATCCCCAGCCAGGTCATGATGGAAAATGATATTTTTCATATTGTCTGGATCTTGGATGTTTAGTATATAAGTATCTACCTAAAATATAAATAAATAAATATGTAGGGGTAAATCATACTAATTGAGCTAGCGCCACAGTAGGTTGTGAACTTGTGTCATAGGATACTAACTAAACGAATATACACTACGCGAATACAAGTTCACAACTTACTTTGGTGCTAGTTCAATATGTGTCAGTTGTCCCCACCTGATATCTATGGTTGTCCCTTTAAATCATAGATATCAGAATATTTACAAGCTTTAAATTTATTTATTACTAGCTGATATCCACGGCTTCGCCCGCGTGATATACAGCTTATGTCCTTCTCAGTACCTTAATCTATGAGAATGCTAAATTTCATGATCAGTTCAGTAGATTGAACGTGAAAGCGTAACAAAAAAATGAACAAACAAACTTACTTTTGCATTTATAATATTAGTTGGGATTCTACCTATGTTATTTACACTGAAAGTAGCATAATAAGTACTCTACCGTCTAATCTACGTGTACCGTAGGTTTAAGTTTATTATTGAAGTGGAATACCTGAAAATTAGAGGTGTTATATTAGGGTCAGATATCAAGAACCATGTTATCGAATATATTCGTTTACCGATATTATGTTCCGTTAAACGTTCTCCAAGAACGGTGAAGAACAGGCTGGGATTTTATAGGCGATATTATTTTTGAGGCATTTTACATCTACCTATCAATATAAAATAAGAGATGTGACATTTTTTAGGCGATTGTTCTTTTCTTCATCTTATAACAGGCTTAGAACTGTCAAAATAACGCGAACTGGCGCGGAACGCAGTAACGCAGCCGGTTCACCGATACGATACTTTGGATATTAACTGTTCTTGACGGTTCTTCGGGAACGCGTTCTTCGGATATCACATAACCTAATATATTTGTATTATGTTCTGCAGCTCTCATATTATGTTCGCGGTATCAGTTCTGATATATCAGTAACACCTCTACTGAAAATACTTTTTTTTCCTGTGTCGCGGGTTTTATGGCCACGCGACAAATTTATCGGCACGCTGTATTCCGAAATTGGGCCCATTGGGGATGAAATTAAAACTGTGTGTTATGGCCGCTGTAATTTATGACATTATACCGGTATATGACTTTCTTAGATATGACGCAATAAAATTGGTTTTGATTGTCAGTAGTACGTAATTGTCAGGATTATTTAGAGGTATAACTGATTGGGTCAATAGGGGATGAAATTAAAATTGTGTGTTATGGTCACTGTAATTTATGACATTATACCAGTATATGACTTTCTTAATATGACGCACTAAAATTGGTGTAGATTGTTAGGATTATTTATCGCGTGGCGCAGCCCCCGCCTATTAAAGGAACAAACAACCTGATATATATGTCGTGGCCATATCGTAGAATTGATCTTTACGTGAAACGATTGACATTTTCATGAAATGGTGGCATTTTATGATGTGGCCAACTTAATTTGATCAGATCATTGAATCGTCCACGTTTAACGATATTGTCATTCACGTTTGGCCGGTTCGTAAAATAGGGTGTCCAGGAAATATAATTAACAAAAATTCAGAATATGTTAAGAACATTTTGTATTTTTTTCACCGTAAATTCTTATAATTTCAATTTCTTCATCATTACACAACATAATGTTCTCTTTTTCACTGTGGTTTTCGCCGACGGCCGCCATCTTTCCACGTAAACAAAACAAACAAAGCGTTTGTAGCGCCTCTACCGGTAATTAAAGAAACTATTTTACGATATGATCAAACAATCTTGACCATTTCATGAGAAAGCCACGCGTTTGGCTGCACATATCGTTAAACGATATGTTGTCATTGATCTGCCCAATCTACATCATGATGTGGCCAATAGACAGTAAAACATTTCATGAAATGCGACCATTTCATGAAATTGACAATCACTTCATAAAGTGATCGATTCTACGATATGGCCACGACATATATATTATTACGGCACTTGTCATATTCAAAGCCCAAAAGGGGGAAGTGAAAGGGGGAGTGGTTATGGGGGCGTAAGTCCCCGCCGACTGAAAAAAACAGACAGACTGATATGATAGCACATGACCCAGACAAAATTCAAGAAATTGAGGAGATTTCCCCTGAACCCCACCCCCCCCCTGGTTCAGGGGGCGCACCTCTTTAAGCATAGCAATATTTTTAGATTTTTTTTTATATTTACATTACATTTAGATTTAATGAAGAGTTAATTAGTGCGCTACTACGGCTCTGATTAACTATTCTTTAGAAAAATCTTGATAGCAATGTAAATGGTAAATGAATATGACAAAATGCACTTAATTATTAGTTTTTCGGGACCGTATCTATAGGAGCTTCTTGATTAAAACTAACGTGAGATGTTAACATTATTAATATGTAAAATACGGGTTACTCACGTATGAAGTCAGCTACAGGCCGACATGTTTCAACCTCACCCGGAGGTCTTCCTCAGAGCGAATGTGAACCGAGACGCGCGCACGAAGTCGTCCCAGTCCGCACAAGACCTCCGGATGAGGTTGAAACATGTCGGCCTGTAGCTGACTTCATACGTGAGTAACCCGTATTTTACATATTAATATAGGAGCTTCCTACAAAATATTTTATTTGTTTTTTTTTTCACGACTTCTTCCTAGAAATTAAAAGTTTGTGTTTCAACCTGATGTAGGTAAGCCATAGCTTGCTTCTTATAATATAGGACGGTTAACGACCAAGCGGGTCACAAGAAGGTAAGTGATCACCGCTGCCCACGGACAACTGCAACACCAGGGGTGTGAAAAGAGCCTTGCCAGGGTCAGGTTGTACGGTACTCTAGTATATGAGCTCGACTTGAACAGATTTTCTTATTGATATAACTAGATTGCGATTAATTTTATCTCGTTTCGCATCTCTGCTCTTTCGTGACCATAATGATGCCAAATTAAGAACCAATTGCTGTAAGTCGCTTATGTTGTGTGCTTTAAACCAATAAACAGGTAATTGGCTCTTAAAATCTTTATAGAATCTTGTCACGTAGGGATATTGCTAGATATTACTCTTACTTTGCAAGGATGACTATTATTAGTATTATTACTCTTTGTTTGGATGACATTGTTTGTGGTTTTTCGTATGTGTAAGTGGCCAACACTGGTGTCAGATTTTTCAAGCTGCCTTAAGGCATCTGACATAGCTTAACGACTGCCATCAACGATGACGGCCGGGACCAACGGCTTTCCGAAGCACATAGGAGTTCGAGATATTGATATATCGTAGATATCGAACAGTGGTGCTTGGGGTTGCTTAACATGCGAAAGCGCTTATAATGCTTACACCAACTAGGCTATCGGGCTATATAAGCTATGTCAGATGCCTTTAGGTGGCTTCTCAAAAATCTGACACCAGTGTTGGCCACTTACACACACGAAAAACAAACAAACAAGTGCTGTATGAGTAAAAAAAATACTGGAACTCAAAATTAGGTCATTCAGAGCAAGTTAGTCTAGAACATCTAGCCCAACCTAGATATCGATCTAGTATTGGCAACAGCCGATCTGTAGGGTGTCGTCATTGATGCATTGTCAGATTGCACATTCCGGACTAGTTGATAAATAAAACATTGCAAAAACCAGATCCATGTCGAATGAGATATCTATGAGACGAGGTTGGGTAAGATCAGTACAAAATAGTTGCGCTTATGTATGTCACGGAAATATCGTATAACGGGTGTGCATCATACGACATAATAACATCTAATCTAATGATCATATGACCTAATGGTATCACTACATCACTATCACTACATATTATGAAACAAAGTTCTCCGCCGCGTCTGTCTGGCAATGGATAGCGTGGTTCTTGAGGAAGGTTTTAGTATATAGTCTGCGGGGTGTAGTCATTGATGCATTGTCAGATTGCACATTCCAGACTAGTTGATAAATAAAACATTGCAAAAACCAGATCCATGTCGAATGAGATATCTATGAGTCGAGGTTGGGTAAGATCAGTACAAAATAGTTGCGCTTATGTATGTCACAGAAATATCGTATAACGGGTGTGCATCGTACAAAATAAATATATGTAACCTAATGATCATATGACCTAATGGTGTTAATTATAATTGGGTTTAATATAACGATCGAATAATAAAGCGTTTAATGAATGTACATCATAAGTCATAATAATATATTCCATAATGCACATTTACGACAATATTTACTAATTATATACATCTTTTGCTACAAGAATAATAATTCATACATAATAGTTATTATGGTATTTGTGTACTCAACTTAGAGCAAAACCACAATATAACAAATACAACTTGGCCACCAAGGGTAGGTTGGGTTCGATAAGTTTCGTTGTGATCAAAACAGGAGCGAGCGAGCGATGTCGTGTATTGTCATATGAAAAAATAGGGCAAGTGATCATTATGTGAAATAATCATTTCACTAAATGTTGAAAGAGTAAATGATGGTTCTTATGTCATATAAAATATCAGGTTGTATGTTATTATTAATTGAAATTCTTATATTTTGGGAGTTATCACAAGTAAAACAATGTTGTCTGTTATAATTAGATATTTTACACATCTATTCATCAACGTGCCGGATCGGCTACGCGTAACGGATTGAAAAACGTGGCTATAATGTGATGCTTGGTACTTAATTTTTAAAACAACATATGCCATCAAATCAGTGCCTAGTTATGTGTTTGCAACATAGTCTATGAGTTAGCTACATTTTATTTTTACGCTTTTAATAATCCTAACTAATATTATAAATGTGAAAGTGAGTCTGCATATTTGTTTGTTACTTCTTCACCTTCGAGCAACACGGCCTCCGTACCGGACGGAGGGAGTGGGCAAAGCGACAATTTACTATGACAATTTTTCTGGCGTTTTTTGCGGGGGGAAATGTGCACACAGGTTTAGTTCCGCACACCTACATACAAAACTTAAACTGTCACTTGATAGTAATTATGACATTGTCACAAAAAATGACATAAAAAGAAAAATAATTTGTGTACAGATGAGTCACACACAACTAACACATAGACATGCATATGCCTAAATTTGGCTTGTACCTTGACAGAGGGGAATGCAGCGTATGGCTACTCCCTTCCGTGTTGCTCGAAGTTCTTCACGCATATAGGTTAGGGTACCGAAAAGAACATAGGATACCCTACATCGCGGAAAGTACTGATCCCGTGGGATTTTCGATAAACGGCTCGGCATATTTATACGACAAAATTATACGCGAGCGAAGCCGCGGGTAAAAGGTATTATTACATAAATAGAGTCTCAATAGACTCTTTTTTATGAATTACTAGCTTATAAAACTTTTTATATATTTTATATTATTTATCTTTCATGTACAGACACCACCCACTTACGATTTTATTATATGTATTGATAGGTACATTATCTTTGGTAGATTAAACTAACTTATTAACTGAGTACACAATACAAATATGCACAAAACAAGTATACAAACATACACAATGCTTCCATGCTGGTTTGGGAGAAATGAAAAAACATAGAATATACCAGCTGCTTCGCTTCCCGCGCAGATCGTAAAAGCCGGTCAAGGGATTGGGCGAAAATCTAAGGAATCTCATTAATAGGCGATGCGGCTAGCAACCCATCACTATTTTGATTCCGCTTTCCACCTTTACGCCCACTACGATGCTAAACGTGGCCTGTAGGTTTTATGATCTTGGGCTCTGTCTACCCCGCAAGGGATAAAGACGTGATAGTATGTATGTACGAGTACAATACAAATAACCGTCAAATCAGTAAGTTATTGCACAAAACAGTTTCCAACTAGACTACGATTTTAAAATATATGTACTTTAAAAGGCTCGAATTCTACGAACTGGAATATTTATGCGAACATGACGAACAAAACAATAAACAGGAACAGTTAACGATAATAACAAAGGTGTGTTTGTGAGTCAGGATACTATGAACTATAAAAATATAACTATATCAAAGTGGTCGGCAAAAAAAACTTGTTTTTCTCCCGTCCAAATCGTAAAAGTATGTCTAGGGAATGGGAACGCATTACCTAACCGAACTCAAAATTAATAAGTCTAGTCAGAGCATCTAAGTCTAGGTATCCAGGCCTTGTCAAAATGAATGAATACATTTTATAGGCGATGCTCTTTTTCTTTTCTACCTAATAGTCTACCATCAAGATAAACCTATGGGTTTTACGGCCCTAGGCTTTGTCTATTACGTAAGGGATAAGATGTGGTAGGTATGTGTTTGTATGAAACTAATTACTTACACTTCTTCATTGGGCGCGGTCCCCATTTGGATGGGTGACCACAATAGTGGCATAAAAATATCACAAACTTCTCTGTGCTGTCATCATTGGTGGCAGTTAGGGTAACCAACTTTTATTTAAGAGAAAAACAGTATATTTAGGGTGGAGAAACAAATCGAATTTAACTTACTGAAACAAGAAAGCGGGTAGACCTCATTAGACAACAAAATAAACATAAATTAGTCACCGGAGGATTTCATACTGCTATGATGGAGAAAAATATTATGGGAATGGCTCCCATTATCTTTTTTTTGGTCTTCCCCTATTTCTTCGACCTCTAACTTGCATTCCCAAAACTCTTTTCGTTACATGATTGTCGTTCCTCCTCATAACATGGCCATAACAACCTACTTATTACTTTTTATTTTTTAGTCACGGGTGCTACTTTCAAACTTCCTCTTACGTAGGTACTCATTTCTTTTTTTGTCCTTTAGAAGCCCTAAGAAGATGAAATAGGTGGATGAAGTTTTTCGCGGACGAAGTCGCGGGAAAATTGCTAGTAATATAGATTATGTACTACAGAAATATAGACACCAATTTCTGGTGTCACTACAGAGCAATGATCCGAATTGTGTTCAAGGAATCGAAAAGAAACTGCGTATGATTAAAGAGCAGGGTTGAAGGTGAGGGTGTTAATGTACTCGTATTATAAAGGGTGCCCGATTTTAATTGCTTCTCGCTTCGAGTCTTTTCCGAGCCTTCTACTTTCTTTAAGTAGGTCGATATTAATTTGAGGTAATCATTTTGTAGTTTTTACTTTTTTAGGGTTTCGTATACAAAGGGTGAAACGGGACTCTGCAATCCATCCGTCTGTCTGTTTGTCTGTCCGTCAGGGTTGTATCTCTGGTGCCGAAATAGGCATGAATGATGAACATGAAACTTTCATGAAATGACACATGAAATTTCCATGGATGTGTATATCTATTGCAACTATTACAATAAATATAAAAAACAAAATGAAATTAAAAAATAAAGCGGCGGTGCCCATCGGTTTTTTTCTATAGATATTATGTATCAGATATGTATAGACACCAAACCACAGATCACCATCATCATCATCATTTCGTGAAGGTGACACGGTCAATCGACCATGCACACCCTGGTATCAGAGTTCTTCGGAACCGCCTCTCGGCCTCTGACGTGGTTCCTTTAACGACTCAGATGGCAGCCGTGACCAACGGCTTAACGTGCCTTCCGAAGCACGGAATCATCTTTCTTATCAGACAATCAGGTGATTCATGCCTGCAATGTCCAAACCAACCTGGAAACAACTTAACAAAGTATGCTTCCCGTGGGAATCGAACCCACGACCCCCGGGTCAACAAGGCAAACGCCTTAACCACTGGACCACGGAGGGAGATAATTAAGAACAATAGTGTCCATGCAAGAAAAAGTTTGTTTACCCTCACAAGAGAGGTTGCATGGTTGATGTTTTATTGTTCTACATAAAAAAACATGGTTTGTATAGTTGTGGTATGAAGCTTTAGTGTGTGCGAATCTGACTCACAGTTGGCGAGCTTTAGTATACCTATATATTAACCTTATTAAAGTGACATCGTTTATAGTATTCGTTTCCGCCATAGTATATTAGTTATACAGTAGTTTCTAGATTTTGAAATTTTATAAGATGAAATTAATATAATATATGTATATCAAACTTTAAAATTGATAAAAAAGATACTTTTAAAACTTTTTCTTTCTATAAACTAGCGATGAAGAGAAAGTAATTAGTAATCAACCAATTTCTTTTAACTCATTATTTTTAATTGCTTGTTCATGTATAATGACAAAATCATGAAAAATAGTTCGTGCAACGAATATGAAAAAGAATCGTGGTAACGAAATAAGTTTCTTGTTTACGTTATCAAAAATATTTGCTTATGTTAATATTTAATTAACTTGCAGCCATTTGCAAGCTCATGTATATTCATAAATCCATTAATTAGTAACGCGAACACAAAAACTGAATTTACAATTCAATGTTACAAGTGATAAAAAATAATTAGAGTAAACAAATGCAACTTACCTTTGTAATCTCCGGAAAACCTAAATCAACTGGCTGGCATTCACAAAAAAGGAACAATCACAACAAAAACAAAAAAATAAAAGAACACTATGGCGCGAAAATGACAGTTCAGGACTGGCTGGTTTTAAAAATTGGATTTTCAAATTTGGAATGGATAGTGTCGCGGTGCATCGGTAGAGGCAGTGCGGTGCGGCGTAATGAATGGTCCGCAGTGAGGTGCTGCTTGAGCGGCTTTGTCGGTAAATGTGTTGCTTAAAACATGGCGCGACTGGTGCAATTTGATACTTGCTTTATGAAATATTTGCACGAATGTCGTTCGGAATACGGTCTTAAGCTGTCCCGCCACTATCTTAATTTTGCACATCTGTCTTGATGTCTCGTGGCGAGCAATTTATTTCTGTAGTTACAGCTAGATAGACGTAAAGTTACAGTTGTTTTATTTTTTTTGGAAGAATTAAATTGATTGGCTTGTGACCGTAAAAACCATCAAAAAAAAAAAAAACATAATTAAGTTAAAGATTGCCGGATAAAAAAAATCTAATTGAAGTTATTGTCGTCAATTTTGCGTATGCATCATGCATACGCAAAATTTAGGTTAATAGCGGGCTCATAGATATTATACCGCAAATGCATAATGTCAATCCTAACTAATATTGTAAATGCGATAGTGCGTTTGTATATTTTGTTAGTTTTTTCCACTTTCAACAAATTATCGTGAAATTTTGCATACTTATTGTCAGATGTACAAGTGTGATATAATCTCTGATAAAAGTGGAAGAGAGAAGTGGATTTCTGGTAATATCCAAATCTGTTATATGTTGACCCTATTACACATACATTATCTGTGCTAGAAAAACAGCAGGTACCTACAATATTAGTATTTATCTGCATTAAAACTTTATCGTAAAATACCAAAATCAGAAACGCGAACATACCGTATTTGCTTGAGCCGTTTCAGTCAGATTATACCAACTGGATTACTTAACGTATAAACCGTGTGAAGAAGTACATTATAAAACTTACATTTTATGTTTTATTTACTCTAAGGTCTACGTGAAATATTTAATTGATGGTCAAGTACCAAATGTTACCCGTCACGCTACAATCGTATAGCGGATAGATTCGCGCCGAATCAACTTGGCATTACGGCTGACAAATGTTAGTGGGGTCCATGTTGTGGGATCACAGCATCACATCTTCATGCCTAACGGGGCAGACTAAGTCTTGGGCGACCTCAATAAACGCAGCGGTTTACATGCTGTATAGCCTGCCACTTGATTAGCTCTGAGGTTGATTTCCAGTATGGCCATAAATTTGTTAGTCCTTTATTTTATCAAATTTGTCTGCGGATCCAGAGCTACGCAAGGATGGTAGGTGGTAGGCGTAAGGCAGGCCGCAAACTGAAGAGACTTTGCCTGCAGGGCGTTCATATTACGACCCCCGAATATATAATAATATATTATATTATTTGCCAACCACTCATATATAAATCCAGCAAACAAACTACCGCTCTTGATAGGGATGTCTGGAGACGAAAAGGGGAGGCCTTTGCCCAGCAGTGGGACAGTCAAATAGGCTAATAAAAAAATAATTATATTATTTGGTTTTTTAATATTTAGCAATTGCATAAGGAGATGCTTTGGTCGTATACACTCTGATCGATGGGCACATGCAACCAGAATCTGGACTCTGACGAAAAAGAGGAAAACCTAGAACCAGACGGACGGACGACCTACCACATTTTGAAAGACATTGGAGGTCATTTGCGAAGGACAAGGAATGGTGGAAACAAAGAAGGGAGGTTTTTGCCGTGGGACAGGATAGATTAAATTTTTTTTTTTAACAAAACAGTAAAACCGACTTCAACCCTATACGCAAATGTACAAACTGGAATTAAAAATTGGGTTTTAGTAGGTGTGGTAGTTTAATCAAAATAGAGGAACAATGTCGTCATCAACTTGTCTTGATTCGCGGAAGAATTAAACAGAAATATGGCATACATGTACAATTTTTTTTTTGTTTTTTTCTAAAAGCACTGGATACATTTCGTTAAAAAAAACCCTTTGAAGTTCAGTCAAAACAGAGGAGTATCGTTTTCATCAATTTGTCTTGATTCGCATGAGAATTTTGACAACTTTGAGAAGTTGAACGGCATACTTAGACATTTTTTTTTTGGGTTTTTGTTTATTTTTTCAAAAAGTGCTCGATACATTGCGACAATTTTTTATGGGACCACCTCTAGAGCATTACCAATCAAAAAAGAGAATCACTAAAATCGATCCATAACTGCCTGAGTAATCGCGTAACATACATAAAAAAAAAACATAAAGACGAATTGAGAACCTCCTCCTTTTTTGAAGTCGGTTAAAAAATAGAGACGTGCTTAGCAATGGGCGAAAGATGGTCTGAGGTGATGATTGAGTAAAATAATAAAAACTATCGTTTTGTGCCTGGCCCTTAAAAATCTGATACGGCATTATCAACAAAAGTAGAAACGTGAATTATCAACTGCTATTAGGCACGTTAAGCCGTTGGTCCCGGCTGTCATCGTTGATGGCAGTCGTTAAGCTATGTCAGATGCCTTAAGGCAGCTTGGAAAATCTGACGCCAGTGTTGGCCACTTACACATACGAAAAACAAACAAACAACTGCTCCCCACTTCCGCGTTATCGTAGGATCTGGGAATGGGCGAAAATCTAATGCCTCATCTACACAATTGCAGATTATCGACTAACATCGAAAAATTTTTTTTAATGTTTTTTTATACGAACAAATCACACAGAGCTAGCCCCAAAGTAAGTTCGAGACTTGTGGTTTGGGATACTAACTCAACGATAGAATATTTTATAACAAATACATATATAGATAAACATCCAATACCCAGGTCAATCTGAAAAAGATCGTTTTTCATTTTGACCTGACCGGGGATCGAACCCGGGACCATCCGTGTCGCAGCCTGGCGTGTTGACCACTGCGCCACGGAGCTCATAAAATTGCACAGTACATTGCTGTTTAACTCACAAAAGCTCTTGAGAGTCTTTAATCCAACGCAGCAATGTACAGTTAAACAGGGTAAAATGTATAGTGAATCGTCACGATGATGGCCGGTAGTCGGCGATTGTGTAGATAAGGAATAATGTCAATAGGTGATGCGGCTAGCAACCCCACATAATTATGATTCCGTTTTCCACCTATACGCACACCAACACACTAATCGGGGCTTTTAGTGTACATCGGTTAGAATCTTGGCATTTTAACTGACAAATGGTTGTGAGAACTAATGTTGCTCTATATGGAGAAGATTTATTAATTGTTAATCATATTTGCATGACTGGATTGTGAGAAAGGTCAGGAAAAGAGGAAAGAGTCAGCTGATTTACATTTGCCTATCTGTTACCTGCGACTTTGCCCGCCGGATATATAACCTATGTCCTTCTCAGTGCCCTAATTTGTGTGTATGCAAAATTTCATGATAATCGGTTCAGTAGGTAAGGCGTTATAGCGTAACAAACAAACAAACTCACTTTCGCATTTATAATATTATATAGGATTAGGATATTTATTTAAGAGTATTGGTGTTAAAATCTGGAAATAAAAAGCCCCAAAAAAGATGCGAGTGGAAAAAATTCCTTGACAAGGCCCAGACCCACTCGCGGCTGTAGTGCCTTGGATGATGATGATGATGATGATGATTTAAGCTAAGTGGCTGGTAGATAGACCGATAAAATAATTGAACCGTAATCCATCAACAAGATTAAAACATACTTGGGAAGAACCATCACATGAAATTGCTGTAGAATCAATGTGTGAAATTGTGAAAGTAGACCTGAAGCTCCCATAAAGCAATCAAAGAACAAACACACAAGAATTTGAATTGATATTTACATATTGTAATTTTTATTACCTATTTATTGTTAAATTGACGAGCTCCATGGCGCAGCGGATGACACGGATGGTCCCGGGTTCAATTCCCGGTCAGGTCAAGATGGAAAATGACCTTTTCAGATCAACATGGGTCTTGGATGTTTATTTATATATGTATTTGTAATAAAATATAGTATCGTTGAGTTAGTATCCCATAACACAAGTCTCGAACTTACTTTGGGGCTAGCTTAATCTGTGTGATTTGTTCGTATATTTTTATTTATTGTAAAATTAAATAGACCAAACGATTGACCTCAGATCGTTGTTCAGTGTGGGCAGTTGATATACATTTCAATTAAGATATCCATGTGTATAAATATTTAAAGGCCCATAAACTCTAGGCGTTTATTGATTGCTGCGGATGTAGGTTGTGCTTAATCTACCAAATTCTCTCAGGTAAGCCCATTGATATGTATACTTGAAAGGATAGATGTGTTGTGCCCAAAACTTTTCTGCATTTTTTGTATAAAACATGTGTCAATTGAGTTTGAATTTGTGGTCCCCAATAGAAATTAAAACTTAATTGTATTACATTTTTTTGTCTTTGCCCTAACTTTTTTATTTATCTATGGCACAGTCTTTGGTCTTTTTTGCCTGGAGAAAATATAAGACAGTCGGTCCTTTGGTACTATAATTATTATCTTCTTTGCAGTTTGTGCACGGTGCCGCAAAACGTAGTGAATATATGACTTTTGGTGCCGTTCCGTTTGTCTTGAAAACAATTTCTTGTTATTTTATCGAAAGCGATCCTTTCTTTTTCGATAAAGATTGAGACTGAAGTTTCTAAGAGTAGATCGTTCGTGAGAAGGAAGCAAAGTCGTTAGCATGAAGACGGCTGATGCGGAAAACTGGTGGAAATATTTATGTACTCCAGATCTTTAACAATTAACAATAATTAGAAATTAAGTAAATAAATAAATATATACGGACAAATCACACAGATTGTGCTAACCCAAAAGTAAGTTTGAGATTTGTGTTATGGGATACTCACTCAACAATACTATATTTTATTACAAATATATAATAGAAACATCCAAGACCCAGGCCAAAGATAATTTTTCATCTTGACTTGACCAGAGATCGAATACTAGACCATCCGTGTGGCAGGCAGGCGTGTTGAACGCTGCGCCACGGAGCTCGTCAATTTAGTGTGCTCGTCAATCGCTGGAGCGTTATCCACCAGGGTGTGCATGTTCTACTGACCGTGTCACCTACACGAAATGATGATGCTATGAAATTCAATATTTAGATGTAGCAACGCATCTTCACTTTAAATCTGTGGGTAAGCCAAAGCTTTGAATACATAAGGAGGATTACAACTACGCTGTATGACTCGCTGAGTATAGCTTAATCTTCATAGATTATTATCTCGTTTTACTTAGGAGATTTGTTATTTAATGAGTAGTTTTGAAACTTTGATGCTGAACAAGTAAACTTGATTTTATAAGTTCATTTATGATCCATTATAAAATCTTTAAGAAGCTCGACGGCTGGGCATGTTAAGCCACTCTCTCTCCCACGTGCCGCGTCAAGCGTGGTTCATAGGAGATAGGTTTATTTGTTTTTGTGTGTGTAAGTGGCCAAAACTGGTATTAGATTTTTAAGCTGCCTAATGGCATCTGACATAGCTTTACTATTGCCATCATTGATGAATGCCAGGACCAACAACTTAACATGCCTTCCGAAGTATGATCCTTCATACCCATGTCCGAGACATTTTTATGCCACTGCGGTGGTATACCACCTACGCCACCCATGTATGCCCATTGGAAACCACGCCCAGATTTGCTTAACATATGTAAACCCTAATAATGTCTCCTGGTTTAAGTCTGACCACAAGTGGCATACAAAGCTCTCCCAAAATATTGCATTTCTCTAAACGTCTTGCTGCTCGTTCAGGCCGCAGAGCCTCTTAATGGTCTCAGTTGCATTATTCGAAAAGGCTGAGAGCATTCGCAAATTAAATAGCAAAGCTGATAGCTTAAGTCAGGTAACTTTCAGCCTTTTAGTTGTACTAACTAACTATGGGTGAACTTTAGAAAAGCTAGCACGATTTGTAATATCTGAGGATTGGATCTCAGAGAACTCGTTTGTTTTTTTTTTTCAACAATATGACTTTTAAGCGTTCAGCTGTAATTAAAATTTTCATACAAAATCAGGATTTGCCCTTAGTTGGGGCCGCTCGTACAACCTAATAAGCCTAACTTACCTAAATTGGTTTTTAAATAGCATTACAATGCTCGGTATATTACTTGAATTTAAATTATGTGATGCAAAAGAACTCGCCACTGGTAGGTTTTAAACAGACGACTCTTAGGTTTACTACTTTATATGAAAGTAAAAGCTTATAATTTTAAATGGCGCGCCACCGGACTTTAAAAATGGTGTCCTTATTAAAGAGGAAAGTAAGTTCTATCGATTTGCAGAATATCTAAGGAATTATGGGAGTGGACTGGAATCGCCAGAACCGAACGACTGTTTCGCCTGGCGAGGGATAGAGAGGAGATGAGACAGCTGACAGTCAACATCCAATAAGGGAGATACTGAAAGAAGAAGAATATTTATTATTGACTCTACAAGGCAAATGAGACTGGAAGAGAAATTCAAGATCGGACTCGACGCAGGTACCATGACCAAATTGCAGACGTTCTTGCTATATGGGCAAGTCAGGATTACCCGAAACCGGCGAGCATGTATGAAAAGAGTGATGGATGTAGATGAAGCGAGAGAGTTTTGTAAGGATCATCGCTTAATATTGGGCCAAGAAAAATCATCGACACGCTAAGAAAAAGAAGGATCGTAGCCAGTGGTGGTTGTTGGTCTCCATGGGAAAGAGGCGTGATAATATGTATGTCATCATCATCATCATCAACGGATCTTTGTAAGTCTCCACTGCAGGAGCACGACCCTCTTTGTACTACCAGAGCCATTTATTAGCCAGGGCAGTCAGATGATTTGGCCTACACTCTCCAAGCTGGCCAGACGGGTTGGAGAGGTCTCTTTGATGTTTATAGCTTTGTTTAGCTTGTGTTTCCTTAGTCGACTTCTACGAGTTAGTAGACTTGGAGTGGTCCTATTCTACTCTGCCGGGAAACACACGGCAAGCAATATGCATGTAACAATATGTGTGTATGTATAGGGAAAAGCTGTAATGAAAGTCCAGCGAACTAAATCACCTCGCGACGACCCTCGTCCGGCCGGCCGATGGCGGTGTGTCTTTATCACCCTATCTCGTAAATTTCGATAAGCCTATTGGCCGCACGCGGTAGGGATTTGATGAAAAATTGCCCGTTTAGGCTACAAAATTACTTAGGTCTTAGGCTCCAAGGTAGTCCCATAAAATTGTTGTCGCAATGTTTTGAACACTTTTTGAAAAAATAAACAAAATCCCAAAAAATTGTAAGAGTATGCCGTGCGGTTTAACTTATTTGTATTTTATTCTTATGCGAATCAAGACGATGATGATGAGAACGTTACTCCTCTGTTTTGACTGAACTTCAAAGGTGGTCTTATAATATGTTTATAGAAATGTATCCAGCAGCTTTTAGAAAAACAAAAACCAATAAAAAATTATGCCGTTTGGTTTAATTTTATTTCTGTTTAATTATTTCGAGAATCAAGACAAGTTGATGAAGTTGTTGTTTATAAGCTTCTAGCTTATAAACATCCAAGAGACCTCTCCAACCCATCTGGCCAGCGTGGAGTGTGTAGGCCAAATCCTCTTACTGCTCTGGTTGAGTTGAGAAAGGGTTGTGCTCCTGCAGTGGAGACTAAAAATAGACCTAAAGATGATGATGTATTCTTAGCTAAGGGATTTCATCTACATAAATTTGGATTCATCGAAATCCAAAGGATTTTAATAGCAAACCTATACTACGAGTATGTACCTAGCGAACGTGCAATTGTTTGCCACACTAGGCCGGCTGTGCGCCGTGCAGCAGGATTCCCACGGCGCGTCGCCGAACTCTGATGCAACTCCGGTGTCTAATGTCAGAGGTTCTCGTTTTTTGTGCGCCGTTAGCCCTGCACTAGCGGCGCTTGGCGTAAACTATAAGAGGTTTGAAAGTGTATTTGGTTGAAATTGGTATCAGATTCCACGCTGCCTATAGGCAAAGACAATATAATACTAAAGTAATAGACTGCCCACCTCATACAAAAATATTGGACCAAATTAAGGTTGCGAAAAGCAGGCGAATGTATGGCGCAGGAGAGTTGCTTGCTACTCGATACTAGATGGCGGTAATCTGCGTTAGCCTTTAACTTACTAAATATACGGTGTCATTTTAAAATATTATGCCAAAAATATTGTTTTGATTTATGGCGCAGGAGAGGTGCTTGCTACTCGATACTAGATGGCGGTAATCTGCGTTAGCCTTTAACTTACTAAATATACGGTGTCATTTTAAACTATTATGCCAAAAATATTGTTTTGATTTTTAATAAGATATATTTGTGAATCATGTTTTTATATTCTTATAGTACGGTAGATACAATGTTGTGTAGATTCGAGTGGCGCTATCTATGCGAGTCTCTGACAACAAATCGTACAATTAAGGCGTTGAGACCACATGCTATAGGCATTAATAATGACGGTTGGGATCAAGAGTTTTAACGTGCCAATCCAAGTGGTAACTAGACATGGAAGTGCTTGTGCTAAGACTCCAATGGTAAGGGATGCAATACGTTGTATAACATTTTGGGTAACCTTCTGCTCTTCGCGCGAACTCAAGGTAATACGATCCCAGGAATTACGTCACAAGCAATGAAACCACTATTTTGGACGATTTTTCAGCTACATGCCTGCAAATTAAGTGGCCTTCAGGTTTGCTTCATGACTTTGGGTTCACTGCTGCACTTTTCTCAAAGTACCTAATACAATCTTCGGAATATTTTCACAAGCAATGAAACTTATCTATCTATATTTTGGACTATTTTCAGATACCTGCAAATCAAGTGGTCTTTAGGTTATGTTTACTCCGTAAGTAATAAGGTCGTGATTAGTATGTATACAGTATACTAGCAGCGTGCAACCAGTTGCCACACGCGGCAGGCAGTGCGCCGTGGAGCAGGATTCCCACGGCGCGTCGCCGAACTGCAACTCCGCATGCAACTCCGGACTCCGGTCTAATGTCAGAGGTTCTCGTTTTTTGTGCGCCGTTAGCCCTGCACTAGCGGTGCTTGGTGCAAGTTGGAAGAGGAAACGTTATACGTCTGTGTTAGTGGTTGCAACTGGTATTAGTAAAAGAATACTATCTATTCTTAACATCCTGATATTTATTTATATATGTGTATATATATGTATATGTTGTTAATTAGTAATATGTATGTATTTATGTAAATGTTATTTGTATCTATTTAAGTATGTTTATGCGGTATGTTATCTGTGTAGGTAAATATTGTTTTTTATTTGTCATATTCGTGCACGCCATTTACCTTTTATGTCCCTTTTCCTCTCGCAGGTCTACTGGAAGAAATTTCTTTTGAAATAAGTAGTACCTATGTACTGAAGTCTCCTTTTGTAACTTTGTTTCTTTTACTGTTTAATGTGTACATGAATAAATAAATAAATAAATATATTCTTTGGGTACCTCCAAAAATCGGCAAGGGTCGTTCGTAACTCGCGGTATAATACTCTGTGAAATTTTGATCGTTTATTCAGATCGTAGTTTGAATAACTTTTTAACCGACTTCAAAAAAGGAGGAGGTTCTCAATTCGTCTGTATGTTTTTCTTGTATGTATGTTACGCGATTATTCAGTCAATTATGGATCGATTTTAGTGATTCTTTTTTTGTTCGATAGGTAATGCTCCCGAGATGGTCCCATAAAATTTTTATCGCAATGTATTGAGCTCTTTTTGAAAAAATAAACAAATACCCAAAAAAATTGTAAGAGTATGCCGTTCGGTTTAAACTTATTTGTATTTTATTCTTGTGCTAATCAAGACGATGATGATGAGAACGTTACTCCTCAGTCAAAAGACTGAACTTCAATGGTGGTCCTATAATATTTTTTATCGAAACGTATCCAGTGCTTTTAGAAAAAACCGGCCAAGTGCGTGTCGGGCCACGCGCAGTGTAGGGTTCCGTAGTTGCGAATGACAACTTTGAGTTCACACTATTCACACTCGCACCTTACAGTTTACCGACCAAAAACATCTAACAATGAAAATAGTATGAAATTTTACAGTTTATAAGTTGGTTGCCTATAACTTTTTAGTTTGTACTTACTACTCAGCTCTGATAGTTTTCCTTTCAACTTCAGTATATATGCTACTGCTGTAATTTTTTTCACGTATCTATATATAACCGTTTAGCAGATAGAGGGGGGGGACACTTACCTCTAACAAAAATTCGCACTTTAAAACCAAATATTTCGGAAACGGAGCCCTTAATCAAAAAATGGTGTTCTCAACCTCACAATATTTTTAAAAGACCTATTTAACGATACCCCACACAATAGGTAAATAGAAAAAAAAAAATTACTCCCTCACTTTACTTGTATGGGAGCTACCCTAAAAAAAATTTTTTTTCAAGATTTTATTCTACCACTTTTTTGCCATGATTAATATACATACCCATACCAAATTACAGCTTTCTAGTACTTATAGTCTCTGCGTAAAACCGCGGACGGACAGACAGACAGACAGACAGACAGACAGACAGACAGACAGACAGACAGACAGACATGGCGAAACTATAAGGGTTCCTTGTTTACTACGGAACCCTAAAAATCAACCAAAACCAAAAATATTGTACTAGTATGCCGCTTAGTGTAATTTATTTCTGTTGAATTTTTCGCGAATCAAGACAAGTTGATGACGACGTTGTTCCTCTATTTTGATTGAACTACCACACCCACTAAACCCTAATGTTAAGTTCCATTTTGTACATTTAAGTATAGGGTTGAAGTCGGTTTTAGTTTTTTGTTGAAAATAATTATCCTATTTACTTTAACGGTCTTAATCTTTTTTTTTATATGTCATAGGACGGCAAACGAGCAAGCGAGTTACCGGATGGTAAGTGATCATCACTGCCTATAGACAACTGTAATACCAGAGGTGTGATGAGAGCGTTGCCGACCTTTTATTCTTCCGTTTCCGTTTATACAACCAAACCACCAACGGCAAAACTAATGTCTGTTTGTCTGTTACAAAACAGAGTTACTTTTATAAAATTATAATGGATTTTCTAACTCCTCTCTGGTCCTCGTAGCTTGCGCCGCGGCAGAGTCTGCTCGCTCGCGTAGATCGCGCGATAACCGCTTTTGTGCCGTTCAGGGACAAAGGTCTGCGATTGTTTCGGACGTCGCGGAGAATACGTAACTGTACGCGACACCGTCTCGAGATAGCTAATTACATTTTGTCTATTGTTCTGGAATTCAAAGATTGCGTTGAAAGGAGGTCTTGGAGATACCTTTACCGTTTTTATACAGCACGCGTTACTTAGAACTGATTATGGGATGCGCGAGACTTACGAGCCACGAATCGTCAATAGCGGAAGTTAGTTGTGACTCGGTTTCGCATGATAGTATTCATTCATCATCATCTTTTTTAGTGTCCACTGCAGGAGTGCACTGTACTATCAGAGCCATATATTATAAGCCTTTGAATATAAGATATTAGCCAGAGCAGTCAGAGGATTTGGGCTACACTCTCCTCGGTCCTCGCTGGCTAGACGAGGTTGGAGAGGTCCCTTTTATGTTTATAAGCTTTGTTTAGCTTGTGTTTTCAAAGTCGCCTTCTACGACATCCACGGGAAGACTTGAAGTGGTAGGTATTATTCTACCCTGCCGGGAACCACACGACTAGAATTGAAAATATTAGCATGGTGATATCATCTTTGATTAATTACGAAGTTCCTTTAGAGTTGCACTTTAATTATACACATATGGCACTACGTGCTATGTTTTATAGATATTTAAATAACGACAAACTATAAAAAACATTTTCGATTATTGTGTAGATTACTATTTTATCTTTAAAATAAATTCGTACTATCATTTTTACGCTCTTACACATTCTGATTAGTAACTAGCAAAGGACCTATCATAATGTAACGGTGGTTTTTAGAAATTTAGCTTGTGCGTTTGCCAGAGCTCATGCTTTTGGATAAGACATCTATTCCTGTGGAATTATAATGTCTATAATATTAGTATGGATATGGATTCGTGATTCTACCGTCTTCTACTTGATCATTTCATTTTCATCCTAGTCGAATAAATCCTATTGAGGCATAAAGTTAATGGGACAGTTAAAAATCATTTGATATTTAGTGACAATACCAAGCGAAATTCAAAACATTACGATTTTTAGGTCATAGCCCACTTATACAACTCCGCTCCCACCCGACTCATTTAATATCATTCAAATATGAGCTTTTGGTCGTGACCGTTAGATATATTTTATAGTGGTAACATAAATTAGCAGGCAGCTCGCTGTCAGCGAGCTTACCGCTATCAGACTGCTCGGTAGTTGCCACCTCGCTGTCCACGCGCTGGGTACAATACAAGCGGTCTGCGCGGTGTCCGCACGCTGACTGCTAGCAGTCGCCGCGGAACATCGGGGTAGGCCATTCACGAATTATCTACCAAGTAGCTGGGTGCCTGCTAGCTGTCAGTGCGTCGACCGCTGGGCGCCTGCTAGCTATCGGTGCGTGGACCGCGAGCAATCCACTCCCACCCAACACGGCTCTAAACTAATACAGTTTAGAGCCGTGTTGGGTGGGAGCGGTGTTGGAGCAGAGTCGTGTAAGTGAGCTATGACCTTTACTCTTAATAAATCTAATTTCTCTCAGTAAAATATTATTTATTTACACTAAGTTTTTTAATTTCAGATTTACCAATAAATACAAACACTATTTAATATTGAACAAAATCACAGTTATACCTACTCACATATTCAGGGTGCTAAAATGCTTTGAGGGTAATAAAACTCGTTTGATGATAGTCTTCGAATTACGAAGACTATTACCAAAACTAGTTAGTGATTCTAGCTAAAACGTGAGTCAAACCGAGATTATTATTAGTTCTAAACTGTTAAAGACTTCACCAGAAATCAGAAGTGTTTTCATAAGAATCTGAAAAGAAGACATCATTTGAAGGCCCTGCATCATCGGTAGATTCATAGTTGGAGAGATCAAACTTATCAGCCAAGAAAGTATCAGGGGCGTAGGTGCTACTTTTTTCTGTCGAGAAGAAACTGTCAATTCTGCTTGTTGTATGATCTTCTTTTTCTGTTTCAGTCTCTTCTGTTTTATTATCTGTAGTTGTCTCTGGCTCTTCAGTGGCCTTCTGTAAAGGTGTGGTGGGGCGGCAGAAGCCTTCCCAGAAGAACCAGCCGTTGGGGCAGATGAAGACCTGGGGTTGGATCTTGCCTTTCTTAGAGAGGCACACGTAGTAGTGGTTGAGGCTGGCAGGAACTACGCCAGTTTGGCCGACCTCTGTGCAGGTGGGGATGGGCTTTTCGCTGCATTGTCCTTTCAATAGTTGTACCTAGAATCAAAATTAATTAGAGATTTATATGTGGTTCCCGGCAGAGTAGAATAGGACCACTCCAAGTCATCCCGTGGATGTCGTAAAAAGCGACTAAGGAAAAACAAGCTAAACAAAGCTTATAAACATCAAAAAAAAAAAATTAAAAAAAATTAAAATTTAAATTAAAATTCATTTATTTCAGATATCAAAGATCCATACAAAAGAGAAATATCAAAGAGACCTCTCCAACGCGTCTGGCCAGCGTGAAGAGTGTAGGCCTAATCCTTTGACTACTCAAGCTAATAGTTATGGCTCTGGTAGTACAGAGAGGGTCATGCTCCTGCAGTGGAGACTAGAAAGACCTGATAATGATGATGATGAATACCTACTGAACTATTATATGCCAGAAGCGTAGTAGTAGTATCTCCCATACATTTAATAATTGAATTGCGATTTCATGTTTTCCAAGTCATCCCGTGGATGTCGTAAAAGGCGACTAAGGAAACACGAGCTAAACAAAGCTTATTAACATCAAAGAGACCTCTCCAACACGTCTGGCCAGCGCGGAGAGTGTAGGCCAAATCCTCTGACTACTCAGGCTAGTATATGGCTCTGGTAGTACACAGAGGATCGTGCTCCTGCAGTGGAGACTAGAAAGACCTGATGATTCATGTTTTCAGACATAATGAAGTCACCCTCCTTGTGTATCTGATCTGAAGGTTTTTTTGAGTCGCGTCTTCAATTGCGATGCAGACCCTAGGATCCACTCAAATCAGTTTAATAGTTTTCCTTTTTGTGTTCATAACTTTAGATTATAGATAGAGACTGATGTTCCTACACTTGATGATAGAGTGAGTTGATTAGTCTAAGATAGTGAAGGTCAAAAGAGTACTAAAATTAGTCTGATGTATTAAATGAAATAATATTGATGGTCGCGAGCTTCCAAATGAGTCGATTTCTGCCTGTTCTACTTAAAATATTATTTATCTAAATGTTGCCTGTAGGCCAAATCCTCTGACTGCCCTGTCTAATTTAGTAGTACTGAGAGGGTCATGCTCCTGCAGGAGAGACTAAAAAGACCTGAGGATGATGAAATGTTCGATGAATGACGAGCTCCGTGGCGCAGCGGTCAACACGCCTGCCTGCGACACGGATGGTCCCGGGTTCGATCCCCGGTCAGGACAAGATGGAAAATGATCTTTTTTAAATTGACCTGGGTCTTGGATGTTTATCTATATAAGTATCTATTATAAAATATAGTATCGTTGAGTTAGTATCCCATAACACAAGTCTCGAACTTACTTTGGGGCTAGCTCAATCTGTGTGATTTGTCCGTATATATTTATATTTATTTAATGTTGCTTACCGAGCACTGTGCGATCTGCGGGTTGTAGCCGTAATGTCTAGGGCAGTGAGCTTCTCTATGGTCTGCCGGTCTACCTTCAGGGAACCCGTCTGGAGGAGAACAGAGGTGGAACTTGCGGCAGTCCACGGCATCGGGGAAGATTCCAACCTGAAAACGTTTGCATATTTTGTTTTGATAATAAATAACAAAGGATTGGAATTTTTGGCGGGAAGTCAAGACTTTCAGTTAGGGGTTCGCTGAGAAGATGATTTTGCAAAGTGTTTTTTAATGGACTTTATAATATGAAAAAGGTGTAATTTGGTGTTACCAATGCTCGTGCTCATGATAAATGTGTGAAATAGTTAGACTATCATATGAACCGTATAGATTTGTCACCAGAAGCTCTCATAAACCAAGCAAAGGACTTACGCCATCTTTGTTTGCTACTTGTCAAACAACAACAACAACAACATCGACTTTGTGCCTATCTCTTTAAACTGTATAGTTTTGGGTTATTCGCACCGTGGTGTGAAATCACCCATTTAAAAAGAGTTATTGGGCAATTCGCACCGCGGTGCGAAAGATCCCATTCAAAAAGGGCTCTTGGGCCATTCGCACCGCGGTTCGAATCGCTTGTGGTGCGAAACGATTAAAGACCCGGTAGAACATACATTCTACTTTTTATCTTTTCCCAACCAGCGTAGAAGATATTATAACTAAACGCTAGATTAACTGTAAAGTTTATTTATTATGAAGATTGTTTTAGCTGGAAACATTACTGGCACATTCCCAGTGGATCAGTGCAACCTACAAAGGACAATAAAACACAAACTCATGATGAAACCGCATAAGATCGTGATCTAAAGTGCCACCAAATGTCAAGGGTGCGATAAACTCAATTTATTGGTAAGCTGTTTACATGCTGTAAGATAATTCATGTCTTATAAGACATTGGATGCAAGTAAGAGTAGTTTTCAATAATGTTTGTCCATTCTCATTATCATCCGTGATTTTTTGCAGGTTATGTTTCAAGCAAGTATCGTATTGATTAAATTCAATCCTGAAGTAATTATCGAGTCCTATTAAGGTTAACCTATTAAAAGGCTACAAATATAAGAAAATAGTAAGATGTCTTAAGTCCACCCGGAGGTAAAACCTTAATACTTTTTCATTAACTAGGAATTATTAGATGAAGGAGACATTCATCATGTACCAGAATTCGGTAGTTGCCTAATGTTAAGATTATATAAAATTTGTTTCTAATGAGACTAATTTCTATCTAAAAACACTATAAAGAACACTTTTAATTTGATATCGATTCGTTAAGTGATCTTAAAGCTTTTTTAAAGTTGGGTGAATAGGACCATTTTTTAAAGTATGAAAATCTTTAATTACAATTATACTGTATTTTAGTCTGCTAAATTTATAGCAACTTTTATTATGAAACCATTACCATAAACGAAATATTTCGTATAGCTACCAAACAAAGTTCTCACGCCACCCATACAAAATACAAGCTTGTGACGTCACAAATATGTAGGCATTTCAGCAGCGCGTTTTCACGTCTAAAAATTTACGTCTAAAAACATGTGTCTTTAAAACTTTTATAACTGAAAGAGTTTTTTGTTTAGTAATGTATTTCTGTCACTATTGTGTTTATTTTTGGCAGGACTTTACATAGCAACATGAAAAAAATTTTAGTCAACATGCCCATTGATCTACATAAGTGCTTCTGATTTCAAAACATTACATGTTACAAATATGATGGGGTTGCGATGTTTTTCTTCATGTTTGTTATAATTGCTGCGATAAAATTTAACCGAGTATTTAAGATGTTAACATCAACCGAATATTTTCTAGTTGACTGATCCATCTCTAGCCACGAGACAGTCATAATTAAAGACGGTACAGAAATAAAACTAGCTAAGAGTGTTCAGAGTGATGGCATAACGTTTGACTGACTTTGTTATTAACAAAATAAAGTACCTACTTGTATAGTAGAGTAAAATAACTGATCGTTTTTAGAGAAACAGCCTTACAACATCGGCCGTTTTTTGTCTAGTAAAAATTTAAATAAATATGAAAAAATAAAAAAGTGCAATTTAATATCTTCTGCCCTCAATAGCCGTGTCTAGCCAAGACAACATCACACCGCGTACAAGAAGCCTTACAACCGAAGTCGTATCTTCCGGCGTCTTTGTGTCTAATAATAAAATTGGAAAAGGTTCGGATTTGCAAATCATTGAATCAAGGGGAGCCATAAATGTCATAACGGTGTTTTGATAAGCTCCAGTTTGTATTGTTTCAAATGTCAAGTAAACAACATTGTAAACCAAAAGTTATTTTATTATGTTTATAAGATAAGCGTGTTGACGTTATTATTGTTTTAATTAGTAAATTATCATCATCATAGCCGTAAAAAGTCCCCTACTGGACATGGCCTCCTTCAAGAATTTTGTATCATGATGGGGTTTTGTCATACTCACCACGCTTGGTGGGAGACGAGTTAATAAGTGCGGTTTGTTTGGTTTATCTCAGTTTCAAAGCTCATTGAAACCGTTCTTTAAGAGTCCCACGTAGAGCCAAAATCCCATACAAACGTAGTTTGGTTTTAGTTTTACAACAGTTAAGCCAATCTCAACCAAATTTCGTACATATGACCGGATAAGGCATATAAATAACATGGATCTAAGAATAATAAATAATAAATAAATATATAGGGACATATCACACAAATTGAGCTAGCCCCACAGTAAGTTGTGAACTTGTGTCGCAGGATACTAACTCAACGATACTATATTTTATAATATATACTTATTATAGATAAACATCCAAGACCCAGGTCACTCTGAAAAAGATCGTTTTCCATCATGACCTGACCGGGGATCGAACCCGGGACCCCCGTGTCGCAGGCTGGCGTGTTGACCGCTGCGCCACGGACCTCGACGACATATTGATGTTTATAATCAGATTTCAATTTTAAAAACAATACCTATACAAAATTACAGCGATTAGAAGTTTCGTATCGAAAACTTCTACTCTTAACTGTTGTAAAACTAAAACCAAACTACGTTTGTATGGGATTTCGGCTTTTACGTGGGAGTCTTTAGCAAGGGAATGTAATGCAGTTTGTTTGGTTGGGACTACAGGATAAAAGATCTAGGAATGCTACTTGCAAACAAAAAATCAGCTTCATCGGTTAAGGAGACACATGAATTTTACTGGTTCCAGTGCAACACCTATCTGAAATAAATAATTTGAAAAAAAGCGATAGGTATTTAAAAATATTTTTCTGCGACGCTTTACTTAACGTTTTTGTGAAAAGTGGCCGGTTTTGGACAAACAGGTTTAAGTTTCACGTTCATACTTTAAACTATAGACAGTAGTTAATAAAATAGTTTGAAGAGAAATCTAGTGCCTCGCAGAAATTTATAATGATCTACCCGCCAAATGATTTGTTTCAAATGGGTAAGCATTGGATGGATGGCAGTCTGGATTGAGTTTCTTTCGGCGTCTTCTTCTCACCATGGTCATTACGAAACGGTAGTAGTTTTTCGATGTTGCATATTAAAAATTAAAAATAATAAGAAAGTAAAAAATATGACGTTTAAAAAGAGATACAATTATCCAATTTTGAATAAAAATCTTTGACTTTGACTTTGGACCCCGAAAAATTCATATTTTTGAACATTTATAATGACTTTATACAAGGATTGCAACTAAATATCGTACCCCTAGCATATAAAGCTGTTAAGATAGTATACTCTATAAATTTACCTTCACCTGCCACCAAATACTAGCCATTGTATAAATTCGCATCCCTTCGGCCCTAATTCCGCGGCTTGCTTCATCCGGGGATCCCCTGAATTATTATAGGCTTTTAACACCGGACTTACACGGATACAACCGAAGGTGGCCTGTTTTATTTAGAAGGTAGTTTTGAAGATTAGCTTTTGAGGTTAAAAACCCACAAACATTTGCGAACTATAACAGCGAAAAATAAATTCAGATATTATACCTACATACTATTCAACCATTATAATATATATTATTGTTTATATAATATATATGATATTGAGACTTGGGGTTCTTTAAAATACGGCAGCGAGTCAGCACCTCATCTGGTGTTGCATCTGCAAAGAGGAGGAGCTGATTCGCCCATGGACAATTGGACATATGTCTATGGGTTACTGCCATCATTTGGATGGGTGTTGGCAAGTAACATAAAAATAGATCGAGCTTCAGAAGGCACGTTAAGCTGTGATCACTTTCCATCAGGTGGCTCGGTTGCCGTCAAACATACAATTAAAAAAATCTACTCTATTTAGACAATGACACTGAATTTATTTAATTTTCTAGCTATTTGATATAATACTAGCTTTTGTCCGCGGCTTCGCTCGCGTTAAGAAGTATAGTTTACGGTAGAATTGATCAAAATCCTTTTTTAGCGGATGCCTACGTCATAACATCTACCTGCATGCCAAGCCCGATCCGTCCAGTGGTTTGGGCTGTGCGTAGATAGATCACTATGTCAGTCAGTATAGTTCCGAGCTTTGAGTTACGAGTATATATATTTAGATATATAGATATATGATCAGCAAAACAAGCGCCACCCACCATTTTATTCTCCTTCATCAAATCAAATTAAAAATAAGTAAAAAAGTAGTTTGGTAGTAAATATCTTGTAGATTATTGTATAACTATTTATCGATAGCAATATTTTTTTTTACAGATTTCTACTCTTTATTTACCAAATGGAAAATAGTTAACTTTTCATTTTCAAAAAATCTACTTGATATTTAATGACTGCCCTATTACTATGTATGATCTATCCGTTTTTCTAACAAATGATTTATTTCAAATGGGGTAGCACTGGACTCTGAAAAATTCAAGATTTAAGGGGGCACACTAGGCACTGTGGCGACGCCAATCATTTTATTCCTAATACTTTACAAATAGAAAGAAATTCAAGAATGTAAATCATATAAGCACTAGTAAATAACTAGAAGTATTTTTGAAATCATGTTTTAATATTATGAGAATCAGTCATTAAAAGAAAACGTGATTACCGCCAAAAATGGCCGTTTTTGGCGGTAATCTGATTCTCATAATTCTCACTGATTCTGATAATATTAAACATGATTCCAAAAATACTTCAAGTTATTAGCCTTAAGTGCTCTAAATTAATTTGCATGCCCCCCTGTTTACCTATGTAAACTAAATGGCAAATTAAATAAATTATTATAAATTTGATAAAGATTATTTTACCTAAACTGTATTCTACGACATCCACGTGAAGACTTAGAGTGGTCCTATTCTACTCTGCCGGGAACCATATGGCACTAGCTCTATCCCAATCCCAATCCCAATCCCAACTAATATTATAAATGCGAAAGTGAGTTTGTTTGTTTATTTATTTGTTTGTTACGCTTTCACGCCGTATCTACTGAACCGATCATCATGACATTTTGCATACACATAGGTTAGGGTACCAAGAAGGACATAGGCTATATATTACGCTGGCGAAGCCGCAGGTAACAGCTAGTTAGGATATATTTACCTGTTCACAAGAATGCTTATACTGTCCAATGTTAGGGTCACACTCGGGGACGTGCTGTGTGGTGCAGGTGCCAAGGTGCGCGTTGCAGGTCGTGTCGCCAGTGCACTCTCGTAGGGGGACCTGAAAAAGGAGTTGAATTTAAGTTAATACGACTAGTAGTTCACCGCGATCTTGGCCCTCGTGAATCTTTATATGAATATATCTAAACTACTGGACCAATGTTGATTCCAAACGAACTTCAAAATGTACCACTAGGTACTGTTGTACTGCTATGGCGTAGTAACAGCCTCTGTGGTCCAGTGGTTAAGGTTTGCTTTACTGACCCGGGGGTCGTGGGTTCGATTCCCAAGGGAAGCATACTTTGTTAAGTTGTTTCCAGTTTGGTTAGGACAATGCAGACATGAATCACCTGATTGTCTGATAAGAAAGATGATTCCGTGCTTCGGAAGGCACGTTAAGCCGTTGGTCCCGGCTGCCATCTGGTAGCCGTTAAAGGAACCACGTCAAAGGCCGAGAGGCGTTTCCGAAGAACTCTGACAGCAGGGTGTGCATGGTCGACTAACCATGTCACCTACTCGAAATGATGATGATGGCGTAGTGACATAAAGTATATCTTGGCCTAATCTTGGCCTTCGAAACTAGAAGGCGCCATTTCACGGTGTGTGCCAGCTTTTACAAATTTTTTTATGACATATGACGGCAAACGAGCAAGCGGGACACTTGATGGTAAGTGATCACCGCTGCCCATGGACAACTGTTACACCAGGGATGTGACAAGAGCATTGCCGACCTTTTTTTCCCCTCCCCAAAGGGGAAGGGGGTATGGGCCTCCGGCTCTCTCACTCACCGAACGAAGGATAGCAGCGGTAAAGCTACTACTCAAATTACGATTTTTTGTGTGAGTGCGGTGTTTCCCCGGAAAAGCCATTAGCAAAAGTGAATATCGCCGGTAGCGTCGGTCTACCACAACTAAATATATACAGATAAGTGTACACCATGTAAATCTGCTACCGTGCATCATCATCATCATCAGGTCTTTCTAGTCTCCACTGCAGGAGCACGACCCTCTCTGTACTACCAGAGCCTTGAGCTTGAGTAGTCAGAGGATTTGGCCTACACTCTCCACGCTGGCCAGACGGGTTGGAGAGGTCTCCTACCGTGCCATATTCTCAAACTTACTTGTACTGATCATGCTCAACAACTTTCCTCAAGTAACAGCTCCATCTTTAGCCTAGCTCTTAAATATCAAAGAGAAGAAATAAAGAATAAAATTTACCTGATAATAAAGTTGCCTGACAATAATGCGTATAAGACGTTGACGAGCTCCGTGGCGCAGCGGTCAACACGCCGGTCTGTGACACGGATGGTCCCGGGTTCGATCCCCGGTCAGGTCAAGATGAAAAATGATCTTTTTCAGATTGACCTGGGTCTTGGATGTTGATGATCTATATATGTATTTGTTATAAAATATAGTATCGTTGAGTTAGTATCCCATAACACAAGTCTTACATAAGAACTTACTTTGGGGCTAGCTCAATCTGTGTGATTTGTCCGTATATATTAAAAAAAAAAATACTATAGTGAAATAAGAGGAATGGGATATGGTGGAGAAATTTGACGTGTAGAACAGGAAGCGCAGTGGCCAAATTCGTAAGGCGTTGGACGTACAAAGTCTAAAGACAGTTGGTTCAAATCTTGCCCGCAAGGAATTTTTCCCCACATCTCATTTCTTTATTTTAAAAAGAAAATAAAATTTACCTTCAACCAACCCACAGGCAGCGGGATACAGGTGACAGCATGGGTACAGTTCTGGCAGACCATCCCGGCTTCCTGGCATATTCCCTCCACGTCCAGGGAACCCTCCCCAAGAGACCTCCCCAGAGGCACACCAGCCATGCGGTTACCGGATATAACCCCTCCAAGATCGAAGGAGGTCGTAAGCTGAAAAATTATTAAGCTAAAATTAATAAATTATTTAAGTTGTTCTTCGTTATGTTTGTTCTTGCAACAAGTGAGTTTTGATAACCAATTTTGTGACTTTTATGTTATTTAAGTTAGTTTTTTTATAGGTTTGATACGCGATTGCTCAGTCAGTTATAAATTGATTTTAATGATTCTTTTTTGTTCGATAGGTAATGCTTCAAAGGTGGTCCCATCAATTTTTATCAAAATGTAGTGGGTGCTTTTTGAAAAAAAAAACAAATCAAGCCGTTGCCGTTCGGTTTAAACTTATTCTTTCGTGAATCAACACAAGTTGATGAGGACGTTACTTCAACTTACGTATGGTAAAATAAAATTTAGTTTAATAAACAAAACATGCCGACTTAAACCTTATACATAAGTATACAAACTGGAACTAAAAAGTAGGAAATAATAATTAAATTACATACACACAAAATAGGACATTGGTGTAAATTACTTATATTCAACAATTCAAATTTCATGTTTTATTTATTAATGAATTAATTTTTCAATAATTACATATCAAACTTTGGAAAAAACATGACAAATGTTAAATATTCAAATAAGATTTGGATTGTGCATCAAATTAAAATTTTTCAGCTATCTCCGACACGACAATCCTCTATGTACACACATATTCTACGTATACAGCTAATACTTTTGATTAAATCAGTTTTTGGGTTTGTTGTTTCAGTTGAAAACAACAACATTAGATTCAGGTCAGGCGTTTAAAAAAAAATTAAAATATATTTGAAATTCCCATTGGTTTGGGGACAATATATTTTTTCTGTCGCTCTGCCGTGTCTATATATATTTTGATTCCGAAATCAAATCGTTTCAGGTTGTTAAGAATCACCGTGTAAAAGCATGAAAAATCAAGCTCCACTGAATTTTAGGAAGTGTTTCTCTTACTCACACAAATAAACTAACAGGACAAGCTTATAAAAAAATAAAAAGTACCGACGAATTGAGGAACTCTTTTTATTTCAATTCGGTTAGATTCAAGATTCAATCGTTTATTTAATATAGGTTTCTTTGAACACTTATTAATTTTCATATTTGTGTTTACAATTTTTACAACAAAAAAATTTTTGTTGACGTCAATAATTACTTATGGCTAAGTTTAGGCCGCTTCCAAAGCGGAGTGCAGAAGAAGTTAAAAAGAAGAATTTAAAATTTGTACTTACGGAGCTGGTAAACCCAAAAACACATAATATCACAAACTCGGTCCACATTTTCACGTATCTTCGAAAAACATTGAACAACTATACTGAATAAATCACATGATATTTCGGGCCTCAGAACTCTGACCTGGCTATCTGGCTTAGATAAATTGTTGTTTGGAATTTATCTTACTTTTAGAGGTCGGCGCGTAAATACTTAAAACATAATACTTGCTTAATCAGATTATTATTATTTAAAAAAAAAAAAAGATTTTTCTCATTATTTTCTCGATTTTGGAATAACATGATATTACAAAAGTGAGGTAGAGCTATCAGGCAACAAACAGTTAAAATTTTAATTCCAAATTTATTTTTAGAATAAAAAAAACATTTAAAACTTCTCGACACTGTTTTAAGGTAACACAACGCCTTTTAAAATTTAATTTACTTTTAGTATTATGGTTGTATCGCTTTTATATATTTTTTTATTTGAATGTGTAATAATCACGAAAATATTTGAAATACAACGTATTTCATTTATTTACAGGTTTTTATTGGACTCTACTTCATTTTACATATAATATTTTATGAAAAGAGTTTATATTGAGGTTTTTTTTGGTTAGAACAGAATTAAAACGTGTTAAGTATTTTTGAGTTGATGTAAAACAGGCAACTAGCCATGAAACCAATCAATTTTGAAGCATGAACAGTGCGATTATAATATAAATGAAAATAGTTTAAATAACTGCATTATACAATTCATCACACTTAAAAATTTATTTCCTGGCAATGGCTAAGCCAAAAGTAGGGTTATTATTTTTAGCCACTATGTATGTATATAAGTTTTTTTTAACGATTCCACAGAGTAAGTAATTTCTATGAAGCTGACGACGAGTAATTTCTTGCTCTGCGTACAAGTAATACAATAAGTATGATCAAGTGTTTCTCATATCTCTTACACAATAATTTGATAAATGCCATGTTGTCAAAACGTCGTAATTGTGCGATAGTTATAGGCTGTGGTTATAGGCTATATATGACGTCATTCCAAATTTAATATTACTCTAAGTACGTACTATATAGGAGTACTTGTAGATAAAGATGTTCAAAGGAACCATCACAGCAATTCATGAGAAATTAAAAACTTTATTTTCAGATTTAGAACTGTATTTTTTTAACTCAATTAAAATTTAAGAGCTGGGCTCTTGTCGGTGGAGTCTTCTTCCTTTCCTCTCTTTCTTCTACCAGATTATTCCCTTCTTTGTAAGTAGCAACGTTAACTTTTAAAATTTCTTCGCTAATTTGATACATATTATTAAATAGATCATAATTCAGTTGAAAACAGTGGGATAGTGATATTACCTTTTTACTTATCTTAAAACTGGCTGTTACCCACGGCTCCGCCCGCGTGATATATAGCCTATGTCCTTCTCAGAACCCTCACCTATGTGTATGCAAAATTTCATGGTGATCTGTTGAGTAGCTAGGGCGTGAAAGCGTATAAACAAACAATCAAACTCACTTTCGCATTTATAATATTAGTTAGGATTCATGGTGATCGGTTCAGTAGCTAGGGCATGAAAGCGTTACAAACAAACAAACAAACAAACTTACTTTCGGATTTATAATATTGGTTAGGTTTATTATTGTGGTATTTAAATCAAGCCATGTACAATTATATATGTCGCAGTCATCTGGTTGAATCTGCTATTTGATTAAATGACTAGCGCGTTCATTGAATGACCACGTTTAATTGAATGACTAAAGGACAACTCGTCAAATCGTTGAATGTAACGTTCAACGTCTTGACTGAATGAATGTCATTTAGCGAAGTCGTTAAATCTTAGCCGACTTTGTAATATTTGGTGGTAGCTCAGAGCAATATATTGCTCTGAAGGTGGTAGCATGATTTCATTTTTCTTAGTTTTTAAAGTTGCCAGCGGCGGCGTAATAATATGTAAACCCATAACGTAATACTATTTTATTACAAATAACGCACTTTTGTGTAAATTTAATCGAAAAAAATATCAACACCGTGCCATCTGTTTGAGGTGTTAGACGCCATATTTGTTTTGGTGACTACTAGCGCCGCAGTGGTAAATTTTGAAACTGAATTTGAATCACCTGACTGCTTTATGTCCGCTCTGTTCAAAGGGCTATGTTACAACCCGCTAACTAGTTGGACGTTGAGCGACGCTTGTTCAATCAACGTTTGGCCTAGTCATTCAATTAAACGTGGTCATTCAATGAACGCGCTAGTCATTCAATCAAATAGCAGACTCAACCAGATGACTGCGACATATACACCATAACCAAAGATATTTGAAACGTACAAAAATATGAAATTACTTTTTCCCTAACCTCGTCATCAGGTCTTGTTTAGTCTCCACTGCAGGAGCACGACCCTCTCTATACTATCAGAGCCATATATTAGCCAGAGCAGACATAGGATTTGGCCTACACTCTCCACGTTGGCCAGAAGGGCTGGAGAGGTCTCATTGATGTTTATAAGCTTTGTTAGCTTGCGTTTCCTAAGTCGCCTTCTACGACATCCACGGGATGACTTGGAGTGGTCCTATTCTACTCTACCAGGAACCACACGGCTTACTAACTACGGCTTTTCCTAACCTAATATACCTAAATTAGGATTAGTATAGTTAGGATTAGATCAATAGCCCAAGAGAGTCCATTGTAAGTCATTTTATCAAAGCTGTATTGAATAAGGAATCGATAATCTTCAGCTTAGACGCAGCGTCCTTTCATAGATGCGGGTACAAAAGGTCTTACCTATGACAATATTAGCAAAGCTGGAGAGAACAAAATACGAATAGTTAAATCAATCTATTATAACGTGCATAAATCTAGAGTAATAGATATATTGGGTAAAAACGAATCGACAGTAAGTTATGATATCCATCGGAAGCGTGGGTGCCGACTGCCGAGGATCAAAACATGTTGGCTAGTAGCTAAAATATGTAACAACGGGTTATTCATGTACAAACCAGCTATTTGTGCATGAGTTACTACATTTAAAGAGGTCTTTCAATAACATAAAAAATGTCATTGGTTGTGTTAATTTAGAACACTTTTGTATGGGAATGACGCACACATGAATGCAGTGGAGACTAAAAAGACCTGATGAGGATGATGAAGGTAGGAAAAGGATTGTCATATTCAATCCAGCTTTGCTAAAATGACGCAGAGTGGACAGTCCTATGATCTCGGGCTAAATATAAATGGGGTTTGTTTGCCTAAGCTGATCATACGCTAAAAGGATCGAAACAGAACTGGCGTGTAGTTTGGCGATCTGCCAAGCCATACAATGAGATCCACTCTGGCCTAACGAAGCTGCAAGATAATCATATCTTTACTACTAGTGGCTCTATGAGTAGACCACGCGAGTCTGTCTTTAAATATTAATTGTGGTAGAGCCACGCTACCGGCAAAATTCACTTTTGCTAGTAGCATGAATGGGCCGGCTCGTCCGGGGAAGTACCACACTCTCACAGAAAATCGACGTTCGAGTAGTAGCTTTACCGCTTCGTTCGGTGAGTGAGAGAGCCGGAGGCCCATCCCCCTCAACCCCTCTGGGGAGGGAAAAATGAACAACCAGAAGCCGGCAACGCTTTTGTAACACCCCTGAAGTTGCAATTGTCCATGGACAGCGGTGATTACTTACCATCAGGTGACCCGCTTGCTCATTTGCCGTCCTATGAAATAAAAAAAAAATTCAACTGTTCAGAGGTGTCATCCTTACTACTGTCCGGTGGTTAATGGTATGACAACGGGGTTTTTTTCTCCCATACCAGCTTGGAAGAGCCAAAAAAAGGATAGGACATGTACCATGACAAAAATACCACTCCCAGCTTGATTTGATCTATCCCAGGATGTGTATTTAATATACACAAATTCAATCAAACAATTAGTGAAGCTAAAATGAATGAAGGCAGAATTACCACCACCGGAGTTCAGAATCAGAAATAGTGATTCTTCCTTTGATTGACTTGTACGTGCTGAAGAGAAAAGGAGGCATACGAACAAATCACACAGATTGAGCTAGCCATAAAGTAAGTTCGAGTCTTGTGTTATAAGATACTAACTCAACGATACTGTAATATAAAACAAATACATATGTTTATAGGTAATCATCTAAGAACCAGGTCACTATGAAAAGGTCATTTTTCATCTTGACCTGGTCGGGATTCAAAACCGGTAGCTCTCATGTCCCAGGCTGGCGTGTTGACCACTGCGCCACGGAAGCTTACTTACTTACTTCCAGCGGCGCTACAACCCTTTGTGGGTCTTGGCCTCTTCCACAGTTTTTCTCCACTTGACACGATTACGCGCCTCCCTTCTCCAGTTGGTGTACTTCCCCATTTTCCTGAGGTCTTCCTCCACACAATCGATCCATCGCTTCCTTGGCCTGCCTCTCGGTCGCTTTTGTTGCGGTTTCCATCTGGTTATGACGTCCCATCTCAGACGCTGTGCTTTGCAGAACCTAACTCCATTCGTCGTATGTGCCTTGTTGAGAGAGGACACTTTACAAGTTTTATTTTATACTTAAATTTGAGTTTAGAGCAGTTATCGCCCATTTGTAGCGTACTCTGAAGTGTCATTTTCCTTTTCTGTTAGTGATCCGTGTAGACTAGTGCAGAAGATATATATATCCCTTTCCCGTTACCGATACGGCTATCGTGAGACTCCGAGATCACCGAACGTTAAGGACGGCAATATATTGTAGCGCGCTCACACCCGCGTGCCGACATACGAGTGTCACGGAAACTAACGATGACGGCCCGAACACCTCCGAAGTTCGCGTCTAATCCTAAATCCAGATTTGACCACAACAAATATGGACGACCCGGACCCGTTTGTGAATATGCGTAAACGTAAACAGCCGGACGATGATATTGATTTGCGAATAAGTGTACTTGAGCGGAAGTATAGTCATGATATGGAGCAGATTAATCGCATAATTTCCGATACAATAAATACCTCCCTCAAGACGGCTATAGAAGCATCGCCAATGAATACAGAGTGGACAAAAATTTCGACATCATTGGACACGATAAACAACGCCGTTAACAGCTTGCGCGCGGACAGTGTATGCTTTAAAGAATCCCTTAACAACATAAATACCCGTCTGGCCGATATAGACCGATCCCTTGGTGCTTCGGACGCACGCCAGGATGCCTTCGACGAGAGATTAAAAGAGGCTGAAAATAAAATATCGAAGTGCACTCTCACCTCGGATTATGTGACCAGAATCGAATCCAAGCTGGCCGCTATAGAACAGCAATCGCGAGAGTGCAATATCGAGATAGTGAACTTGCCAGAACGGCGTAGCGAAAACTTAATTGCCATAGCTACAACTTTGGGTTCTGTAGTGAAGCAACAGATATTGGCCTCAGATATCGTCGCGGCCCACCGCGTGCCTCATGGGGATAAGAAAGACACCCGCCCGAAAAACGTGATTATTAAATTTACAACGAGGATCCTGCGTGATAACGTTTTGGCTGCAAGTCGGGCCATGAAAGGACTTAGTGCAGAGCAGCTGGGGGTTAGCACCGCGACGTCTCAAAAAGTCTACATTAACGAGCACCTGACGCTGCAGAATAAAAAAATGTTTCGCGAGTGTCGTGACAAAGCCAAAAAATGTGACTATAAAATATACGTGGGTTAAACACGGAGTCATTCTGGTCCGTAAGTCTGATACATCCCCCGTGCTGGCTATCCGCACGGAGATGGATATTGGTAAAATTAAATGATATAATAAGTATATATAAATATGTGATATTTATTTTTCGGTTGTTCGATTGGGTTGCTCCATCAATGCTAAAACGGTTTAGTTGTCCATACTATGCAATAGTTAAATTAATCCATTTACTTATTAACGCTTGTTGTCATAAATATATAGTTGTAATAAGAAATCCACACATATATCAGGTTTTTACCCAAAACATTTCTGAAGGATCTTGCATTTTCTGCTTATTTTTGTCATTAGAGTATAATATTTATCTAAACTATAGTGTTAGTAAATTTAAAATACACATAGTAATACTTGTTAGTATAATATTATTGTACACATATTCGTTATCATACATTTGTAACATAAGTGAATTAAACTTCCGCTCTTATTTTAATTGCCTATTTAAGAGTAATTTTATTGTTAAGTGTTCTACAGGTATATCTTTAACAGGTGACATAATAAAACATTGTATACATACACCTGGCATAATGAATATCATTATTATATTCATTATATATTTTCTACAGGTACTAAATGAGTTAGCGTATTACTTTCCTTTCTTGTGTAATCTTATTTACTTTGGGGTCGTTAAAGCAAATAAATATGTTTTACTGGAATATTTCATGTATAACTTTTGTGGTTTTGATAACTTAATTAAGCTATTATTATGTGTATATTGTATGGCCACGTACAAACTGGAAGTAAATTCTTCAATTCTATTCTCTTTCTTTTATGCTTTTTTAGCAATATTACTTATTAAAAGTTATATAATTCGATAATAAACACTGCACTTTCTCTATTTACTATCAAAACTGCCGCGGATTACGAACCAAACTTAATACCATATTTATGAACATATTGGCACATCATTATGATTTTATAGTACTGACTGAGACGTGGTTCCATCCTGGAATTAGTAATAATGAGTTTATAGACAGCCGTTATCAAGTGTTTCGTAGTGATCGCAATAGATCTGCCACGGGACGAGATGACGGCGGTGGTGTGGTGATAGCCGTGCTGCGGTCACTCCGCGCCACGATGGTTCCCACCGTGACCTTGCTCACCACCCCTCTCTCCCTGCCCCCCATCATTGATCACGTACTGTTGCAGCTACAGGTGGGAGATAATCAGTTTATCATGAGCGCCGTTTATATACCCCCTCGCACAGGTAATGATGCATATAATTCATATTTTAATTTTATTCGCGATTATATACAAATAACGAATTCAAGTAACTTTTTATTAATCGGTGACTTCAATTTGCCTACCTTCGAGTGGTGTATGAATGGTAATCAGATATTACCCTTACCATCTGGTAACCAATTGCCTCCTAACTATTATTTATCAAATTTTTTAAATGCTTTCAATTGTGTTCAGCTTAACACATTTCGGAACAGTATGAATAGGTTATTGGATTTATGTATCACAAATTTTGTTGACTGTAAGGCACACCTAACACCCTTGCCTCTGGTCCCTATTGACGACAAACATCCTACATTTTATATATTAGTTTCACATGATAGACTTATTAGTAGAACAATACCATCCAAAGTTCAAACCAAAATTTGTTACAAAGAAGGTAATTACAAATTAATTAATGAAGCTATATTACAAATAGAATGGGAAAAACTTTTTCTTAACAAATCTGCTGACTTTTGTGTTGATATTTTCTACGAAAAGCTCTACACAATTATTCGAGAGCACATACCAGTAAAAAAAATTAATAATGTAAACTTTCCCATTTGGTTTACTTCGTCACTTGTTCATATATTTAAAAACAAAAACGATGCTTGGATTAAATGGAAAAAGTATAATAATCGATCTGATTATGAGTTGTTTTCCATGTACCGTAATAGATTTAAATCTGAGTCACGTCTAGCTTATAAAAACTATATGAACAAGGTTGAAGATAGCATACAAGACAACGTTAAATATTTTTGGACATATATTAAAAATCGTAAAAATCAGAGTGATGTTCCTAATTGTGTATATTTTAATGATGATAAAGCAGACAAACCCGAAGACGTTTGTAATATGTTTGCCGCCTATTTTGAATCAGTTTTTCAACCCAGTAATTTAACAGACACATATAGTTTGGCTGATATTGTGGACCTCGATGAAAACACTTCTGCCTCACATATTATTAGTGACATACATATCTCTTCTGACGAACTGTTCAAAGAACTTAAAAACCTAGACACTACTAAAGGACCTGGGTTGGATAATATCCCACCAATATTTTATAAAAATACTGCAACAACTGTCTGTAAACCATTATACGTCATATTTAACAAATGTCTACAAGAAGGGGTATGTCCATCCCAATGGAAGGCCGCTAGAATTACCCCAATTCACAAAGGTGGGACGAAGTCCGATGTAGCAAACTTTCGACCAATCTCTATATTAAATGTTATTGTAAAAATTCTTGAACGACTGATTCGAAATAAGCTATATCCCCTTCTTCATAATACAATAATACCAGAACAACACGGTTTCGTTCGTGGACGTTCTACTATATCGAATCTTATTGTTTATACCTCAGAGCTTTTTTATAGTATGGATGAAAATGAACAAACAGACGGTGTTTATACCGACTACTCAAAAGCATTTGACAAAATTGATCATAAAATTTTATTAGACAAAATTGCTTACAATGGAATTCGGGGTAATTTATGGAGGTGGTTTAAATCATATGTAACAAATCGAACACAAAAAGTAGTCATCAATGGTTATGAATCAGATACAGTTGTGGTTACATCCGGTGTACCACAAGGATCAATTTTAGGCCCATTATTATTTATCCTTTTCATAAACGACATTAAAAGTTGTTTTCAACACTGTAAATTTTTATGTTATGCTGATGACCTCAAAATATATAAAAGGATTAAGAATCCTTCTGACCATATACTCTTTCAAGAGGATTTGAATAAATTCTTTGATTACTGTAACAATAATAATCTTAAGCTTAATATAGATAAATGTAAATGTATAACATTCACTAAGAAAAAGAAAGTCAGTTATTACAATTACTCACTGGGTGGCTCTGTACTCGATAGAGTCAACCACATAAGAGACCTCGGTGTCATTATTGATAATAAGTTAATTTTAGATAAACATATTGATACTATTTGTAATAAAGCCTTTAGAATGTTTGGTTTCGTAATCCGTGCCAGTGATGATTTTAGACGCCCAAGTACATACCTACATTTGTTTAAATCTATAATACGATCTCAACTAGAATATGCTGTATGTATATGGGATCCCTTTTATAATACCTACTCAGACACTATTGAAAAGGTCCAGAAAAAGTTTTTACGGTGCCTGCATTTTAAATGTTACCATCGCATTTTATCGTATGAAAATTTGTTAAAAACCTACAATTTAACTACTCTAAAACTTAGACGACAGTTATTACAGGAAATGTTACTTTATGATATTTGTAACAACAAATTTGATTGTATTGATATAACAAGTAGTTTGGGCATTTGTGTACCAACCAGGCCGCGTATGCGAGCTTCCCGTACTATACCGCTTTTCAATTTAAAAACAGTCCGTACGAACGCTGGTAAACGAGCACCCATGTGTCGTCTGTTTGACATACACAATGAACTCTTTAACAATTTAGATATTTTCTCGACACCAATTGGTGCCTACAAAAGGTTACTTCATAAGCAAATACAACAATAGAAATGTATAAAATAAAACAAATATTCTTGGTCCATAAGTAATATATGTATCTGTGTCCGTTTTTCCTTTCTCTCAACGTTAGCACTTGTTATGTAAATTGTGGTCAGCGGTGTTGGTCTCACATTTATTTACTTATAAATGTTTACTTATATTATAATTTAGTGTGAAACTGTTTGTTGATCCAAATAAATGAAAAAAAAAAAAAAAAACTATGGTTTCCTGCTCCATTAATGCTTCCAGTTCGTGGTTCATTCGAATGCGATAAGCGTTATCCGTCTCTCGCACAGGTCCACAGATCTTTCTGAGCACTTTTCGTTCGAACGTAGCAAGTTTCTGTTCATCTTTTTGGGTCATAGTCCAGGTTTTGCAAGAGTAAGTTGCTACCGGGTTGCTGCTTAGGAACTTGGAGCCTTTTTGCATGCATAGAAGCAATAGGTGCGCCACGGAAGCTACTGTTACATTTGGCGGGGTTCTATGGACAAGTGGGCGTAAGCATTGTAAGCGCATACGCATGTAGAGCAGCCCCGGGCACGGTCTTTACTCGGATGGGTGACCACAAGTGGCACAAAAATATCTCTCGCTCCTGCATGCTTCGGCAGTCACGTTGAGCCGTAGGTCCTGATTGTCATCATTGGCACTCGTTAACCTATGTCAGATTTCTCTAGGCAGCTTGAAAAACGGATGTGACACCAGTTTTGGCCACTTACACATATGAAAAACAAAAAACAAACAATTGTCTTAAATACTTTAATTCACAGAGAGATAAATGTAAATGAATAAAGAAGGGGCAAATGAAATAATTAAATGAAACGTGACGACGGGCGGCGCCTGAAAATTTAACGCCTGTCGCACAATTAGATGCAACTTGAGTTCATTCCGCCTCTTAAGTCCATCTGGGCGGCTGTGGCGATTGTAGGGAATGAGAAGGCCCGGGGTCTCTTGCATCCGGTGGCTCTAACATGAAAAATCGACGCGCAGTGTAGGGTTTTATGTAGAATACGCAGAATGCGTGTATACTGATTCTTCCAATCTATCAAGTGTATCTTATAGTAATGTAAACTTGCGTTGTAACATGTACGTCATTGTTTAGCTAACAACCATAGATATCAGAATAATACGTGCTAACAACTATCATCAAAAATACTGTTTGACAATTATTTATTTAACTCGCAAGGTATGAACTCGTGTTTTTTTGGGTTGGATCTTGCCACTGAATTTCAAAGCACTGCATGTTCGAATGCAATATTATGCAGTCATAAAACTGTATTTGCCAAACTGGTCTGGGAGAAAAGAAAAACGTAGAAATACACGTTAATGTCAGTCGTATAAATGAACGAAAATATTAGGAACCATGGCATCAAGTGATGCGGTTAGCAACAACTGGTCTGATGACGAAGAACTCGTCAATATCTACTTAAGTTTGACACGTAAGTTTTTTGTAAGCTTTAATATTTACAAAATGTAAATTTTGGAGGTCGGACGATAACTTTACGATCATGAATTTTAAAAAGAATTAACATAGAAATAGGGCATACATACATACATGCTCCTGGGCTTGCAGTGGCTAAGCCCGCCACCACCGGGTGGTTCATTAGGATTAACACAAATTACATTACTTTTTAAGGACTTCAGAAGAGGAAAACGGCTTATAAGATTTATCAAAATTAAAATTGCTAGCACTTAATGATTAGGGCATTAATTTTATGTCCTAATTTAATTACTTTTTTTACTTCTTAACTTTTAGCTTAGAATTAAATCATAATTTAAAAAACGTTTTAAATTTAACTAAAGTGTTAAACAAGCTCATTATCTCAGCCACAAGAAGTCCATTGCTGGGCATAGGCCTCCTCTAAGGAGTTCAATCATTTGGGTTACACCATATTCACCACCACCACAAACGAGTTGGTGAGAGCAGTTTCTTAGGCTTAGATGTAATATTCTGCTATCTATTCTTAAATCGGTTCCGACGCTGCTGCCCGATGAGACCGCTTTTTAAGCGAGAAAAGGGTAGAAGTTTGTTACACTGGATCATCATCATTTCGTGTAGGTGATTTTATCCACTACCCAAGCAATCAGAATCACACGACTCTTTATTTGCGTCAAATAATGTAACCCATTATAGATGTTGTCGCAAATCGCAGAATACATCTATCAACCAAGTTTCAACTGGGTAGTCCTTATAGATTCAGATTAAATGGTTGTGAAATACAAACAGACAGATAGACAGACATGACATATCTATAAAAGTTAATACAGAACCTTAAAAACAGCTCCGTGGCGCAGCGGTCAACACGCCAGCCTGCGACACGGGGGTCCCGGGTTCGATCCCCGGTCAGGTCATGATGGAAAACGATCTTTTTCAGAGTGACCTGGGTCTTGGATGTTTATCTATAATAAGTATATATTATAAAATATAGTATCGTTGAGTTAGTATCCTGCGACACAAGTTCACAACTTACTGTGGGGCTAGCTCAATTTGTGTGATATGTCCCTATATATTTATTTATTTATATTTATTTACTTTAGGTTTAACTAATAGCAATGGGACTATTATTCGCACTCCAGTTACAAGCGGATTTAGCCAGATTTTTGTGCCATTCCGTGCTATTTCGTGCCATTATGTCCAATTGCAGAGCTGAACGAACCAATTCAGAGATTCCCTAGAGAAGCATCCAGTTTAAAGCTGGTTTTTAAGTTCAATCTAGAAAATGTTTGGAGAGACTATTTATTTTTAATGCATCATGAATTTTTGATAACTTTTTAGGCAAAAGTATTTTGTTGTGCTCCAGAGGCTACGAAATAATAAATAGGTAGATGTTGTCTCTGATATTATTCGACGGGTATAACTAACATTCTTACTGTTGTTCGACCCGTTTACCCTTTGGCTATGAAACTCTAAAAAAACACTGTTCATAAAGAAGACATAGATACAAGACTCAAGTACAAAATAAAGAAAGCAAATATATTCATGTACACGGAAAACATAACTTTACGCATGTGACTGCGGCTACGCTCACATTAAACACAAGCTTTGGGCCCCCGTTTTAGTCCCTTAAGGGGTGAATTTCAGAATGTTTTTTTTTTGCGAATGCTTACGTCATTATAATTAGGTATCTGCGTGGCAAATTTTATCGCAATCTTTTAATTATTGGTTTGAGCTGTGTGTTGATAGATCAATCAGTAACGGTTGCCTTTCATAGAATATGTATTTGGAACCCTGTTCGATCGTTCAATCCTTAATATGGATAACTTTTTCTATGAGACTAATGCAAGAAATTAAAATGGAATTTTAATTGTAAAGTATTGAGCCGGCCGGGAAATTTATTTGAAAGATATTATTTAATTAAAATACTGAATCTTTAATATAAAGGGATTTTTACGTAATCCTGTAAATCCTGTATATAATAAATAATAAAATAAATAATAATATAAAAGATATAAGTGAATGAATCCACCTAAACATTCTTATATCAACTCGGAAAAACATGTACGACATTTTGGCGGCAAGGAAGCTGTTTTTCCTCATTGCTGTTATTATTCTGCCAGGCTTTGTCCAGACGGCAATTTATGGACCTTTTAGGGTTCCGCATCCAAATGGTTAATTTACCCCGGTCGTTGGTATAGAATTGGAACTGTTCTACATCCATAAATATACTATAAAATGGAGCAATCAACAGACTTTTGTGTTAGGTTGTATTTGGAACGTTTCTGTTTACAACAATTTAGTTTAACAACAAAAAAAAAAAAACAGTATATACCAGCTGCTTTTTTTCCCGCGTAGTCCACTGGGAATACTGGGATGGGTGACCACAAATATTATTAAAATATCCCGAATCCCTCCATGCTTTGGAAAGCACGTCGAGCCGTTGGTCCAGACCGTCATCGTTGCAGTCGTTAAGCCATGTCAAATGCCAGTGTTGGTAACTTCTATACACGAAAAACAAAAGTCTGTAATCTACTTGACCATATAACTACGTTTATGTATACATGGCGAAATTTTGATCGTTCCGGACCATTAAAGGGGTGATTCAGCCTGTCAATATAAACAACTTTTCCTATGGGACTAATGCTGTAAACTCGAAAAAAATTTCGACATTCCTATACAAATTGCCCGGGCGGCTGAACACTTTTGTATGAAAATGTCGAAATAAAATTTGAGTTTCCAGCATTGGTCCCAGAGGAAAAATTGTTCATATCGACGGGCTGAATCACCCCTTTAAGGGTCCAGAACGTTCAAAATGTCGCCATGTATAAACATGACTAAATATGAACCTGCTATTTATTGTTTGTTTTTGTTTTTCGTATGTGTAAGTGGCCAACACTGGTGTCAGATTTTTCAAGCTGCCTTAAGGCATCTGACATAGCTTAACGACTGCCATCAGCGATGACAGCCGGGACCAACGGCTTAACGTGCCTTCCGAAGCACGGGGGAGCTCGAGATATTTTTATGCCACTTGCGGTCACCCATCCAAGTAGGGACTGCACCAGGGGTTGCTTAACATACGTAAGCGCTCATAGAGCTCACATCCACTGGACCATCGGGCTCCTATTTATTTGTTTCCGCTGACGTTTTGATGGAGATAAATCCATGGTGGTCGCAGCAAGACTGACTTTGAGTCTCACTGCGACCACGATGATACCCATGTCCAGCAGTGGACTTTTTATGGCTGAGATGATGATGATGATGTTAAATGCCATTTACATAACGTAATCCAGTGTGTTCTTGACCTCGCATGTTTGCCTGTGGTTTTAGTACTATTATTAATTCTGTGCTGTGGTCGCCACTCCTCAACCGTCTGATTCATCGATTGTGATTCATCCTAGTTATAAATAAATATATACAGACAAATCACACAGATTGAGCTAGCCCCAAGGTAAGTTCTTAAAAAAGACTTGTGTTATGGGATACTAACTCAACGATACTATATTTTATAACAAATACATATATAGATAAACATCCAAGATCCAGGTCAATCTGAAAAAGATCGTTTTCCATCATGACCTGACCGCGGTCGAACCCGGGACCCCCGTGTCGCAGGCTGGCGTGGTAACCGCTGCGCCACGGAGCTATATGTCCAACCCATTTATTTCAAGCTTTTAACATACTCGATAAGAAGGGTCTGAGATATGTCCTGAATCTGAATATTTTTCTTATCGGAGCGGAATAGCAAGTATCACTGAAGGTCTAGGAAAAAACATTCTCTTCAATACCCCGGTCAATATCCCGCACATATGGCTCGTCACTGCTCGTGCACAAAATATGGATGCCACAAAAAAATGCTCGCACCATATTTCAGACCAAAAAAGTCGTGAAAAAGTTAAAAGGATCGACAGATCGAATGAGTGAACGATATCCTCTGACGTGGGGAACAAGGCAGAGAGTGAAGCGGGTAATTAAGGAATTAGCTGGGTTTTTGGAGGGAAGTCAAGGGGGGTTGGGGTACTCCAGGTGATTTTGCAAATTGATTTTAGTGGACTTTATAATATGAAGTTGTTGTTATTTGTTGATATAAATGCTAGTACTAATGAAAATGTGAAAAACTTAAAGTAGACTGTCATGTACACTCGTATAGATTTGTCACCAAAAGCTCCCATAAAGCAGTCAAAAGACCTACGTCATCTTTTTTATTATTAAAACGGAATAGCAAGTAACCCACTGAAGGTCTAGGAAAAAACATTCTCTCCAATACCCCGGTCAATATCCCGCACATATGGCTCGTCACTGCTCGTGCACAAAATACGGATGTCACAAAAAATTGCTCGCACCATATTTCAGACCAAAAAAGCCGTGAAAAAGTTAAAAGGATCGACAGATCGAATGAGTGAACGATATCCTCTGACGTGGGGAACAAGGCAGAGAGAGAAGCGGGTAATTAAGGAATTAGCTGGGTTTACCTGATAAAATCATTATCGTAATTAATTAAATCGTCTAAGCCAAATAGTAGCATTGAGTGAGTATTTACAATTGAGTGTAAACAAATTTGTTCAGGAGTCTGTTTAGGAAATTCCAACTGTATCAACGTATTATCCTAATCCTAACTAATTCTAAACTAAACCTAATTCTGCGAAAGTGAGTTTGTTTGTTTATTTGTTTGTTTGTAACGCTTTCACGCCGTATCTATTGGACCGATCATCATGAAATTTTGCATACACATAGGTTAGGGTACTAAAAAAGACATAGGCTATAAATCACGCGGGTGAAGCCGCGGGTAACAGCTACTATTTTTATAATCGGAAAAATATATACGGAAAATCAGGCAGATTGAGCTAGCCGCAAAGTAAGTTGAATTTTGTTATGGGATACAAACTCAACAATACATATATAGATAAAAATCCAACCCAATTCAATTTGAAAAAGATCATTTATCATCTTGACTTGACCGGGGATCGAACCCGGGACCATCCGTGTCGTGCCTCTGCACCACGAAGCTCAATTTAGAGTGTGATTAACCCAAAAAATATAATTATGAATGGCACTGAATAGGGAACATAATAAAATAGAATATCCTTTATTAGCTTTTGTATAGGGTATAGGTACAGAGGATGGTCATCAAATAATTATTTATTTATTTGTATATCCTTTGGAGTCACAGGTACCCCGGTCCTTTAGAAGTGGAGTGGAGGCTCTTTGGAGAAGTTGATTAAGTGAAATATGCCGAGGTATTAGTAGTTTTTAATATTTATATTAATAACTACTTATTACATTAATTTCCTAAATCACTTTCTTACCAAATCCAGGCGCAGATGAACTTTGAACTGCTGTAGCGTAGCTCATTGGTAATGAAAATCGCTACCGCCTTTGACTTGAATAACGTGCTGACTCCATCGATCATGGCGTTTCTCGTTACATTCGACGGCTGTTTCTTCCGTTGTCGTATGGATCGCGAGAAATAAGCGAGAAATATGGGTGAGTAATTTATTCCACTCCTCAGCGAGACACATTAGGGCGGAAAGAGGTCTGCTGGGTAAAGTATATGAAAACAGTATTTTTATCGAGTACTGCAAAGCCAAAGGAAGTACATCATTCTGACCATATTTTATGTATGTTTGTTTGTTTCTTATATATAGCGACATTTTGGTCGTTTTGGATTCTTAAGCGGGTGATTCAGTCCGTCGATATGAACAAGTTTTCTTATGGCAAAAATGATAAAACTCAAAGAAACAATTGATATTCCCATATTATTTGACCGGTCGGTTTCTTCATCTACTTGTGGTATATATTATGGCTTCTACCGAAACTATGCTACGGTCCAGTATAATGAGAAACAAAGTATCGGTGATGTACAGTAAAGTTTTTACAAGTAGGATCAAAGATGACGTATGTTCTTTGATATCCTCGTGGGAGCTTCTGTGACAAATTTATTTGAGTCCATATAACAGTCTATTTCACAAATTTTTCATGAGCACGAGCTTTGTTGCTTAAGGCAAACTCCAATTGCACCCCTTGACTTCCCATACAAACTCCGACCGGTCGGCTGAATAATTTTGTACGAAAATGTCAATTTCTTTTGAGTTGCCAGCTTATTCAAGATAATACTGACTCTTGAATAAGAAACGTAACGAAAATCATAGGCTATCCTGTGTCTCCAAAATAATGTCATTAGAGACAGACGGCGTCACGTACAAAGTGGCCAAATGCTGAGGTATTAATCTAGAAAATATTGTGGCGATGAGAAATGAGATGTGCGAAAATGAGCAATGTCTTTATTGGACTATATTTTTTGTGACATCTTCAATGAATAACACAATTATAGGCTTGATGACTTACGGAAGAGGCCAATGGCCTTGTGGGCATGAGCATTGAGCATGATTAGCGCTTACGCTTGTTAAGGAACTCTGATCGTAGTCCCCACTTGGACGGGTGACTGCAAGTTGCATAAAAATATGTCTAGCTGCTCGGTGCTACGGAAGGCACGTTAAGGCGTTGGTCCCGGTTATCATCATTGACGGTGTCGTTAAGCCATGACAGATGCCTTTAGGCAGCTTGAAAAATCTGATACCCGTGTTGGCCTGTTACACATCTCAACTCAATAATGTTATACCTTTTATTTCATTTTAAACTTCATTGATTACCTTTATACATAGGTATGACATAATTATTCTTACCAAAATTAACCAAACCATTACACATATTATATAGGTAGTACAGAGAGGGTAATGCTCCTGCCGTGGAGACTAAAGAAGATCTCAATGAGAAGAAGGATGTAAGAATAAATATTATTTCACTAGCAGGTTAACATAACGACTATTTGTTACATTTAAAATGAAACAACGTGCCTGCTCTGTACAGGAGCCGCCAGGAATGCGCACTCCAGTGCTTCGTATATTCGGCTTTTGGTTTATTTGCAGTCAGGGCTTGTCTACGCTAGAGTGACCATGTTACCAAATAATTTCCGTATGAACAAAACAGTTTGGCAACAATTGAATCAAATGGCCGGAGGGCACTGCAGACATTAGATGCGATACCGGTGTATATTTATAAGCTTTTGAGGATGTATGAATCTATTGCTCTTACGCTTTTACGCAAACAGATCATCAAAATTTAAGAGTGACGCTCACGTCGGTGGAGCTCCGTATATTTTGCTTTATCCTTCGCTAGCCGTTTAGTTACGACACGATTATACTTTTTCCTTTACACATTCTGAATGTAATTGATAACAATTTACGTTAATACAGTTTATACATCAATATAAGTATATTTACGCCATGAATTACGTAGATAAGATAGTAATAAATTATCTCATGTAATAGATATTTTTCACATATCCTATGCGCACCAAACTCATGGTCACCAGAAGCCGGCGTTTCCGTACGTTATCGCGGTTCATTTAAAAATCAAAACAGTTTGGCAACAGCTGAACTGAACGGCCGGAGCGTGCTGCAGACGTACGATGCGACACCGGAATATATGTATTTTTACAGATAGACTATCACGTCTTCATATCTCATAGACAGACAGAGCCAAAAGTTTGCAAGACTAAAGACCACGTCCGACCAGAAAAGTCGCAAATGGCAAAGGATGTGATAAAGTTTCAAAATTTTCAAGATTTAAGATGTGTATTTAATACAGGTTTCTTTAAACAGCTGAATACTTTGAACACTTATTAAGAGGGTATACTAGCAGTGCATTCAGGCAGGGGCATTCCTATTTTAGTACTAGATTTTATGAAAAAAGAATTGTGGCTCTAGGATCAGTTTTCAGCGAGAAAATAGAGAAATACATTTGTATGGAAACCATATTGAAAAAATACTGCTAGTATACGCTCTTAAGTGTCAGATTAGCACACCTTTCACAAAAAAAAAAATTGTTGATATTCCAGGATTACCTGTATAGTAAAAAAAGAAGGTGAGGTTTTTGAATCCGAAACTCTACAATACTAAGGCACATACCACACCACTAAGCTACAGAAGCCGTAAAATAGCTTTTATAACGGTTAATAAGAGTTTTACCTTTATAAATGCTATATGTCGACTTTTAAGTTCCGACATTCCAGTTGCCGGATATACCTCCCTATTTCATGGATAGGTATAGAGAAAGGAGCGGAAGTATAGTGCAAGTAATTGGCTCGTATATTTATGTCGGCCGAGCACGAAACATTGCCACTATGAGCATTGAACTGAGACAGATGTGTGTAGCTTTACGAACTTTTAGAGATGAACATAAAAAAATATGATAGGATTCAAAATAACCATCGGAGCCGCCGACCATAGCAGTTAATAACATGAAAGAGACTACCTAGTTTGCGGTGAAGTGAGACAGCTTAGATGGCAAAGGGAATTAGTGAAACCTGTCGTCTAAAGAGAAAAAATAAAACATTATTTTACGGATTTAATCATCATTAATATGTAAAATACGGGTCGCTCACGTATGAAGTCAGCTACAGGCCGACATGTTTCAACCTCATCCGGAGGTCGACACTCCTCCTCACACGAAGTCGTCCCAGTCCGCACTGCGGACATCGTGCGCCGTTCACATTCGCCCTGAGGAAGACCTCCGGATGAGGTTGAAACATGTCGGCCTGTAGCTGACTTCATACGTGAGTGACCCGTATTTTACATATTAATAATGTTAACATGTTAGTTTTAATAAAAAAAAAAAAGAATTAATCGTCCTTCGCCGCCACTATACGTAGCGTATCAATGTTAATATCACAGTGTGACGTTTTTTAAAGTGAGTTCCATCACGAACACGAGCACACGAAGTGTGATCTAAAAAGAAGAGAAGTTGATCATTACAAAAAATATAAAACCTGACTACCTTTTTTGAGAGTCGACGTGTCCGTCATATTGTTCTTTTTTTTACTGTCGTTATATTTTATGAAACTCCGAGGAAAAATGCAAATCTAATGACGCTTCACACTTCAAAATTTGTCCAACCATTTAAACCAATATAACAGACATACTTTACTTACCTACCATACATACCCATAAAAAACATTACCTTTCTTCTGGGTGGGTCAGTCTAGTAAAAATAAACGCAACCGTTAAAAACGAAACACATACTACAATTTTTAACAGCATTTATGCCTAGCAAACTAAAAAGCTACTAAAATTCTGTAAAAATCCCCATTTAAATAAAAAATGGTCAGGTCTAATTATTCCAGCTCTATGCAATAAGTAGACAGGCTAGCTAGAAGGCGTTTGCTGGCATCGAAGCGAGAGAACAAATATTGACTTCCAGTCTCAGGCCCTTTGCTGGTTCTTCCTACCAGTCATAATTACACTTTACCAGTAGACACCGACAAGAAATATCGAAAATATTTTTAATACTTTTGCTATTAATACGGTCTTTATAACATCGAAATTAGGATTGTAATGTTGTATTTTACGCACTACGAGTAGGTTCTTTTACTTTACACCATCCCAATGGTACAGATGCACAATTAAATAAATAAATATATACCGACAAATCACACAGATTGAGCTAGTCCCAAAGTAAGTTCGAAACTTGTGCTATGGGATACTAAGTCAACGATACTATATTTTGTAATAGATACATATATAGATAAACATCAAAGACCCAGGCCAATCTGAAAAAGATCATGTTTCATCTTGATCTGACCGGGGATCGAACCCGGAACCATCCGTGTCGCAGGCCGGCGATTGCAATTGAACCTTTTAATTTCCAAGTGCTTTTTGTAAAAAAGAAACATGAATAAATGAACCAGCTTATACTATAGCTGTACTTTTCTTCGAGCAACACGGCCTTCCATACCGGAAGGGAGTAGCCATACGCTGCGTTCCCCTCTGTCAACGTACAAGCCAAATTAGGCATATGCATGTCTATGCGTTAGTTGTGTGTGACTCATCTGTACACAAATTATTGTTTCTTTTTTATGTCATTTTTTTGTGACAATGTCATAATTATTATCAAGTGACAGTTTAAGTTTTGTATGTAGGTGTGGGGAACTAAACTTGTGTGCACATTTCCCCCCGCAAAAAACGCCAGTAAAATTGTGATAGTAAATTGTCGCTTTGCCCACTCCCTCCGTCCGGTACGGAGACCGTGTTGCTCGAAGGTACTTTTACAAACTGCTTTAATTCTTAACTTTAATATTTTCCATATCCGCTAAACTGCAATCTTGTTTTAACTAATTTTATTTTTGAACTAATGTTATCATTATTACAAGTACTTAGGTACTTGTTATTAGTACAAGTCAGTCTATCTCACAAAGTTCATAATAGTGTACTTGCAAACCACCGCCCAAGCCCAAATAGTGAAAGCGCAGGGCGGGCCGCCCTCGATTTCCCTCAGTATGGAAAAGCTTTTATCGTAATGAGTGTCGCAAACACTTTATTTGTATTGCTGATTGCATGGCCGTATCTCTGGAACTGCCTTCACTAATATATACAAGGAGTTGCTGAATTCCCCTGACGATATAATATAAGTATATTTCTAAGAACAGAATCATCATCATCATCAGGTTAGGAGCTCGATAGTCCAGTGGGTGTGAGCTCTATGAGCGCTTACGTATGTTAAGCAACCCCTGGTGCAGTCCCTACTTGGATGGGTGACCGCAAGTGGCATAAAAATATCTTGAGCTCCTCCGTGCTTCGGAAGGCACGTTAAGCCGTTGGTCCCGGCTGTCATCGTTGATGGCAGTCGTTAAGCTATGTCAGATGCCTTAAGGCAGCTTGAAAAATCTGACACCAGTGTTGGCCACTTACACATACGAAAAACAACAATCATCAGGTTGCTTTTTATCTCCACTGCAAGAGCAAGACCCTCTTTGTACTACCTGAGCCATATATTAGCCAGAGGAGGATTTGGCCTACACTCTCCACACTGGCCGGACAGGTTGGAGAGGTCTCTTTGATGTTTATAAGCTATAAGTAGCTTGTTTTTTCTGAGTTGCCTTCTACGACGTCCACGGGAAGACTTGGAGTGTTCCTATTCTACTCTGCCGGGAACTACACGGTTTAATAGAAGAAAAAAAGATAAAAATGGAGAAAAATTCTACCTCACATAAGTCACCGATCAGCTGAGATTTCTATGAGGTCTATTTTTTATTTTTTTTATCGTTTTTTCTATAAAGGAAATTTCTATTAGGCATTCTGATACTGTTATTAAAATATTACCAGGGAGTTCAGTCAGAGTCACCCTGGAGATCATAAGATTTTATTTTACGTTTAGTTGTTATTGAATCGTCTTTAAACTGAAAGGGAGGTAAACCGAGGAGGAAGACAAAGTTTGTGACAAAACGAAATGTTTGAAAGCAACTTATTATTTGTGCGTTGTATGTTTTAATAATCAGTTTTTTTATATGCGGCATCTTTTATTTAAGTTGCACTACACGAAGTTGTTCATACTGACAGGCTGACTATCCACTACAAGGACATGTCCAGCGTAAATCTACACCCAATATTCTATACCTTCTATACATAATCAGATCCATCTCATAATAACAAAAGATGTCACTTCAAGAACGCAATTGTAACGAACAAGGAAGTGGGTTAATTTTCGGCTGGTTTTCCCACATTTGTAAGTAATGACGGAGCTGCACTCAATTACCGGACGCCGAAAATGAGCAGAGGTCAATTGACCTTTATTAGTGAGAAAAACCGGCCAAGTGCGTGTCGGGCCACGCGCAGTATAGGGTTCCGTAGTTGCGAATGACAACTTTGAGTTTACACTGTTCACACTCGCACCTCACAGTTTAACGACCAAAAACATCTACCAATGAAAATTGTATGAAATTTTACATTTTCCAGTACATTTTATAAGTTGGTTGCCTATATAACTTTTTAGTTTGTACTTAGTACTCAGTTCTGATAGTTTTCCTTTCAACTTCAGTATATATTATACTACTACTGCATTTTTTTTCACGTATCCATATATAACCGTTAAGCAGATAGAGGGGGGCTGACACTTACCTCTAACAAAAATTTGCACTTTAAAACCAAATATTTTGAAAACTGATCCCTAAATCGAAAAATGGTCTTTTCAATCTCACAATATTTTTTAAAGACCTATTTAATGATACCCCACACGATGGGTAAGTAGAGAAAAAAAAATACTCCCCCGCTTTACTTGTATGGGAGCTACCGTAAAAAAATTTTTTTTTAAGTTTTATTTCTAACACTTTTTTGGCATGATAAATATACATACCCATACTAACTTACTGCTTTCTAGTACTTATAGTCTCTGAGTAAAACCGCGGACGGACAGACAGACAGACAGACATGGCGAAACTATAAGGGTTCCTTGTTTACCACGGAACCCTAAAAAGGAAGATTTCTAAAAGAATATTAGTAGACCGATGTACCAACGCTATACTATTCGGCTGCTCTACGGAAAAACGAAGTAAATGCAGTCGCACAAATTTTACAGGAGGAGCAAATAACTGAAATTGACCTAATTAAAACGTACTGACGTCAACTTCAATACTATTGTACATTCATAATTTATAAAATAATTATTTCTATAAGTAACAAAGCAATTTATTACTTATAGAAATAATTAAACTAATAATTAATTAGTAATTATTAGTAATATTGTTTTAAATTGAAAAAAAAATGTTTTTCTCTAGACTTAATATTTATATTTAATAAAAGTAACAAATGAATAAGAAAGTAAATACATTTACTTTGTTTTTAATATTATTTAAAAAGAAGTGTAGAAAGCAAATTTTCGCTTTAGTAACAAAGCAAATGCATTTAATTGTTTTTTCACAAAGGAAATGAAGCCATTTCAAATTGGCATAACTGTTTTAAGGCTTATTGGATTTTGATTTTTTCGATATATACCTAGTCGGGTCATAAGTTCTGTCAAAACCTTATTATTTAATTATTTTTTTTTAATACTGGCTAGATGAACTTCACCAATTAAAAAAAAAACGTCTGCGCTTGCCTTCGAGCAACACGGAAGGGAGTAGCCATACGCTGCATTCCCCTCTGTCAAGGTACAAGCCAAAATTAGGCATATGCATGTCTATGTGTTAGTTGTGTGACTCATCTGTACACAAATTATTTTTTCTTTTTTATGTCATTTTTTGTGACAATGTCATAATTACTATCAAGTGACAGTTTAAGTTTTGTATGTAGGTGTGCGGAACTAAACTTGTGTGCACATTTCCCCCCGCAAAAAACGCCAGAAAAATTGTCATAGTAAATTGTCGCTTTGCCCACTCCCTCCGTCCGGTACGGAGGCCGTGTTGCTCGAAGGCGCTTGCCGAAAATAGAAAAGACATAAATTTTTATTCATTTTCAAATATGGAGTGGTCGAAGAAAGAAGATAGAGTAGCGGTTATCGCGTTGCACCGCTGTGGTTACGCGCCAAAAGAAATTTTCAATATTCTACAAAAATTGAAAATAACCCTGCGATTTGTTTATCGCACTATCAAACGATTCACTGAAGATTCAAGCTTCGAAGATCGTAAGAGGACCGGCCGACCTCGTACAGTTAGGACACCAGCGATCATCAAAGCAGTGAAGGCGCGAATCCAACGAAATCCTGTTCGTAAACAAAAAATCTTAGCTCTTCAGATAGGCCTAAGCAGAACCACGGTCAAAAAAGTGATAAATGAAGACCTAGGACTACGAGCTTATCGTAAGAAGACCGGACATTTCTTGAACGAGCGTTTGAAAAAATTTAGGCTGGATAGATCCCGCGCTTTGTTACGGCGGTACGCGGGAAAAAATACCGCGAAATTTTATTTTCAAATGAAAAAATTTTAACAATGAAGAAAGTTAAAATAAACAAAATGATAAGGTGTATGCCCACAGCAGTGAAAAAGCCAGCACGCGTATTACAAGGGAACAACGAGGACATTCATATCCTTCGTCACTCATGGTTTGGCTTGAAGTCTCATATTCAGGCTTAACTGAGGTGTTTTTCTGTGAAAAAGGTATAAAAACCAGTGTCGAGGTATACCAAAATACCGTCCTAACAAATACGAGTATAGTAGAACCTCTTTCTCAAACAATGTTCAAAAACAGACATTGGATATTCCAACAGGACTCTGCACCAGCTCATAGAGCACGAAGCACGCAAAACTGGTTGACCGCCCGTGGAATTGACTTTATCGGACATGAAGACTGGCCCTCTTCTAGTCCAGATTTAAACCCACTGGATTACAAGATATAGCTACATTTGGAGGAGAAAGTCTGCGCTAAACCTCATCAGAATTTGGAATCTCTACGAGCATCTTTGGCTAAAGCAGCGGCAGAAATAGATATGAATGTGGTGCGTGCTGCGATTGAGGATTGGCCGCGTCGATTAAGGGCATGTATTCAAAATAGGGAAGGGAATTTTGAATAATGTTAATAAAATTGTATTCTAAATTAAATTACCTTTAATTTCATATATGTAGTATTGGATAATTTAGCTCAATGGTGGTTTATCCAAACTACACGGGATTGCAGCAAATATAAACGTGTTGTTCTTCTAATTGATCTTTATTCATACACACACTACAAATTACTTATTAACGAGTGACTCCGCGAGCCACCCGGAGTACCACGGACAGAGCTACGACTTAAAACAATCTTACTATTTGATATGTCCGTACTCTTTGCAGTCCGTTCTAATACTAACTTAAATAGTTACATTTCTCGGGCCACACAGCCCCGGCAAAATATCAATGACATAAAACCCACCACCTCAAAAGTATTATAAACAATAGCCTAAAACTATTACGAACGGGAAGGCCTTCGGCCGACTGCAGCCAACAATGCCTTCAAACGGCCGCTCGAGCATATGGGCTATTGCCATCATAAAAAGCGGACATTTTGGAAAGTTCCCGTGCAGGGGCTTTTATCTTTACTTGTATTCTATTTACCAATAACTATAGAAACTACTACGAACAATGACAATAAAAACCGTCTGTTGCATCTGGTCATTTCCAGGATGCTACATTCGGCCGTCCTGAATTACATTTGCCCTCAAATGTCCTTTCTTTTTTGGGCATCTACCTGCCTTCCATGACTGACAAGTTAAAGCACGTCTCTTCTTGCGACGCCTGCCTAACTTATACTTACAAATGACTTTAAATTTCACCTTATCCAAAAGTACCTTACAATACAACTTTTTCCTTCTCAACGTCTTCTTGAAGCTATGAAATTTTACCATTTTAAAATCTAACAAGGAAATTCTAGACCTTAACAATATAGGAGATTTTAATTCTATTTTACGATAACAATTATCCGCTTCGGACATCCTTACAATACATCTCCGATTATTTTTATTCATAAAATCTAATTCAAGCTGGTTATTACATACCTTCATAAAATTATCATACAACATTTTCACATCATTAAACATATCTTTCGTTTGTTCACAATTCCATTTAAATTGCCAAGTGAAGTTTTCTTCTAATAAATTCAATAAATCATTTACCTCTTTTTGCTCTGAAGGAGCCAAAATCCGAGTTCGTAAAGTAACGAATTTTGCTGATCTAACAAGATTTTTCTTCGAATAATTATTTTCCTTGACCATTGAGTTAAGTTGTGCTATGTTCTCTAATTTGATACACAATTTACCACTTTCTTGTGTAAGATACACCCCATGTGAAATATCTTTATTAATAATTACACCGCGAATTTTATTATCCTCTAAATTTGGTTTGTGTTTCTCATCACAATTTTCGATAGGATCTTTTTTACATTCTTTTACTGAGCTAACACTAACCGATTCATTCGATTCACTCACTTTCAAATCAGTACTTACCTGTGGCGATTGAATATGCGACAGGTCAAGTTCTTTCCCCTCGGTAACTGTATTTAGTTGAAAAATGTATGGAATGTCATCTTCATCTTGCGGCTTAGTGATCACTGCTTGACCACCGCAGACAGTTAACTCAACATGATCTAAAAAGTCATTCCCCAGTGTGACGGGACGTTTTAATATAGCATCAGGGACCACATGAAATTCAACATCAAAACTATCATTGTCAATATTCATATGAGTATAGAAAGACCCAATACTCTTCTTAACTATAGACCCAAGACCGACAACACATACCGGCTTACTTTCAAGTAGTGGTGCTCCCAACTGCTCATACACGCTTTTGCACATTAAAGTTAAATCACTTCCTGTATCCACTAAAGCTACGATCTTAGTGTCTCTAATTGTAACGTCTACTTGATATTTGCGCCCTCTGCGCCCCGCAGATTGCGATGCCACACACACGTTGTTTGGTTTGATTTGACACTTAGACGATATGTGTCCCTCTTTGTTACACTCACAATTACTTTTTGCCGTTTTAGAGCACACACACACTGCACTTTTATTATTATTTTCACTAATTTTGACGCAAGACTTTGCCGTTGGCTTTACAGATGGCGAAAGTTTGATTTTTTGCGTCAATATTGTTTTTTTCTTTAGTTTAATGTTTTCTTCTTCAATATAAAGCTCTGTATCTTCATCTTTTGTCCCAAATTCTTTGATCAAAGTTTCTCTTAAAATTTCCCACCTAAAACATCTCATATAATCAATAAAAGCTTTTGCTTCACCAGCTAACAATAACCTGCAATAAAGTACTTTATAGCACTCCTCCCAGTTCCATAGTAAGGCCATTTCCTCAAAATTTTTTAGCCACTGTTGAAAATCATCACGATCATCACAAAAAGTTTCTAAATATTTATATATATCAGATGAATGGGATAACACACGTTGAATTTTGTTACATCCACGATGACTAACAACGCGTATACCTCGATCCTCTTCATTGCTACCACTGTCGCTTTCCTCTTCGCTTTCTTCCTCGTCGTCGTCGTCAAACAGTCGTTTTCGTTGAACGCGCAATGCCGTCTTCAGCCGAACCAACAACTCGTGCTTCCCGCCCGTTGCCCGGAGACGCCGTCGCCTGAGCTCCTCTCTGAGCTCAGCAACGTTCATATGCGCAAGCTGGTCCTCTCCCAACTCTAGCGCCTTCACACGCCCCGCAACGTCAGTAACACCTCCCATTGTTGTTCGCTTACTTCACGCACACTTGCCGTAACTACTGCGGATTGCTTTGACTAGACCGGACATTTTCCACGAAGCACTCACAACCACGTTGACTGCAACAATCCCGCTGACAATGATCTTCAATCCCGGACGAGCCCCCAAAATATGTAGTATTGGATAATTTAGCTCAATGGTGGTTTATCCAAACTACACGGGATTGCAGCAAATATAAACGTGTTGTTCTTCTAATTGATCTTTATTCATACACACACTACAAATTACTTATTAACGAGTGACTCCGCGAGCCACCCGGAGTACCACGGACAGAGCTACGACTTAAAACAATCTTACTATTTGATATGTCCGTACTCTTTGCAGTCCGTTCTAATACTAACTTAAATAGTTACATTTCTCGGGCCACACAGCCCCGGCAAAATATCAATGACATAAAACCCACCACCTCAAAAGTATTATAAACAATAGCCTAAAACTATTACGAACGGGAAGGCCTTCGGCCGACTGCAGCCAACAATGCCTTCAAACGGCCGCTCGAGCATATGGGCTATTGCCATCATAAAAAGCGGACATTTTGGAAAGTTCCCGTGCAGGGGCTTTTATCTTTACTTGTATTCTATTTACCAATAACTATAGAAACTACTACGAACAATGACAATAAAAACCGTCTGTTGCATCTGGTCATTTCCAGGATGCTACATATATTATTTCTTTTTATTTATCACAAAGTGTATCATTAATTTTATAAAAAGTTTTTGACAGAACTTATGACCTGACTAAGTATATAGATTTATAAACACAAAAACTTAAGACCATTATTAGCCTCGACAAACTTTTTGACGTGAAAAAGTACTCTGTGGACGTGAACTGACATGTTTAAATTGCGCGAAAAGTGACAGTGACATGACAGTGACATAACAAGTGATAGAATGCGTTCGAAATACACTAAAATCTTTGTCATTATTCTAAGACTAAAACCGAGTAACGTCAAATAATTTAAACATTTGAAACTTTTAAATGAACGACAACATTCGAATAACCAAGTAATTAGGTGCAGTAAATAATTTGAATTGATTTGAAATATAGAAACAAAGCAACTGTAAGGCAATTGCTTTGTTTTACATTTTTAATTTCGCTTGCTTTGTTATTCCGTTAAGTAACTTGCCAAGCTGGCCATTTTTTACAATACAAAAACAAAGTAAAGATGTTTGATGTTTTTATAGCAAGATTTTAAGGGTTAAAAAATATGTTAATTTCTAATGAAAAACCAATTAAACCAGTTCACAACATAAAAACGGAGTAATCAACATACAACTACTTTGTTTTTGCGTAGACATTGCAGTTTGCTTTCTTTTACCGTAGATATTTTGGACAACTTCCTGCAGTTACTTTATTTCGCCAACTTTTATTTCTAAAATTAAAGCGTTTTCGTCGATTCTATAAATAAAGCAGTGTCCGTTAAAGGCAAAATGTACCAAATATGGAAAAACACAGATTTTGAAAAATATTCATTTGCTTTGTTTTTCCGTAGCGCAGCCGTATTGGTGGGCTGAGTAGGCACGTCAAAGACATGTCCCGATATTCACATCAGATCGTTCTTATAATAACAAACAACGTCACTTTCAGAACGCAATTGTAACGAACAAGGACGTGGGTCCATTTTCGGCTGGTTTTCCCACATCATCATCATCATCATCATCATCATCAGATCTTTATTAGTCTCCACTGCAGGAGCACGACCCTCTCTGTACTGCCAGAGCAGTAAGAGGATTTGGCCTACACTCTCCACGCTGGCCAGACGGGTTGGAGAGGTCTCTTTGATGTTTATAAGCTTTGTTTAGCTTTAGTTTCCTAAGTCGCCTTTTACGACATCCACGGGAAGATTTGGAGTGGTCCTATTCTTCTCTGCCGGGAACCACACGGCATCTTGAGTGTCTGTGTCGAGAGTGGTTTTCCCACATTTGTAAGTAATGACGGAGCTGCACTCAATTACCGGACGGCAAAAGTAAGCAGAGGTCCGCTATTGACCCTTATTAGTGAAAAAAGGTAGATTACTAAAATAATGTTAGGTAATTTGTTTTTGGTATAATTAAGATTGTACTAGCAATTTTCCCGCGACTTCGCTTTATTAATATGAAAGAATTTTTAAAATCAGTCCAGCAGTTACGAATCCTATTCAATACAAACAAACAATCAAATCTTCCTTCTTTATAACATTGAAGTAAAGATAACACCAGTCTTTAAAGTTTTATTTTAGCCTATTTTGTTTCCCACTGCTGGGCAAAGGCTTCCCCTTTCTTTTTCCACTCGTCATAATCCAAGGCTACTTTCTGCCATTCACCTAAAAAGCCATCTATATCGTCTCGCCATCTCCTCCTTGGTCTGCCTCTCTTCCTACGTCCTTCAGGTAACCATAGAGTAGCTTTTCGGGCCCATCTGTCCGGTTTCATGCGAATAAATTTTAAAAAAAGTATATAGATAAGTAGGTAGAGCTCGATGGCCCAATAGGCATAACCGTTATCGAATACGCATGTTAAGCCACCCGATTTTGGCCCTCACGGAGATGGATGACCGTCAGTGGCATAAAAAATTCGTGCTTTCGAAAGCTGCTATAATTGCTAAGCATAATTGATGGCAGTCGTTTGGCTATGCATCTGTCATAGGCGAACGATTGCTATCAATCAGTTGTGTTGCTTTGAGGCAACTTCTTACACACAAAAACATTACTTAAAGCATCTTTCTTCTTCTTCTTCTGTTTTATAAAATGGCTTCCACCGAAATTTCAGTGATTCTGCCAATGTCCAGTATAATGAGATACTAAGTATCGGTGTTGTTCGGTAAAGTTTTTCTAAGTAGCATCAAAGATGGCGTATGTTCTTTGACGCCTCGTGGCAGCTTGGGGCGGCAAATCTACACGAGTCCATTTATCAGTCCACTTTAACTATTTCACAAATTGTTCATGAGCACGAGCATTTATAACACCAAACTACACCAATTCCATATTATAAAGTCCACTAAAATCAATTTGCAAAATTGTCTAAGGCAAACTTCAACTGTACCCCTTGACTTCCCACCACAAACTCTAAAGCATCTTTAATAAAAACGTTCTCAAATCTCGTGCTGTCACTGTCAATATAACCTAGATATACAAAGGTAACATGAGATTTCAGAATAAAGACATTCTGAATGTCATGTTCAAAATGTTAAGATTATTTTGCGTATTCGGGGGTAACCTACTTAAAATAAATCACTTGTCATTCCAGTTCTTCTTCGTGTACTCATTCCGTTTATGTGGGATTGGGACAGCATGTAAAGTCTTTCCATTTTGCTCTACTCGAGCCAACTCTTTCATTTCTTCCTTTATCCCCAAATAAGTTGTCATCCCACAACCTCCAATAATTTAAAGCGTCCTCGAAAACGGCGAATTTAAACAAGCAAACAATATTTTCCGTAATTAATTCAGATTTTTCCGCAGTGCAGAAATTTACGTCGACGGAATTTTCATAAGCGACTTTAAATTAACAGTACCCTCATCAAAAAGCCATTGATTGCTTCGTGCGGCCTGTTTATCACTGCAGCCATTACGACAGTATGGCGCTGATGGCGTCGTACTACCGTACTACTACTCATCTTCAATAGTTTTGTAACGAGTCCTCGGGCAAACTAGTAATAACACTATGCCAAACGACACCTAAGCATGTGTGCATGTAAAACAGCTTGCGGCTATGTGTGGGTGTGTGGACTTGTACGGGGGCAGCGAGAGGCGCGCGGGGCGTGAACGGCCTGTCACGGAACTGGCTCGGTCGAGAAGGCTTGTTTGTGTTGTGTTAGCGTAACTCGCATGTGACGCACCGCAGGCACACAGTAAGTATGTATATTTTAAGCCACCTATCCAAGAGAGGACTGCGCCTGAGGTTACTGAACATGCGTGAGGGCTAAAAATGCTCTCAAACTGGGCCATCGGCATCCTCAGCCTCCTTTTTAGCTCAGCTAAATATAAGTGAGATTACATAACAAAAGTGAGTTACCATGGTAAGCACTTCAAAAATCACCGGACACTACGATGGTCGTTCGCCCTGATTTACTATCATTACGTTTAATGTCGTCAGTTTGGACCTCAAGTTGTATAGGTACCTAACAGGTCTAAAGTTGTAAAGGGCCATTAATTTGTATTTTCTATTCGTCTTAATTTTTACCAGTAGTAAACCATTTGTCACGGACACTTAAAGTAGTAACTACTCAGGTTTTTTCACACACCCTAATTTCTATGGGCGGACTATTTGTTTTCTTTTAGTTTTAGACCTTTTTCTTACAATTTTCTACAGTTATCAGGTTCAGGAATCAAATATTGCCAAGGCGTACAAAATGATCCCACCGTATGAAGTGGCATAAAATATCTCAGCTTATCTGCTTCGAGCACGTTAAGCCGTCATTCCCAGCCGTCGCCATTGATGGCAGACGTTAAGCTATGTCAGAAGCTAGCTAAGCTTTAGGCTTTACTTACACAGACGTAAACTAAAACAAAACATTTGGTATAATTTGGGTATAATATGATGCTATATGATGTTACTTACAATGCAAACTTTTGCGCTACAGGGACTTCATGTTGGAAATTGAATAAATATTTATGGTCTACAATAAATTCCATATTTGGAATGGTTCCGTCGTCGGCCGGTGCCACAAACCGCGACGCATAGTTGCCAAGTTGCGGTGCAATGTGTAGCGTGACGTATGGCTGTGTTGTAAGGGTGTAGTGTGGGTGTGAGCGGGTTAAGACGACCCGAGATAAGTCTATACTTAAATCATTCAGGAGTTTAGGACGAACACCTGTTGTCCCTCAAACCTTCAAATGAACCCGTCAAAATTAACAAGAAGATGATGAATGTGTAAGATATGCCTATAAATTCACGCTGTATGTAAGACCCCAACCTCATTCCTGGACTACTGCAATGGTCCTCGCCGCATTCATGCAATATTTACGTATCACATGACAATTATAATCGGCAGGAATGTACGGCAGGTACTCTAATTATTCATTCGATGGTTTGAGGGACAACGGTGTTTATCCTAACATCCTTGATAAGGAAGTACTTTGAATGATGGAGTTTTAAAGATCAGTGTTTGGTTGTACCTATATATGTACGCTGTTTGTGAGACCCCAATCTCATTCCTGGACTACTGCAATGGTCCACGCCGCATTCATGCAATATTTACGTATCGCATGACAATTATAATCTGCAGGAATGTACGGCAGGTACTCTCCCCATTTGTGGTGTACGTTCCTGTTTGTGGTTTCCGAATGTTTTTCAGGTGCTGTTATTGCGCCACAGTTATGTGGCCTGACGTAAAGCTTGTTAAAAAGTATTGTAGAGACTTATACGTTGGGTACAAAATGATACGCACAAGTTTATTTTAAACTCTGTGACGCTTAAATTCATCCGTAGGGTATATGATATAACGACACATTTGAAGTAGGGCAACTTCTTTTGCACTGCCCACTGTTTACTAGTATGATATCCAGTGACAATTGATCGTGAATTAATGATGACTAAAAAAATGAGACTAATTAAAAAAAATTGGATCATCCTAATCTTACTAATATTATTAATACAAAAGTGAGTTTTTTGTTAATTTGTTACGTTTTCACGCCCTATCTACTGAACCCATCACCATGAAATTTTGTATACACAAATGTTAGGGTACTGAAAAGGACATAGACTATATATATCGCGCAAAGCCGCTGGTAATAGCTAGTTATAAAATAAAGGTACGAAAATATTTTATAATGGTTCGCCCATTGAAAATTTTTATTAAGTATTAAACTTATTAATACTTTTTAGGTAAACTTTTCCTTAAAGTTCTTCGAAAAGGACATAGGGGACATAGACACATCATACCAATAATGCGACTAATGCTAGTATATTTATAAGATTTTGCACGAGTAACTCAAGTTCTATTCAAACAAATCAGTCAAGTACAGATTTATTGCCAAGAGCTCTTCCACGCCGTCGAAAGTTGACGTAATAAGGCTCTTAATGTTAACGGGATTCCCGGAATAACAAATAATTATGGTAGAATAATTTGGATGTGACGACCTAATAAAGGTCGCAACGACCTAATAAAGGTCGCAGGAAGACGCTGGATGCAGGCCGCTTCCAACCGGTCATATTGGAAATCCTTGGGGGAGGCCTATGTCCAGCAGTGGACTTCTTGCGGCTGAAATGATGATGATGAATGATGAATTTGGATGTTGTTTGTTGTTTTTCGTGAGCGTAAGTGGCAAACTTTGGTGTATGATTTTTCAAGCTGCCTAGAGACAAATTTTTCAAGTTGCCTAGAGACAGATTTTTCAAGCTGCCTAGAGACATTTTTCAAGCTGCCTAGAGACAGATTTTTCAAGCTGCCTAGAGACAGATTTTTCAAGCTGCCTAGAGACATTTTTCAAGCTGCCTAGAGACAGATTTTTCAAGCTGCCTAGAGACATTTTTCAAGCTGCCTAGAGACAGATTTTTCAAGCTGCCTAGAGACTTTTTCAAGCTGCCTAGAGACAGATTTTTCAAGCTGCCTAGAGACATTTTTCAAGCTGCCTAGAGACAGATTTTTCGAGCTGACATAGCTTAAAGACAGCTATCATTAATGACAGGACCAGTGGCTTAACTTGCCTTCGCACGGAAGAGCTCGAGATATTTTTGTGCCACTTACAGTCGCTCATTCAAGTGGGGACAACACCTGCGGTTGCTTAACATGCGTAAGCGCTAACAAGGCCATCGGGCTCCTCCGTAAAGTCGTTGCCTCTAATTGTTTGATTTATAGAAGTTGTGACGTGGAGAGTGGGGGCTGCGCTCGGGGTTACTTACCATGCGTAAGCGCCTAAAGCGCTAAAAATGCTCAGGCCCACTGGACTATCGGGCTCTTCAATCCTGCAATATTTTGGATTTTATTTGAGCATAGACTGTCTAGATGTCCTGGCCTGGAAATTCTTTATTGTTAGCAAAAATATTAGTATTTTAGCTCCATCTCCTGGATTTAATATTGCGCAGAATTCCAGAGTCACGTCGTCGGGATGAGAACGTAATCAGAAAATATGTGACAGTATTCAACAGCTGTAAGATCGGTATAAAGTTCTTATTTTTCTTAGATTCTTAGTAATATTAACGGCAGTATTCATATTCCCTTTCTATTTATGTAATGGCACACTGACGGTATAGTTGCTCGTGTCCCCGTGAATCTCAGTTGGTGGTAGCTGAAAATCAGTGGTTTGTTCTGCGAGCAAACGTATCGCTGAGCTACAACCTTTTGGTATCGTTGCGGCACACGTGCTAAACAAGACTGAACTGTCAATTTTTCTTTTCTTATGTGTATTTTTGTCTTTGTATTTTTTGTTTGTATGTGTGTCATTCCGGTTTCAATAAAGTTATTATCTATCTATCTATCTATCAGATTTTCAGTTGTGGTAGAGCCACGCTACCGATGAAATTCACTTTTGCTTGAAGCATGAATGGGCCGGCTCGTCCGGGGAAGTACCACACTCTCACAGAAAATCGACATTTGAGTAGTAGCTTTACCGCTGCTATGCTTCGTTCGGTTAATGAGAGAGCCGGACGCCTATCGGCAACGCACTTGTCACTTTCCTTGTGTTGTAGTTGTCCATGGGTAGAGTGGTGATCACTTACCATCAGGCGACCCGCTTACTCATTAAAGCCCGCTAGTTCATAAAAAATACTTTCTGAGAAGTTCGATGGTCTAGCGCATGTTACGAGTAAGTTATACAGGTCTTATTACTAAAGGCCCTGTCTACCCCGTAAAGGACCTATCCTTCATATTATCACGCCTCTAGGTGTGAAAATATATATGTGTATATTCTTCCTGTATAAAGATATAAATATACAACGTGTAAATTGAAACTCAACATATCCTTAAAGGGGTGACTAAGCCTGTCAATATGAACAACTTTTCCTATCGGAACAAAGCTAAAAACTGAAAAAATAAGTTGCATACGCATACAAATTGATGGCGGTTGAAGATCTTTGTATGAAAATGTCATGTCTTTTCTAAGTTTTAGTGTTGTTCTCATTGACGGTCTGAGTCACCTCTTTAAGGAAATGTTGAGGGTCAATTGACACGCTGTATAACTATTATATATATACTTTTCTGCTTACTACTTGGTTTGATCGTCCGTAAGGCGGTCCCTGGCACGGCCAGCCTCATAAATTTTTGTGCCTGCTGTCTTCGAAGGATTTATGACTTATAGATACCAATATAACAAATTAAAAATAGTGTAGATGACCTGCGTTGTATTTCAATTTATGCGGTATCTACTTACTTGAAATTAAATTCAACAAAAAATATTATATTCTATTTTTATTGTATGGCTTCCACCGAGGTTTCAGTGATTCTGTCAAAGTCCAGTTTATGGAGATACAAAATATCGGTGATGTACGGTACACAAGTAATCAAAGATGGCGTAGGTCTTTTTGACAAATCTATTCGAGTTCATAATTATAATAGGTCATTTGTGAACGAAGGCATCGATTGAGTGCCGATTGATTTTGTTTGATTCATATAATGACCGTCTATTTCAATGATTTTACACATTACTAATGGGCATGAGCATTTATAACACCAAACTACACCAATTTCATATTATAAAGTCCATTAAAATCAATTTGCAAAATTATCTAAGGCAAACCCCAACTGAACTCCATAACTTTCCACCAAAAAGCCTCAAATTTTATTTGATGCGAGCTCAAAATGAGAGCATCAAGATGTGAAAAATGTAGTATCTGCCATACACTTTAGATTGCTTTATAACTTGGATAAGCTTGCAATCGTCGATAAAATTCCAGCAGACGCCGCATTGATACTTTATCTTAGAAGTATAGACGAGCTCCGTGCCGCTGCGGTCATCACGCCTGCCTGCGACACGGATGGTCCCGGGTTCGATCTTCTGTCAGGTCAAGATGGAAAACGATCTTTTTCAGATTGACCTGGGTCTTGGATGTTTATCTATATATGTATTTGTTATAAAATATAGTATCGTTGAGTTAGTATCCCATAACACAAGTCTTTCATATGAACTTACTTTGGGGCTAGCTCAATCTGTGTGATTTGTCCGTATATATTTATTTATATTTATATTAACAAATGCGAAATATGTACTTTTCTTATTTGTTATTTTGTGCTGATAGTCGTTTATGCGTAGCGTGCCGTTGTCGACTTTAATAATGTGAGTAGGGAGTTATTGGGCAATTTATGTAAATAGATTAGACCCAAGTTAAACGGGCAGGAGCTTAGCTTGGTGTTAAAAAGTCAACTGTTAAAAAAAGAAGAATTTTTACGTATAGAGTTGCGTGATGGCTTATACATCGACTGTATTATGTTCCTAGAGGTAGACTTTGGAAGCGAGCGTCCTTAGCACCAGTGGCGCCGCGTCAGTGTCGCTATGCTCGAATGATGTTCATAAAAATTACATACATTTGTATATAACAACGATCTGTCGCGCGGTCGCGGCGTCACAGACGCGGCGCCACTGATGTTATAGACGCTATAGACGCTCGCTTCCCCTCAAGTGCACGGAGTTTGCAGGAAGGTTGCATGAGCAACTTCTTGTTATTTCACATATATAAGACTAGCAATTTGCTCGCGACTTCGTTAGCTAATATAACTCGCAGATAAATAAGGTTTCTATAGGTGAAAGAATTATGAAAATTGGCCCAATAGTTTCGGAGCCTATTCCATGCAAACAAAAAACAATTAAATCGTTCCTCTTTAAAATATTGGTATAAATAATAAAACTACTTCATCATTATCAGGTTCTTTTTAGTCTCCACTGCAGGAGCTCGACCCTCTCTGTACTACCAAGCCAGAGCAGTCAGAGGATTTGGCTCTCCACGCTGACCAGACGGCTTGGAGAGGTAAATATTTACAAATTATAAAGTCCCTGCAAACCATCATCCCATGGCAACTATAGCAACTATATACTATAGCAATAGGTTTGAACTAACCAATTATGTAAACATTATATATTACTGACCCTATTTAAGCATATAAATTATTTTGATTGATTTGTTTACTCTTTTTTATTTTTTGAACTTGCCCTAAAGACTAGCAGCATTGCCATATGAAATAGACATTATATATTGACTTATCTTTTAACAATTTACCTACATAATTATAGATTTAAAAAACGCGTCTTACTTTTATGTACGTAATATAACTAAAATATATTTCGTTTAATTCGTACGGGCATATATCCAAAACGTGATAAAATAATCTAAACTAGGTTTACTTTTCCTGGCAGCTCTACCGTCACGGAAGAATATAATTCCACGTCACGGGTAATACAAAAATGAAGCATAGCCTTCTGATAACGGCCTTCCAAGTTATTTATCAGCTGTGCGCAGACTTGCTGCTTTTTGTTCTACATACATATGTATTATCACGTCTTTATCCCTTGCGGGGTAGACAGAGGCCAAGGTAATAACACCTAAAGGCCACATTTAGCGTGTAAGTGGGCGTTAAGAGGGCCCATACCCGTCCGACTATCGTCATCGCGAGCATGTTCGTAAAGCTTGTTTCATCCAGCGCAATGTTAGATAAACCAGCAAAGCGAAAAGATCCCCTCGCTCTCGTCCCTCGCATACCTCTTACTGCCACATGGTAACAAGCAAGTGAGTACGCTGTAACATTGAACGAAAAATAGTGTGCGGAAGTTTCATTAAACTTGACGAGCTCCGTGGCGCAGCGGTCATCACGCCTGCCTGCGACACGGATGGTCCCGGGTTCGATCCCCGGTCAGGTCAAGATGGAAAACGATCTTTTTCAGATTGACCTGGGTCTTGGATGTTTATCTATACATGTATTTGTTATAAAATATAGTATCGTTGAGTTAGTATCCCATAACACAAGTCTTTCATAAGAACTTACTTTGGGGCTAGCTCAATCTATGTGATTTGTCTGTTTATATTTATTTATTTATTATTTGTTTCAAGAAATGAGTGTTTATTAGTTAGCTTTACAAGCTTATAAAAAAAAAGATTGACATTTAGAATCTCCATTACATTTGCAAGCTTTCTAAGTAAATATTTGGAGTTTGTGGTGGGAAGTCAAGGGGTATAGTTGAGGTTCGCCGTGGACAGTTTTGCAAATTGATTTTAGTGGACTTTTAATATGAAATTGTTATAGTTTTGTGTTATAAATGCTCGTGCTCATGAACAATTTGTGAAATAGTTAAAGTGGACTGTTAAATGGACTCGTATAGATTTGCCGCCAGAAACTCCCACGAGGCATCAAAGAACATACGCCATCTTTGATGCTACTTGGAAAAACTTTACCGTACAACACCGATACTTAGTACCTATCTCATATTACTGAACATTGGCAGAATCAATGAAATTTAGGTGGAAGCCATAATATAAAACAGAAGAAGAAGAAGAAGTAAATATTTTATTTACTGTTACTATTAATGAGTACATTATAAACGCGCAATCTTCAAAAAAAAACTGACTTTTTTTTGCTACAGTTACATAGGGTATTTGATACTTTAAGAAAGAATACGAATCTAATGACACCTTCGACTTCAAAATCAGTCATATATCAAATCTTGGATGGAACAGATATACTTACATACATACGCGCGAAAAACATCACCCTCCATTAAGATGGGTCAGTCGGGTAAAAACTGAAAGAGCAAATGCAATAAGGTCCTGTAAAAAATTTAGCACCTTAATATTAAGTATTCAACATTTTTAACCGATTTTTTATCCAGTTGCCTTCGATCCTGACTGCTAAAGTTAAGTGAACATGGTTTCTATAAAAAAAACCGGCCAAGTGCGTGTCGGGCCACGCGCAGTGTAAAGTTCCGTAGTTGCGAATGACAACTTTGAGTTCACTCTGTTCACACTCGCACCTCACAGTTTAACGACCAAAAACATCTAAAAATGAAAATTGTATGAAATTTTACATTTTTGAGTATATTTTATAAGTTGGTTGCCTATAAATTTTTAGTTTGTACTTAGTACTCAGCTCTGATAGTTTTCCTTTCAACTTCAGTATATATAAGTATACTACTGCTGAAAATTTTTTCACGTATCTATATATAACCGTTTAGCAGATAAAGGGGGGGACACTTACCTCTAACAAAAATTCGCACTTTAAAATCAATTATTTCGGAAACGGATCCCTAAATAAAAAAATGGTGTTCTCAACCTTATAGTATTTTTCAAAGACCTATTTAACAATACCCCACACGATGGGTAAATAGAGAAAAAAAATTACTCCCCCTCTTTATTGTATCGGAGCTACCTTAATAAAATTTCTACCACTTTTTTGACATGATTAATATACATATCCATACCAAATTACAGCTTTCTAGTACTTATAGTCTCTGTGTAAAACCGCGGACGGACAGACAGACAGACAGACAGACATGGCGAAACTATAAGGGTTCCTTGTTTACTACGGAACCCTAAAAAGGGAACAATACCCCGGTATCGTACACAAAGTAAACTTAACTAGACATACGCGGTGGAAGTTAGTGGATCAAGTTGCAAACTTAGATTTGGCTTTACATAGATTATGATAGAGGAGGTGGGCTAAGCCAGCTAAGTTTTTGTGGTGAGTTAAATATCAACAAGTTGCATTACATAAAAAGCCAACTACCATATTTTAGGCAGAGCAATCAGAGGATTTGGCCCATACTCTCCACGCTGGCCAGTCGGTTTGGAGAGGTCTCTTTGATATTTATAAGCTGTCATCATTGATGGCAGTCGTTAAGCTATGTTATATGCCTTTAGGTAGCTTAAAAAAATCTGGCACCAGTGTTGGCCACTTACAAACACGAAAAACAACAAACAAACAGCTTTGTTTAACTTGTGTTTCCTAAGTCGCCTCCTACGACATCCATGGGAAGACCTGGATCCATATCAATTTCAAATGAAAATTCTCCTGAAATAAAATAAAATCTGTAAAATTGCAAAAATTAAAAATGCTTTTTAAACTTAGTTCTGTTACTCTTATATTTATTTATTTAACTATATATAAAGAAACAAAACTATATACTTATAAAGAAACAAAACTTGCTGTTTTTAATTAAATATAACTTAGTTACGAGTATATTTAACTAGCAGCCCTACCCGGCTGCGCCCGGGCATGTATTATACCTTAAAACCTTCCTCGTGAATCACTCTATCTATTGGTGAAAACCGTATGAAAATCCGTGGAGTAGTTTTTGAGTTTATCGCGAACGGACAGACAGACAGACAGACAGACAGACAGACAGACAGACAGATAGACAGACAGACAGATAGACAGACAGACAGACAGACGCGGCGGAGGACTTTGTTTTATAATATGTAGTGATTAAAATAGCGCGTAGCGTCATCTGTGTATAGTTGGAGGAGAGGTATAAAACTTCGTGGATACGTCAAAGATGATGCCACCAGAACTTCATATCATCATCAGGTCTTTTTGTTGTCTCCACTGCAGGAGCACGACCCTCTCTGTACTACCAGAGCCATATATTAGCCAAGAGGATTTGGCCTACACTCTCCACGCTGGCCAGACGGGTTGGAGAGGTCTTTTAGATGTTAATAAGCTTCGTCTAGCTTGTGTTTCTTAAGTCGCCTTCTACGACATCCACGGGAAGATTTGGAGTGGTCCTATTCTACTCTGCCGGGAACCACACGGCTTCATAACATCATATCTTGAATCTCTTTTTAGGTTCGTCGTCGGGCATAAACACAAAATTTTGGTAAGGGGAGTGCGGATTAAAGTCTGCGACCTCAACCGCAGGTCACCTTTGTTTTGAATTATTTGCTCGTAAATACTCTCTGTGAATTATTTTTAGAACGTTTGATTTAAGTATTTCTGGTAAAACAAGCATTTGGCAGTCTGAAAAAAGATTCTTAATGAAAGTAATCTTAATGTTTCATTATAACATTAAGATTACTATTTAAGTAGAAAAATATATTTTACACTGAATTATTCTTTTTTCACGTAAATACTCTATTTTATTTATAGAATATTTGACATACCATGCTAAATTGTTTATAAGTTTAAAAATAGCATCATTGAGTTAGTATCCTACGACACAAGATTACAACTTAAAGGTGTCAACTTAAAGTTAAAGTGTCAACAAACTTATAAACAATTTAGTATCGTTGTAATAAGTATAAGCTAGGTTTTGTGGTGGAAAGTCAAGGGGTGCAGTTGGGGTCTACCTTGGACGATTTTGCAAATTGATTTTGGTGGACTTTATAATATGAAATTGGTGCAGTTTGGTGTTATAAATGCTCGTGCTCATGGAACAATTTGTGAAATAGTTAAAGTGGACTGTTATATGGACTCGTATAGACTTGTCACCATAACCTCCCGAGCACAAGGCATCAAAGAACATACGCCATCTTTGATGCTACTTGTTACAACCTTACCGTACAACACCGATATTTAGTACCTCATTTTATTGGACATTGGTAGAACCACTGAAATCTCGGTGAAAGCCATTTTATAAAACAAAAGAAGAAGAAGTATAAGCTATATAAAGTATATAAGTATCTTTATACTTAAATAGTAAAACATTCAAGATCCAAGCCTATCTAAAATGTTGTTTTCCATCATGAACTGACCATCAAACCCGGGACTACTCGTGTCGCAGGCCACTGCGCCACGTATGTTGTTGTATTGTCTATACTAAAATTATCGGGTGTCATGGGCATAGTTTACGCGGATAAATTCGGAGAAAATAATTGCTAGAAGCAGATATACCCAATTATTCTCTTTATTTTTTTTCATTTTGTTCTGTAAAAGTACCTACTTACTTAAAATAAAACAAAAACTGTCGAGAAAAATCCTAAGCAAATAAGGTTTCATAAATGTATTCGTACGGATAACGAGGTCCGAAAATATTGAGTTTTATGGATTTTTGAAGGATTGTTATTTTAGGACAATGGTCATGAGCGGTACAATAAATAATGTATCTTTCTCTGGATTACGTCAGAACCGCATAAGATAAAGTTTGATGTAAAGATAGTTTAACCTTATCAAAATCAAAACGTTTATTCAGAAAATAGGCCTTTGCAGGCACTTTTTCACGTCATATCATATTTAAAATTATCTTATTAGTTATTATGTATTTATTAATTGTTAAAAGCTATAGACTACTAGCGTTTCGGAACCGACCACTGCAGAGAAGAAACGCCGAAAGAAACTCCTATCAACAGTTTTGGTCGCCTACTCGCCTGATTATTATCATGTTCTCTATCTTTCAACCAATGACAGTCTACGTGGCGTAGTTGTTAATGCGGCAGCCCCTGCTACACAAGTATCGGGTTCGAACCTTAGCCAGGTCATGATGGAAAACGATCTTTTTCAGATAGGCTGGGCCTTGGATGTTTATCTATATATGTATCTAATGTTTTCTTATGTTTTCGCGATTGTTACACATTTAAATAAAATTATTTTAATACGGTATACCACCAGCTTGGGATCCAGTCATCAATTTAATCAAATCTCAAGCTAAGCAGAAGACTGCAAGACCTTCAGACACCGTGAGCCAATACTGCGTACATCCGGAACGTTATCAATAAATATTTTAGGCGGTAGATTTTGCAGTTCTTAAAAAATACTAGACAAATGTCAACTTAGTCTACCTGCGACCACGAACACTGTAAAGTGCTCGAAACGTTAGGTGTATAAATAATGTAATAAACGCGATAAAAACCGTATCAAAATAATTTTATTTAAATATATATGTATCTATTAGTATAAAATAAAGTATCGTTGATTTAATATCCTATGATACAAGTTTATAACTTACTGTTCGGCTAGCTCAAAATTTGTGTGATTTGTCTGTATATATAATTATTTATTTATCTTTATTCACGCAAGAAGATATTATTATAAGTAGAAAAGAAAATCATTACTGACAATAATCACAATCACCCATGTCGACGAGACTATCTGTATATTTTAAGAATGTTTCCCAAAAATTTTTATACTCGCATTTACTAAGTATCCAAGTATATTTAATCAATCGCCTTGAAATAGTGAATTGTGAAATAAAAAGTAAAACTTTATTATACCTGCCTATACGGAAGAAGCAGCTGGTCTTTTCTATGTTTTTCATTTTTTTTCTAAACCAGCGTGAAAGAGAAATTCTTTTATGAAGTCAGTTAAAAATAACCCAAAGGGCCATCGACCACTGCAAACGAAGTTAGCGCGAGTTGGGCCGCTCGCAGAAATTAATATTTGAATTTTTCATGTAAAGCAAAACTCTCCACGCCCAACTTTCTTACGCGTCACATGGCTCTATGTTGACGCATCTGTGTTTGGAGAAGGTAATTGGCTGCCGCGTCGCAAACTCACAATGTGCTCATCTTTATTTTGAAGGCTTTTTTTGCTCTTTGGGCAATCTGAGCTTGCTTAAAAAAGGATCATATTGTTCTAGAAACCAATCTTTGAAAGTCTTTATAGAAAAAGAATCATTAATTTGTTGATAGAAATTTGAATGACTTTGGCCGCTCGCTAAAATTTATATTTGAATTTTTCATGTAAAGCAAAACTCTCCATGCCCAACTTTCATAAGCGTCAAATGGCTGTATGTCGAAAAGCACTTCTTTGGAGAAGGTAATTGCTGTCGTGTCGGAAACTCGCAATCTGCTCCTCCTACTGTCACTTCAATGATCTATTGTCGAATAACCTATATTCTTAGCAGTGCTGCAAACTAGTTTTAGCGAAAACGCGCTGTCAAAACGCTGGCTTTTTAGAAAAAAAAGCACCTAAAGAAAAGGTAAAAAAAGCAAAAGGCTAGTGTCATGTCGTGTCAGGTACCAGGAACTAAAGTCTAAAGCAGGATAGAGAAATTTGGCGCATTCTCCATCGACATAAGCTACAAAGTTATTAAATAAAAAGAATCTCAAGACTCAAATATTTTATTCACAGTAAGATATTTTAAATAAAATTTGGTGAACGTTAATTTTCAATTTGTTTACAATGATATAGGAGATAGGTCGCCGCATAAGTGAGAAGAATGGTGACCCCCGCTCCGGCTCGTTTCTGGCTCAAAGGATGGCCATAGCTATCCAGCGCGGTAACGCAACTCGTGTTTTGGGCACCTTTGCGCCAGAAACCCTACGAGACGTGTTATAATATTAATTTTATGATTAGAATAAGTGTATCTTTTGCAAGTTTATAATGATATAGTATTGTCTTAAATAATTGTGCCTAAACTTAGCCATAAGTAATTATTGACGTCAACAAAAAATTTTTTGTTGTAAAAATTGTAAACACAAATATGACAATTAATAAGTGTTCAAAGAAACCTATATTAAATAAACGATTGAATCGTGAATCTTGAATTAACGTATAGCTAAGATTAGTGCCGCTGCCAAAGTGAAGTGCAGAAGAAGCGGCAAAAAACTGCACAGCTCACTTTTTCCAAATAACGTCAACTTACAATCTACGACATACCTACTTAGAAGAAGAACAAGAGAAGAAGAGTCGCCTGGACGCGCATGTCTCCATATAAACGGAAAAAGGGAATTGTGGCAATATTTGATAATTTTGGAGTAAAATTAAGCATTTAATCAATTAATCTCATTATACTCTACGTATAATAAGTATAAGTATAAGTCTTTTATTTGCGTAAAATATGGTACAAAAGATGATACAGGAAAATTACATGAAGTGCGCATATTCTACCATATCTGGCATGCAAATTATATAAGTTATAATTATTATTATTAGACAATATCATCACAATCACACAAATGTACTACTAACAATCAATTATAATTAAATGTCAGTCATGTTTTCATAAATAAGTCACTTATTGAATAAAAATTTCTTTCGATTAGTACGTATCGTACGTTCCTATACAGCTTGGTTATAATTCTAAGGGTTTGGGAATTACAAGCCTTTTCAAATTTGTATGGAAATCTTGAGAGGCGTTTAATTCTCAAACTATTGATAATTTAACCAAATTGTATAGGAACGTACGTAGATTATATTGAGATTAATTGATTGGATGCTTAATTTTGCCCCAATATTTACAAATATTGCCACAATTCCCTTTTTCCGTTTGTATGGAGCCATGCGCGTCCAGGTGACTCTTAAGCTGTTGAGACTTGTTAAGTTACATCAAAATTTAAAAATACTCGCTTTGTAACTCCTTGTCGCGATTACATGAAGTTCATTCATATTTAATGAAACATTATGTCCCAAAGTTGTGCTGTTCAACAATAAAATACAAAATACAAGCTTTGAAAGTTGGTTAAGTAAGGATTTAGGGATGCTTCTAAATTATAAATAAGGATTGGACTGCTCGGATTTGTATCTCGAAAACTTTTTATGTTTGGGATGGAAATTGATAGCAATTTTACGATTGTATATACAGATACTGAGTCGTCATCATCTGAGAGTTTTTTCGATTACATTCCGGGACTCGAATCCAGTGCAGTTTAGCATGTTAACCACAGAACAACAAACATATGTTAACCATTGAAAATGAAAATGAAAATGAAAAAATATTTATTAAAACTTCACAGATTTTACATTTTGTACATCTTGGTTATGGTGTAACCTTTTAAGCATACAATGCTTGTATTAGGTTTCACAGCTCTTCTTAATTAGGTGCATATTTGTATGATAGTAGATACTAGTAATAAACATAACAAAAAACTTATTTTGTTCTATAACATTAACTTGACTGGGGTGTAATAAGAGTATTTATAACACAGTAAATTCTAAGAGTTCATTGTGCCTAAGGGCATTATGTTACATATTGTACCACTGCGCCGGAAAGTCGAAATTTTACTAAACGTGAGTCTGTCACTACTTCTGTACTACATTTTTCATCACACCTACCCTTAAACAGTGTCATTAAATGCAAGCAAAGTGGGCTGGATGGTCGCTATTACGACCGCGGGCTATAAGATTTCATACAAATTCCATAAAGCCCGAGAGCGCATAAAGTAGTTTTTTAAATTTAAAAGGGCACTGTACCATGCACAAGCGTCAAATATTCTACATCCAAAAAGTTTCATAGTCGTATATTCAAATTTGGAATTGCCAGTGAACCCGATGAAAAAAACATTTGAACTATTCTGCTAGATTTTTGTCCTTAATCCAAATTTGGAATTGTTAATGGCCGTGCGTGGCTGGCTGTTTGTATTCATCGATCTTTGACTTGCACGTTTTGGATAAAACATTTTCGTTATCTGTGTAATCCTCGGATGCATTTTCTGTTCACTGTTTGCCGCTATTTATTTTTAGGCATAATATTTACAAGTAATCGTAATTTTCATTAATTTGCATGAAATACATTCCCTATGATAAATGAATACATGGTCAATAATGTTGATATAGATAATATAATCAGCCAGCTTGCAGACGCATACTTATTAATTTTCAAGGTAAACTATATAGAATATTCATACTATACAATTTCAACCAATATAATATAAAAAATATTTATTTTTGTACTCTACTATTTACTCGGTGAGATGAAAAACATTGTGTGTATCACGGCCGGTATTAGACATTACAAACTCGGACTACTAAAAGCACTCGGCTTCGCCTCGTGCTTGTTAGTAGTCGCTCGTTTGACGTAATGTCTTCTATACCACCCTTGCTACACAATGTACTATTAAGTACCACTTCTTTTAAATTCTAAATTTTCACGGGGTAGACAGATCCCTAGATTGCCATCGAATGTTTTAGTGATAGTTAAGTTAATAATGACCAATAATTATCCAAGTTTACGCTCATTCCTTTGATGGAAATTAAAAAAATATCAACATTTATAATTTGCCCAACGGCTAAACACTTGTATGGGATAATTTGTTTTTTTTCACCATTTGTCCCATAGGAAAAGTTGTTCATATTGATGGGTTGTGTCACCCCTTTAAGAGGGTATCCTAGCAGTATATTTTTCATACAAATGTATTTCTCTATTTTCTCGCTCTAAACTGCTTCTAGAGGCACAATTCTTTTTTCATAAAATCTATTACTAAAATAAGTATGTCCCTATGTTTTATTTTCTTTTTTACAAAAACAGCTTTATAGGAAAAAATAAAAAATAGGCGCATAGCTATGTTAGTACTAGATTTTATGGAAAAAGAATTATGCCCTTTATAATCATTTTTCAGCGAGAAAATTGAGAAATACATTTGTATGTGATGTATGTTTTTTGGCATCCCCCCCAGCGGCGCGGGCGGCGACGCGCGAGGCGGCCCTCAGTGCTTTGAGGGAAGCGTTACCGTCGTGTCGCCACCCCGCACACTCGCCCCGATGATGGTCTTCGTAACAGACCGACCGAAACTAGTCGGCGGATCCGACGTAATAAAACGTGAGTAAAGCCGTGTTTTCATAATGAATTTATCTCGCGTAAGTTTATTATTAATATTTTATAGGTAGTAAACATCAAGAAAAAAGTCCGATCTGAAGAAGATTTTCCATCTTGACCTGACCGGGAATCAAACCCAGGACTTCCGGTATGCCCGCCTGGTATGATAACCAGTAAGGCCACAGAGGTCGTGGTATTATCGTAGCCATGATCTGGCTTAGATAACATAGTAAGTATGCCAATTTCAATCAACACGTGTACAGTCACATATTACTACATTTTACTACCTTAGAACCTCGTAACTTGATACCCGATTGCCCCCGGATCACAAACAAAATTTGGGTCCCACTCAATATTGGATAAGCCAGAATTGCCTTCAAGGCCATTCACAATCTACTAAGGTCGGTATTCGCGTAAAGGAATTATAACCCAATCCGTGTGTAGTGCGTGACGGAGCCCTCTAAGCCGCAGGGGAAATCAGCCCCTGTTACCTTATGGACTACCTGTGACATTTTAAGGCATTCTCGGGTAAATAGTGCTTATAATGAGTCGTAGAAGGCATTGTGAAACTAACTGGTTCCTTTGGGATTTGGAAGAAGTGTATTGAACGGGTTTTGTTTTTGGTAAGCATACAGGTAATTTTATTTATATAGGGGGATTAGTAATCAAACGGTTAAACCAAAAGTTAGAGCATATTTACTTAGTACAGTTCACTTGGGCGTAATATCCTAAAATTTTTTGACGAAGATATTATTCTTCTTCTTCTTCTGTTTTATATTATGGTTTCCACCGAAATTTCAGTGATTCTACCAAAGTCCAGTATAATGAGATACTAAGTATCGGTGTTGTTCGGTAAAGTTTTTCCAAGTAGCATCAAAGATGGCGTATGTTCTTTGACGCCTCGTGAGAGCTTGGGGCGGCAAATCTATACGAGTCCATTTATCAGTCCACTTTTACTACGAGTATTTCACAAATTGTTCATAAGTACGAGCATTTATAACACCAAACTACACCAATTTCATATTATAAAGTCCACTAAAATCAATTTGCAAAATTGTCTAAGGCAAACTTCAACTGTACCCCTTGACTTCCCACCACAAACTCCCGAAGATATTATTAAGAAATATGCCAATTTTTACATTAAATCAGAACATAAAATCATAGGAAATAAATATATCTACATTATTTGTAATTGTATTTATTTATTCATTAACAAATTAAAAAATAGGCCTTGTTTTCGTATTTCTACAATTTCACAATAATAACGCCATTTAGATTAATTTCATTGTATTAAAATATTTTCAATTGCAACTTATAGTTATGTACTTACATATTTTTTTTAGTCTTATTATTTTCAAAGCCCCTTGGTTGGGTCAGATCAGACAATTCGCAATATCTTATTAAAAACTTATAAAAATTGTGGACGAAGAAATACCTTTAACCATAGTCATAGTAGGAAAACTAATTAGATTAGAGATTATTAACAGTTGATATCTGATAGCGGTTTACGCAAACTTCCGAGTCATAAATCCTTGCTCCAGACAGCTTCTAATTGGGCCCTAGTTATTGCAGTTAATCAATATTTTTAGGATATTCTCTAAACAAGGTAAACAAAGCTTATAAGCGTCTACCCCACTAGGGTTAAAGACGTGAAAATATGTATGTACCTATGTATACGAGAAAGAGAGAGAAAGTCGAGCTCCGTGGCGCAGCGGTCAACACGCTACCTTGCGACACGGGGGTCCCCGGTTCGAGCCCCGGTCAGGTCAAGCTGGAAAACGATCTTTTTCATATTGACCTGGGTCTTGGATGTTTTTCTATATAAGTATATATTATAAAATATAGTATCGTTGAGTTAGTATCCTGCGACACAAGTTCACAACTTACTGTGGGGCTAGTTCACTTTGTGTGATATGTAAAAAAAAAAAAAATCATATTTAGGTCTTTTAGTCTCCATTACATGAGCACGACCCTCTCTGTACTACCAGAGCCGTCGAGTCGTGTCGAGTTGTCGAGCTCCGTGGCGCAGCGGTTAACACGCCGGCCTGTGACACGGAAGTTCCCGGGTTCGATTCCCGGTCTGGTCAAGATGAAAAATTATCTTTTTCAGATTGACCAGGGTCTTGGATGTTTATCTATATATGTATTTGTTATAAAATATAGTATCGTTGAGTTAGTATCCCATAACACAAGTTTACTTAAGAACTTACTTTGGGGCTAGCTCAATCTGTGTGATTTGTCCGTATATATTTATTTATTTATTATATTTATTAGAGCCATATATTAGCCAGAGCAGTCTGAGGATTTGGCCTACACTTTCCACGGGCAGACTGGGTTGGAAAGATTTCTTTGATGTTTATATGCTTTGCTTAGCTTGTGTTTCCTAAGTCACCTTCTACGACATCCACGGGAAGACTTGGAGTGGTCCTATTCTACTCTGACGGGAACCACACGGCAAAATGTATATATTTCAAATAGTTTTATATCATTGTCCAGGTAAGAGGCTTACCATTTTAAAACAACCGATGCTCTCGTTAGAGCCAGATTTATTTTAATAGTACTGCGTAATCCGTGGCGTAATGCCAACTGACTGATTGAATTCGACAATTTCAATTCATTTTTTTTCGGAAAATGTCTTTACAATTGGACAATGAAAAATTTCATGTAACTTTCTAGGTACATAAAAATGCTTCTCTCTTGTTAACGGCTGAACAAATTTTGATACAACATATTTAAAAACTATCGCCAAGAAAATTGATTTCAAATAAAATAAAACACAAACACACACAAAAAAACATCGGTTTATTAATTTTAGAGCTTGTATCTGTCTGTTACACCATGTAACAGACAGATACAAGCACAGAGCGGTCAAATTTATGATACCCCTCTTTTTCCATCAGGGGTAGAAAAATAAGTAAATGAACTGTATGTATGATACAATGGGACGGTAAAGTAAAACAATACATAGGGTTTACAAAACTTTATTTGAAAAATGTACAATATACCAACTACATTATATAATATCATTAAATTAAAGGATTTTTAAAAGAACTAAAGTAATACTTCAATTAAAAAAAATAAGTAAGCAGACGTAAAAACTATACTAAGGAAAATTTGACAAGACACTCAAAAACATACGTGTTTAAATAGCTGTTTTTTTGTCGAGTTGCATAGTCGGCCCCATACTAAAAATTATTCATATTCATATGCACAATCACCACCTAAGAGGTTTTGCGCTTATTCATTAACACGTTGTATATAGCGTAGTTCAAATTTATACTTTTTCAAAATTAAAAAAATTATATAATAAGAAATATAACCGTGTCATGTTTTTCACTTTATTTTTTTTTCTTTAATCAGTGTGTTTTTACCTATGGCAAAAATATATGTTACTTTCTTTTTTCTTGTGTTACAAACTATGTCTATTGCTAGCTAACCATATTTTAAACGTCTCTAAACTGAACTAAGATACTCAAATTAATTTACTACATCGAAATATTATATTGAAGGCCCGTTGTCTATAGCTTGAAACCCTAAGGTTTAGTGAAGTGAGTTAGGTACATATTCGTATTATATGTTCTGAAACATAAACCAAACGCGTGAATTGTCTATTGTAGAATTTTCCTCAAGTGCAGCAGTCTCCGTTTTTCCACCATCCTGAAATTAACTTTTCTAGTTAATAATTGTTTGTTCTTCGTGTGTATAAGTAGCCAGCACAGCTTTCAAGCTGTTTAAAGGCATCTGATTTGGGTTAATAATGAATGAGGACTGCACGCATGCGAAGGGTTTTCTAAGACGGTTTTCCAAAATGCTTACCACCGATAGCAGCACTGAGGGGTTGACCTAGACATGTGGTCCCAACGCCTTAATCGTATGATTTTTTCAGAGACTCGCATAGATGGCGCCACTCGTAACTACACAACATTATATCTACCGTATTATGAGAATATAAAAACATTATTCACAAAATATGTCTTATTAAAAATCAGAACAATATTTTAAACGATATTTAGTAAGATTAGGCCAACACAGATTACCGCCATCTAGTATCGAGTAGCAAGCAACTCTCCTGCGCCATACATTTGCCTACTTTTCGCCACCTTAATTTGGTCCAATATTTTTGTTTGAGGTGGGCAGTCTATTATGTTAGTATTATATTGTCTTTGACCTAGATAAGCCGCTATCATTGGATAATATTTGACAAAAAATTAGCAACACTTGACACACTGTGGTCCAATCACAGCTTACCGGATCCGGCGCTACCGCAGCTTATTTAAGCCAAATATCCATCAAGTTACATAGAGCGACAAAGATACATTTACACTCAAACTTAACCCCTTTTCTATCGAAATCGAGCAAGAATTAACGAATCTGGTTGCGTGGCTATTGTCTGAAAAAACATGTTTTTTGAAGGTTTTTTTATTGTTGTTTTAATAAGCAAGTGAAGTAAACACAAGAGACTGAGCTGTATTTGTAAAAATCCAAACTTTCCTTTAATTAAAATGTCACTGAAAAAATGAAACATGGTTTATTCTGCTGGTTTGGACGGGCACAACAAATGGTTTCTCGAACGGAAATAGCACAAAATGAGGAGAATATAAGCCAGGTGCATATTTTACGAGTGAACTAGTGAATAGGCAAGTAGACTTCATATTTTACGAGTGAACTAGTGAATAGGCAAGTAGACTTTTTGGTATAATTTTTGTGACTTTTTTATGATAGGTATAGATGTGTTTTTTTGATAGATATAATAAGACATGATCACAATATTTTTATAGTTCCTGTGTAAATAAAAAAAGGTTATTTGAAATAAAATTGGCCAAAATGAAGAAATAGATGTAGAGAGATAGATGTAGAGAGATACTATTAGCAGTACTTTGTAGATGCACAAACATATTTTGAATCAGAATTAACTACAACTATAGTTTTTAAATTTTATATCAATTGTCCTTCCAATTAAAATAAAAAACAATAATTCCTCAGCATAGCAAAATATCTGGGCCCCAAATTTTTTGCGAAATACGCGGCAATCGTATTTTTTGCACTTAACTTTTTTACATGACATTTAATTTATTTCACTTAAATTTATCCATAAAGTTTAAAAGAATTTAGAATGAACTATTTTTAGGTAACAAAATATTTTATGTTACAACTCGTCCGACAATAAGTTAAACGGCCAGTAGATGGCCGTTTAACTCGACCAATTTGAACGAAGACAAAATGTTGAGAATGTAAGGGATCCGTAATGGGCAACACACCTTATTGTTTGATGATTAATTTTCGGGTTCGGTGTGGGGTTGTTATGCATTTACAATTTGGTCGCATTCCCATTGCGTATGTGTAACAGGGTGTATTTAGTAAAACAGCATGTATAACACAGACAAACAGGACGTTTCACAACAAAAGGGCAATTTTGATGTAAATGATAGAACGAGCTCCGTGGCGCAGCGGTCAACACGCCTGCCTGCGACACGGATGGTCCCGGGTTCGATTCCCGGTCAGGTCAAGATGGAAAATGATCTTTTTCAGATTGACCTGGGTCTTGGATGTTTATCTTTATAAGTATCTATTATAAAATATAGTATCGTTGAGTTAGTATCCCATAACACAAGTCTCGAACTTACTTTGGGGCTAGCTCAACCTGTGTGATTTGTCCGTATATATTTATTTATTTTATAAACAATGATCGGTTCGGATTAGGACGACATGTGCGTACGTCTCCGACCACATTCGCCCTGAGGAAGACCTTCGGATGTGGTCGAAAATCAGCCAGTAGCTGACTATTTATGTGAGTAACTCGTTGTTTCGTATTTTAATAAAGATTCTCCAATATTCAAAATAATTTTAACGTGCTTTCAAGGGTTGAGAGCATGTTAAGATTTTGAGAATCTAAAATGGAGTTGAGCAAGTAGAGTAAGGATGTCACCGAGTGGGGTATCCTAGAAATGACAATAGTGTGGGACATCCGGTGGCTAAGTGGGTCGACGATATTAAGACCTAAGAGACTGGAAAAAACTGTCTCGCGATGGCAAGGTACAGGAAGGTATGGCGCAGACAAAGGGAGCCTTAGTAAAAGCTGATGATGATGCTTCATTGTTTAAGCAATATTTCTATGGAACGCTCTCCCATAGGATATTCGGAAGGCTCAAACTAGCTTCCTTTCAAAAACAACGTCAAAGCACTGTTTCTTTGAAGTCAGTCAGATACTTAAGTATAAATTGTTTATTTTATTAAAATGTTATAGTGTGTATTTTATATAGTGAGGTATATGTTCTGTTGTCCCTTTTGTCACTATTATGTGTTTGCACTACCCTTCGTTTTTTCTCCACCACTTGCTAGGTTGACTGGTAGAAAAAACCATTGCTTCCGCCTTTACCCGAGTAATAGTGTATGAATATAAATAAATAAATGATGAACTGACCGTTCCAACAACATAATTGCCGTGGCCAGCACGTAACCCCCTGCCAGTAGCAGGAAAGCTGGGGCTGCTCCCCCCAAAGCCAGAGCTCGTGGGGAACTGCCTTCGCATTTGACTTGGAAGGAGGACCTGGTTCGGTGCTGCACGCAGGACACGATGCCGCGTTCCATTAGACGCATGAGACTGAAAAACAGGAATCATCATCATCAGGTCTTTTTTAGTCTCCACTGCAGGACCACGACCCTCTCTGTATTACGAAAGCCATATTTTAGCTAAAGCAGTCAGAGGATTTGGCCTATACTCTCTACGCTGGCCAGACGGCTTGGAGAGGTCTATTTGATGTTTATAAGCTTCGTTTAGCTTGTGTTTTCTAAGTCGCCCTCTATGACATCCACGGGAAGACTTGGAGTGGTCCTATTCTACTCTGCCGGAACCACACGGCCATTTGGTGAAAGGTTTTACGGTCGACCGCCTGCCTGCCACCAATCCCCCTTATATCCTCCGCACACCTTTAAAAATGAAGTACAAGAATTGTCCGCGCCAGGAATTGAACCTAGGCTACGGAGACCGTCAGAGAGCCATTCCTTGTCAACTGGACTCACATGTATTTCATTTCCACCAAGACAGTTGTGGCGCACTAACCTTCTGCCAAGGTTGGCGAGTATGGTAAATCACCCTGTCGATGGAAATCCAGGTCCAGCAGTAGACTTCTTACGACTGATAAAATGTTGAGTTGTCACGTAAATGTAAAATATAATCATTATCATCATCATCATCATTTCGTGTAGGTGACACGGTCAATCGACTATGCACACCCTGGTGTCAGAGTTCTTCGGAACCGCCTCTCGGCCTCTGACGTGGTTCCTTTAACGACTACCAGATGGCAGCCGGGACCACCGGCTTAACGTGCCTTCCGAAGTACGGAATCATCTTTCTTATCAGACAATCAGGTGATTCATGCCTGCAATGTCCTAACCAAACTGGAAACAACTTAACAAACTATGCTTCCCGTGGGAATCGAACCCACCACCCCCGGGTCATCAAGGCAAACGCCTTAACCACTGAACCATGGAGGCAGTGTAAAATATAATACCTCCAGTTCATAAACTCTTTATAAGGACTTTTCTTCTGCACACTTGCGTATAGCATCGTCTTCTCCATGGACTGCAAGGAACCAAGTTCACACAGCTCAGCTTGAGTGAAGGTTTGTGATATGAGGCGATTGGCACTATCCACTTCGGTATGGAAAGCGTAACCTGTTTCACAGAAAATTGTTCATTATGTTGCATGTAATAGGGCATGTAGATTGTGATGGTGCGGCCAAGTTATATGCGGAGGGCAAAGCGGAAAGAAGAGTTGCAACACCATTGTCTATGTCTCTTACGTCATAGGCTTTAATAGGCGAAATATTTTTGTATGAGGTTGGCTGTCAATGCATTAGTTAGTTAATGTCTTTGGTAGAGCGTACAATAGTGACAAGGAAGCGGACCCTATATTCGGGCCATGCCTGTTTGCCGCTAATTTCTGTGTAAAGTGTGAAGCTATCAATAGTCAATAGTCAAAAATTTTATTCATCTTAAAATATTGTCAATATCATTTGGTAAACGTCAATTTACATTTACAATTGGTTTACAATGTTATGTTATTGTTGACGACAATAATTTACTTAAAGCTAAGTTTACACGTTTTTAACTATCCAATAACGTATTAGGAAGAGTAGGGTAGGATATATTTAATAGTCCAGGTTCAAACGGCTTTCCTTGGAGGTTTTCTTCATATTATTCTCAGCGGCGTCTTGCCGAAACGTTAGTAGTGTATAAATGTTGCAAATATATTTAAAAAAATATGACGTTCAAAAAGGGATGCATGATATCCAAATTTGAATAAAATTTAATTCCATTTAATTTCTCAATTGATGGTTTGTTACGCAGGACTTGTTTAAATTAAGTTTGTACCGTGAATATCCCCAGACAACAATGCCTTGAGCAACTACGCCTAGTTTCGGTACAAATTGAAACAAGTCAATTAGGCGTCGGGGAGCACTTAGCGCTCGTACTATATTGTCAGGTATTGATTAAGTGATCCAGTACATTGTTTGACATTTTAATATATTTACATCAAGTATTTCATATACTATTGTCAATCATACTTCATAGTAATATTATAAAGAGTTCGTTTGTTTGCATTAAATTACCGATTTTCAAAATTATTTTATCTACGGAAAGATAATTTATCAGCGTTTGGCATAGGCTATAATACGCAGACAAGTTGGCGGGAAAATTGCTTTTGTAATACGGATGAAGCTTTGAGTGTTTGTTTCTAATGGATAAACTCAGAGACAACTGAATTGTTAAAATTGAAAATATGTGATCACATATTTTCAATTTTAAAAATTAATTGTACCGAGCATTGTAATGCTATTTAAAAACCATTTAACAATTGAATTGATTTAAAATAGCTATATTTTCAGCGGGTAAGATAGGACAACAGCTAGTCTTAAAATGTTTTACTAGTGAATAGGTTTTCTTAGAAAAATCCTATACTGAATTATCATAACCTATTATTACAGCAAAATATGCAAATCACATAGAATATAATTCAATTTAAGTATACAATGTGTTGGGTATCAGTGTCAGATAGTTTAAATTCACATTCTGAACATTTAAAAGATTAACTTTTGTCCTATGACAAGCCGAAAATCGAAAAAAGAAACGCTGCACCTTTAGTTAAGAGCGTATACTAGCAGTATTTTTTCAATATGGTTTCCATACAAATGTATTTCTCTATTTTCTCCCTGAAAACTGATTCTAGAGCCACAATTCTTTTTTCATAAAATCTAGTACTAAAATAGGAATGCCGCTATTTTTTATTTTTTCCAAAAAACTGTTTTTGTACATTTTTTTTTCTTTTAAACAGGTTTTAAGAAAAGAAAAAAACATAGCGACATACCTATTTTAGTAATAGATTTTATGTAAAAAGAATTGTGTCTCTAGAAGCAGTTTTCAGCGAGAAAATAGAGAAATACATTTGTATGGAAAACGCACTGCTAGTATACCCTCTTAATTGAATAAACTTAAGTAGTGGTTCAAAATGTATGGAGCAGCTGATCTTCTCCATTTCAAGCTTTGTTACAGCACAAAAGTTGTTCGTATTAATATTTAGAACGTGAATTTTAATTATGCGACACCTAATACCAAATACATTTGTATATTTGAAGTGTATACCTCCAGCTTTGACCATGCCAATTCCCTGGTCCAAGTTTACAAGTACCGCATTCTTGTTCTTATTCAACACTTTCTTTTGCCGCAGCTGGTCTTCTATCTTTGCGTTTCTTTTATTGAAATAATACTGAGGACTCTGTAAGAAGCGGATTGACACTTTTATGTATCCTACCAAGAACGTATAAGCATATAATAAATAATTGGCAGTCGTAAAGCTATGTCAGATGCCTTTATGCAGCTTGGAAAATCTGATATCTGATCGAAAGTGATAACCGAGAAAGAAATCCAATACTTACACACAGTGTGTAAATCTAACCGTGAAAATTCCCACGATTTTCATTATTGAATCATCCTAATCCTAAATAATACTTATTATAAATGCAAAAGTTATTTTGTTTGTTTGTTACGCTTTCACTCCGCTACCGACCCTAGAGAACCATCCTTCTCTGATGCTTCTCAAGCCAAAAAGCCGTTTAACGCCTTAGTGGCTCCTCCTGTACTCTCGTCGGTTCGTTGACCTCATTTCCCACTAGGATTTCCACCACAGTCTTCCATGAGGTTATTCAACGTAACAGGGTTCATCGCGGAAAGGTGAGAGTGGAGTTGGGGTGCTGAGGCTTAGAGAACTTTTCTTGAAAAATTTCTTATATTGGGCATGACACCCCTTGAGCTAAGAAAGACGAAGGGTATTCATCACGCAGGCGAAGCCGCGGGTAACAGCTAGTGACATTGTAAAATGTTATACTTGGATTATGAAAAGTTTATTTTGATAGTCTGAGTCACCTTATCCGGTCAAAACAATTCTTCCTATGGGACCAATAATAGGAAGAAATAAAATTCAACAATTTCATACGAAAGTGTTTGACTGGCCTGGCAACTTGTTTGAAACTATCAGTTATTTTTATACCCTGCATTGGTCCAAGGAAAAAGTTGTTCATATTAATGGGTTTAGTGGGTATATTTACACACGGTTTAGGCTTTAAAAATAAAATATGGCTGACATGTCCCGATAGTAAGTGATTTTTTTAGCGAGGTTTCCTACCTTACGCCTTGAAAGTAAAGATGTAAATACAATTAATGTAAATCACAGTAAATACTGGCCAAACTTTTCTACTAGCAAAGTAAAATTACAGTCGTACATATGGAGAAATGCCTAACAAATTGTAAGGCATTTCTTTTGAAAAATTATTTGGACATTTACTTATTGATAAAAAAGTCTGCACCTGTCCAAAAATATATGAATTGAGACGTTTACCTGAAGCCAACTCCTTGAATAGCCTATATCTTCAAAGACCAAATCCAATGGACTCTCTAAGAGCTCCTGTAGAGAGTTGATGGAAGGTGGTAGACCATTCAGCAGCCAACTAACCACACTGCTGGTATAGTAGTTGTAAATGAGCACGCAGGATACTCCAGTAATCAGTATTGTCAGTTTTCTAGCTAAAAAGGAAAAAAAAACAATTATTTTACTTCAAATAGACCTAGTTATCTTTTTAAATTGTCATTTAGAAATCTGTCATCTACCTAATTATGGCCTTTGAGTCATATGAAACTGGTATTGTAAACTTAGTAAATCAAGCTAAACAAAGCTTGGAAACATCAAAAAGACCTCTCCAACTCGTCTGGTCAGCGTGAAAAGTGAAGGCCAAATTGTCGTGCTCCTGCACTTGAGACTATAAAAGAACTGATGATGATGAGATGTATAGGTACGATGATTTGAACGCACATAAAGATTGGTAGACTAGTGGTAAGAGTAACAACTCTTGACAGAAGTCTATAGAGGCAAAAAGGAGAAGGGAAGAAGATGAATTCAAACTGGAAGGATAAAAACTTCTTGAAATTTTGTTAAACTTACCTGTTGATGTGTTTACTGTACTGTTCCCACTGTTGTCTTCAAAAACTGTAACCAATAATAAAATTGGGCCCTTAAAAATGCAAGTCGAATACTAAGAGTTCATGAGACTTACTATGTATTAAGATTCTACACCCTTTATCTTCATATTGAAAATATACACATACATACATATTTTCACGTCTTTACCCCTTGCGGGGTAGACAGAGCTCAAAGCTATAAAACCTAAAGGCGCATAGAATTATCTCGAGCTTTTCAATGTTTTCGAAAGCACATGGAGTCGTTGGTCTCGGTTGTCTTCATTGATGGCAGTCCTTAAGCTTAAGGCAGCTTAAAAATCTGACACTAGTGTTGGCCAAATACACAAACCAAAATAAACAACGAATAAACAATAACTTACATTGCTGGCAAATAGAAGCAAGCACAGAAAAGAAAGCATACTGGCCCGATGATGGACGTCGCTCCAACCTTGCTGACAGAAATAGTAAGAAGGCACACAGAGTAGCGACGAAGACTGTAGACCACCAGGCTCCAGAGCTCAGAGGGCGTAAGAATTGGTTCTCTAACTTGCCAGCTCCGTAAGTCGGTATTTGGTAGTAATAACGTGTCCTAGAATGAAAAAAAAAATATATATAATTCGTTCTCTATCATTATACACACTGCCAGTGACAATAGGTTCGTACTAAAATTAAATTTATTTATTCGATAATAAGTTAAATTCATTCAAATAAAGTCTACAATTCAATGGAAAAAAAAGCACAATTAATCCCTCAAAATATCAAATCTATAAAAAATAAAGAAGTTCTCAATGTTATAAAAAAATTACAAGTAAAAACGTCTTCAATTTTCTATTTAATGCTATGGCTAATTTTCCCTTAATTTAACCTTCTAAATATCTACTTTACTTTACTACCTGCCTGGTACACCGGTACCCGGCAGTAATTTTTTTTAGCACAGTTACTGAACTGTGCTAAAAAATATTTTAACTGTTATGTTATTCGTTTTTCAATACATTTGCTAATAATACGGTTCTTATGACATCGAAATCTGTATCGTTATGATGTATTTACGGCACTAGTGCTTTTTACTTTACACCAATCACAACCGCTCAATAGCCCAATGCCACAGATGCAAAATTTAAACTTTTTCATAGAATTCGAGCAAAGAGTTTCAAGTTCAGCATGAAAACTTTTTTCTGATTCGTTAGATGTGATTTTTTAACCGACTTCGAAAAGGAGTGATCAATGTACTTTTTTGGAGAAAATAAACCTGAGTAAATCTGATTATTATAAATGTATTTAACAAACTGCTTTAGTTCCTAACTTTTTTAAATTCCTTACTTGCTGAATTGCAATCTTATTTTAGTTTATGGTAATCGCAAATGTATTGAAAAACGTCGTATAATACTCGTACGGCAAGCTGTCTATTATAGTCGTCGGTTTATTATAAGCACTCGGCTTTGCCTCGTGCCTATAAGCAACTCGACTATGATATCCAGCTAACCGTACTTGTATCATAATGTACTATTAACTCATTCTTTCCGGATTTTCACATATTATATGAAAAAGGATGGCAAATTAATTGATAATAGTTTATTCGTTACAAAAACTCTTTATGTTTATCCAATTCGTATACGTATTTACAATGGCTGTCCTGGACACGTACCTTATTGTACACTAATAGCGTCCCACAAATTAATAATTCACAATTGATCTTAGTATAATACGGACCCTGTTAACATCCCTATTACTGTAAGGCCGTAAGCTATTGGACAATATTTGAGTTTACTATTGGGATTTGTAACTATTTGTATTTATGTGAGTGAATCGGAATACTTGTGAGTTGCTTTATCCTAGCTATAGCGGCTATTATACTACACCAAAGATAAAATAATAGTAACGTACCTATAGACTGCTAACCTCAAACAAAAATATTGGACCAAATTAAGGCCGGCAAATGTATGGCGCTGCAGAGTTGCTTTCCACTCGATACTAGATGGCGTTGGCGGTAACCTGCGTTAGCCTAAACTTACTAAAACTAAGGTGTAATTTTAAAATATTGTTCTCATCATTATCATCATTTCATGTAGGTGACTCGGTCAGTCGACTATGCACACCCTCGTGTCAGAGTTCTTCGGAAACACCTCTCGGCCTCTGATGTGGTTCCTTTAACGACTACTAGATGGAAGCCGGGACCAATGGTTTAACGTTCCTTCCGAAGCACGGAATCATCTTCCTTATCAGATAATTCATGCCTGCAATGTCCTAACCAAATTTGAAACAACTTAACAAAGTATGCTTCCCGTGGGAATCGAACCACGACCCCAGTGTCAACAAGGCAAACGCCTTAATATAACCACTGGACCACGGAGGCTGTTCTAATTTTTAATTAGATATATTTTGTGAATAATGCTTTTATATATTCTCATAATTTGGTAGGTACAATATTATGTACCAACGAGTGGCTCCATCTATGTGAGTCTGTGAGAAAAAATCGTACTATTGAGGGGTTGGGACCACATGACTACAAGATCTTCCGTCTCTAATGTAGTAGCCACTTAATATTCAAATCTCGTAGGCCCGGTTCATGCCTACGCCTATTAAATAGATTATAGGTATTTAGATGATAGCTACAGAGAGTTCTACAATCTCAGTTAGATATAATCTAACTCAAGTATATGGTAATTTATGCGAATTTTTATTGCTTCCGGTTGATAGAAAACAAAGAAATAAAAAATTGTTGAATGAAATGAATTTAACTCCCAGTAAGATCATCGTCATCATATCAGCTGCAATTTCCAATAATTTCGAGAATTTCTCAGTAATTCTTAACCGTGAGAGACTTACACAGAGATCTACAATATTCTTTCTGTCATTTTGAGAAGGGTCTAGCTTTTTTAAACTTTCGCGCTTCAAACACATAATTATTAATATTAACAGGACTTAGCACGAACCTTTTTACTTATTTATTTTCGCTGACGTTTCTATGGAGTTACATCCAACGTGGTCGCAGCGAGACTGGCTGTCTGGAGTCCAGTCTCGCTGCGACCACGATGGATGTAACTCCATAGAAACGTCAGCAAAAATAAATAAGTAAAAAGGTTCGTGCTAAGTCCTGTTAATATTAATAATTAAGGGTCTAGCTTTTTGATACCTCTATAAAAACGAGTGATAAGTACTTTGTTAGTTAGAGCGATAACTCTTGAATATGTCAAAACAACAGCTGTTGTGGGACCTATTGTATAAATGTAAGCAGCTGATAATGTCCCACAAATTAATAATTCACAATCGATGTTAGTATTACACGGACCCAAGTTTACGGGCTACCACTCCGACCGGCTGTAAGCCGTAAGACAATATTTGAGTTTACTCTTGGGATTTCGAATCATACGTATTGAAATATTATCGCGGGAACATTGTGGAACATACATATATTTATCTTTACGACTGCGGACTAGTGATCGCAAATAATCCATTGTCAAAAATGTCAAGAGATCTACAAAATTATTTTCTGTGACTCATCATATAATCATCATCATCATCATCAGGTCTTTCTAGTCTCCACTGCAGGAGCACGACCCTCTCTGTACTACTAGAGCCATATACTAGCCTGAGTAGTCAGAGGATTTGGCCTACACTCTCCACGCTGGCCAGATGGGTTGGAGAGATCTCTTTGATGTTAATAAGCTTTGTTTAGCTTGTGTTTCCTTAGTCGCCTTTTACGACATCCACGGGATGACTTGGAGTGGTCCTATTCTACTCTGCCGGGAACCACACGGCATCCGGGAACCACACGGCATTTTCTGTGACTCTGACAAGGCTTTTAAATACATCTATAAAAACGAATGATGAAGTACGTTGATAGTTACTTGTGATTACTCTTGAATATATAATAAAATAACATAGCTGTACTGGGACCTATTTGTACAATTATAAGCCGTCAATGGTATCCCACAAATTAATAATTCACAATCGATGTTAGTATTACACGGACCCAAGTTTACGGGCTACCACTCCGACCGGCTGTAAGCCGTAAGACAATATTTGAGTTTACTCTTGGGATTTCGAATTTACGTATTGAAATGTTATCGCGGGAACATTGTGGGACATACATATATTTATCTTTACGACTGCGGACTAGTGATCGCAAATTCTCCATTGTTAAAATCCCTTTTCTCAGAAATTTCCAATGATCTCGAGAATTTCTCAATCTCTCACATAAAAGACTTACACAGGCGATGAAAATAGATCTACAAAATTATTTTCTGTGACTCTGACAAGGCTTTAAATACATCTATAAAAACGAATGATGAAGTACGTTGTTAGTTACTTATAATAACTCTTGAATATATAATAAAATAACATAGCTGTTGTGGGACCTATTGTATAAATGTAAGCAGCCAATAGTGTCCCACAAATTAATAATTCACAATCGATGTTAGTATTACACGGACCCAAGTTTACGGGCTACCACTCCGACCGGCTGTAAGCCGTAAGACAATATTTGAGTTTACTCTTGGGATTTCGAATTATACGTATTGAAATGTTATCGCAGAAACGTTGAGGAACATAATATATTCATCTTTACGGTTGCACAAACTAGTGACAAAGAGAATTTTCCATTTCAAAATCCCTTGTCTCGGAAATCTGCGGGAAATTTTCAATAATAGATTTTTTTCGATAATTTTCGCTTTCAACAAAAAGAAGATGACATTCTCGTGAAAACATCTACCCTGTTCTCTCCGGTACAGCACTAGCACCTTACACAGACCTAAATACTTTTACTACATTACCTCATTATGATCACAAATATCCACGTATTTCAAGATCTCCTTCCTTAAAATATAACAACTTTATTAAAAAATATTCTATAATCTTTCATCTCCTTTTGGGTCTGCCCTTTATCTGATTAGTTCTGTTTGCATAAGCAAATGCCCAGTAATGCGTATCGTACCAGAGACGCCTGGTTCCATTGGATCTGTTTATCAGTTTATCATCGCGCGAGTCGATGTGTAGTAGACAATATTAATTTAAGAGGGGCGCGCGCGGGGAGGCGGGGTGCGTACTGCGCAACTCGCAGCTAGTATTCGATCCACAATAAAGTTTAGCGTGACATCATTAACAGGTCTTTTGTAGTCTCCACTGCAGGAGCATGACCCTATCTGTACTACCAGAGCCAAATATTAGCCAGAGCAGTCAGAGGATTTGGCGTATACTATCATGGCATATACAGACGGGTTGGAGAGGTATCTTTGATGTTCGTAAGCTTTGTCCAATCAACGAGGCTTTTGTAACCCGAATATTTCTTCCGCCTTTGAAACTTTGTACATGATGAAAGTAGGTAATACACATTATAGATATACAATAATCCAACAAATTTTATTACGAGAAGTTATGTATTTTTACCTAAACATGAATTATTTTATAGCTCTCTGTGAAAAATTCCTCAGACTGAAATTCTTTCTGTATACGTATCTATGTACTACTTAGAATGTGTATGTATAATAATCCAAAACTTTTTCGATTTCGGATATACCCTAAATTCAACTTTTAATATTTTGCGCTATAACTTGTGCTGAAAAATTGCTCCGCTGATTTTTGTTTTTTAATATGGCTTTATTTACTTAAATAAATAATTTTAATAAGTAATCCAAAAGATTTTCCTTAACATTATTATGATTCTTAATTATGTCGTGTGAATAATTATTATTTACTCAGGCAAATTTGTTGCTTTTCTTAGTTTGAGGTCGCTCTATTGTAACAGAATTTTCAATAATTCAATTAAAATTCAACTAAATAACAAGTATTAAACATAAAAATTATCGGTAATTCAAAGTATTCAAAGTAGTGCGGGGCGCTCGCGTCAGAGCAGTGGCCGCCCGGCCGCGCAGGCGCGAACTGTCACAGATACTTATAGTCTCGCTCGAAATTCAAAACGCAACATTTGTTTTTGCGTGTACCTACTGAACTGTAGTAGATATATACCGACTTGTTTAAGGAACGGTTGCATTTAATTTTTCAACACACCGTGTCATAAAGAAGCTGATTAACACAATAGCCAAAATAATGCGGTAAGGTAATGTCAAGTATAAAATCGGCACCATTATCTAGCTAGACACTATTGAGCAAAAAGTCGGGCTCGCTATTGAAGGGTTCTGTAGTAGCAAGCTTAAATTAGCCAAAATACATTTTTATATTTTTTGCTAGCAAAGATCTTTTTTTCATACTGTTTGTTTGAAAAACAAACTCAACTAGTATATAAACACTGTAATAAGTATTGTCATAAAAAAATAGAAAATTGCATTAAAACTTAGAACTCGGCATTTGTTTAATAGAAAACTATGCGTATACACCTACGCCTCGTTTTCAAAATATGACAGGTATAGGTTTTTGCCCCGTTTACGCACTTGCCCCACCTGACCACCACAGATTTCACAGGATAGAAGGCAACGATGTTAAATATGTCGGTTTGCTTGCGCGGGCTGGTGACATATGGTAATTAAATATGGCGCCTGAAAAATGTGTTATCTTGACCGAAAAAAAAACAATATGGTAAATGGCTGCAAATAGAAATTAACAAAAACTCGGTTGTGTTATGGAGCAACGCTCGTACAAAGTTAATTTATTGTAACTAAAAAATAAATACAAGCTAAATTGCTGAAAATAACGAAACATTAAAATACATTATACATTCGCTAATTAGTTAAGAAACTTAACAAATCTTTAGTTGCATTTCGTTTAGGTGATATAGTCTAGACTTATGAATTCTGCTATTGTTAAAAAACTATATAATTACATTAAATTATTTACAAATAGAATAGACCATAACTAATAAACTACTAAAACAATTTTAGAAATCAGTCAAATCATAGCTGACACATAAACTAACTAACTATTTAGTCACGGCATGACCGAGGCCGCTAGCTTTTGTGACTTTATTAATATGTAAAATACAAGTCACTTACGTATGAAGTCAGCTCATGCCGTTTTTTTGAGTAGTGATTGCAATTTTTGCTTGATTAATTGTTTTTTATTAATTTTCAGGTGATATTCTATATTTTGATCTAATTTGTAAATAATTTTTTACTATTATATAGTTTTGACGAGCTCCGTGGCGCAGCGGTCAACACGCCTGCCTGCGACACGGATGGTCCCAGGTTCGATCCCCGGTCAGGTCAAGATGGAAAATAATCTTTTTCAGATTGACCTGGGTCTTGGATGTTTATCTATATATGTATTTGTTATAAAATATAGTATCGTTGATTTAGTATCCCATAACACAAGTCTTGCTTAAGAACTTACTTTGGGGCTAGTTCAATCTGTGTGTTCACGTGAACACGTGAACATGTGACCTTCAGGGCATTCACCCAAAAATATGCAAGCACGAAGAACGCAACGCAAACTGATTTTGACGCAGACAAATATTGTATTATATACACACACTTGTAAATATTTTTTGTATAAAAAGTTATGTTTACTTTAATAAATTCTCTTTGGCTGCCTACGCTTGGACATCATACTGCTGGTTTTATTTCCTCTCACTGTGGCCAAGACACCTTTAGCCAGTGACGGTCTTGTGAGTCTGCTTGACCGACAGTGAGAAAATCCACCTAATACCTTGAATCCTTCCCACCTTCCGTCTGTTGCTATAGGTCGCAAGTAACAGACATCCTGCATCTATTTATTTATGTATTTATTTATAGTGTATGGTTAGGGCTAGGCTGTGTAGGTAGGTAGGGCGATAGGGTTGATCGTAGGTTACAGTCTCTCTCTCTCCATACTTCATGTACAGGTGACTAGCTATTACAGCACAAAACAGGACTTCACAGTTACACTTTAATTACACTCGACACAAACTACACAGGAACACTATTTTATAGCTAGTTATCTGTACATTGTGGTCCTTCGAGCAAAAAATAATCAATTTATTATCTTATTCGCGGCCCACCTTACCCCATAGACAAAGATTGACAGTACTGACAGACGTCTCAAGAATAACAGACTGGTGTAACTAAACAAGCATCAGTTTTGTTATACTGAGATATACAAAGTGTCTCATTCAAGCCTATAGACATCTCTCCTCGGTAGCGGATCGGTGACTGGTCTTCACCAACCGGAGATCACCAGTTCATTGAGAAGTCGCATAATACCGAGCGTGGGAGGTAGGTGCGGTGAGCACTGACAAATAGGTTGTTAGGGTTAGGGTAGGGACGCTCAAGACACAGGAAGAAAGAAGAAAGAAGAAAATGGACGTTACAGAGATCAACGAGCTTATTAAAAGCCAAGAACAAGACGGCATCGAATTAAAAAGGATATGGGAAAACATCAAGAAGGATTCATCGACTAGAAAAACTCTTAAATATATACAAGACAAAAGTGCGACACTAGACAGTATATACCAACGTACATTGTGGTCCTTCGAGCCGGATCCACGGAAGACCCCACGCCCGCAGCCGCAGCAGCCACGCTCGGTGACAACGCTGTGTACGCTTGTCCCCAGCCCACTACTACTCGGCGAGGCGCTGCCCGAATGCAACCACTTGTGCCGCAACTCTACGAGATGAAGACCTTCTCTTCCTGAGAGGCGCCAGGATGTTCACGTGAACACGTGAACATGTGACCTTCAGGGCATTCACCCAAAAATATGCAAGCACGAAGAACGCAACGCAAACTGATTTTGACGCAGACAAATATTGTATTATATACACACACTTGTAAATATTTTTTGTATAAAAAGTTATGTTTACTTTAATAAATTCTCTTCGGCTGCCTACGCTTGGACATCATACTGCTGGTTTTATTTCCTCTCACTGTGGCCAAGACACCTTTAGCCAGTGACGGTCTTGTGAGTCTGCTTGACCGACAGTGAGAAAATCCACCTAATACCTTGAATCCTTCCCACCTTCCGTCTGTTGCTATAGGTCGCAAGTAACAGACATCCTGCATCTATTTATTTATGTATTTATTTATAGTGTATGGTTAGGGCTAGGCTGTGTAGGTAGGTAGGGCGATAGGGTTGATCGTAGGTTACAGTCTCTCTCTCTCCATACTTCATGTACAGGTGACTAGCTATTACAGCACAAAACAGGACTTCACAGTTACACTTTAATTACACTCGACACAAACTACACAGGAACACTATTTTATAGCTAGTTATCTGTACATTGTGGTCCTTCGAGCAAAAAATAATCAATTTATTATCTTATTCGCGGCCCACCTTACCCCATAGACAAAGATTGACAGTACTGACAGACGTCTCAAGAATAACAGACTGGTGTAACTAAACAAGCATCAGTTTTGTTATACTGAGATATACAAAGTGTCTCATTCAAGCCTATAGACATCTCTCCTCGGTAGCGGATCGGTGACTGGTCTTCACCAACCGGAGATCACCAGTTCATTGAGAAGTCGCATAATACCGAGCGTGGGAGGTAGGTGCGGTGAGCACTGACAAATAGGTTGTTAGGGTTAGGGTAGGGACGCTCAAGACACAGGAAGAAAGAAGAAAGAAGAAAATGGACGTTACAGAGATCAACGAGCTTATTAAAAGCCAAGAACAAGACGGCATCGAATTAAAAAGGATATGGGAAAACATCAAGAAGGATTCATCGACTAGAAAAACTCTTAAATATATACAAGACAAAAGTGCGACACTAGACAGTATATACCAACGTACATTGTGGTCCTTCGAGCCGGATCCACGGAAGACCCCACGCCCGCAGCCGCAGCAGCCACGCTCGGTGACAACGCTGTGTACGCTTGTCCCCAGCCCACTACTACTCGGCGAGGCGCTGCCCGAATGCAACCACTTGTGCCGCAACTCTACGAGATGAAGACCTTCTCTTCCTGAGAGGCGCCAGGATGTTCACGTGAACACGTGAACATGTGACCTTCAGGGCATTCACCCAAAAATATGCAAGCACGAAGAACGCAACGCAAACTGATTTTGACGCAGACAAATATTGTATTATATACACACACTTGTAAATATTTTTTGTATAAAAAGTTATGTTTACTTTAATAAATTCTCTTCGGCTGCCTACGCTTGGACATCATACTGCTGGTTTTATTTCCTCTCACTGTGGCCAAGACACCTTTAGCCAGTGACGGTCTTGTGAGTCTGCTTGACCGACAGTGAGAAAATCCACCTAATACCTTGAATCCTTCCCACCTTCCGTCTGTTGCTATAGGTCGCAAGTAACAGACATCCTGCATCTATTTATTTATGTATTTATTTATAGTGTATGGTTAGGGCTAGGCTGTGTAGGTAGGTAGGGCGATAGGGTTGATCGTAGGTTACAGTCTCTCTCTCTCCATACTTCATGTACAGGTGACTAGCTATTACAGCACAAAACAGGACTTCACAGTTACACTTTAATTACACTCGACACAAACTACACAGGAACACTATTTTATAGCTAGTTATCTGTACATTGTGGTCCTTCGAGCAAAAAATAATCAATTTATTATCTTATTCGCGGCCCACCTTACCCCATAGACAAAGATTGACAGTACTGACAGACGTCTCAAGAATAACAGACTGGTGTAACTAAACAAGCATCAGTTTTGTTATACTGAGATATACAAAGTGTCTCATTCAAGCCTATAGACATCTCTCCTCGGTAGCGGATCGGTGACTGGTCTTCACCAACCGGAGATCACCAGTTCATTGAGAAGTCGCATAATACCGAGCGTGGGAGGTAGGTGCGGTGAGCACTGACAAATAGGTTGTTAGGGTTAGGGTAGGGACGCTCAAGACACAGGAAGAAAGAAGAAAGAAGAAAATGGACGTTACAGAGATCAACGAGCTTATTAAAAGCCAAGAACAAGACGGCATCGAATTAAAAAGGATATGGGAAAACATCAAGAAGGATTCATCGACTAGAAAAACTCTTAAATATATACAAGACAAAAGTGCGACACTAGACAGTATATACCAACGTACACTGTGTGATTTGTCCGTATATATTTATTTATTTATTTTCAACATCACCGGAGTCCCTAAGTTATGTTTAGTGTTTAATGTTTCGTAGTCTTCAGACATTTACCTTATAATTTATTTTTTGGTCAAAATAATCATCTTTGTACGACCGTTGCTCCATAACGCAACCGAAGTTTTGTTTAGCTTTTACTCAATCCACGTCAATATCTATGCAAGTAGATAGTAATAACGTTCTTGACAACGGGCTTCCACGATGTAACATGCCGTAGCGGTCCGGCAGGGGCAGGCGCAAGGCTGAACCGGTTGTCATCCAGCGGAATCCTTGCCAAATTAGTACGTGGAATGTAAACACATTGTTAACGCCAGGAAAACTAGAAGGAGTTTTAGAGGAAATGGAGCTATGGCAGATTTTTTGTTCGGGGCACCAAAAGCGTCTTAAATACTCATTGCAACCAAAAAGCATATAATATATTTTTTACGCTTTTTAGTTTTATTATTATTTTCTTTTTTAGTTATATAAAGTAATAAAAAATATTTTTTCGTATATACTAAATACATAATAATGATTACTTGTTCTTGAGTTCTATAATTATGATTTTTTTTACCTTTAGAGTCAGCAGTATATGTTCTTAAAAACAAAATATATATCATTCATAGACACTTACTTCGATTATATTAATTAAAATGATGTATCGGAAGCTGCCATAGCTATTTAAACTAGGTGTAAAAAATGAAAGGGGAAACAGAGTGGTGCAATTCTGTTAGGAAAATGGAATGTGTATAGCAAATACATATTTCAAATTACCGAAAAGAAGACTGTATACCTGGAAGATGCCAGGAGATCGCTCTCAATAAACCCATGTTGTCAATCGATCATTTTTTATTTCATTTTCTCAATAGATCCATTTTGTCAACAATTGAAAATAGAAGAAGAAATATGATAAGACACTTAATACGACACGAAGAATTTAAAAAAAACAATCATGGAAGGCAAAATAGAAGGTAGAAGGGGTAAATGAAGTCCCAGACAGTTATTCGAAACAAATCAAAGAAAAAGAAAATTTGGTGTCGTACCAAGATGTTAAAAGGCTGGCGGAGGACAGGCTCTACCGACAAGAGCGTTGCTATTAAATTTTGATGATGATTTTAATATAAATAGTACTTACTCTTCATACTATTTTCAGTCATCTTTTAAGTTTGTTTTCGGTCACGATAACACATTTTTTTAGAGTTTATCTATGGATGCGAGTTTCTTTTTCTCTAAATTCAAAACGCATTAACGTTTAGCGAATATATTGTTTGTGCTTCTATTTTTATCTTATCTTTCAATAGATTCTATTAAAATTTAATTAGGAAAAGTCAGAATTTTTTATTACATACGTAAGGTATACATAAACCAGTTCAAATATAAATTCAACCGTTAAAATTTAAATAACTAAAGGTTTAAAATCTCTGATTAGGGGCAAGCTCGTCATAGTAATGCATTTGCCCCAAGCAAAAGTTGATCTTGCCTCTTTCAATTTCAGAACAGACATAAATAAAACATACATGTGTGAAGTATGACATTTGTAAAGTAGTTAAGTCATGTCATTTATGATATGTGAATTGCTTTAGCGCTTGAATGAACACCTGCCAACTTGACTTATGAACTAATTGCACAACAAATAAAATTACGTCTTGTTCTGCACTGTAATAAGTATTCCCCGAAACAAGTAGAAAATTGTATTAAACCTGAACCCGGCGTTTGTTTAATAGAAAAAAATGCGTATATACGCCTCGTTTTCGAAATAAGAATAGTAGAGGTACTTGCCCCACCTGACCATAAGTATACCTACGGTTATTATACCGTAAGTTTATCCACGTTTTTGCATCAACCAAATATTTAGCAGTTCGTCGCTAACTTGGACCTAGCGAACATTTATTTGAATATCTCATATACTAATGAACAAATTTTGATGCCCAACGACTGAAAATATATTTAATGTACAATAAAGATATCACAAACAAACAAACAAAACGAGCGACATTTTAAAAAAATATTTCAAAATATTCGTTTGTATCTACCTTCTTGTAATGTATAAGGCATAAGGTAATGAAAGACTCGCTACGGACATGCGCCTACCTTTTGTTACAATTTCAACCTTACAGTAGTAGTAATAAGAACGGATCGCTGAACTTAGCCCGCAAACTACATCTCGTCTGCGGTTAGTAATTTCTTAAAAGTAACTGAACGTTTTAAAATTTGTTGGATTATTGGTAAATCAGTTTTGAAATACAATCAAATGACCAATCATTTTATAAAAATGGACGGAGGAATTTTTCATCGCGTCAAAAAGCTTAAATAAAAAAAATATGTGTTTCCAAATGAAAAACTTTTGGATTACTGAGAAAACCTTTGCATTTGAACATATAAGAGCACATTTAAAAATTAAAATCAGCAGAGCAATTTTTCAGCACAAGTTATAGCGCAAAATATTAAAGATTGAATTTAGGGTATATAACCGAAATCTAAAAAAAATTGGATTATTATACATACATATTCTAAGTTGTACATAGGTGTGTATACAAAAAGAATTATAGACTGAGGAATTTTTCACAGAGAGCTATTAACGATTTTCATGTTTAGGTAAAAATACATAAAAATACCTAACTTCTCGTAATAAAATTTGTTGGATTATTGTATATCTATAGTCTGTATTACCCAGTTTCATCATGTGCCAAGTTTCATTGGCGGGAGAATTATTCGGAAGTCTCCATACAACGAATCTCCTCGTTGACTGGACTATAAGTCGCCATCTACGACAGCCACGGGAAGACAAAAAGAGAGAATGAAAAGAGTTTCTTTCGGCATTTCTTCTCTACAGTGGTCGGTTCCGAAATGCTAGTAGTCTGTAGCTTTTGAACAATAATGAGTAAATGCATAATACTTAATAAGATAATTTTAAATGTGATTTGTCGTGAAAAAGTGCCTGCAAGGGCCTATTTTCTGAATAAACGTTTTGAATCTTTGAATCTTTGAGACATGGAGTGGTCCTATTCTCCTCTGCCGGGAACCACACGGCATTGGTGACTCGTGAAGGACGGCGTGCTCAGACACATCCCTCAATTGACATGGAGTCGCCTCTGGATCCTATGTAAAGGTAAGTAGATGGTATATCTGAAGATAAGACGAAGACACAAAAGCAGCTAGAGAGACTTACTCGATTGAAGTAAGTGGAGGGTGCACTATTTCAACCTTGCTAAATATATCCGTATTGAATCTCAGTACAGGAGATATGTCTTGCAGTCTGTAGAAGAGTGAAGTAGCAACCACCTGGAAGATAAAAGAGTTTCATTATATATTTAAATAAAATTAGTTAATACGGTTTTTATCGCGTTTATTACATTATTTATACACATAACGTTTCGAGCACTTTACAGTGTTCGTGGTCGCAGGTAGACTAAGTTGACATTTGTCTAGTATTTTATAAGAACTGCAAAATCTACCGCCTAAAATATTTATTGATAACGTTCCGGATGTTCCGCTTCATTATATAAATAAAAATAACAGCCATTTAAAAAAGAGAAGGTCTATTTTAAAACCTTGAACTTGTCATAGGAAATTCTGCGTATAGATACTTCTTTTTAATTTTACAGAGATTAAGCTTTGAAGGCTGATTTTAAACAGTCTGAGTATAAAATGAAAGCAAATTCGAAATACAGAATGGGCATGTTAACTAAATTTTTTTTCATATTGCTATGTAGAGACCTGCCAAAAATAAACGCAATTGTGACAGAAATACATTTCTAAACAAAAAACTCTTTCAGTTACAAACGTTTTAAAGACACATGTTTTTAGACGTAAATTTTTAGACGTGAAAACGCGTCGCTGAAATGGCTACATATTTGTGACGTCACAAGCTTGTATTTTGTATCGGTGGTGTGAGAACTTTGTTTGGTAGCTATACGAAATATTTCGTTTATGGTAATGGTTTCATAATAAAAGTTGCTATAAATTGTGCAGACTAAAATACAGTATAATGGTATTAAAGATTTTTATACTTTAAAAAATGGTCTTATTCACCCAACTTTAAAGAAGCTTTAAGATCACTTAACGAATCGATATCAAATTGAAAGTGTTCTTTATAGTGTTTTTAGATAGAAATTAGTCTCATTAGAAACAAATTTTATATAATCTTAACATTAGGCAACTACCGTATTACAAGAAAAAAAGGTAAAAAATTATACTTGCAATACCAAATTTGTCCAGGTGATATAACTTTTTTAGGTGTAATTTTTTTATTACTCCAGCAAGCAGGTATACAAGTCAGCCTGTAATCCTACGTACATATCGAACCGATATAATAACCATTTCAATAGAGTTTACATTGATTCGACGAGCTCCGTGGCGCAGCGGTCAACACGCCGGTCTGTGACACGGATGGTCCCGGGTTCGATCCCCGGTCAGGTCAAGATGAAAAATGATCTTTTTCAGATTGACCTGGGTCTTGGATGTTTATCTATATGTATTTGTTATAAAATGTAGTATCGTTGAGTTAGTATCCCATAACACAAGTCTTACATAAGAACTTACTTTGGGGCTAGCTCAATCCGTGTGATTTGTCCATATATATTTATATTTATTTGAACCATTTAAGTAATTAATATGATGATATGAAAACGTTACAGCCAGTCAAAAAAGTTTTGGACGAAATTTCTGCTCATTAAGAAGAAACCTTATACAAGGTGTAACATGACCCTCGACATATCCTTAAAGGGGTGAGTGACACCGTCAATATGAACAACTTTTCCTATGGGGTCAACGCTGGGAACACGAAAAAAATTTTTGCTTTGCCGGGCGGCAATTTTTTTTTGTATAAAATTGACGATTTGTTTTTTGAGTTCCCAGCATTGGTCACATAGGAAAAGTTGTTCATATCATAACATAACATATTCATATCCTGTAGATTAATCATTCTGGTATTTCTGCCATATTTTATTTCGCGTAAATGTGTAACCATATTTTTTAATTCTAAGTCTGCAACATTTTTCAATTCATTTTTAAATGGGACGATTGGACTCATACGGGGTCATCACATGACCCATTTGCCGTAGAGGCTAATAACATTTATTCCCAATATCTGAGTAAGAGAAATTAAATACAAATATAAGAGACAAATCACACTGATAAAACTAGCCCCACATCAAACAATAATTGCATTAATTAATAACTGCTGCAAGATACACTATATACATACATACTACATTTTATATTTGACCTGACCGGGGATCAAACGGGTCAAAAGGGTCATCACAAGCACAATAATTACCTTGTGAGAATTGTTTCTGTTGAAATCTCCTATCCATCTGTCAACAATGGTGTAAGTGTACCTGAAATAAAGTTTGATATCTAAATTCTTAACTTACACTAAGGACGAAAATGTATAATCAATGTGTGTTTACCAGTCATAATTTATGGATTCGGCCCATAGTAAGGGACCTTACTATGGGTCTCATAAGATAGGTCAAGGTTACTCAAAGAGCTATCGAGAGAGCTATGCTCGGTGTTTCTTTGCAAAATTTAATCAGAAACGAGGAGATTTGTAGAAGAACAAAAGTCACCGACGTAGCTCAGTGGATTAGCTCTTTGAAGTGGCAGTGGGCGGGGCACATAGCATGCAGAACCGATGGCCAATGATGCAGCTAGGTTCTAGAATGGCGACCACGTCCTGGTAAGCGCAGCGTTGGATAACTACCGATCAGGTGGTCGGAAGTCGACGAAGAGATATGCTGGATGCAGAACGCTTTTAACCGTTCGTATCTTTGGGCCTACGTCCAGCGGTGGTCTTCTTGCGGCTGAGATAATAATGAAACTCAATTTAACACTCAGTATTTAATTTCCAGTATCCCACGGAAATACTAATTGATTATGATAAAATATCTTCGAGTGAGTTTATTCGTTTTGACTTAAAGGATTTGTAAAGGACCACAAATAAAAAAAAATAAGTTCAAAGACGGTTTGAGTTCATTTTGATATGAAATTTATGTATATAAAGGTAGCCGTTACTGACTGGTCTGTTTTTGATAACCGTTTCAAAGTTTGTATTTTACGCAAAACTGCAAAAACTAAATATTAAATAAAATCTTAGTCTAAATCTAGTTTCATATAATGAAAATTTGTAATATTTTCGCGATTAACCCACATTTAAGTACAATTACTTTTAATACAGTTTCAATGCGAACATGAACACTGTAAAGTGTTAAAGACGTTAGGTGTATTAATAAACGCGATAAAACTGCATTCAAAGTAATGTTATTCAGTTTTGTATTACCTGAAGTTGTGAATTTCAGCGACTTTGTTCAACACCATGCCTGATGTTTTTAGTATAGTGGCTAAGCCGGCAATTGGCTGCCTGTCAACGAACCAACTAGGGTCGAACACTTTTCCCGAACCTGTAGTCTGTAAAATGATATTTTTATAAAACAAAAAATTTTAAATGACTATTAATGACGACAATGGGCTGGAAGTGGCAATGGGCTGGACACCTTACGAGATGCATAGATAACCGATAGAGTCAAAAAATTTCTATATCGCGTCCGGAAATGGGATATAGAAAATCGGGAAAACCGAGGACGCGTTAGGAGGATGAAAAAACAAGACAAGAAGAGATGGAAACAACCTTTGTCCAAAATGGGCTACTAATGACTAAGGATGATGATGATTAATGACGACTTCGTACGAGTGGTTCCGGGTTTGATTACGAGTCAAATCATGACGGATAAAATCTTTTGCTGATTGGCTTGGGTCTTGGATATGCATCAATACTAAGTATGTATTGCAAAATAAAGCGACGTTGAGTTAGTATCTTTACCATGGAGTATATTTACTACGTACGACATAAGTTCACAACTTACTGTGGGGCTGGCTCAATTTGTGTGATTATTCCCTATATAATTATTTAAAAAAATGTTATAAAACATAGTATCGTTCATTTAGTCAAGTCTTGAACTTTGGGGCTAACTCAATCTGGTAACATTTTCATAGATACTTAAACTACCGAGAGAATATTGGTTAGAACTTTTAAAACTTATTTTATTATTTTTTATTTTCGGTCTTTAAACTATTAATTAGTGCTTTTTGGTTGAAAATAATAGGCTGGAACATTTAAGCCTTATTTTTTTGGGTTTCAAACTACCAAAAAGCATTTTTTGGTTTTCTTGATTAATACTTTTATATAATATACTCTTATCATGTCAATATAATTAATCGTTTTTTTATTCTTATCTTTAAATATACCTTAAAGATACATTCAATATCAAAGTTACTACTATTTTGACTCACGGACTATTCAGTATGCATTACGTTACTGCACACATTTACATACAGACATCTAGCAAAGATCAGACATTGGCGCAAATATGAAAATGGCGACATAATATTTATGGAGCATGATCGATCAGTCCATGATCTTCTTCTTTTTATCTCTTGTTTTTAGTCTCCACTGCAGGAGCTTAACTCTTTCTGTAGTACCAGTGTTATATTAGCCAAAGCAGTCAGGGGATTTGGCCTACACTCTCGAAGCTGGCCAGATGCGTTGAGAGGTTTCTTTGACCTTTATAAGCTTTGTTTGGCTCGTGTTCCCTAAGTTACTTTCCACGACATCCACGGGAAGGCGTGGATTGGTCCTATTCTACTCTGCTGGGAACCATGATATCAAACAATTACTTAAGAGTCGCCTGGAAGCGCATGTCTCCATACAAACGGAAAAATGGAATTGTGGCAATTTTTGATAATTTTGGAGTAAAATTAAGCATTTAATCAATTAATCTCATTATAATCTACGTACGTTCCTATACAACTTGGTTAAAATACCAATGGTTTGAGAATTACAAGCCTTTTCAAATTTGTATGGAAATCTTGAGAGGCGTATAATTCTCAAACATTTGATAATTTAACCAAACTGTATAGGAACGTACGTAGATTATAATGAGATTAATTGATTGGATGCTTCATTTTGACCTAAAATTATCAAATATTGCCACAATCCCCTTTTTCCGTTTGTATGGAGACATGCGCTTCCAGGCGACTCTTAACTCTAGGAATCCATACATCGAAACACGTGAAAAATTCCTTCCCATAGAAATTCGATCACCTGATTACTCATTTTATATGGGAGGTCGAATGTTTTTCGTGTTTGGAAGATTGATGGAAAATTTATTTCATATCATCATGCCCCTGAAATATCATTTACAACGTGTATATCCATTTTATAAAGCATGTAACTTAATCCTCGACATAAGTATCCATAAAGGGGTGCCTCAGTACGTCAATATCTACAACTATTCATATATATATAGGATTTATTTGAAAAAATCAATGAATTCTTTAGTATGAGAAAGCCAAAATTCGAGTTCCTAGTATTGATCTCATAGGAAAATGTATTGTTAATATCGACATTTAGGGTTAAATAAACCAGCCAAGTTTATCTGCCCCCGTGTGTACACTTGTACAGAACAAGTGTACATACAACGCAAATCAGATAAATTACATATCGATATAATATAGTTACTTATATAGTGTTTGCGGTCGTATTATAGTAAATTAAATAAAGTTTTTGCGGTCTCAGCACCATTATTAACAGTGTGGGATTTACCGCAATTAATTTTGATATCATCATTGACTGCGGTAAGTTCTGTGGTGCCATTATTAGGAAGCAATTTTTTATGAGGGAATATTTTTTTAAATTCATAATGTCACGATGCAGTGTTGTTGTTTTAAATTTTGATTCTCTTGGGAATGTATAAAAGGTTACATACCGCTATATAAATTTTGATGAAATCAAACAAAGCACAGTAAGTTTTGGACCTGTGTGTGTTTTGAACTTATTTGTTTTATAGATTTTCAAATAGGTAAACATCAAAGATCAAGGTCAAACTGAAAAAAGACCTGGCCTGTCGCAGACTGGCGTGTTGACTACTGCTCCACGGAGCGGCCAATTGTTTAAACCAAGTATTAAGGTGGCCCTTCCCCGACCGACTATCGTCAACGCGAGCATGGTCGAAAAGCTTGTTCCGTCCAGCGCAATGTCAGATAAAGAGGCAAAGTGAAAAGAACCCCTTGCCCTCGTCTCCCACACACCTCTTACTGCCTCATGGAAACAACCTAGTGAGTACGTGAAGACATTGAACGAAAAATAGTGTGCGGAAATTTCATTAAACTTGTTTCAAGAAATACGTGTTTATTGGTAAGCCTTACAAGTTTATGAAAAAACATTGTATATCTAGACTCTCTATTACATTTGCAAGGTTTCTAAATAAATATTTTCTTTACTGCAACATTTAATGAGTACATTATAAACGCCCAAAGTTCACATAAAATTTGTGCAAAAAAGCGGATTTTCGGAGGCTAATACTGAAGTTGTTTCTCCAAATTTTGATTTTTCGTTTTGATAGAAACCGAGATATAGTGCACAAGATACCTATTAGTGGAAAATCTTTAAAGAAAGATTTGTTACACCGCCATAATCACGTACGAGCGTTTGTATGAAAAGATAGACGGGTTGGCCGCCCTTAACATTAAATTTTATATAAAATGTAAAATTAAACGATATCCTCCGAGTCATTTGAGAGAAGGAAAATTTTGAGCAAAAGACATAGAATACGAGCCTACCCATATTTGACAGATAAATTAAATAAATAAGTAAATATATACCAACTAATAACACGGTCAGAGCTAGCCTAAAAGTGAGTTCGAGACTTATACTAACTCAACGATACTATATTTTGTTATAGCATATATAGATAACCATACAAGACCTAAAATAGGTTTCAATGAATACTTATTGATTGTCAAATATTGTAGTGACAAATTGCACAACAAAAAAGTTGATGACGTCAGTAATTTACGTATGGCTAAGTTTAGGCCGCTTCCAAAATGGAGAGCAGAAGAATTGGCAACAAACTGCCCAGCGCATTTTCTCCAAGCGACGTCAACTCACCATTTTCGTAAACCTTAGAAATTACTTAAATACGACGAGCTCCGTGGCGCAGTGGCTACTACGCTAGACTACGACACGGGGGTCCCGGGTTCGATCCCCGGTCAGGTCATGATGAAAAACGATCTTTTTCAGATTGACCTGGGTCTTGGATGTTTATAGTATAGGTATATATTATAAAATATAGTATCGTTGAGTTAGTATTCTGCGACACAAGTTTACAACTTACTGTGGGGCTAGCTCAATTTATTTGATATGCCCTTATATATTTATTTATTTTTATTTATATACGTGGACTGAGTATGCATTGTTCTGTTAATAAATTGATTTAGGTATGGAACTTTAACAATGTTCTAATAGCGCCTGAGGAATAAATAATCAAAAAAATACTTACAACTACAATCATCCTCATTGGCCACTGCTGGAAGTTCCATCTTCTGTAATACTTGAAACTGTTTAACACATCACCTGTAAATTATGATTATAACTTTAATATCATGCAATCAAATTCGCAAAATTTGCGACTTTTGATTGCATTGGTCGTGCTCCTGCGGTGGAGACTATAAAAGACCTGATGATGATGATGATGATTGATAGCATTGACTTAGGTAAAAGTTTGTTTTTGCTGACTAGACCGTAGCTTTAACACATTTAATATCGGATTTTAATTTCGCTTGATACTTCCATGCATTCTTGAGAAAAAGGTTGCAAAAGAAAGACATGCAGACGAGTGATTTCAGATAGGTTTTTTTTTTACCTTTTTAGGTACGGTACCCTACAAAATAAGAGCTCAGGACCTTCGGTATAACATTTTTCGTGGAAACAATCATTTAGGTACCTTGGTTGCCATTCCAAATTCCCATATCGTTGACAATCAGCTCTCCGCCTTGTATTTTCCCGAAATTATTCATCTCATACATTTGATACCCTTCTCCAGTTTCTGTAAAAAATAGTCGTTGGTAAATTCTGCCGATAAATAATGTTTAATCAAATAACTAGCGGTTTTCCCGCGTAAATTTATTTATTTTAATATATTTTAAAAATAGGCCGAATCTATACAATGGAAACAATCTAAAAAAAATAGTAGTCTGTAGCTTTTGGACAACAATTATTTTAGTATATATTTTATTAGATAATTATAAATGTTATTTGACGTGAAAAAGTGCCTGCAAAGACCTATATTCTGAATAAACGTTTTGATTTTGATCTTTCCTCTTTATTATATAAGTAATAGATAACTTTTGATAATGGCTTAGTTTGCGTCGAATTAGTACTTAGGGTATATCCCGCGGATGTCGTAGAAGTCGACTAAGGAAACACAAGCTAAGCAAAGCTTATGAATATCAAAGAGACCTCTCCAACCCATCTGGCCAGCGTGGATAGTGTAGACCAAATCCTCTGCCTGCTCTGGTAGTACAGAAGGTGTCGTGCTTCTGTAGTGGAGATGGAAAGGGCCTGATGTAAATCCCCCAAACGCTCATTCAAGTTTGCAGGTAATTATCTCTTATGGGGGGAAATGGGAGGACATTTCATCCACACAGTCAAATACAGAACTTTTATTTAATTTCTTAAAACTAGCATGAGATATTATCATAATTCAATGATATTTTGAAATTTCTAAAATTGCACGAGTCCGTACTCGCGAGTTTTCGTAAAAAGTCGTAGAACATCAAACTTACACCACTATGCATCAACCAAGTTCAGTTTGTAGCATACGCTACGTACCTTGTAGCTTCGTAGCAGGTCTACGAAGTGATTCAGCATGCTGTTAAGTTTAAGGGATTATTTAATTTTGTTCATGCACACGTTGTGTAGGTACGAAGTTTTATTCAAAGTTTATTTCGCAAAATTTGAATAGACATTAAATTCAGCAAACCAACTGAAAACTGTTGCTAATATAAAATACAGTATGCTCAATGTTTAGCCGTTTTTTTCGTGACCTTAGAGGTTAACATCCTAATAACAAAAGCTAAATTACAAAATGCCCCAGAATTATCAGAGTTCATTGCAAGTATTTTTTGACACAAATGCCAAACCCTGACCTTTTACCGGCCGGCATCTTGTACCGCGCCAAAAACCGAAGATTTTTTCTCAAGCGTACATTTTGTGTTTTTCTAACGGAAGAGGGGTTTTTTCACTTCAACAACTTTTTAAAGGCTTTATAGATCAGGCCGAATAAGGTTACATTTTTAATCAGATTATAAAGGGTTGACCTTTTAAAATGAAAAGAAGTGAATTATTATGCTTTTATGCCGTGGAGATGCTTTTTTACGGTATCAAAAATCTTTTTACCCTATTGACTCACCCAAGTAGAGGGTAATATTTTTCGCGTATGTATGTTTATTTATATGTAAGTATATCTGTTCCATTGTAGCTCCCTGGAGCTTAAACGGCTTTACCGATTTTGAAGTGTGACGTGTCGTTGGATTTGTATTATTCCCGTGTCATAGGCCACCTAAAGTAACACTTTTTAAATAAGAGCATTATTCTGATTCCAGAGAGGTCCAAAAAGTGAAGCATAAAATAGACTTCTGAATGCAGCGAGAGATTCAGAGTATGTCACTCAAATCCTAGTCCCCATTAAAAATATTATGCTTTCGTCTTCCTTTACGAGGAAATTAAAAAGTTTTGTGCGCGGTTTGTCGTTATTTTATTTATACTTAACAATTTATCGCACTATAGGCTGGTTTCAGAGAGATGCCGGCAAGAAGTGCTGCTGACCTGCGCGTTTTGACCGCGCGCTTGAACGGCGGATTGCTATGGAACAACTCGCACGTTTACATTGACGCCTGTAGCATACAGCCGCGAATGCGGAACGGAAGCATTCCGGAACGAAACATTGGCGAAACCGCAAAACGCTGTCTATATGATTTTGTTTGGTGCGTCTCACACCGCAAGCGGAACTAAACCAAATGAAATCATACAACAGCGTTTCGCGGTTTTGCCAATATGTCGTTCCCGAAGGCGTGAATTTGACAGCGATGGACGGCGGAGTAGTGCGTGTCAACTACGTGATTATAAAACGCGACTACCATCTAGTGTAATCGTAAGCGCTCACGTCTGAACTGCGCTGTTCAAATGCGTTACTCTGAAATTAGCCTAAGAGAACATTAATTATAATCATAAAATATAAAAAGATATACAGAAGGCGGCTTTAAATAAACTGAATTAACATGAAAATGTTTTGTGGGATTTATATTATTAAGTAGTCATGTATTTCATTATGACAGCACTGAATGAGTAAATCTTCAGGTGCATATAAGTTAAATGAAAATATATTTCATGTCTAAAACAAATAGAATTGTTTCCACGACATTAGGTAGCAAATGAACACTACTAAGCTTTATCTTTTACTACACCATTAAGTCACCTCATAGAACTGATTCAGCACAAAGCTAATGTTTGGTTTATGGTTACTTTTAATCATTTAAGGTTATAAGCGTGCAATGCATATTTTTGTAGCACGGATATCATAAATTGTGTTAGGTACCCCTATAAAAATTTCCTTTCTTTTTTCAAAAATCGGGATATTCCCATTGGTTCTTTCTCAGGTCAGAGTGAAAGAATTAAAATATATGTAGGTATATTTATTGACTTAAATATAGGTCTATTTTTTCGTGCAAAAACTACTGCATTCAAAGTCTACAATTACAGATACAGACATAATGAAATCTAAATGTGTATATTGAAAAAAACCTTTTTACATATTGTAGGATATCATTAATATTATCGCAGCCACAAGAAGTTTACTACTGGACATAGACCTTCCCCAAGGATTACTAAATATTCAATTCGACTGATTCGAAGCGGCCTGCATCCAGCGCCTTGCTACGAGCTTTATTTTTATATTTAAGAATATATTATCTTATTATTATGTTTTTCTCCAGACGTTTCAGCCGGGTTAAACCTACCGTGGTCACTGAACGACTGTGACGACGACGGACGGCAGCGGTGTTAGTGCCCCGTCGGCGCACTACCGTCACATGAGAAAAACGGTATGTTCGCATAGATCTTGCATTTAATAAATATGCAACGCAAAAGTTTAAATGTAGTTTATACATTAACTTACCTCTAGCAACAACCAAGTCCGCATTAACACTAATATTCAGCTCATTGAGAACCCCCATCGTGTCTGTTAGAATTGTAGAGTCGTTATACGCATTGGTAACATTGGTACTGCTGTCCATGATGAGCCATTTATGTGCCGAGTCGAATAACAAGTATTCTGAAGCCTGAAAATATGAGGTTTTTAATAGTTATAATATAGATCGTCGTCTCAACGCATGGTATAAGAAAATTTCTAAATGTATTAAAAAAATATTTTCGATTAATGGTGTTCAATTCAATTCAATTTATTCAGAAACAATATTACATTGCATGCGAATATTATGAATACATGTAAAAATCATCATCATTAACAAACCAAAATATTGAACAAAAAATTAAATGAATGGTCAAAGTCAAACAGTAAATTATAAATTAATTAATAATGTCAAATAATTATTCTGGTGTTATCAGACTATACCAACCAACGAATGAAAAATGAGTCAAAAATCGTCAACGCTATAGCAGCACTTCTCAAGCAATAAACTTCCTAATTCATTTTTGAAAGTCGAGATATTTCTTTCAGTTTTGAGTTTTAACGGTAATTTATTTAATAGTATTACAGTCTGGTTACGAATACTATGCGCTACGATTTGAAGTACTGGTGTCATTTTCTTTTCAAATCTTTCCGTCTTGTACTTTCACGCTGCAACGTTTCTTCTGATGATTCTGTTGAATTTCGTATTGGATTGAAGCCCGATGGCCTAGTAGGTGAGGCGTAGCCCGTTCAAATACCAAAACGCTGGTTCGAGTCCTACTCAGGACGATTTTGTTCCCATAATTTATTCCTTAATTTTATAATACTAAAAGTAACCTGATGATGATTATATGTTGACGGCCGCCATGGAGCAGTGGTTAACACGCAAGCGGCGGATCCCGGGTTCGATCTCGGGTCAGGTCATAATGGAGAACGATATATTTCAGATTGGCGTGGGTCTTGGATAATGGATATTAGCATATATTATAAAAGTAAAGTATCCTAAGACCCAAGTTCAAAATTTTCTGTGGGACTAGCTGTACTTGTAACATTTGTCCCTATATTTTTATTTATTTACAACTATAAATAGGTACTTACGTAATATAGCACTTCTTCAAACTCCAGACATTGCGTGTCAACAAAAATTCCAACATCCACCATTCTCTGAGAGATACATGATTCTATTTTCTTCTCGCTAACATTTTCCAGTAAAACTTGTGATAAACTTATCGAGTGATTTGATAAATGTTTTGTGAACTGGTTGCTCCCTAAATAAAAAGTATAAGGTATTATTTCCACTAAACGGGCCGTGCCAAATGGGATATACAATGGAACAAAGGAAATTTTTCTCTTTATATGACAAATAATGTATAAAAGCTAAACAAAGCTTATTAACATCAAAGCCGAGGAGCCCGATGGTCCAGTGGGTGTGAGCTCTAAGAGCGCCCACATATGTTAAGCAACCTCTGGTGGAGTCCCTACTTAAATGGGTGACCGCAAGTGGCATAAAAATATCTCGAGCTCCTCCGTGCTTCGGAAGGCACGTTAAGCCGTTGGTCCCGGCTGTCATCGTTAATGGCAGTCGTTAAGCTATGTCAGATGCCTTAAGGCAGCTTGAAAAATCTGACACCAGTGTTGGCCACTTACACATACGAAAAACAAAACAATGGAACAAAGGAAATTTTTCTCTTTATATGACAGATAATGTATTGTTTGTTTTTCGTATGTAAGTGGCCAACACTGGTGTCAGATTTTTCAAGCTGCCTTAAGGCATCTGACATAGCTTAACGAATGCCATCAACGATGACAGCCGGGACCAACGGCTTAACGTGCCTTTCGAAGCACGGAGGAGCTCGAGATATTTATATGCCACTTGCGGTCACCCATCCAAGTAGGGACTGCACCAGGGGTTGCTTAACATACGTAAGCGCTCATAGAGCTCACACCCACTGGACCATCGGGCACAGATAATGTATAAAAGCTAAACAAAGCTTATATACATCAAAGAGGAGGTCACTTTGATGTTTATAAGCTCTAACCCGTCTGGCCAGCGTGGAGAGTGCAGGCCAATTCCTCTGACTGCTCTGGCTAATATATTGCTCTGGAAGTACAGAGAGGGTCGTGCTCCTGCAGTGGAGACTTCTTCTTCTTCTGTTTTATATTATGGCTTCCACCGAAATACAGTGATTCTGCTAATGTCCAGTATAATGAGATACTAAGTATCGGTGTTGTACGGTAAAGTGTTTCCAAGTAGCATAAAAGATGGCGTATGTTCTTTGACGCCTCGTGGCAGCTTGGGGCGGCAAATCTATACGAGTCCATTTATCAGTTCACTTTAACTATTTCACAAATTGTTTATGAGCACGAGCATTTATAACACCAAACTACACCAATTTCATATTATAAAGTCCACTAAAATCAATTTGCAAAATTGTCTAAGGCAAACTTCAACTGTACCACTTGACTTCCCATCACAAACCACAGACCACCCAGTGGAGACTTAAAAATACCTGATGATGATATGACAGAAAATGTAGGTATGGTCTGGGGTGTCATCCTTAACTACCTGTCTGGTGGTTGCTGGTACGGTATCGGGTACACGCGCCCGGCTTCCCGAGCTGATACTTTTTCATCCCTTAACCATCCAAGTAAGTAGCGTCCTAAATACCTTTATCCCATCAGTCAATAAATCCTAATCTTCACTCGCTTAAAAATCGGTTTATATGGGAAGCAGCGTCAGAAATAACTTTTTCTTTGGGACCTATGCTGGGAACTTTAAAAAATCCGAAATTTACATACAAGTGTATGTAAATTTCGCTTGGGCAAAATGGCCATAGCAAAAATTTTTCCATTTTGACGGGCTGAGTCACCCCTTTAAGGGTGCGTCGAGGGTCATGTTACACTCTGTATAATATTGAACAGAGTGCAGAAGAGTAACATCAGCATTTGATATTTTGGATTGTAAGTATGCGCCAACTCGGGCCGCTTAGTGTAAATCGTCTATTATCAGTCAAACTAAAGTGCACGTTTTCTCCCCACGTCTTTCGAAGCACGTTCTCGCTACTGCGACGCGTGTCACGGCCAGCAAAAGGCTCGCAGTACGTGCTTCGAAAGAAGCTTTTAGGATTCTAGAAAAGTCGAGAGATACTTAAACCTAATTTAGCCAATGGGTAGGCACATACAGCTTGAAAATGGACTCTGGAAACATGAATAAAGGGGTCATGGGAAGAATGGAAAAGTGCCTATGGGATCTATGCTGGTAACCTAAAAAATAAAATCCTTCATTTACATACAAGTATTAGCCGCCCGGGCAAAATGTATGGGAAAGTAAAAAAATTAAGTACCCAGCATTGATACCATAGCAAAAGTTGTCTATATTGGGGCTGAGTCATCCCTTTAAGAGTGTGTCGAAAGTCATGTTACACTCTGTATAACATCAGCAACAACAGCATTTCATATATTGCATTGTAAGTACGCGCCAAGTCAGCCAGCTTAGTGTATTTTGGCCATTATCAGTCAAACTTAAAGTGCACGTCTTATCCCCACGTCTTTCGAAGTACGTTTTCGCTGCTTCGACGCATGTCATGGCCAGCAAAAGGCTCGCAGTACGTGCTTAGAAAGAAGCTTTTAGGATTCTAGAAAAGTCGAGAGATACCTAAACCTAATTTAGCCAATAGGTATAAAACTGAAAAAAGATTATAATATGATACATTTGAGATATAAACAGCAGTTTTTTAGATATAGCACATTGAAATAAACTAGAAATATAACTTTGTCATTCATACATCATCATCATCATCATCATCAGGTCTTTCTAGTCTCCACTGCAGGAGCACAACCCTCTCTGTACTACCAGAGCCATATACTAGCCCGAGTAGTCAGAGGATTTGGCCTACACTCTCCACGCTGGCCAGACGGATTGGAGAGGTCTCTTTGATGTTAATAAGCTTTATAAGCTTTTTTTTATGTCATTCATACAAACAAAGTATTTTATCTGGCGAAAAATGATAGTTATTTGAATAAGCTATGCTTGCATCTACTATAGTCAAAAATTTTATTCATCTTAAGATATTTTAAATATCATTTGGTGAACGTCAATTTACATTTACAATTGGTTTACAATGTTATGTTACTGTTGACGACAATTACAGTCCGTTTAACAAGAACGTGACCGGCATAATATTAAGTTTTAAGAGTGCAAAGTAAACAATATCACTTGGCCAGTGAGAGCACTCCTTTACCTAGAATGCTCCATCAAATAAACGTCAGTTTGCCAATCAGCTTCGCACTGAGAGCACGTGGAGAGCACGCTTCTCGCAATGAGTGCCGGATACGCGTCCCGCTATGAGGCGGTCTTTCTTTGTACACATCCCAAAGGACCTAAAATGTCACGCAATCAGGGCGCCAAATACATGAAAAAGTCTAAGACGTTCGTGACGAAGTGGGTAAAGAGATATTTAGAAACTAAAAGTTTTGACGACCTACCAGAACGTGGCAAAACAAAAAAGACGTCGACCGCGGAGGATAAACGCATTGTTCAACTGTTTGCCAAAAATCCACGATTATCATTAGGATCTGGCTAAGAAAAATTAAAGAGAAGGAGTCTTATATATCTTTAGACACCATCAAAAGACGTTTATTAGAAAGTGGCATTAAATACCGAAGCACAATAAGGAACGAAAAAACTGGAAAGGAGCGGTTTCTTTCTGGAAAGAAGAAAATGGCATCAATGTTTTAGATTGGCCCTCACAGTCACCCGATGGGAATCCGATTGAAAATGTTTGGTCGTGGATGAAGCTCAAACTACGGAGAAAAAATGCAGTGACTGTTACTGACCTAAGTCGTGAATTAAGGTCCCTTTGGTCTTTGCCGCGCAATTACGGTGAAAATCTGGACAAAAGTATGCCACGACGATGCCGGCGATAATGGACAATGGCTGAGATTGGACGCCTTATTAATAATAAAGCATCCAAGTGTATATTATGAACACCTCAATAAAAGAAAAAATTGTTAACAACTCTTCTTATTTCATAAAATTATGCCGGTTACGCTCTTATCGTACATAGTGTAGTTACTTAAAGGTAAATTTACACTGCTTCCAAGGCGAAGTGCAGAAAAAGCGTCAAAAATGACGTCAACTTACAATCTGCGACATACGAGTACCTACTTAGAACTAATATGTGGACTTACATACGGCATCCTTTTAAATAATTCTAGCAGTTTATTCATCATCATCATCAGGACTTTATTACTCTCCAGTGCAGGAGCACGACCCTCTCTGTACTGCCAGAGCAGTTTATTCATTTGATGGAAATAATGATGTCAAATTAGGTAACGCAAGATACCTTACATGATTTATTCTCTTCACACACAAGCAAACAAACTTGCTTTACGTTCCTGTGTCTAAAATAATCAACTATAAAGTTCATATCGTTTAGTTTCAGTGCTAAAACTACCGGTAGTACTATTAGTAGAGTAAATGGCTTCATTCTGATGTTAACTTGCAGAAAATGATATCAAATATTGTTAAGTAGCGTATTTATTGTTCTTTAGGACCTTGTCTATTGTAAGTAGAGTTTGCATATTATGTTGAAAGTGAAAATATATTCAAAATTTTCTATATCAACAAATAGGAACAGAAATAAATTAGAAATAAATATTCCACCCTAATTTAAAAATGTGGCAAATGCCAGCTTTGTCACTGAGCAAATATCTAAAAAGAGTAAGGATATTTTGTGATCTCAATTGCGTAGTAGTTGATATGCTATTCTACTAATCTATAGGCTCTGGATTCAAATAAAATGTAGTATCTAAATGTCAGAATGATCGAGTCCCTTTTGACATGTTGAGAGCCATATTGCACTCTGTTTATATCAAAATTTATTCAAGCTATTTACTATATCTACAACAAGTTGTGTAATTATCTATTTTTACGAAACAGTTGCTGACTCTCCCGTCTTCATTACGGTGAGTGCATTTGCTTGCAATTTAAAATTGCATTCGCGGAGTCCGCCATTACCTGAAACAGAGCTGTCACAATTTTCCTGTCAATTTCCCGCCAATTTTCGCTGAATACTATATCAAAGATGCGAATTTCTTTTAAAGTACTATTATTTTGTCTTTTTTGATGTGAATAAAACGGTACTTATTCTGTTTATGCCTTCGCTATGACAAAGATTACGGGTATTAAAGGTTTTTCAGTAATTTGTCTATTGTTTTGTAAAGTTTATAATTGAGAGCGAATAAGAATACAAAAATATATGTATATATACCTACGTATACTTACTTACTAGAGTCAATCAGAATAAAATGTACTTAGAATAGATTCTATTCTTCTTTTATGACTCTGGAGTAAAATTGTCAATTACTGGAGTAATTGACAGTTTTACTCGCCTATTTCCGGTAAATTCTTTATCAAAGATGCGAATGCGAAATTATTTTACAGGTATAAATAAATAAATATATAGTGACATATCAGTACTATTATTTTGTAATTTTTAAGGAGATAAGACGGTACTTATGCTTTTATATCTTAGCTATCATAAAAAGTGTGATTGTTTATTATTTATCATTACTTTGTTTATTAGTTTATAAAGTGATAAGGTACTCTTTTGCCTGAAAAAAGAGAAAAATAATCTGAAAATTTCCATAAGAATAAAATGTATCTAGTAAATGACCAAATGGGCTCAAGTCTAGAGATGAACCTTTTTAAAATTGAAAATATGTGATGAAAAAGAATTCGCCACAGGTAGAATTCGAACCCACGAGTCTTAGATAAACAATAACTAGTATTCATTTAAAAACTTTATTTTATGTATATTGACATTATTTTGTCTGTTGCATGTCAGAAATGACTAATGTGTGAAACTACTACTATTGTACCACCATTGTATGTACCACATTTAACGCAATAAATATAATTTCATTTCATTTCATTTCATTTCATTTCATTTCATTTCATTTCATTTCATTTCATTTCATTTCATTTCATTTCATTTCATTTCATTTCATTTCATTTCATTTCATTTCATTTCATTTCATTTCATTTCATTTCATTTCATTTCATTTCATTTCATTTCATTTCATTTCATTTCATTTCATTTCATTTCATTTCATTTCATTTCATTTCATAGGTCTGCGCCCTAAGTGTGTTACCAACTACACCATCGTGACTTCGAATCACCGCGTCGAATTCTATTGTAATGCTATTTAAAAACCATTTAAATGAACCTTTTTGTTGATTGTTAAGTATAGATACCAGAGCTTTCATTATAAAATGTGCTGCTGTGTAAACGAAAAATAAATCACAGTTATTGTTGATATGTGGAACTCTTAGATTGGGTGCTAGATTCAAACGTCTGGGAGAAAAGAAAAAGTAGAATGCACCAGCTGCTTCTCTTCTCGCGCAGATCATAAGAGCCGATCGAGGGAATGGGCATAAGGAATCACGTCAACAGGCAATGCGGCTAGCAGCATGACACTAAGTATTTTGTTTCCGTTTTCCATCTACAAGCCCACCAACATGCTGGCCTTTAAGTTTTATAGACCTGAGATCTGTCTATTTCACAAGGGAAAAATACATGATAGTATGTATGTATTCAAACGTGAATAAGTAACGAATCTCTTGAAAATTTGTATTGAAAAAAAAAAAACTTAGTTTACCTTAAGTAAAGTATGTAGATAACTATATAAGTAATGTATTATGACTATTATGGGGTATATATTTACATTTATTATATACTAGCTGTTACCCGCAGCTTCGCCCGCGTAATATATAGCTTATGTCCTTCTCGGTACCCTATGTGTATGCAAAATTTCATGATGATCGGTTCAGTAGACGTGGCGTGAAAGCGTAACAAACAAATAAATAAACAAACTCACTTTCGCATTTATAATATTAGTTGGGAAGTTGGGATTTAAATGCTGGCTTGATGTAGTTAGGGAGGATATGCGTGCCAATGGCCTCACAGCCAAGGATGCCGAAGACCGTGCGAAGTGGAGAAGAAAAAGCCGGAAAGCGGACCCCGGGTTCCAAAGCACTCCAGCTGAGGATGCAACCGGGAAAACGCTCAGATGAGAGAGAGAGAGATTTACATTAATATTAGTAAGAGAAAGCGTACACCCCGTTTGCCAACGTTCTTTAGTCCTCTTCTGCCATCGGTTGTCTGGTAGAAATTGCTTTTAGCAATAAAACCGCCCATGGTTCATAGTCTAATTAATGATTTGTACATTTTTATTGTTTGGTGTAAAAATATAATATTTTTGTTTTTGTTTTGTTTTTCGTATGTGTATGTGGCCAACACTGGTGTCAGATTTTTCAAGCTGCCTTAAGGCATCTGACATAGCTTAACGACTGCCATCAACGATGACAGCCGGAAACAACGGCTTAACGTGCCTTCCGAAGCACGGAGGATCTCGAGATATTTTTATGCCACTTGCGGTCACCCATCCAAGTAGGGACTGCACCAGGGGTTGCTTAACATACGTAAGCGCTCATAGAGCTCACACCCACTGGACCATCGGGCTCCTTATAATATTACTTTCTTACATATATATATTTTGTATAAGCCGTTAATTTCACAAATGCATGGTTGTTATACCTTGATAGGTACAAATAAGGGAACACCTTTCCTTAAGCCAAAGAATAAATTTGGAACAGAATATTTACTATATACTAAACTGGGTTATTCCGTACTCATCCCACAAATTCTAATCCCATGAACTGTACGGTGAATAAGTTAAGCTCATATTATTATTCTTTTAACATACTTGATCTGTATTTGAGATTATTACAAAATTTTATGTAAGTAGTTTGTATAAATACAGATGCAGATATAAAGATATTCTTAGACCTTCTTTTTTTTTAAGGTAATTTTTTTAGGGTAGCTCCCATACAAGTAAAGAGGCAGTAATTTTTTTTTTCTTTACAAACCCATCGTGTTGAGTATTGTTAGATAGGTCTTTAAAAAATATTGTGAGGTTTAGAACACCATTTTTCGGTTTAGGGATCCGTTTCCGAAATATTTGATTTGCAAATTTTTTAGAGGTAAGTCCCCCCCCCCTCTATCTGTTAAACGGTTATATATGGATACGTGAAAAAAATTACAGCAGTAGAATATATACTGAAGTTGAAAGGAAAACTATCAGAGCTGAGTACTAAGTACAAATTCAAAAGATATAGGCAACCAACTTATAAAATGTAAAATTTCATACAATTTTTATCAAAATCAAAACGTTTATTCAGAAAATAGGCCTTTGCAGGCACTTTTTCACGTCATATCACATTTAAAATTATCTTATTAGATAATATGTATTTATTAATTGTTCAAAAGCTACAGACTACTAGCGTTTCGGAACCGACCACTGCAGAGAAGAAACGCCGAAAGAAACTCTTATCAACAGTTTTGGTCGCCTACTCGCCTGAAGGGCTTTATATGATTACGAATATTTATTCCTTATTGTCTTTTTCTTTCTGTTTTCATGTTTATTGTTAGATGTTATTGGTAGTTCAAGATTCAAGATTCTTGAAGGCAAGAGGCCCGAAACGCACTTGGCCGGTTTTCTTTACATTGCCTGGATTTGAACGCGAGACGCTACGCTCAAGAGAATGAATACTATAGCTATTAGGTTTGATACGGCGTATTATCCATTTTCGATTTTGTACATCTTTAAGAATGAAGTATTTCTTATGCATACGTAAGACCTATAATTAGCTAATATGAAGTTCACAAAGTGATACACGTATTTTTATTTAAATAAGGGTTTAAGATTAAGTTGTGCAAAAGTATTACAACTGGGTCACAAGCGTCATTAACCTAGGTACCGAATTAAAAACTGACGTTCTACCAACTATATCACTTATCTATTCTTTGTTTCAAGCCTAAGTATCCACGCGCGTGCCCCTGCATACGTGAGCGACGCAAACATTCCATATATTATAGGACCAAACTCCTGCGGGATGAGCCGTATAATCAGGTGGGATGTCGTGGCAGGCTTATTTGACGCTGCGGCGACTCATATTTTGTAATTTCATCGCGGCAAATATGTAGAAGTTGAACCCACGGAATATTGCCTTATATATAATACCTTGGATATTATTTTAAATATAGAAAGACATACATACATACTATCACGTCTTTTTCCCTTGCGGGGTAGACAGAGCCCAGGTCTGTAAAACCTTAAGGCCACGTTTAGCATGTTGGTGGGCTTGTAGGTGAGAACAGAATCAAAATAGTGATGTGTTGTTAGCCGCATCGCCTATTAACATGATTCCTGACGCTCATTCCCTCGATCGGCTTTTATGATCTGCGCGGGAAGAGAAGCAGCTCATACATTCTACGTTTTTTTTTTCTCCCAGTCCAGCGTGGCAGCGATAATATAGAAAGAATCTTTATTTATGTTATTAACGTCTCTATACGTACATTATTATCACGATGCTTTCCCATGGGAGTAGGCAGAGACCATAAATTTCCACTTGCTACGATATTAATAAACCTCTTTTCTTCATCTACTGATTTCGACAGATTCCGTGGCGCAGTAGTTAACACGCCAGCCTATGACTCGGGAACTGATAATCTTATTCAGATTGGCCTGGATGTTGGATATTTATTAATGTACGTATCTATTACAAAATATAGTACTGATGAGGACTGTATTAAAAGACTGGTTGAACTTTAACACTTTTTATTTTCTTGATTACTGAACGAATACTAAACGATTACTGAACGCCCCATACATTGAGGGCCTTAGCTTTATTCTACATTTTACATGTCTTCCGTATACTAATGATTTATACAATCTACCAGTCACAATCTTAATAGGTTTTTATCCTTTTCTAACAATGCTATCTCGTTTTATTACTGATCAAATATGATTGGTTATTAATCAAAAATGTAGGGCTTGTGATTGCTTACAAATTTCACAAATCTAACTTAAAGTAACCGTCCATTTTCATCTCGTCGTTGGGATAATTCAGCTGTCCGCATCAAGTACTTTTGAGTTAGTACTCTATTCCTACGATACACGTTCACAACTTATTGTAGGGCTAGCTCAATTCGTGTGATTTATCCCTACATATTTTATTTATATATCCCGACCAAATTACTGTATCTATAATAGGTCTCTTTACAAGGTACTCGTACATCCTCTCTACCCATATGTACAATAGTTTGCAAAATATGTTTCTCAATTTTTAATAATATGTAGTCTTTCGTGTTCATGTAGACAAAATACAGAGACCTAGCAGAGAAAATAGGGTAACTGTAACAAGTATATACATGAAGTTATCTATAAGCCGCATTATACAACTTATTACAACAACAATTTTCTTGAAAAATGCTCCATGTTGTACGCAACGTCGGCGTTCGTTATCTGAAATTTTCTTTGGCTGTAGCACAATGGAAAACATACAATAACCATACACATTTACATACATTTAGATAAATATACGCAACGTACAGATATCCTTTGCGGAATGGGAACGGGATATAACGGTATTCAGGATAGAATACCTATTTCACGAAATAGGTTAGGCGATCTTCTAACTCTTTATTTTATGCAAATATCTAGCTGAAATATCTTCTATGATGGCAATATTACCCTTCAAAATAGTTACGTTGAAAATATAGACTTATTCAAATTTGAGAGTGAGGCCCTTGTTAAAGTCATTGTCTGTAAAGAAATGAAAGAAATATGTATTTTTTAACACTATTAAGGGAGTGATTTATATTTGCCTTGTTTGTTCTATAGACATAAATGATACATTTAGAAACGATTCAAATAGACCATACTGTCCACATTTTGTACATTTAATTAAATAACTACCTACGGTGCTCAGACGTGGTCATTTACCGAAAGTCAGAAGTCCGAACTTAGAGTCTGTCAAAGAGCTATTTTTTTATTTATTTAGGAGAACCAACAGCTTGTAAATATTACAGTAGTATTTAGATAATTAGAAATAGGAAGCCAATGGGAGGTTCCCGCCAATAGTAACAAAATAGGTTATAAAAAAAATTTTCAGAGCACTAAAAACATTATATAACAAACCATACGCCTAAACAGCATAATCCGCATAACAGTGGTACCTGACATCTTAAAGTCAATTATAAGTTCAACTCAATCAATAAAAAACTGATTGGTCAATTGCCGTCTTATTGCTGCAGCGCTAGAGTTAAAAAGATCCAGATCAGCATTCTTAGACAATTTGTTAGCGTAACTGCTCGCACGCAAGAGGTAAGTCCTTGTTTGATGTGATCTGAGAGGTTAGTGTTTTTACGATAATTAGTAGACGCACTCGGGACATGAATGGGAGCTAAAGATCTATAACTTTTAAAAGGGACTTTGAACGATATTTGCGCTAGGAGCTCAGGACAATCTATAGTTCCCGTGACAATTTTTTGAAAGTAAACTATATCAGCGACTTCGCGCCTGTTTTCAAGAGGTATTAAATGATATTTATTACAGATTATAATGGACTCCAGTATGATAACATAAGAAACGCTCAATTTTATTTCATTTCATTTTATTTAAAATATTTAAACCCATTCAATGTCTTTAAAATCCTTTTAGCAAAAGCATTGTAGTTTAAAAAAATTAAATATGCATATTGCGTAGCCGAAAATTTGAAGTAATTTACAGAAATGGATATCCATCGGGCTTTTTACTCCTGAGGGCAATTGCGCGTGACGCCAATGCCAATCCCAATGTCGATCAATTTTCCCTGTTGTAAAAAAGAAATGTTATTCAATTCGAAAAAGGGCAGAGATTTTGTTCTTTTAATTTTTTTTCTGTATTAATAAATATAATAATACATACGTACATGGATGCTCAAATATTTGAATCTGTTAATATAAGGTGTTTAACTGAATTGTTTGTTTCATGTTTTTTAACAATTATACTGTCTTTATAATTTTTTTACTAGTTATTTTGGGCCCACTGCTGGGCAAAAGCCTCCATTACCGTTCTCCACCTAGTCCTATCCTGACTTAGACTTATCTTATTTACTTAAACTCTACATTAAATTTTTTTAAATATTTTTTTTAAATGTCATGATCACTAATTATTGATATTCAATCAACCCAATAAATTACAAAAGAAAAAATACGAGTCTAATAAATTTTGATTACCTAAAGATGGACTTCCATTAACAAGTATACCGGGCCTTCAAAGCCAAATTCACTGACTACTCAAGCTAATATATGGCTCTGGTAGTACAGAGAGGGTCGTGCTCTTGCAGTGGAGACTGTAAAAACCTGATGATGATGATGATAACGGGTCTTCAATTGCTGGCGTATTTTGCCACTCTGACTTGATCTAAAACAAAGCACGACACAAAGTACTATGCCAATAATTTTTCTAAGAATATATTGATGATTAGACCATAATGGAGAAAATCAACATATTGAGCCGACCCCAAATTGAGAAAAGGCGAGGAAGAAGAGAAAGTAACGGACTTATTATATTTTTTAGAGACCTGGCCTAACTAATATGCTATCCTGTAATAGGTGACCCCGAGTACTGGCGTACCAGAGTTGAGGATTATTCAGGAATATGCTTCGATACTGAGTAGGTGTATTTTGAATCTGTGAAACATTAGTTTGAAAATGGTAGTTCGGCTAAATTGAATAGTCACAGCATTGCCAACGTTGCGCTCAAATCGAATGGCGACTGAATAGTTTTCAAAATAGCGATTCATCGCCGAACATTGTTGCGAGTACGGGAAAGTGTCCACGCTTTTCTTGATACTAAGGACATGCTCGAGAAATAAATATTTCTAGAACTGCAGATTAATGTTAGGTTAGGCTTGATGCCCTGATTTAGCAAATGTCTTCATTTATATTACGAGGTACAAGCAAACGCCATATGCCAAAATACCAATAATGAAAATTCTACCATTACATGTTACATCATCATCATTAACAGGTCCACTGTAGGAGCACAACCCTCTCTGCACTTCCCAATATTATATATCATACATAAAGCCAGAGCTGTCAAAGGATTTGGCCTACTCTCTCCACGCTGGCCAAACGGGTTGGAGAGGTCTCTTTGATGTTTATAAGCTTTGTTTAGCTTGTTTCCTAAGTCGCCTTCTACGACATCCACGGGAAGACTTGGAGTGGTTCTATTCTACTCTGCCGGGAACCACACGGCATGCATGTTACATAGGTCTCAAAATTTAAAAACAAAAATCAAATCAATTAATTTTTTAACAGCGAATTTTATCCTTTTATCATATACACGGTTGAACGACCGTAAATAATGTAGGAAACGTTTTGGGTGACATTCTCAAGAAATTCTTTTACGAATTTTTCTCATTCAAGACAAAGCTAACCTTCTAGAAAATAATCATGTTAAAAAAATGTTCCATCTTTTTTAACTTGACAGCCATAGATTTAAAAAAAAAAAATTTCGTTGACAGCCCTTATTTCTCTTATCTTATGAGTAAATCAGAATAGCATTATGAATGCATAAAATTGTCTTTGCAGTTATGTCAGATCGTCGTCCTAACGTGATTTTGGTATCTATGCGCACTTTATAAGCAAACATATTAGCGAACACAAATTATACAATTTCTTACATTCGCACAGGAAGCGTACCTATAGGAATTATTACCGTTTGAAAATTTGAAAACTTGTAAATTGATTGGAAATAGTATTTAAGTAGTGTATACTGAATTCTGAGACATTTTCAAAAATAACCTATAAAGTCTATTTCTGAACTACCGTAAATTCCACAAATTAGAACACGAAATCCAAACACAATGATTGGCAATTCCGGAAAGTGAAAAAGTAAAATTAATTTTTCGAAAAGTACTATTTACAGAGGATTCAAAATTACAAGAATATAGAATTCTATATTACGAGTATTTATACAGGTTAGACTCCATAACTTCTCTTCTCTAACAAATTTTGGCAAACTATAAGATCACAAGCTAATGTTAATTATGAAAAATATATGTAACTGTGACTAACAAGACCTGTATTCCAGGATAACAAGAATTGACTCAATCTCAGTCCTAAACTCACCATGCAATATATCCCACAGGCAAATGGAAGCGTGGAGATGGTAAAGCGCACAAACAGCTGTTTCGACTCGCATTCCGTTTCTAATTGGACGAGTTTCATAGCAAATGCCCGAGCTACAGAATGTCAGGCAGCATTACCCTTTCTTTTTCGGTGTTCCGCTTTATCTGTCCGGCTAAAGGGAATCATGAATTTTTGAACACAGGAAAAATGCGCTCTATTAGAAATAAATCATTTGTAAGACAACGGGAAAAAAACAAAGATTATTTTTATTATTTATTTATTAGGTACACCAACAGGTTACATGATTTTCTTTTAAAAAAAAAAATATATACGGACAAATATATATGGACAAATCACACAGATTGAGCTAGCTCCAAAGTAAGTTCTAATGAAAGACTTGTGTTATGGGATACTAACTCAACGATACTATATTTTATAACAAATACATATATAGATAAACATCCAAGACCCAGGTCAATCTGAAAAAGATCGTTTTCTATCTTGACCTGACCGGGGATCGAACCCGGGACCATCCGTGTCGCAGGCAGGCGTGATGACCGCTGCGCCACGGAGCTCGTCGATTACATTTAAAAATTTACACTACAAATTTTGAGTCAAGCATGCAACCCAATTACAGGTGAACACAGCATTTAATGATTATTTAAATAATAAAAATGCGTGGTAGTAATTTAATTGTTTGTAATTTATTGTAATAAATATAAATAACATTAGAAATATATAAAAATTGTAATACATTGTAATCGAAGCCCTTCAGGCACGTAGGGACCAAGTCTGGATTGAGTTTCTTTCGGCGTATTCTTCTCACCAGTGGTCATTACGAAACGCTAGTAGTTTTTCGATTTTGCATATTAAAAATAAAAATAATAAGAATGAAAAAAAAATGACGTTCAAAAAGAGATACAATTATCCAATTTTGAATAAAAATCTTTGACTTTAAAAAATAGGTATCTTAAATAACTTACCCGTTAATGTGACAGACTAAGAGAAATTTACAGAAAAGTTTGTTCTACAAAGTCTTATGTCCAAAGTATTAAATGAACTACTGTTCACAATTTTAAGTGAGAACGTTAATCTTTTCTAAGCATTTGTTTCAAAAAAAAAATTGTGGAAAATTTTGGCAAAAAATCCTTTCTTTCTTGTGACTGTACGCTGACTATCTAAATAGTAAGTGTCTTCTCCTTAGTAACCCGATAGAACTGTTTAAATTTTTGATGTACAATATTTTTTTGTCCCTTATTTTACTCCATTAATCTTCCATTCAAAAGGTTAAGTCAATCAATTGTATCTTTGACAGTTGTCTGAAACTCTCATTGACACAAAGAGCTTGGCGTTAGCATTGAGGCATATAATCTTGGTTCTGTGATCATATCACACAGATTGAGCTAGCCCCAAAATAAGTTGTGAACTTGTGTCATAGGATACTAACTCAACTATAGTATATTTTATAACAGATACTATATAGATAATTCAAGAAACTTCCACCTGGACATGAACTGCCATGGCAGACCTGGAACTCGGAGTCGGTTTAACTCCGGACACATAGGTCGGCTGATGCAAGGAAAACCTGTTCGTGGGGTTTTATAAACAACACTGATACTCTTTGTGAGTGTGGACAGCCCTAGATAACGCTACATATATATACTATCCCTTCTTGTGTACTTTGAACGACATGCTGATTCCTACTACTATCTATCTATCTACCAGCCAGGGACGTCCACTGCTGGACATAGGCCTCCCCCATAAATCGCCACAAATTGCGGTCTTGTGCATATTGAGTCCACCGACTCCCGGCGACCCTAATGAGATCGTCCGTCCACCTGGACGGGGTCGTCCCAGGCTGCGAATGCATGCTACTACTGATGCTATCCAAATAGCCAAATTTTGGAAACAAAAATAATATGATTTTTAATTAGGTTTGCCACCGATACCAAAAGAAGAAGAGCCTGGTAACAATGAAATAAGAGCGTTTTCCATCATGACTTGGCCGATTCGAACCAGGGATACCATGTCGCAGTATGGCGTATTGAGGGGTGGTATTTTATTTTTTAGTTGTGGTAGAGCCTCGCTACCGGTGAAAATCACTTTTGCTTGTAGCATGAATGGGCCGGCTCGTCCGGGGAAGTACCACCCTCTCACAGAATATCGACGTTTGAGTAGTAGCTTTACCGCTGCTATGCTTCGTTTGGTGAGTGAGAGAGCCGGAGGGCCATCCCCTCTCCCCTCTGGGGAGGGAAAAATAAAAGGCCGGCATCGCTCCTGTGACAACCCTGGTGTTGCAGTTGTCCATGGGCAGCGGTGATCACTTACCATCAGGTGACCCGCTTGCTCGTTTGCCGTCCTATGTCATAAAAAAAATTAATTTATTGAAAAATTCCTGAAGAAATGAATAACATAGATTTAGCTCCACATTAAATACCAGTATTTATAATACGATCAAAAGCAGACTTGTAAATCCAAGCAAAATATTCAGTCTTGTTGTTTCACAAAATACCACAACATTAAGGTCGATTCAAGGCAAAGTATTACAGCTTGAAAGTAAATATTCAAGAAGTTTCAGAATTAAAGGGAGATTAAAACAAGCAAGTTATGTGCGTGATAGAATAATGATAGTATAGAAGTACAGTACAATCACTTTTTCTAAAAGTCATTTTTGGAAAACCCCAATAATTTTTTTCAAATTACAATCCCCTTTTTGACTTTGATCTACGTGCTCAATTAGTTGCTCGAGTACGGATTTGTGTTCCAAGGTGGAGGGCGGTAGATTTACAAGAAGTAACCACACAAGCTCCAATTTGTAAGCGCAATTAGGTACACTTCATGGGACCTCTTTCCTACGCTTTTGCAGCTTAATTGCTGTCTGAGCGGGCACAGAACTGAACTGAACTTGACTAAACACTTTATTATGACAGTGATATTTCTTCTTGAAAATTTGTTTATGTATATGGGATGAGTGCCCCTTCGAGCAAATGTTAAATTTACATTTACACCAAGTATATAATAGCTGTTTTCAACCATGTCAGATTTTCTATTCCTACTTGATTTCCTTCCTCATTTTATATTATTAACTCCACCATTTGTTGCCTTTTTGATTCAACTTTATTCCTTGTACACAAAGACCGTTATTTTGTTTTTGTATCAGTAAATGTTTAAGTCATAAAAACATTGAAAAATACGAGTAACTCGCTTTGAAACTCTCAAATTCACGATGGCAAGATTTTTTCTTATAGCATTGGATATGCATAAAGAACACCTATAAAATAATCGCTAAGGTGGAAGTAAGAAGTAAGGAATAAGTGAAGGGACATTTTCTGCTTTCATAATATTTTGTAACAAAATTCTCGCGAGTCGAGTACTGTGAAATATGTTATTTAAATTATTTCACCGGGAGACATTAGGGTCGGGTGACGTCATAAAGGGTACACTCGCCCTGCTTCTGGTTTTTGGTTATGACAATTTGTATGAAAATGCTTAAACATTAGTTAGAATAACCACCGTTTATTTTCCCTGCTGGTTTGGGAGTAAAGACAAAAACATAGAATATACCAGCTGCTTTACTTCCCACGTAGACTGAAAAGCCGGTCAAGGGATTGGGCAAAAATCTGAGGAATCACATCAATAGGCAGTGCGGCTAGCAACCCATCACTATTTTGATTCTGCTTTCCACCATAACGCCCACTACGATGCTAAATGTACCTACATACACACATACTCATACATACACACATATCTGTTCAAAGAACCAATTTATATATTTGTTTGCATACATATATGTTTTACACCTATATTAAAATAAGTAATTAATAAATTGTAATAAACTTAAAATATAAAAAATAAGTAAAAATTTTAGAATCACTTGAATGACACATCTAGTTTAAATCACCCGACATCCGTGGTAGCCGACCCGTGGTGCATACTGGCGACGACTCCACAAACTCGCAACATTCTACCCGACTTTGATTTTGTAAATTAGTTCTTGGTTGTTGTGGTGATTGCTTTATTGCCTTTGCTCGTTAAAATGTAGTTTATGTTTTTGTAAATAGTTTTCTCAAAAAGTGAATTGTCATTGTATAATTCTTATGAGAATAAAGTTGATCTTAAACCTTAAATGTGGCCTTTGAGTTTAATGACCTTGGGCTCTCTCTATCCCGCAAGGGATAAAGATGTGATAGTATGCATGTATTTTCCCTGTGAACATATATTTATTTATTTTATACGATTTGGTTGACTAGTTATGTTTTGTACTTCCGATAAAAGGTAGGGTGTCATAAGATTTTCGTGTTAGTCGATCGGTGTGTACATCTATGAGATCGTATGGTCGAGCTCCGTGGCGCAGCGGTCAACACGCCAGCCTGCGACACGGGGGTCCCGGGTTCGATCCCCGGTCAGGTCATGATGGAAAACAGTATTTTTCAGATTGACCTGGGTCTTGGATGTTTATCTATATAAGTATATATTATAAAATATAGTATCATTGAGTTAGTATCCTGCGACACAAGTTCACAACTTACTGTGGGGCTGGCTCAATTTGTGTGATATGTCCCTATATATTTATATATTTATTTATCGTAACGCCAAACAAGCGGATGAATTTGGATGCAGTGTTTACATTTGCTTATAGATTTTGGGGGCTAGGTTTTAGGCTGTAGTTTGCTGAAAATGGGATCTTCTTCAGTTTTTGCCGTGTGGTTCCCGGCAGGTTAGAAAAGGACCACTCCAAGTCTTCCCGTGGATCTCGTAGAGCTGACTTAGGAATCACAAGCTATACAAAGCTTATAAACATCAAAGAGACCTCTCCAACCCGTCTGACCAGCGTGGCGAGTGTAGGCCAAATCCTTTGACTTCTCTGGCTAATGGCTCTGGTAGTACAGAGAGGGTCTCCTACGTACTCCTGTTTTGGAGCTTAAAAATTATCTGATGATGATGATGTCATAGGATATTCCTCACCAATCAGTTTTTGAAGGTAGCAATATCGTATCGATTCAGGAATATCGAATTATTCTGTGTGGGAGTGTAATGTGTAAGCCTTATTTTGAAGACCCTTCCGCTAATTTCACTTTTATATTCACTCGCATGCCTCACATAAATTCCAAGAATGTCCGCACCCAAAGGGACCTGCCGTCGACATTCTGTGCTCACTTTCCTCACTTTATATTTTGGGCCATGAAAGTATTTAAAAATAAAGGTATGTGATATTTTGTAATGCCTACAGATTTTGATGCGTATTTTAGTTATCTTTCATCTTTTATTTTTTTATACTTATCGCCCACGGCCCCGCCCGCGTTCATGCCAATCCTTCGAGAACGGTACTTTTCTCCGGGATAGAATGTAGCCTATGTCCTTCATCGTAGCGTGTGTAAGCTTTATTTCGAAGACCCTTCTGCTAATTTAAGTTTTATATTTACTCGCATAAATCGCATGCCTTACATAAATCCCAAGAATGTCCGCGCCCAAAGGGACCATCGACATTCTGTGCTCACTTTCCTCACTTTATATTTCAGGCCATGAAAGTGTTGAAAAAGATAAGTATATAATGTTAGTTAGGTACTGTTTACGGGTTTTAACGTGTATTTTAGTTTTTATTTCATCTTCATTTCTTAATTAGGGTTTTAATTTTGTTTTATATAGTTTTTAGGAAACAAGCTAAAGAAAGCTTAAACCATTAAAGAGACCTCTCAGACCCGTCTAGCCAGCGTGGAGAGTGTAAGCCAAATCCTCTGACTGGTCGGTCTAATATCTGATAGTACGGATAGGGTCATGCTTCTCCAGTGGAGACTAAAAAAAGACCCGATGATGATGGTGATGATATGAGGTCATCCTCAGCAGTTCTTTTCTTGAAGGTTGCAATCCCATATTGATTCAAAAATACCGCAAAGTTTGTGGGAGTGTAGTGTGTAGCGTGCATACGCCATATATTGAAGACTCCGCCAATTTCACTTTTATATTCACTGGCATGCCTCACATAAATTCCAAGAATGTCCGCGCCCAAAGGTACCTGCCGTCGACATTCTGTGCTCACTTTCCTCACTTTATATTTTAGGCCATGAAAGTATTTAAAAATAAAGGAATGTGATATTTTGTTATGCCTACAGATTTTAATGCGTATTTTAGTTATCTTTCATCTTTTAGGTTCCATAGTAAACAAGGAACCCTTATAGTTTCGCCATGTCTGTCTGTCTGTCTGTCTGGATCTTCTTATATATGGATACGTGAAAAAAAATACAGCAGTAGTAGGTATATATACTGAAGTTGAAAGAAAAACTATCAGAACTGAGTACTAAGTGCAAACTAAAAAGTTATAGGCAACCAACTTATAAAATGTACTGGAAAATGTAAAATTTCATACAATTTTCATTGTTAGATGTTTTTGGTCGTTAACTCAAAGTTGTCATTCGTAACTACGGAACCCTACACTGCGCGTGGCCCGACACGCACATGGCCGGTTTTTTTTAACTAGTTATCGTCCACGACTCCGCTCGCGTTAATGCCAATCCCTCGACAACGGTACTTTTCTCCGGGATAAAAAGTAGCCTATGTTCTTCATTGTAGCGTGTGTAAGCTTTATTTCGAAGACCCTTCTGCTAATTTAAGTTTTATATTTACTCGCATAAATCGCATGCCTTACATAAATCCCAAGAATGTCCGCGCCCAAAGGGACCATCGACATTCTGTGCTCACTTTCCTCACTTTATATTTCAGGCTTCATGGCCTGAAATATAAAGTGTGTTATTGTGTGTGTTATATTCACTGGCATGCCTCACATAAATTCCAAGAATGTCCGCGCCCAAAGGGACCTGCCATCGACATTCTGTGCTCACTTTCCTCACTTTATATTTCCGGCCATGAAAGTGTTGAAAAACATAAGTATATTATGTTTTGTAATGTTAATGGGTTTCAACGTATATTTTAGTTTTTATTTCATCTTCATTTCTTCATTAGGGTTTTAATTTTGTTTTATATAGTTTTTAGGAAACAAGCTAAAGAAAGCTTAAACCATTAAAGAGACCTCTCAGACCCGTCAAGCCAGCGTGGAGAGTGTAAGCAAAATCCTCTGACTGGTCGGTCTAATATCTGGTAGTACGGATAGGGTCATACTTCACCAGTGGAGACTAAAAAAAGACCCGATGATGATGGTGATGATATGAGGTGATCCTCAGCAGTTCTTTTCTTGAAGGTTGCAATCCCATATTGATTCAAAAATACCGCAATCTTTGTGGGAGTGTAGTGTGTAGCGTGCATACGCCATATATTGAAGACTCCGCCAATTTCACTTTTATATTCAGTGGCATGCCTCACATAAATTCTTTTTTTTTTTTTTTTTTTGTATGTCATAGGACGGCAAACGAGCAAGTGGGTCACCTGATGGGAAGTGATCACCGCTGCCCATGGACAACTGCAACACCAGAGGTGTCACAGGAGCGTTGCCGGCCTTTTATTTTTCTCTCCCCAGAGGGGAGAGGGAGATGGGCCTCCGGCTCTCTCACTCACCGAACGAAGCATAGTAGCGGTAAAGCTACTACTCAAACGTCGATTTTCTGTGAGAGTGTGGTACTTCCCAAGTGATTTTCGCCGGTAGCGAGGCTCTACCACAACTAAAATTCCAAGAATGTCCGCGCCCAAAGGGACCTGCCGTCGACATTCTGTGCTCACTTTCCTCACTTTATATTTCAGGCCATGAAAGTGTTGAAAAACATAGGTATATGTGATATTTTGTAATGTCTACGGACTTCAATTACTATGTCAGTAATCTTTCATCTTTGACTAATTTTTGCCCGCAGCTCCGCTCTGATGTCGATCCTCCGGGAATATTACTTTCTCTCGGATGAACAGTAGCCTAAAGGTGTCCTTCTCCGTACTCCAGACAACGTGTATGCAAAATTTCATGATGATCGGTTCTGTAGATAGGGCGTCAAAGCGTAACAAACAAACACTTTCGCATTTATAATATTAAATATACAAAATAGTTGGGATAAGGCTTTTAATTTTGTTATATTTAGTTTACTGACACCTTCCAAGTATTTGATGTTATAGCGGCGACAGAAGTACATCATCTATGAAAATTTCGATTGTCTAGCTATGTTGCCTGGTGACAGACAGACACACTCAGTCTCAGTAATAAGGCTCCGTTTCCACCCATTTGATGCGCAACCCAAAATAGTGTTCCTCATAATTTCGTAATTTTAAACAGATTAGGAAATAAAATGTTCCAAAGTACTTAGTTATCCAAGAAAATTAGGGACCAGTTTCCAGATCAAAATCTGACATCAGTGTTGCCTACGTGTACATACGAAAAACCAACAAAGAAATAAGGTGAACGAAAATGTCGGCAGAATGTGAAGCAAAAATGAGGTCATTTGCGGGTTTTAACTGAGTTCACTGATAGCAGTTCCCGAGCGAGATGACCACTAACAGTGTTAATCTAACTGGAAACTTGCTGAGCTGCTAATTACCGAATTAATGTGGCTGAAAAGATATTTAATTACCAGTTACAAGTAGATGAGACCTGGATTTAGTAGGTTTTATCTAAATCTTCCAAACGTCACCTTTTATTATTTCTTCTATCAAGTCTACTAAATAATTGCATATTCTGAATATACGAGCCCACAACTTTGTGCCTTAGAATGCATGTGGACCACGCAGTATTATGATTAAAAACAATTACCAATATGGCGTGCGAAAACTGTCAATACGGCCGTCTAGATTTAAATAATGCTACTTGTTAAAGAAGTATTTAGTAGTTGTTTCAAGTTGTCTAAAAATCAACAGACATATCTGAGCTTTCTATTGGCACTAACTAGAAGCTTAGAGGTACTCTTATCCCACTTGCTTGCGGCCCCAATCCAAAAGGTATCCATGCTCTGGAGGGCTTGACATGCACAAGCGCTAATAATGCGATCGACCACTGTCGTGGTCTAGTGGAGACAAAAACAGACCTGATGATGACATCATTATCAGGTCTGCTTTTGCCCCCACTACAGGAGCGTGACCCTCTCTGTACTACTAAAATGATATACATATATGCCAGAGCAGTCGGAGGATTTGGCCTACACTCTCCACACTGGCCAGACGGGTGGAGAGGTTGAATGTTTATTAAGCTTTGTTAAACTTGCGTTTCCTAAGTCGCCTTCTACGACATCCACGGAAAGACTTGGAGTGGTCCTATTCTACTCTGCCGGGTACTACACATCAATCAATCATCAACGAGCACAAGGAGCACGACCCTCGCTGTACTTCCAAAGCCATAGGAGAATCCATGAGGAGCCCGATGGTCCAGTGGGTGTGAGCTCTATGAGCGCTTACATATGTTAAGCAACCCCTGGTGCAGTCCCTACTTGGATGGGTGACCGCAAGTAGCATAAAAATATCTCGAGCCCCTCCGTGCTTCGGAAGGCACGTTAAGCCGTTGGTCCCGGCTGTCATCGTTGATGGCAGTCGTTAAGCTATGTCAGATGCCTTAAGGCAGCTTGAAAAATCTGACACCAGTGTTGGCCACTTACACACACGAAAAACAAAACAAAAAGAGCAATATATTCGCCAGAGCAGTCAAAGGATTTGGTCTACACTCTCCATGCTAGCCAGACGGGTTGGAGAGGTGCTTTGTTTAGCTTGTGATTCCAGTCGACTTCTGCGACATCCGTGAGAAGGTTTGGAGTGGTCCTATTCTCTGCTGGTAACCACACAGCACAGTGGGAATTCAAATTGTTTGGTTACTTGGGAACCAAGTTATTGTCGTTCTTGCAATCGTGTCTTGATGAGATTCCCTCGCGTCTCCATCTAGTCCTGACATTATTACTACCTCCCCTTCCAATCTCAAGAGCAATACACTGCCTTTGTTTGAGCTAAATAGTGAGTTGTCGAACGTACATGAATAGTGTGTTGTTAGTCGCAGAACAGAGTAAAGGTTAGCGAGAGAGTCAGCTGTCTACAAAATGGGTACTTTCAGGCAGTTGAAATTGGATCAAATTTTCTATTGGCCTACTGATAGTTAATGATAACTATCCAATTTGATTTATAAGTTACGTAGAACATTCATAACATGTCAACTTATATTATAGTTATTACATACGAGATGGTGGATATGATACAAGCGTTCTCTCAGTTGCATTCTTAGCTCTGGTGGGTCGGGGCCCGGGGTCTGCTATTTTAACAGCGTCTATGATGTAATATGATTTGGCTTAATCTTTACGTCCGGCCTGACGCTATTATTGCTTGGAAGTATCGAGAACCGTAGACAGATATATGTAAAAAATAAGTATTCGGTCGCGCCGGGAATCTGACCCGTTCGCCCTTTTGTAGCGAGCTGGCGTTTTAACCACTGGACCACAAAGGCCGTTAAGGATAGTTATCGTCAGCAAATTAAATACTCAATTATTTAAATATATTCTGTGAAAATATAATAGCAATCGCAGTGTTTTCTTAAACTTTTCATCTATTTTAGCTGCTTTTAATCTCTATCTGTTAGATTCTTCACTGATATTTATGCAAGTATTGGGAAAACTTAGGCAAACAGTTTAAAAATATGTTATCTCTGTGAATCTATTTATCAATTAACCGAAAGACCAATAGCTACGTAAAACTTAAGTTGGGCATGGCAATATTTTTACGTTCTCAGATTTAAATGCCAAGCGATGTATCTACTGTCATTGTCATGGAACAACAATGTCACTTTTATGATAGCTAAATTGTTTTTTTAACATATCAGAATTAGCTCAGAGAAATCTGAAGTTAATATAGCATCACGTTAAACTACAATCGAGATGTATCTAGCTTATTCTCTCGCTTTACTACCTCTATTTAGAGCGCCGCCGGCATACTAGTTATTAAACCTCAAAGTGAGAGAATTTAACACTATGGGCTTTTGGCTCGACATATACCAGGATTTGGATGTAATGTTTTGTTTTGGATATATGAGCTAACGTGAATTGTACTATATTTATTGCAAAGTATAATTATTTACCCCTATTCACCTCTATTATATTATTGTCACGTTCATCCTCATCATCATCATCAGGTCTTTTTAGTCTCTACTGCAAGAGCACGACCCTCTCTGCACTACCAGAGCCATATATTAAGCCAGCGCAGTCAGAGGATTTGGCCTACACTCTCCACGCTAGTCAGACGGGTTGGAGAGGTCTCTTTATTTTTTTTAAGCTTTGTTTAGCTTTTGTTTTCTAAGTCGCCTTTTACGACATCCAGGGGAAGATTTGGAGTGGTCCTATTCTACTCTGCCGGGAACCACACGGCTAACTTTTTTAGTTTATCCAGAATATTGTCACGTTATCTAAAACAAACTATAGGTTCTCTTAAAGAGGTGTCTTGGACCATCAATATAAACAACTTTTTCTAAGGGATGAGCGCGGTCGTCCACAGCACGCATTCTAAACGTGAATTCGATTTGCCGCTATTGCGAAATAGCTAGATTTATTTAGGTATAATGAAAAGTGAATGATAGTGAATCGTAAAAGTGATGAGGAAGCAGCTATGTACACTACCCAAAATTCTCAACAGGGCAGAGAACATAATCAACAATTTGTTGCTAGATAAGTTAAGAATGAAGTACATATGAAAAAGTTTTTAGAACAATTTCTGAAACATTATAGACACTTCATAGTGTGTTTGTAGATAAAGTATTGTATGCAACTGTTCGTAATAAGTCCTTAAAATCGATTATTATAAACATTCGTATTTTAAGGACTCTTAATACTTAACAGTTAAATAAAGTACTATTAACTTAACATCAAACTTAAATTAATTAACAGCTACTTAATTAAAATCAGAATACTTTTAGTTTTATGAACTATGCTCACCTAAAACTTTTTAATTATTTTCCTAACCTCACGTCAACCTAACGTCAGTTTTAATGAAAGTTCGAGTATACAGCTAAAGTTGTGTAGATTAACTCTTATATTAGGGTAGTTTAGATGGACCTGGTACCGTGTGATTCGCGGCAGAGTAGAATAGGACCACTCCAAGTCTTCCCGTGGATGTCGTAGAAGACGACTCAGGAAACACGAGCTAAACAAAGCTTATAAACTTCCAAGAGACCTCTCTAACCCATCTGGCTAGCGTGGAGAAGGCAGACCAAATCTTCTGACTGCTCTGGCTAATATATAGCTCTGGTTGAACTGACTGAGAGGGTGGTGCCCTGCAGTGGAGACTAACAAAGACCTGATGATGATGACGATGAAGATTAAATTGAAAAAGTCTACGTCAGTACTTCGGTAGCAAATTACTTGTAGTATTTTTGGTATTATTTTCATCATTATCATCCCAGTCATCTAAAATCCATTGCTAGATAAAGGCTTCCTTCAAGGATGACCATCATAACCCCCAGGGTTTGCCGTACTCACCGCACTCGGCAAACGTAAATTTTGTATGAAAATGCGAAAAAATTCCCAGTTCCCAGCATTGATCCCAATTAAAAAGTTGTTCTTATTGATGGGCTGAGTCACCCCTTAAAGGGTGTATCGAGGATCAATTTACACTCTGTATGATTAATATCAATCATACAGAGTGTGAATGTGATGATTCATCATAACTAAGACTAACATAACCAGAGGAGAACCTTCCTTGGGGCATAAACTACCATGGCTGACCTGGAAGTCTTTAAATAGACTTAAGACACAGGTCAGTTAGAGTAAAGAAAATATATCTAGATGGATTTTTTCAGATGGCACAGACTTGAGCTGTTTGAGTAGTGCGTTGCAAACAATGGACCATCTGACTTCGTGCTCTGCGTGCCCGAACAATTGCACGCAGCAGGACCTAATGGACGCCACCGACAACGCGATTGGGGTAATAATTTCTGGGCCGCGACAATTTAAGAGTCGCCTGGAAGCGCATGTCTCCATACAAACGGAAAAAGGGAATTGTGGCAATATTTGATAATTTTGGAGTAAAATTAAGCATCCAATCAATTAATCTTATTCTTAGCTAAATTATTAATAGTTTGAGAATTATACGCCTCTTAAGATTTCCATACAAATTTAAAAATTCTTGTAATTCTCAAACTATTGATAATTTAACCAAACTGTATAGGAACGTACGTAGATTATAATGAGATTAATTGTTTGGATGCTTAATTTTACTCCAAAATTATCAAATATTGCCACAATTCCCTTTTTCCGTTTGTATGGAGACATGCGCGTCCAAGCGAACCTTAATGTTTTTGACATCGAAACGCTAAGAAGAAGACAACTAAATAAAAAACACAGAAAGTTTTTGGTAAGAAAACTGTATTTAATCTTAAAATTGTATTTCTTCCTAACTAAGTAGAAGCTGTAGTTTATAAAAATGTCTCAGAAAATTTTATTTTACTCGGGTCTAGCGTGAGAAAATTTCTGCATAACTCAATACTTATTTATAAGTCGTTTGTTTTTACAACGGGATAAAACCCTCTCGAGGAGGGAATGGCCTCTCGCAGCTGCTGTGTTATCGGAGACGGGTTATGTTCACACTCTATGCGAAGAACATAGAGTGGTAATTCTTAGAAAAACAAAAAAAAATCACTACATATCTAAAATAATAATATTCTAAACTAGCTGTGCTAGTAGTTCACCCGCGTGATTTATAGCCTACTAGCTGTTACCCGCGGCTTCGCCCGCGTTATTTATAGCCTATGTCCTTCTCGGTACCCTAATCTATGTGTATGCAAAATTTCACGATGATCAGTTCAGTAGATACGGCGTGAAAGCGTAACAAACAAATAAACAAACAAACTCACTTTCGCATTTATAATATTAGTTGGGATGTCTTTCTCAGTACCCTTGCCTAAGTGTATGCAAAATTTCATGATGATTGGTTCAATAGATGCGGCGTGAAAGTGTAACAAACAGATAAACATACAATCAAACTCACTTTCGCATTTAATAAATTAGTTAGGAAATTAGGATTAGATATTTTTGATGTATAACTTCTAAAAAGTAACCTAAAAAAGGTCAAAGGTAGAAATATTTTCATACAAATTCTTTTAGAGGAAGAAATAGCTTCTCACATCTGTACATAGAGTGCAAATTCTTATAAAAACACTAGAAAAACTAAACAAAAATTAAAACATATAAAAATATTTTAAATTAAGTATTTTTGGTATTATGTGTCATATGTTACGCTATTTTGGGATATAATTTCTTGATTAAGGTCTTACGTTGGACATTTTTGATATAAAACCCTCTCGAGGAGGGAATGGCCTCTCGCAGCTGCTGTGTTATTGGAGACGGGTTATGTTCACACTCTATGTGTAGTACATAGAGTGACGATTCTTAGAAAAACACTAGATTAACAAAAGAGAAATCACAACATATCTTTAAAACGTCACTCTTCTCAGATAACACAGCAACTGCGAATGGCCACTACCACCTCGAGAGGGTTTTATATGAAATATTACCATTAGAATAACTGAGTTATCACGTAACAAACATAAAAAAAAACTTACAGACAAATAACCTCCTCCTTTTTGAAGTCGGTTGAAAGTTGTGTAATAGACATGTGATAGCAAAAATATGTTATTAAGTATAAATTTATGATATTTTATTTTATTATAATAAGTTAAGATATGGGCAAAAAAAAACACGCGGGCAGAATTTGAACCAACAAGTCTTTACTCTTCGTACGAGTAAAACAAAAAGTAAGACTGCCGGTTACGAATTCCTACCCATATCTTATTTCTTAATTTATAATATACCTTTTCAACGCGAGCAGAGTCGCGGGTGAAAGCTAGTAAATAAAAAAAATGAATTATCTAACTTAAAAAGCAAAAATAAAATACTGGATTTTAGTGGAAATGCAGCCAGCGTCCTTGCCAACATGCCACATGGGCATGAATTTTTAGATTTATAGGTTTATTTTTTTTAATGTTAAAAGTAGTTTAGTGTATTAGTCATATTTATTGCTAGTATAAGATTTTTTTATATATCACATGTATATATCTTTCATTACTACATCATTTTTTAATGCCACAGACAAATTACATATAGATAGACTTAAAAAGTGTATACAATTGAATTGTATTTGGTATCATGTAGCATATAATGATTCCCATTTGAATTAGATTTATTTGGCTTTAGATTTATTGGCGCAGTGGTTAACACGCGAGAAGAGCCTGAGAAATAAGTTGTTGCTCTAGTGCAAATAAAAGTCTATGGTATGTGTACGAGCCATTTTCTTCCCCACCGCACAGTTCTTGAATACGTTAAGTGGAAGAAAGAAAAAAACAACAATTCGACTGTTAGAAAATCTAAAAGACGTTACACAATATGTTAATAAAACCCTGTCCGATCCTTAAAAGGGTGACTCAGTCCGTCAATATGAACAACTTTTCCTATGGCATTAATGATGGACCTGAAAAAAAAGGAACATCATACAAAATATGGTCGTTAATCTTATTTACATTCTTTTAATTCTCATTTTATTTTTGAGATATTGTGCCCCTATGACTATTGCCTTCATGAGTAGAGGGTTCGATTTAGGGTTTATTGCTGTCCCCATTTAAAATAAATGATTTGAAAGAAAACAGAGGTCATTTACTAACCCTTCAAATTATTTTAAGAACTACTTTTTAAAATTTAAAGTGAAAACGTGACGATTGACTGAGCGTTTTTATCAAAAACTGGTACTTTTGGTGAAATCGCTAAGAAAGGTTGCACGTGCACACTTTAAACTATATACAGTCATCATCAGGTTTTTTTTAGTCTCCACCGCAGCTTTTCTGTACTACCAGAGCCATATACCTATTAGCCAGAGCACTTAGAAGATTTGGCCTACACTCTCCACGCTGGCTAGATGGGTTGGAGAGATCACTTTGATGTTTGTAAGCTTTGATTAGTTTTTGTTTCCTAAATCGCCTTCTACGACATCCATGGGAAGGCTAAAATAGTTTGAAAGTTTATCTAGGGCCTCGTAATACAAAATTTTAAATGACCTTCAGGTTTTCCTTTAAAATAGTAAAAATACGTATCCTGTTAAGGCGCTGTAACACCTAATAATAATAGCACGTCATGGTAATCGCGCGATAATAGTACGTGCTGGTAATGAAATAAGGTTTAAAGCGGCGATGCTGGTAGGCGATCTCAGTTCGAACCCCTATATGTCATTTCGGCCGCCTTTTGTCGGTTTTAATTTAATAATTCCTTAATTATAACCAAATATTGTTACATTTTTAGATATCCATTTTGCTCAGTAAGTTTTACTTATTATAGATGTAAAAAAAATGGTAGTTATCGCTGAAAATATCAAGTAATTCGCGACGAAACCTTTTCTGGACATAGATTTTTGCCATTTTATTTTCCTAGGTTTTAAATATTTTTTAGAAAATATTTTGATGTTATCATTTGTTTTGATTTTTTGAACTGTACTTCATATTTTTTTCATGCTTGTATTCCATGAAAAATAAGACTAACTGAGCGACGAAAAAATAGACGTTTTACTGCAGTTCGTGAATTACAGCGCCTTAATTAAGATTTGACGCAAGAACGACCATAAAAACATACGGGTCAGATACATAACCCTCATTTTGGGTTTCACCGTAGTTGGTTAAAATATTTTTGGGCATCCTCTCAACTCGTACTTGCGAAGAATTGTGACAATACTTTTCGCTTTTACTTACCCACTTCACTGTAACGCTGAAAGGCAACGCTTGTTCCTTTAATTTTATATACCTTCTCCTCAGTGTTTGATTTTCCTTATCATTTTTAAAAGGCTAACGTAGTCAGGAGTGGCATCCTCAACTGCACTGAGTTTCTTTCGACGTATTCTTCTCACCAGTGGTCTTTCCGCAACGCTAGTAGTTTTTCGATTTTGCAAATTAAAAAACCGGCCAAGTGCGTGTCGGGCCACGCGCAGTGGAGGGTTCCGTAGTTGCGAATGACAAATTTGAGTTCACACTGTTTACACTCGCACCTCACAGTTTAACGACCAAAAACATCTAACAATGAAAATTGTTAAAATGAAATTTTACATTTTCCAGTACATTTTATAAGTTGGTTGCCTATAACTTTTTAGTTTGCACTTAGAACTCAGCTTTGATAGTTTTCCTTTCAACTTCAGTATATATTCTACTGCTGTAATTTTTTGGGGCGGGGGGGGGGGAGGGGATATTTCGGAAACGGATCCCTAAATCGAAAAATAGTGTTCTCAACCTCACAATATTTTTCAAAGACCTTTTTAACGATACCCCACACAATGGGCTTGTATAGAAAAACAATATAAGACTCCCTCTTTATTTATATGGGAGCTACACTAAAAAAAATTCTTTATCCATGACTTTTTTCTACCACTTTTTTGCACCAACTTCCAGCTTTCTAGTACTTATAGTCTCTGAGTAAAACCGCGGACAGACAGACAGACAGAAAGACAGACAGACAGACAGACAGACATGGCGAAACTATGAGGGTTCCTAGTTTACTACGGAACCCTAAAAAAATTGACGTTCATAAAGCGATACATGATATCCAAATTTGAATAAAATTTTATTTCATTTCATTTCTGTCTGTCCGGTCGTTGCAGGTATGGCAACTCCTCGCCTTCTGAGCTTCTACTTTCTGATTCCCATGGGAATCCATCCATGGATTGCAATCCACCCAGGAGGCAACAATGGAACAGACATACTAACATAGATACAAACATACGCGTTAAAAACATTACCCTCCTTCTTGGTTGATCAGTCCGGTAAACAATGATGAGTTGCTATCTGCATCGCCTATTGCCATGATTTTTGAGACGTTTGCCCACTTTCTCGGCAGAGCTTTTAATGCTTTCGGGAGAAGAAAATTGAAAAAGAAAAACTTGGAATATTCCAGAGATTCCACGGTATTCTTTTCTCTCAGACCAGCATAGACGAATAACACGTGACTGGATGAATTGGATAATGCTCAAGAATTTGTTCTAAACGCTTCTCTTCAGATTTCATAATGCGCACAGTTAGTGATTGGAATGCGTCTGTATTACCAAAAAACTTTAACTTGAACATTTTTAAAATAGAGTGAATAGACTTAATCTTGGTATACTTGCTCTATCTGAGGCCATATCTTTGCTTCCAGAGTCAAGAGCAAACCCTTTTATAAAAAAAATCTAAAGTCAGTATCAACAAATAGGAAAATTAAGAAACAGGGACGTAAACTATTTCCTTTGTAAAAAAAAGATTCACTAACAGTATTAATAAATAGCAAAACTACAAAACAGGGATGTAAAGTCAACTGTTTCTCAAAGTTTAAGGGTCTTTCGCTCTAACCCTCTGGGAAACTCAAAGCTCTTTATTACCATAAACGAATTGAAAAAAACGGCGCCCCTTAAAATATTGTCCAGCTTATTTCACGTTTATATCTCTAACGCAATAAAAAGAGAAATACGCTTCATAAATTACATTTACGTACTTAACAAACTTTATCCCTTAGCCATACGTTCTCGAAAATGATATATGCAAACCATATTCCACGAAATCGCTCCATCAACAAAGAAATCCGCATTATCCTCCTGCATTCAAAGTGAGGAGAATAAATGAAATAAATGCCCCTATCCCGCCGTAGAACTGGGAACATTATTCAACCAAATCCAGGGCTTTCTCGGGACTGCCCGCGAATCTCTTACATTACCGCCGAATTGTTTTTTATGAGACAAAAACTGCATTGCGAAATTAAATTTCCTTGCTCAGATTAGTCGGGTAACGGATTTGGTGTGGATAACATCGTAAGCTGTTGGGCGGCCTAGTGGGATACCTTGGTGGTATCATTTTTGATGCGTCCAAGTTTAAACAAACAACAATACACAGAGAGTGGTACGTGCCATATTGAATATATGTGTTTAAAGAATTTATTTCTCAAAAGAATACAAGGATATTCACTTACAGAGAAACGTTTAAAATACAAGTAATATTTCAAGATTCAAGATTCAAGATTCAATCGTTTATTTAATATAGGTTTCTTTGAACACTTATTAATTGTCATATTTGTGTTTACAATTTTTACAACAAAAAAATTTTGTTGACGTCAATAATTACTTATGGCTAAGTTTAGGCCGCTTCCAAAGCGGAGTGCAGAAGAAGCGGCAACAAACTGCACAGCGCATTTTCTCCAAGCGACGTCAACTCACAATTCTAGTTAGACCTTATAAACTACTTATATATATTAAATCACTTTCGACGAGCGTAGATTATTTAGTGATTTGTATATACTAAGAAGCAGTTAAACTTAGTTGGTTAGACACATACAGTAACGCATATTCACAATTTCAACTGGTAAATATAAATATAAAGCAAAAACAATAAGATATACTGACGTAATTAATATTAAAACATGTGGGTAGATTAACACTTATTCTAGTTTACCGATTAACAGAATCTTTCATGTCTTTATCCATTGCAGGGTAGACAGAGCCCAGGTCTATGAAACCTAAAGGCCACGGTTATCATGTCGGTGGGCTTGTAGGTAGAGAACGGAATCAAAATAGTGATGGGTTGCTAGCCGCATCGCCTACTGATTTGATTCCTGGCGCCCATTCCCACGATCGGCTTTTACGATCTGCGCGGGAAGAGAAGCAGCTGGTACATTCTACGTTATTTCTTTTCTCCCAGACCAGCGTGGAAGAGAATTCACATTATAACCAACTATAATAAAGATTGGCCAAGTTCGAGACGGACTCGCGCACGAAAGGTTCTGTACTATCTAACAAAACTACATTAAGCAAAAAGCGACACAAAAAATGCTGCTTTGTGTATGAGCCTCCTTAAAAATTTATTTTATTTTAAATCACTAAACGAATTCTTTAATAATGAGCAGTCCAGTTGTTTTTGAATCTACAATCAAAAATTTCCGCTATATAATATATCTAGATGCGAGACTTATACTGAACCAGATTATGTACCAAACTTTGACTATATACTCTCTAGTCACTGTCATTCTTTTATTTCAATGATTAAAAATCTGGCCAATTTTTCATGTGCGTGACAGCTTTGTGTTAGCACACGCTTCCTGTCAATTTATGCCTTCGAAATGTGATCGAGAGTGCGCGACCAACTAAATTAAAAAAAAATTGTGTCCAATCCGGATACAATTTCTCTCTACGCTTTTAGGATAATAGAGTCTATCTGTACCAAAATCAACAGCACTCGACAGGGATTTCGCGAGCGGTGACGTCATCGTTTAGGATTTACTTCGGTGAGCTGCAGTCCCCGCAGCACGGCACGCGCGACAATAATCGACTAGGTAACGCCATCTTGTTTTCCGTAATATTAAAGAGCGAGATGGGGATAGTTTATCGCGCTATATAAACGGCATTGCAGGTGCCATGCTGCTAGGCCCATCAGGCATAAGAGAGTTTGCTGTCTCTCCGAGCCTTGCGCACCCAGGCAACGCCCAAAGCCGAGGTTCGTCCTTCCTGGGGACCCTTTGGTGATGACCCTTTGATTGGCCTGGGGATTCTCAGGGCCAATCCGATCCCTCTCTGGCTCCGAGTAGCCAGAGGAATCCCACTCTCCGACTTCGTCGCACTTGCCATCGGTATAAAGTGCATAGGATTAGCTCCGATTACTGCTGACCACCCGGCCGTCCCAGGTGACTATACCAGGATAAGCCCTTCTGGCAACGTAGCTTTTGGCCCATATGGTAAAACATGTGAGTCGCTGCTCTTCAACTTTGCCATTGTTTCTCAGTTCGGCCCTTGAGGCTATGCATGCAAATCATGGCACATCATGCTTATGACAGTTTGCTGTCTCAAGCCTTGCGCACACAGGCAACGCCAAAGGCGAGGTCCGTCCCTCTTGGGGGTACTTTGGTGATGTTTGTCTTAGAGGTTGATGGCATTTTGCCCTCACCTCAAAAGTCCGGTGAAATAGCAAAAGCTCACTTGAAGCTAGCTACATAGTCCTTTAAAAAAAAGCTATGCCACGGATGAAGGACAAATCTTCGGGTTTTGCTTAGAATTCGCCACAGTGACTTCATGTTATGATTTGACTTTTTAGGGCCAGCTGTCTACCTGTCACCAACTATTTAGACCTCTCCGATCCAGGCCAATCTGAATAGGATCGTTTTCCATCATGATCTAAGCAGGGATGGAACCCGGGACTACTCATGCTGCACGCTGACGTGATAAACACTTCGCCGTGGAGTGACATCATTGATATAGCAAACACAAGCTAACAGGGATTTGGCAAACAGTGACGTCATCGCTCAGGATTTAGCTCTTTGAGCTGCAGGTCAAATCACATGGTTTTGCTTTTATTTGTATTGTTGCGTTGTTTCTTTCCGCATTTAAATTTAAATATAATTGACATTGGTCTTGATATAAATAGCATAATATTCATTATGTCCTAGAGGTACTAAAAATCTACTTATAATATAAAATAGGGACAAATCACATACATTGAGTACCCCACAGACAATTGCGAACTTGCGTCGTAGGACTCAAAGATACTTTTATACTTCTTCTTATTCTTCTTTTCGAGGCGTAAAACTATTATATTACTTGACTTATACAAATGAACATCCAAGATCCAGGGCCAGGGAAATCTGAAAAATACTGATTTACAATATGATCTGACCGGGAATTGAACCCGGGACGTGATATTACTGCACCACGGAGTGACATCATTGATATAGCAAACACAAGCCGACAGGGATTTGGCGAGCGGTGACGTCATCGCTCAGGATTTAGCTCTCTGAGCTGCTGGACAAATCGGAGGGTTTTGCTTTGTATTGTTGCGTTGCTTCTTTTTGTCATTATTTAGCTTATGTCTTAGAGATACAAAAAATCTACTTACATATTATCACGTCTTCCCCTCTAGCGGGATGGACATAGTCCAGGTCTTTAAAACAGAATCAAAATAGTGATGGATTGCTAGCCGCATCGCCTATTGACAAACACAAGCCGACTGTGATTTGGCGAGTGGTGACGTCATCGCTCAGGATTTAGCTTCTGAGCTGCAGGACAAATCGTAGGGCTTTGCTTTGTATTGTTGCGTTGCTTCTTTTTGTCATTATTTAGCTTATGTCTTAGAGATACAAAAAATCTACTTACATATTATCACGTCTTCCCCTCTAGCGGGATGGACATAGTCCAGGTCTTTAAAACAGAATCAAAATAGTGATGAATTGCTAGCCGCATCGCCTATTGACAAACACAAGCCGACAGTGATTTGGCGAGTGGTGACGTCATTGCTCAGGATTTAGCTCCTGAGCTGCTGGAAAAATCGCAGGGTTTTGCTTTGTATTGTTGCGTTGCTTCTTTTTGCACTGAAATGTCACATGCCTGCGACACGGATGGTCCTGGATTCAATCCCCGGTCAGGTTTCATCTTTGTCAGATTAACTTGGGTCTTGTTTATCTTTATATGATGTACTTGTAGTGCAGCAACTTCATGCTATGATGTGATTTGACGAAAGTTTTTAGGGCCGGCTGTCTACCAGTCATCAACTGTAAAGTAGTAGATAAAGTCGCAGGTGCAACTAGTATTATATATGTCTTTGGGTTAATAAAAGCAGTGAAATTAATAATTTGTTCTTAAGGAAAACTTCATTTTATTTAGCATTATAATGTTGGGTAATTTTACATTTGTTCCTAAACTAGGCTCGCGAGATCTTCAACATGTTCTTCATGTTAAAGATCTCACTATAGAGGGAACCACCGTCAATGTGTCACCCACCATAGTCACACAGTAGAATCTGTGAGTAGACCAGTGGAACATAGGTTTCTTTCAGGCACATATTACAATAAACATATAAAAAAAACAGTTAGATGGTGTTGATGCAACTCAAGTGTCAAATAAGGTCCTAGTTGGCCTTACTTACTATACATCTTTGTCATCCTTAACAGAAACTTGCTTTTTATCAAATTCGAATCGAATTTTTAATTTCACTTTGATAACCCCTCATTGCTCTTGCATCTTGACTTGGTTCTTCATAATGTTACTCATCTCACCGTAGAAGGTACCACCGGCGTTGTGTCACCACAGTCACACAGTACAAGTGGTTAATTCTCTTCTTCAAACTCACACTACGATTGCTCTTGTTCCCTGACTTGGTTCTTCATGATGTTACCCATCTCGCCGTACAGGGCACCACCGTCAATGGTCACCAACGAGCCAGTGATCAATCGGCTGCGTTCACTGGCTAGGTGCACGACGGTATAGGCGATGTCTTCTCCTGTGCACACCTTACCCATTGGGATACCAAGCTTGGCTTCATCGAGATAGCCTTTGTATTCCTCGTCTGAGTAGTTCATAAGGCGGGTCACGATTTTGCTGACCTAAAGTAAAATGGAAAATTTAAAAAATCTTGATTTGACTCCTTCCCAGATCTGACCAGCAGACCTATTTTTTAGCTTTGACAACTATGGTGTAAAACGTTTTTATAAACAAGATTTTGGTGACTTTAACATTCATTACGTAACGGTATATCTTGAATGCAAATAGTAAATGTTGTAAATCTTTTATTATAAATATACACATATTTAATTATGCACATAGTTAATTATAATTTATTTTGTTTTATATACTTTTTAATTACCTAATATTAATATTACAATCAAATTAAAACATTATAAAGTATCGTTTTGATTATCTTTCCGCCATTTGGCTGCACGTCATAACGACAGCCAAAGCGTGAGGTTTGTGAAGGTGGGGTATAGTTTGGACGGCCAAGCCGTAAATACATTACGAAAAGTAGATTATTAATATCACTGGCTTGTACATAAAGGTTTCTTATGTATGATTTAACGCAACATATTAAAGTTAATGTTATAATGTTATTATTGTGTTAAGAAACTTATTACTAGAAAATACGCCAGATCTATGTTGTTTTAATCAAATCCTGAAGTCTGAGATAGCGGCAAAGTGTCGCCAACATAAATCATGCATCAGTCGTGATGGATGTTGAAGTGACCATCAGAACATTGCACACCGTAGTTGTCAAAAGTTAGCTACAAAGGGGTCTATTTGCTATCGTGTGATAACTACAGTGCAGGTCTTTTACCTGATCTTGGACATGATCGTAATAAGACATTTTTGCCAATACCAATCGATTCTTGTTAAATTATAAAACTATGTTCATAAGACTTTTTTTTTCTATGCTAATAAGACAATCATAATTAAAGAAATCGATGTGCAGATCCAGCTGAATAAATAATCATTAAATGGAAAAAAATAATAGGAGAAGTTGACGATGCTCACCGTGAATCCAGGCAAAACTGCGTTAACACGGACCCCCTTTGGTGCTAACTCCAGTGCGATCAGGCGGGTGAAGTGGTCTAAAGCGGCCTGCAATCACAATATGGTAATTTCAATAATATAAAGTGCTGAAGCTACATTTCTGTTGTAAAATTTGCCGAGAAGCTCAATAGACACAGGGGCTTGTGTTGAGAGATGCCTAAAATAAAGTTTATTACTAATGTAACTGCAAAGCTATCTTTGCAGTTTTTAAACTCTTGTCGTATACTAATTGTCCCAACCACTGATCAGTCAAGGGTCATAATGAGGCCAATGGCCGAGGGGTTATCAAGACTAGTTACTTGTCCGCAAAAATCTGATAATCATACTGACACTGTTATATACAAGTTCACAACTTACCGTGGGGCTAGCTCAATTTGTGTGATATGTCCCTATATATTTATTTATTTTATTTATTATTTATATCTGGTTAACATTTGGTTATGCTCTTGACATTGACAATGTATCATTCTATTTTAATCAGTTCTGTGACCAAACGCTTAACAGATGGTAGTATAGAACTAAAAAAGATTAATTGTGATCATCATTTCGTGTAGGTGACACGGTCAGCTGACCATGCACACCCTGGTGTCAGAGTTCTTCGGAACCGCCTTTCGGCCTCTGACGTGGTTCCTTTAACGACTACCAGATGGCAGCCGGGACCACCGGCTTAACGTGCCTTCTGAAGCACGGAATCATCTATCTTATCAGACAATCAGGTGATTCATGCCTGCAATGTCCTAACCAAACTGGAAACAACTTAACAAAGTATGCTTCCCGTGGGAATCGAACCCACGACTCCCGGGTCAACAAGGCAAACGCCTTAACCACTGGACCACGGAGGCAGTTGTGATAATAAAATACTATATACTAGAACAATCCACTTAAAACTAAAAACCTTAAAAAATATAATTTAAAAACTAAAAACTTAAATATATTATTGAACTAAAAATATAAATATACCAACCTAACCTATTCAAATTGAAGATGAAAACGAAAGTTTTTATGTTCTTCATCATCATCACAGCCGTAAGGTGTCCACTGCTGGACGAAAGCCTTTCATCATGAGGTTTTTGCCATACTCACCACGCTGTTGGCGAGCGGAGTTTACTTGACTCATCTCGGTTCAGACGGTGCTGCCCACAGCTAAACAGTTTTTTAAGCAAGGGAAGGGAAGTAAATTATTGAACTAGGGGAAACGGGTTAAGGTAAATGGGGCGCGCGTTCTAGGTGTCATACTTGTAACTCCTAGGCAGGTAGTTGAGTAAGACACCCTTGACCTTTATGGTCTATGAGTCTACTACTAATAATGAAAATAAACCAACCTTAGCCATGCTGTAAGGTAAACAGCCCACAGCGACCTTCGTGCCCGAAATGCTGGAGATATTGACAATATTTCCTTTCGTCTTGATCAGCTCGTTGACCAGCAATCTAGTGAGGTTGTATACGCCGCGAACGTTTAGGTTGAATATGCGGTCGAAGGTATCCATGTCTGTGGCCTGAATGGTGGTACGCGCGGTAATGCCGGCATTGTTGATCAAGACGTCTAATCTGAAAGTTAAAATTGACAAAGTTTATCATCATTTTAATCTATTTATTTATTTATAATAATATTTATTTATCTCCACACATAGTTCACATAAATCTATAAAACACAAAACATTTGGTAGAGGGAGCAAAATGAATGAAAATAAATCATGTACCTCTAGTTCCTACACTAGGCAGTGCCTGTATTGTAGGCAACTAGTCTATGACCTGAATTCAATTATTGTTAAATACAAAGAAAAAAAATCTAAAAACTATTTAACAAAAAAAAAGAGAAAACAAAAGGAAACTTGCTTGTGGTATGGAGAGTGTTTGTGAAATAAGTATGTGTGTATGTTTCGGTGTGTGATGAGTGAATGTATGTCTAACATTTCATGGCAAACTAGGAGTGTAATAATTATTGGACCCCTTTAAGAATTAATTCAATGTCAGTGTAGTCTAATGTATTGAGCCAGATTGTAATTTTTTCCTTTAATTCTCTAGTGGTGCAATTTTTGATAAGACACTTTTTTTTTTTAACTAGCTATTTAGGTCCCACTGCTGGGCAAAAGCCTCCCCTTCTGTTCTCCACCTAGTCCTGTCCAGTGCCCTGTCTTGCCATTCCTTATTAAATGCACACAACTCGTCTTTCCATCTCATTTTTGGCTTCCCTCGAGAACGTTTGCCATCAGTAGGAACTCATTTGGTTACTGAACGTGCCCATCTTTAATTGACTTAATTATATATATATAGGTGAAGATATGGACTGAACTTTCTAGCAAATTTAGTGTTAAAAGATGGAAGAGGTAACTTGAAAAGTCTCGTTTTTAGCATGTTTTCATAGTTTGGTGATTTGAGAACTTCTTTATGTGTTTTAATCATTACTCTTAGAATAAACAATCCACGCACGCTAAGAACGCCAAACTCTTCATAAATTGTATTCATAATTCTATTCATAGTTATCATCAGTTTTAGCCAACAGCGACTGCTAGTAACTCTTTAATTTCGTGCGTGTCGACTGCGCTATGCCCGTGACGAAGAGTTGTTTGTATATTTTGATGGCAGGCTCTGCATTTGAATTCATAAAGGTATAAGTAGTTAGATTATAAACACTGGACATATGATGTGAGAAAAGTCATAATTAATTTTCTTGCCAAATAAATAAGTAACTAATATGATTTGCAGTCGAGTTTTTTAATTGTTGTAATGACATTGATTTCTTTTTAAACTAGTCTCCTGTTTTGAAGGATGAAGCAACGCTTCAGAAATCTATAGATAGTTCTGATGATGTAGACGTTAGTGTGTTGCGAGGTGCTCAGATATTTTCAACGAGTAGTAATTACTGTTAATTGATCAGCATATATGATATACATATACAGCATATATAACATATTCTAAGCGTAAGAACTATCACCAAGTACTATCAAATTGTATAGTGCTATACACTAAAATTATACTGGTAGGTAATCATATTTGGTACTGAACAAGTACCAATCTATCTAGAATTTTAACAGTATTATAATTTTTTTCAATTTCACATTTATAGAAAAGTTATGGCAATATCATCAGTAAAAAAACAAATTGAAATCTTACCTGCCAAAATGGTCAATAGTATTCTTAGCGACCATCTCACAGCCTTCATCCGTGGCCAGGTCAGCCAAGATCTGCAACGGCGCCTCCTTGCTCAGCTTTTCACATTGTTTGGCTACGGCCTCCAGGTTGGCCTCGCTCCGGCCAACCAGGGCCAACCGCGCCTGATACTTCGCGAATAGCAACGCGATGGCCTCTCCGATCCCAGCACTGGCTCCAGTCACCAATACTACTTTATCCTTGAAGCTGATTTCCATTTTTACAAAATAAACCTTTTTATAATGAAATAAGGTTGGAATTTTTAAATTCTTATTTTCAACTGTAGTTCACAAATGGAAAGATGTCACTGAACAACTTTACTATATCTTACACAAACTAATTTATTAGCTAATCGATTTTCTATGACAGACATATTTACTTAAATACTAATATTTTAATTTAATAATTAATCTTTATTTTCAATTGTAGTTCACAAATGGAAAGATGTCACTGAACAACTTTACTATATCTTACACAAACTAATCTATTAGCTAATCGATTTTCTATGACAGACCTATTTACGTAAATACTAATCTTTCTATCTTTTTAGGTTAATACATCGATAAATGTCTTTTAGTTGTTTAAACGTTGTCCGGTGTCGGTAGTTGATATCTTCAGATATCTGATATTCATTTATATTTTTCCTAAAGACTGGCTACCAATACTTTCACCATTTCACTCTATTTATTATTAATTTATTTAATTAAATATTTTATTATTATAAGGAATATAACAGTTTTTGATTCTGCTACCGAATTAATTATTACTTTATTTGGTCAAGTCTCTGATTATAAGGAATTATAACAATCTTTATCTCACTTCACTAGACACTTGACAATGTTAATTTGATTAACTTTTATATTGTTCTAACGAGTGGCCTCTATTACGTTCACTGGTCGACTACTCTTTTAATAGGACATATTACTGAAAGCTGTGCCGCCAGAGTGCACCACTAGCACATACAGTAAAAAAGGTTTGACACTGACAAGTTTGTACTTGTCAATGTCAAAGTCACAATTGATTAGTAAAATAATACATTAATCCTTTATTAATTTGATTTTAAAATACTCCTATGAGTATTAAAATATAAAAATGCATTTATGCTGCGTATTCGAATGTAAAATAAAGGCAATTTATTGCGACTTTGACATACCTGTCAATGTCAAACATTTGTTTACTGTCTCTGCTAATGCTGCCCTCTGGCGGGAGAACATTGCAGTATTATCTCCTATTGCTTCGTAGTCGTCAATGCGTGACGTGAAACGTGAATGATTCATTATCACTTTTTATCTCACTTCACTGGTCACTTCATAAATTACATGTTTTCAATGCAGTTAACTAATTTCATAATGTTAGTTAGTTAGTAAACACGCCAGCCATTGACACGTAGTCCTGAGTTCGGTCCCCGGCCAGGTCATAATGGAAAACAATCTTTTTCAGATTGGCCTGAGTCTTGGATTTTTTTATCGATACAAGTATCTATTATAATATTATATAGTATCGTAAAGTTAGTATGCTACGACACAAGTTAATGGCCTACTGTGGGGCAAACTCAGTCTGTGTGACCTGTACAAATTTATTTATTTAATTACAAAATTTTTACTCATCTATGCCAAATCTCAATCCCATCCTAACTAATCGAATCACCGCGTCGAATTCTGTCATCACATATTACCCCGTAGGGTATAACGCATTCAAAGCATGCGTATTTCTTCAATACTACCCACTATTTAGTAGTGTGATATTCTACTTCATTCAGATCCGATGAATAGAAAGTTGATTAAATTAAAGAACGCTCTTACTCAATCAAATGGTTTTTTTAATAGCATTACAATGCTCGGTATATTATTAAAATTAAAAATATGTGATGAAAAAGAATTCGCCACAGGTAGGATCCGAACCCACAGCTCTTAGGTCTGCGCCCTAAGTGTGTTGTTTATTAACCAAAGTTATTGTGACTGAAAGTGTCCTTAACAGATTTTTCCAGCTAGATGCTTATATAATCCGAAATAGTTTTCTAAATGTACCCTTCATGCAAGTTCCCCATTGTCAAACAAAGCGAACTATGTATTATTTTCTGTTGAACATAAGCAAGTAGATCCAAAGGGAGGTGGGCGGTGGCTGACAATGCCAGACTTATGATTTATCACTACTGCAGTTTTGAAACCGCTGGGATTCTGTGACTTCCACAGAATTTCCTAAATTCCGGTAAGCCTTTTTTCAAGTCGAATAAGGATTTAAGAAAGGGTTCTATATAAAATCCTAATACTTATTATGTCCTATTGTGGTAGATTGAATTTGTAGTTTTCTTGCAGTATCGTTTACAAAAATATTTTCATTTTATATTCGTGCAGGTTTAAGCAATTATGAATTAGTTATTCTTACAAAGTGCAATCTGCGCTGCGCACCATTTATTTATTTATACGAAACCTGCATTACCTTGCATAAAACAGTCATCTACAAGCAGTTGAAAAGGAAGAACAGCTACAGTTATATTTATATCATCCCAGTTTTTGAACCCTTGAAAACCTTGAGCTTTGATTTTAACGAACTTTCAAGTCTCGGTCATCTTCTTATTTTCTGTTTATCGGTCAGTGGGCTTTACCTAGTAAACTGTGTTAGAAAGATACTATTTTTATTGCCACTATGACAATAAATAGTAAAAATCTAAGCGGAGCTTACAACTCAAGAAAGATTATTATTTACAGACATATTAAATTTTATTTGTATAAATTTAAGGTCATTTATATTTCATTTCAATGACACACATAAAAAGTAATTACATACAAATATTTCTTTTTTTTTTCATTGATTTAATTATATCAGTTTCTGAAGATTTATAATACAGTTATTGAAGATTGACGAGCTCCGTGGCGCAGCGGTTAACACGCTTGCCTGTGACACGGTTGGTCCCGGGTTTGATTCCCTGTCAGGTCAAGTTGGAAAATGATCTTTTTCAGATTGACCTCCACGATGCAGTACGTATCAAAAAAAAGAAAAAAGGCAGCTAGGTACTTAACATATTAGATTAATATATTAGTCAACTTAACAATGCCTCGCAGTTAAATATTAATTTGTATGCACATCATCACTGCGAATTGCAACAATATCAAACAATGACGTTTTCAATTTATCACATTGACTTTTTTCAGTTTCTATGAAACTAAATGCTTATGTTGAGTCTGTCTAAAGCAAAAAAAAAAAGTATGCGCTTGAGTAATATTCTGCATTCGAGAAGTTTAACTAAAGCAAGCAAAAAACTACTAGCAGTTCAACAGACATAAATATATATGAACCTAATAGTTAATAGCAGGAACTTCCGACAGTTCGAGTAACAGAGTCTCGGTTGGGCATGATTTATGTTCAAGTTAAGGCAATGGCTACTTCCGGTCTCAGGTGACTTTCTGAGAGTTGCAAGATGGAGAAAAGTAAATGTTGAGATTGTGAGGAATTACACGATTCCTTGGATTATTTTCTAGTTTAAAAAACACATTTTTTTTGGTTTTTACTTTTTTCGTGCTGATCTGGGGGAAAATAGAACATGTAGTGTAAATGTTGCTTCTTATTCCGCGCCATGGCACCTTTATATCCTGCACTCTTATCAAAAAGTCGGTCTAAACGTGGCCTTTGGGTTTTATGACTTTGGGCTCTATCTACCCCGCAAATAATAATTACGTGAATGAAGGTGTATGTTATCAAAAAGGAAAATTACTGAATTCGCGGAATCAAAGTTAGTTTGTTTGTTTTTTTAACACTTCCACAGCTATGCTACTGACCTGATCATCATTTTCAAATATATTAAAAACACAAAGAAAAAGGCATCATTATTCAAAAAATAACAGTCATCATTTCAAATAAAAAATTGACAAAATCCCTCAGTCTTGGGTGTGTGAAAAACCAGAGGAGACAATGAACCACATTTTATGTTGCCGTGACACGTTGTCTGGTAACCGTTTGGACCTCTTTGGATCAGCTTATCCTGATCTAGAAGACTACAAGCACTATGCACCAGGTGATATTTTAAAGCTAATGCAGTCTTACTTCAGGAATCACCGCAAAGGTGCGTAACGAATGGGGTAAGTACAAAATAACCCAATAGTTAGACGAGCTTCCGGTTTTCAATCGGCTCCATCAAAAAAAAAAAGTTAAGCCATAGTTTGCTATGGCTTATAAGTAAAGCTGAGTTTGTGGTGGGAAGTCAAGGGGTGCAGATGGGATCTATCTTGGACGATTTTGCAAATTGATTTTGGTGGACTTCATAATATGAAATTGGTGTGGTTTGGTGTTATAAATGCTCGGGCTCATGAACAATTTGTGAAATAGTTAAAGTGGACTGTTATATGGACTCGTATAGACTTGTTACCATAAGCTCCCACGAGGCATCAAAGAACATACGCCATCTTTGATGCTACTTGTTACAACTTTACCGTACAACACCGATACTTAGTATCTCAATTTACTGGACATTGGCAGAATCACTGAAATCTCGGTGGAAGCCATATTATAAAACAGAAGAAGAAAACTTAAAGTAAAACGAATGTAAAATGACATTTAATATGGTAAACTGGCTCTAGGTTACGACAAATTCTAAAATATGATACCCCAAATAACTCCTACTTCCAACAACAGCAGCTGCATAATTCAAAAGGCATGATTTAGGTGCACAAGCATAATTGACCGCATTCCGAAAGTTCGGGAAACACTGCGGTAAAACTTCGCAACGTGATACACTTGTCGTCCTCAGGAGATTTTAAAATAGAGAAAAGATAAATGCTGGATGCGGGTCTTCGGTGGGGTTCTAGTGTTAGCGACAAGGTTAATATTTTATCTAAGGTGGTTTTCTTTTAATTGCGCGTCGCGTGGAGAGGCGCGTGTGGTATTTGTACGCAATGTTCGACGAATGGCCGTTCCACAACGTCCTTGCCCTTTGGCATAGTCACAGAGCACGGAATAAAAGCGCCTGCATTGGCTTTTTTTCTGAATAACCACACGGCAGCCGTGTGGTTCCCGGCAGAGAAGAATAGGACCACTCCAAATCTTCCCGTGGATGTCGTAAAAGGCGACTTAGGAAACTCAAGCTAAACAAAGCTTATAAACATCAAAGAGACCTCTCCAACCCGTCTGGCCAGCGTGGAGAGTGTAGGCCAAATCCTCTTACTGCTCCGGCAGTACAGAGAGGGTCGTGCTGCTGCAGTGGAGACTAATAAAGACCTGATGATGAGAGACGAAAGTAATAATAATACCGCGTGTTCAACAGCGCCCGGCTAGTGGACAAAAGTCGCGTATTCGGCTTTTCAATTATTCGTGTTAAAAAAAACGTAAATATGCCCCATGTGGTATCCACGTCGAGCTCCGTGGCGCAGTGGTCAACACGCCAGCCTGCGACACGGAGGTCCCGGGTTCGATCCCCGGCCAGGTGAAGATGGAAAACGATCTTTTTCAGATTGGCCTGGGTCTTGGGTGTTTATCTATATAAGTAAATTATAAAATATAGTATCGTTGAGTTAGTATCCCACGACACAAGTTCACAACTTACTGTGGGGCTAGCTCAATTTGTGTGATATGTCCCTATATATTAAAAAAATAATAATAAAAAAATGATAATAAAAAATAAATAATAAAAAAAGGTTAATAAACAAAATTCTAATGAAACCTATATCGCAATAAGTAGAAAATAGCACATTTTTGCATTTATGTACTTAATACGGTAGTTGCCTAATGTTAAGATTATATAAAATTTGTTTCTAATGAGACTAATTTCTATCTAAAAACACTATAAAGAACACTTTTAATTTGATATCGATTCGTTAAGTGATCTTAAAGCTTCTTAAAAGTTGGGTGAATAGGACCATTTTTTAAAGTATGAAAATCTTTAATTACAATTATACTGTATTTTAGTCTGCAAAATTTATAGCAACTTTTATTATGAAACCATTACCATAAACGAAATATTTCGTATAGCTACCAAACAAAGTTCTCACGCCACCCATACAAAATACAAGCTTGTGACGTCACAAATATGTAGGCATTTCAGCGGCGCGTTTTCACGTCTAAAAACATGTGTTTATAGACACATGTTTTTAGACGTAAAATTTTAAGACTTATAACTGAAAGAGTTTTTTGTTTAGAAATGTATTTCGGTCACTATTGTGTTTATTTTTGGCAGGTCTTTACATAGCAACATGAAAAAAAAATTAGTCAACATGCCCATTATCTTGAAACCTAAAATCTCAATAAATGGTACCGCTTCAAACACGCTTATTTCGCAAGAAATGTGTTGAACAGGCGTCTCTAGTAGCTCGGTAGCGATAGTCACATTTGAGATGTTCTGTGGGCATAGTATTGTGGTCCACACGATTAAACTTTGCAATATCTTCACACTTGTCTTCTTCCAGGAGATTATTTTCGTCAATTCTTTAATGTAAATTTATTTTCATATAAAAATTCTAAAAAAAAAGAGTGTAAACGAAAATAATTTGACAGCTAATCGGTGGTTTTTGGGAGACTTAATTATTTTCTCGTTTTCATTTTTTTACTTAAGATATAGTTATATATTTATATTCGAGATCCTGATTTCCATATTTACTTAAATATTGCATGGGAGGGGAATCCAAATTGAAGGGGAATCCAATTTTTTATAACGAGTCGCCTTATATGGGACCCCAACTTAAGGTCGTGACAACGTATATAGCAGTTTGGATTATAGCCAGGTTTGAGCACCTAACGGGATTTCGTTGAGAATTAAGCCATCTTAAACAAAAATTAAGTTTGTTGCTAGATATGACGTTTTACAACATTTTGTTTGCGTGCCAATACTGTGCGCCAAAAAATAAAATGAGTTATTATATAAAATTACTTTATATATACTCTTCCATGCTGGTTTGGAAGAAAAGTAAAATATAACAACACAAAGGAAAAAGTAAAGAAACACAAAGTAAAAGTTGGTCAAGGGTTTGGGCGAAAATCTAGGGAATCTTGTCAATAGGCGATGCGGCTAGCAACCAATCACTATTTTCATTCCCCTTTCTACCTTAACGGCCACTTACACACTACACATGACCTTTGGGTTTTATGACTTTTGGCTCTGTCTACATCGCAAGGGATAAAAACGTGATAATATGCATGAATAAAGCCAGTGTGAATGGGATAGTTGGCCAGAGTTGGCCTCGTTGAACGTACTGCGATCAGATTACCTACTGACGTTCTTAAGAGGGAATCCTAGCGGTCCGTTTTCCATACAAATGTATTTCTCTATTTTCTCGCTGAAACCTGCTTCTAGAGGCACAATTCTTTTTTCATTAAGTCTATTACTAAAATAGGTATGTCCCTATGTTTTACTTTTTTCTAAAAAAGTGTTTAAAAGAAAAAAAAAATTCAAAAACAGTTTTTTGAATAAAATAAAAAATTAGAGCGTACCTATTTTAGTACTAGATTTTAGATATATTAGATATAGAGATTTTTTATTTTAAATAGAATTGGGCCTCTAGAATCAGTTTTCAGCGAGCAAATAAAGAAATACATTTGTATTGAAACCATACTGAAAAAATACTGCTAGGATACGCTCTTAAGGATGCGCTAGTCGGGAACTCGAACTCGTCCGCGCACGTGGCTAAAATGCGTGCTATTTCGCTGAGAAAGGGATAGACTCGGTTTCGAACAGTGCGGAACTATTTACACTGATGTTATTATATAAAATTACTTTATGTATACTCTTCCATGCTGGTTTGGGAGAAAAGTAAAATATAACAACACAAAGGAAAAAGTAAAGAAACACAAAGTAAAAGCTGGTCAAGGAATTGGGCGAAAATCTAGGGAATCTTGTCAATAGGCGATGCGGCTAGCAACCAATCACTATTTTCATTCCCCTTTCTACCTTAACGGCCACTTACACACTACACATGGCCTTTGGGTTTTATAACTTTGGGCTCTGTCCACACCGCAAGGGATAAAAACGTGATAATATGCATGAATAAAGCCAGTGTGAATGGGATAGTTGGCCAGAGTTGGCCTCGTTGAACGTAGCGATCAGATTACCTACTGACGTTCTTAAGAGGGAATCCTAGCAGTCCGTTTTCCATACAAATGTATTTCTCTATTTTCTCGCTGAAAACTGCTTCTAGAGGCACAATTCTTTTTCCATTAAGTCTATTACTAAAATAGGTATGTCCATATGTTTTATTTTTTTCTAAAAAAGTGTTTAAAAGAAAAAAAAAATCAAAACCAGTTTTTTGGAAAAAATAAAAAATAGGAGCGTACCTATTTTAGTACTAGATTTTATGAAAGTAGAATTGGGCCTCTAGAATCAGTTTTCAGCGAGAAAATAGAGAAATACATTTGTTTTGAAACCATACTGAAAAAATACTGCTAGGATACGCTCTAAGGAAGGAAATGTAAGAAGTACCCGAAATCAAAGAGCATGCGTGAGGATAGCAATGAGTGTAGATGAAGCTATAGGAATTTGTCAAGATCTTTGTAAGTGGAGATCCACAGTCTCTGCCTCCTTATGGAAAAGAAGCGTAATAATATGATCACACTTTTTTATATACGTACATACATATATGTATGTACTTATGTAAAAATACTTTGACAATTCATAACGACGGTCGCCGTGTCCAAGTGGTGACTAAGATTTATGGTTAGTTTGCATTAAATAGGCTCCGAAATTACGGAAATTATTTTCAAAATTATTTAACTTTTTAAAGCTAATTTATCAACGGGTGACATAGGCTACCATTTACGTGGACAAAGTCATGGAAAAACTGCTATTAGAATACATGTGTGAACAGTGATGACTCCAAAACGTGGCTCTTACTATGGACCTCATAAGAGGGCTCAAGGTCGCTCAAAGAGCTATGGAGAGGTCAATGCTCAGTGTTTCTATGTGGTGTTACAAAAGTCACCGACATAGCCCAGTAGATTAGCTCTTTAAAGTGGCAGTGGGCGGGGCACATAGGGCGAAGAACCGATGGCCGATGGGACAGAAAGGTTTTTGAATGGCGACCACCTATACGTCCAACCAGTCGTATTGAAAATTCTTGGTGGGAGGCCTAAGTCCAGCAGCGGACTTTTTGCGCCTAAATGATGTTGATGATATACATACGCAAGAAAAAAAATGTGATTCAAGATTCAAGATTCAATCGTTTATTTAATATAGGTTTCTTTGAACACTTATTAATTGTCATATTTGTGTTTACAATTTTTACAACAAAAAATTTTTGTTGACGTCAATAATTACTTATGGCTAAGTTTAGGCCGCTTCCAAAGCGGAGTGCAGAAGAAGCGGCAACAAACTGCACAGCGCATTTTCTCCAAGCGACGTCAACTCACAATTCTAGTTAGACCTTATAAACTACTTATATATATGTGGACTGAGTGTGCATTGTTTTAATTAAATGTCAATTCCGAGTGAATAGTATTTAACTCAGAAAGTATAAGATTTCTATTATTCAGAGAATATTCTAGAAGCCATAACTTAGAACAAGCAGCGCCCGATATTAAAATAGTTGCGAACTACTATAAAAGTAGTGCTCGCAACTTGACACAAGTTTTAAATCTCTCGATTGGAACTTTCCTAATCTCCGAGTTTAGCGTCTTCCTGCAATAAAAGAATTTCGTTTGAAAATCGACGAAGCTCGATAGCCTAGGAGACGAGCGCATTTTTAACTATATTTTTTTAATTTGATTGATGGCACAAAAAACAGGCTAGAAGGAAGCAGAAGAAGATTGTTTCTTATTCTTTTCTCGTATAAAGAAACTGTCAAGTACCTTCCTTTAAACAAACTAAAGATTTGTTTATGGGTAAATGAAAAAATCAAGGCAGTAGCATTTTATAATGAAGTTAATAATTAAGCAAAATTAAAAATATTGAAAAAAACCCACGACACAATATTGTTTTGCACTAATATTGTGGCGCCCCCTAGTGAGTTACAGCCATGACACCTGTCTAAGAACATGAACTCATCAAACACAAACCCGTTATTGAAAACCGCATCAAAATCAGATCATTAATTTAGAAGATAGGTGGGAACATTACTTTGCACACACAAACAAACATCTCTCACCCTAAACGCATTACCTGCTCCGTTCCGTCGTGGGTAAAAAGAAAGGAAAATTATCAGAACTAAGTAGGTTTCACAAGTCAAACAGTTTATAGTCGATGATCTTAAAAAATCGCGTAAAACTACGAAACTGTACATTGCGTGTGGCCCGACACGCATTTGGACAATTTTCAAATCTAACTCCATCGCTGGCCACACACACACAAGCGATAAAAATGCTTGAAGATTAGAAAATCTCCCATCGGATTTAAAATTTTTAAAGCTTTATATCAAGTTGCAGAATTCAGAGTGCACTACTTTTATAGCAGTTCTAAACTATTTTAATATTGGTCGATGTTTGCTCCAAGTTAGTTGACTTGTAAGTCATTGCTTCCTGATTTTTTTTTAAATAATAAGTTTTACCTACTTTAATTTTACGGTTTTAGTTAACCATTTCATCATCAGATTTTTTTAAGTCTCCACTGCAGGAGCACGACCGTCTCTGTACTACCATAGCCATATACTAGCCAGAGCAGTCAAAGGATTTGGCCTACACTTTCCATGCTGGCCAGCCGGGTTGGAGACGTTTCTTTGATGTATATAAGCTTTGTTTTTCTTCTGATGACATGGAGAGTACTCCATCGACAAGAACACAGTTCTTAAATTATAGATAGATAGATTAAAATTTACTCTCTTATGTGAGTCGCATACACTGAATATTTTGAATAGGGTTTTGACAGAATGGTGGCCAATAGATGGCAGGCGAAGCGTAGGTCGTCCGAGAGCTAGGTGGATTGATGATGTTAGGAAAATCGCTGGTCGAAACTGGCTACGTAAGGCACAAGATCGAAATGGATGGCATGCATTGAGAGAGGCCTATACCCAGCAGTGGGATGCAGAAGGCTGTTGATGATGATGATGATGAATATTTTGAAAGGAGTACAAAGAAAATAGTATTTATTTACGTTTTTTAACAACGTAAAACGTAGGTTGATTAGACATACATCATTGTATTTCCTTTCTTTTATTTCAATGACGATTCTTCTTTTAACTTAGTCTAATATTTAAAAATAATTTTAAAGGTTCTTAGGTTTAAAGAATCTGTATAGATCTGTGGTAACTATGATTTTATATGTATATAATTTTTTTTAAATATAGTTATACTGCTTACTAAAGAGATTTATTCATACAAACATCTTTTTATTAAACATTCTTTAGTTGTTTTTCGCTCTTTGAGGCTGAGGTAAATAAGTAATCTTGTAGCTTGGAGCAAAACTGCAAGTTTTCTTAGGGTTCCGTACCTTATAATTTACAAGAACGCGTAATGCTTGGCGGGTTGACTTTTTTATCATATGCTAAAGTGTGTAGTAGCTAAAAATTTGACCTAATTTCCAAGTCAATCTTATGTCGCGAATTTTGCAAATTATGTTGATGCCTCGATTGAAAAAACATCGTGTTTTTAAATATATTTTTAATAGTATCTTTCCATATTTTGTAAATTTTAAGATGCTTCCCATTTTAATAAGGTATTTCAAAGTACGAAAGCTTGCCGTGACACTTAAGCTACTAGGAAGAAAAAAATAAGATGAAAAGAATACTCATTTGTACGAATTACAACAGTGATGGTTAGCTCGCGCTTGGCCGTTTTTTTCCTTGCACAGTTCCGTTCCTTCAAAGAGTTAAAAAGTTTAACGTTGAAGTGATTTAAAACTTGTGATGCTGGTTGTATTTTTCTTTTGTTTATATTTACAGAGTCCAGCAAAGCCACAAGAAACAAGTTGCATAAAATACGTGGAATTTTAAAGCTTATTTTAATTTCAGATATTTGAATAGATTCTTCACATAAATTCATTTGACTTGGCATGTTGGCGGTTATGTATGTAAAGCAACCGTAGTAGTGGTTCCCACCAAAATGGCACAAGATTTTTTTAAGCTCCTTGAGCTTCGGCAGGCTTCAAGTCATTAGTTCCGGCTGTCACTATTACAGTGCACTCATTAAGCTATCAGATGCGTCAAGTCAGCTTAAATTTGACACTAGCGTTGGCCACTTACACACTCGAAAATCAACAGAGAAATTAATCTTCTGAATAAAAAAAGTTTTACCAAAATACATTTTATCTATTTTGGTATGGTGTTTTTATTTTCTTTACATTATACTTATGATTTAAGCGTATTTATGTTGTCTTTTTAATTTATTTCAATTCTGCATCTTTAGTTTTAATTTTTACAAAGCTTGTTGTATCATTGGTAACTTGTTTAAACCAATAACAGACGAAGTCAACACTTGACTGGCGTCATTGATAGTAGTTCAGTATAAAAGAAACAATGTTTTAAAAAAATCAGCCAAGTGCGAGTCGGACTCGCGCACAAAGGGTTCCGTACCATTATTTATACAACTTTACAATTGAGCAAAAACGGCAAAAAAAAATACGTCTGTTGTACAGGAGCCCACTTCAAATATTGTTTTTAGTATTTTTGTTATAGCGGCAACAACAATACATCATCTGTGAAAATTTCAACTTACTAGCTGTCACGGTTTATGAGATACAGCCTGGTGACAGACAGACAGACGGACATCGAAGTCTCGTAAATTCTCGTAAACTCTCTCATTTTATCCTTTGGGTACGAAACCCTTAAAAGTAACTAAATAACTTTAGTTTTCATTTTATGAGGAGAATAATGCGTCGAAGAAAAAATTTACCCACTGAACACTAATGAAATGCTTATAGTTGATTATTACAAAAGAAACAACATCTAGCAAAATAACATATGTAGGTACAACAAAAAGTCAATAAACGTGCTGTCTAAATCCCTTAAGAAGGGTATTATTTTATCGGAAGCTAACCGAGCTTGACACAGCATGAAATGAGAGCTTTCCGACGGCTTTTGTACCGACATGCCTGAACGTACAACATAAATTGTTTTCAAACTTTTCTCTTAGTCTTAGATTTCGCGCGGGAAATCTTAAAAAGGATTCTTATGTTATATTAAAAATTTAAACAGTTAATCCCAACTTCCAAATTTTAATTTAATATTATAAATGCGAAAGTGGGTTTGTATATTTGTACCTTTTCACGCTTTATCTGCACTACCGAACCAATATTTTTTAAATTTGGCTATAAATCGCGCGGGCGAAGCTGTGAGCATCATCACAATGGTCGAGCTCCGTGGCGCAGCGGTCAACACGCTAGCTTGCGACACGGGGGTCCCGGGTTCGATCCCCGGTTAGGTCAAGATGGAAAACGATCTTTTTCATATTGACCTGGGTCTTGGATGTTTATCTATAAAAGTATATATTATAAAATTATAGTATCGTTGAGTTAGTATCCTGCGACACAAGTTCACAACTTACTGTGGGGCTAGCTCAATTTGTGTGATATGTCCATATATATTTATTTATTTATTTATCATCATTTCGTGTAGGTGACACGGTCAGTCGACCATGTACACCCTATTATCAGTGTTCTTCGGAACCGCCTCTCGGCCTCTGACGTTGTTCCTTTAACGACTACCAGATGGCAGCCGAAACCAACGGCTTAACGTGCCTTCCGAAGCACGGAATCATCTTTCTTATCAGACAATCAGGTGATTCATGCCTGCAATGTCCTAACCAAACTGAAAATAACAAAGTATGCTTCCCGTGGGAATCGAACCACGACCCCAAGTTAAAATTACATTTAATAATACAAGTTGAAATTTTTATAGAAAAGGTAAGTTTAATTTTATTTGGTTCGTAGACAATAAATATATTGACCCATTTCTTTGACTAGTTTACGAATGCGCTGTTAGAGGAGCAGGAGGTATATGATATTTTCCTGAACGAAGCATATACGATTTTAAAATGTAAAGTTTTCTTTTCATCATTTCATTTCCCGTATCTGTCACTCAACAAAGGCCAGACAGCTATACATATTCAGGCCTCATATTGGCCTCATTGATTCCCAAACTTTTTCCATTAGCACTCCGGGTGTCAGAGCAGCCACCTAATGAATAACAGATTATATCTTTTAAAAGTTTACGTAAACGTAAACCAGAAATGGTTTTCATCATACAATATAGTATGAGATTGATGTTGAGATCTTTGTTGAGATCATATATAACTTATGTCAAATGTATTATAGTGAGTGTAAAACGGGTATCAAAATTAACAAAAATACATTAAAAGGCGTAGTTTTGAAGTAACCATACGAAAGTAAATATATACTGGTAATTATTGAAATAAATAAATAACCAAACAAAATTAGGTTAAACATCTGTAAATGTAAATTGACATAAATTCTTTACCGTTGTAACTAAAAACTAGCAATCTTTGCGTCTTCGCTAGCGTAAATTATACCTTATGTATGTTACCCGCAGATTATTTAGCCTCATAATAGGTGCAAGAATTTTAAAATCGGTCCATTAGTTTTGGAGCCTGTTCAATTCAAACCAACATAGAAACAAACAATCAAATACTTTTTTCTTTATAATATTAGTATACTTACATAGATCCGCCGTGTGGTTCCCGGCAGAGTAGAATAGGACCACTCCAAGTCATCCCGTGGATGTCATAAAAGGCGACTAAGGAAACACACGCTAAACAAAGCTTATTAACATCAAAGAGACCTCTCCAACCCGTCTGGCCAGCGTGGAGAGTGTCGGCCAAATCCCCTGACTACTCAGGTTAGTATATATGGCTCTGGTAGTACAGAGAAGGTCGTGCTCCTGCAGTGGAGACTAGAAAGATCTGATGATGATGATGACTTATATAGATTATATTATTGTAATATACATAACCTACAATATAATAGTAAGAGGAGTCCAATTTCAAAACTCCAACGCTCAATTCGATATGCTGACTGGATCTTGTAGTGTAGTTGGAGAATTCAATATACATGCTGATGCCAGATACTCGACAAAGCATAGTTAGTGGAAATTGAGACCCTCTTGTTCCCGGGTATGCATCTTACATTAGTTTCTAAGTGCTACAGCTAAATAATTCTCTAGCTTTACACATTATGCCCCGTGTGGTACGGTAGGTAATACTGCCATATGGTTCTCGGTTCGATGTCTAGCGTGGATACTATCTTGTACTTTATCTTTTAGATATATTTGTCTGCGGTTCTGGACCTTTCAAAAAAGAGAGTCAGACAGGTGACTAGACTTTAATTCTTTGTCAAAATTATTTTACAGCATATTTTTATTATCATGCTATCATAATTTGTGATTCTAGTGAAAAATTTTGGGCTCCAATTCACTACTTCTAGGGTATGATTTTTGAAATTACGCTGTTCGCAAACGAGTAGATTTTCAATCGCTTGAAGACGAGTGTCACACGTTTAAAAGTAGTACCCCTAACTGGTTACACGCTTTTCTGCAGGTGGCGTTAGACTTAATTATATTAATGGATAAGAATTATTTTATTTTAAACCAACTTCAAAAAACCGGCCAAGTGCGTGTCGGGCCACGCGCAGTGTAGGGTTCCGTAGTTGCGAATGACAACTTTGAGTTCACACTATTCACACTCGCACCTTACAGTTTAACGACCAAAAACATCTAACAATGAAAATAGTATGAAATTTTACAGTTTATAAGTTGGTTGCCTATAACTTTTTAGTTTGTACTTACTACTCAGCTTTGATAGTTTTCCTTTCAACTTCAGTATATATGCTACTGCTGTAATTTTTTTCACGTATCTATATATAACCGTTTAGCAGATAGAGGGGGGGGGACACTTACCTCTAACAAAAATTCGCACTTTAAAACCAAATATTTCGAAAACGGAGCCCTTAATCAAAAAATGGTGTTCTCAACCTCACAATATTTTTGAAAGACCTATTTAACGATACCCCACACAATAGGTAAATAGAGAAAAAAAAATTACTCCCTCACTTTACTTGTATGGGAGCTACCCTAAAAAAAATTTTTTTTCAAGATTTTATTCTACCACTTTTTTGCCATGATTAATATACATACCCATACCAAATTACAGCTTTCTAGTACTTATAGTCTCTGCGTAAAACCGCGGACGGACAGACAGACAGACAGACAGACAGACAGACATGGCGAAACTATAAGGGTTCCTTGTTTACTACGGAACCCTAAAAAGGTCATCAATTTGACTCGTGTGTTTGTAATATTGATAGAAATGTACAGTTTTTATATAATTGTTAGTCTATCTATATCAGCCTTCTAAACATGAGTGCCAAATTTCATACATGTATGTCATTTTATTTTTAGGTCAGGTCTTTGTTAGTCTTCACTGAAGGGCCAACCCTCTCTATACTACCAGAGCCACATATTATTAGCCAGAGCAGTCGGAGGATTTGGACTACACTCTTCATGCTGGCCAGACAGGTTAGAGAGTGCGAGAGAGTCTCTTTTATTTTTATTTAATAGTATTGTGGAAAGAAATGGGAGAGACCTTTGCCCAGCAGTGGGACATAATAGGTTAGAAAAAAAAAAGTATTGTATGCTTTGTTATGTCGCCTTCTACGACTTCCACGGGGTGACTTGGAGTGGTCCTATTCTACTCTGCCGGGAATCACACGGCATTTATTTATCACCTAAACCAAAATAAAGATAAAATTGGAAAGCCATAGTAACGCAGACGATAGTGCTCTCATTTGGTATGCATAGTGTCATATACAGGGTGTAACGCAGCCACTCCAGCCGGATTGACATTGACGGGGTCGGCGAACTTGAAGGGTAGTGTCGGCAAAAATGTGATGATTTTTGTTGAAAGTTGAGTTTAAAAACTTGTAATGTAAAAGATTGCCGTAAACATCCAAGACCCAGGTCAATCTGAAAAAGGCCTTTTTTATTCTGGACCTGACCGGGGATCAAACCCGGGACCATCCGTGTCGCAGGCAGGCGTGTTGACCGCTGCGCCACGGAGCTCGTATTTGTTTATTTATAGCCTAAACCAAAATAAAGATAAAATTGGAAAGTCATAGTAACGCAGACGATAGTGCTCTCATTTGGTATGCATAGTGTCATATACAGGGTGTAACACTGGCACTCCAGCTGGATTGACATTGACGGGGTCGGCGAACTTGACGCGTAGAGTCGGCAAAAAAGTGATGATTCTTGTTGAAAGTTGAGTTTAAAAACTTGTGATGTAAAAGATTGCCGTGTGGTTTCCAGCGGAGTAATATAGGACCGCTTTAAGTCTTCCCGTGGATGTCGTAGAAGTTTAGGAAACACAAGCTAAACAAAGCTTATAGGTATAAATCAAAGAGATCAACCCATCTTGCCGGCGTGGAGAGTGAAGGCCAAATCTTCTGACTGCTCTGGCTAATATATGGCTGTCTAATATACGGTACAGAAAGGGTCGTGCTCCTGTAATGGAGACTCACAAAGACCTGATGATGATGATGATTGCACAAGACAAAGTTAATTGCACACAGAGTTAATGTGTGCTGTCAGTACCAATTACGCCATGCAAACTCTGGTGGCCAGCACCTACCCAATTCATCACTGTCTTTCGTTACATGATATTCGCCCCTTATAGGGCTATACCAGTCTAACATATTACTATTATATTATAGCATATGAAAACCTTCAGACTCCATAGTATTGCATTGTCACCCGACTTTACTCAACAAAATTTCGGCTCCAAAATTTTTGTAATAAAATAAAATAAATAAATAAATAAATATAGGGACATATCACACAAATTGAGCCAGCCCCACAGCAAGTTGTGAACTAGTGTCGCAGGATACTGACTCAACGATACTATATTTTCTAATATACATGGCGAAATTTTGATCGTTCCGGACCATTAAAGGGGTGATTCAGCCTGTCAATATAAACAACTTTTCCTATGGGACAAATGCTGTAAACTCGAAAAAAATTTCAACATTCCTATACAAAAATCGCCCGGGCGGCTGAACACTTTTGTATGAAAATGTCGAAATAAAATTTGAGTTTCCAGCATTGGTCCCATAGGAAAAATGATTCATATCGACGGGCTGAATCACCCCTTTAAGGGTCCAGAACGATCAAAATTTCGCCATGTATACTTATATAGATAAATATCCAAGACCCAGGTCATACTGAAAAAGATCGTTTTCCAGCATGACCTGACCGGGGATCGAATTCGGGACCCCCGTGTCGCAGGCTGGCATGTTGACCGCTGCGCCACGGAGCTCGACTGATGACGATTCCTGAGTATTAGCAATTTTCAGTCTTTAGTTTAAGTGAATACCTATTTCGGATAAGTTTTATAAACGCATCCGCAACAGGCTTCGTCAAAAACAATAATTAAAATACAAAAATTCATCCGTAACATGCTTTGTCGAGAATTATATTAATTAATCTACAACAAGTTTCGTCGAAAATTATTAAGAGGCTTACATCAGCGAAACTAGCGACACCCGTTAATTTAATTAAATAATTTTTGTTCTCCTTAATAAGAACAAATTTAAAAAATCTACGTAAGTACTTCATTAGTAAATTGCTTGTAGTATTTTTAGTAGAACTTTTCATCAATATTATCATTTCAGATTGAGAGAATTACTGATCACCGCCAAAAGTGGCCGCTTTTGGCGTTAATGAGTAGTCCTCTTGCTTTACCAAATGTAAAATAATGAAAAGCAATACAAAAAATACTAAACGTCATTTACTAGTGAAGTACTTATGTAGTTTTTTCAATTTGATCTTATTTAATAGTAAAATAATTAAAATCAGGGGCAGCGCTAGTTGGCTGGTGTAAGCGCCTTAATCAAAAAGTCTCTATTCTAATTCTAAGAATCTGGCGTTTCACACTCGTCTGACATTTCTAGATTGTGACATTTATCGACGGAGTTCTTGGCGGGAATTTTAGCGGACTACACGGTGTCTGTTTTAGATTGTTTCGCAAATTGATTCTAGTGGACTTTATAATGTGAAATTGGTGTTATTTTGTGTTATAAATGCCCATATTTATGAACAATGTGTAGAATAATGTTTTCTTATGTTTTCGCGATTGTTACACATTTAAATAAAATTATTTTAATACGGTTTTTATCGCGTTTATTACATTATTTATACACCTAACGTTTCGAGCACTTTACAGTGTTCGTGGTCGCAGGTAGACTAAGTTGACATTTGTCTAGTATTTTATAAGAACTGCAAAATCTACCGCCTAAAATATTTATTGATAACGTTCCGGATGTACGCAGTATTGGCTCACGGTGTCTGAAGGTCTTGCAGTCTTCTGCTGAGCTTGAGATTTGATTAAATTGATGACTGGATCCCAAGCTGGTGGTAACTGCCAACCATCCTCTCTATTGAAATTAGGATGTTTTTTAATTTCAATAGCCTCACGAAGCATTCTTGGAATGTATCTGTTTTCTTTTGCAAGGACTTGAGGATTATCAAAACGCATATAGTGGTTGGGTTTGTCTAAGGGCATGTTAGGTGTATAAATAATGTAATAAACGCGATAAAAACCGTATTTAAATAATTTTATTTAAATGTGTAGAATAACTAAAATAGACTGTCATTATGCGGCTGTAGTGAGATTTACATAGCGGGCTGGTGGTTGTCCGCCTTGCTGCGTCGTCAATGATGAAACCAGTGGATTCGCGAAGAGTTGTCGCCAGGGGCTCCGCAAAAACAACGAAATGAATTACACCATCATTTCGTTGACAACCAAGAAGAGGAACTCGCCAACTGGCGAAATAAATGAAGAAAGGCTCTAAAGGACTTGTATCCAGGGCCGTAAAATAATACAAAAAAAAAAAAACATTTATCGACGATACTCACCCCGCTTCGCACCCGGCCTAAACGTTCCCATAATGCAGGCTGCATTGCCTCGTTGAATCGCTAATTTGTTAAGGATTCAATATTGTGTTGCTAGATTTGACCCTCACAGACAAACTATCGGCGAAAATAAAATAAAAGCTTGTAAAAATAAAAGCTAGTGATATAAAAATCCTCATAATAAATAAAAATCCCACGCCATATGCTCCTAATACATAATTCAAATACTCAAGTAAGATATTCAGCAATCGCAATAAGTTTTTCTCAGAATCTTTCATAAAATCAAACGATGTTGCTCTCAACATTGAATTTTTGATGAGAGTGTTAACGGCCAGACATGTGACTTGAGTTTTATTAAGATTTTTCTTTTTCTTGAGAATTACAAAAGACAGATACATTTCACGTTTTGAATAAATAAAATTACTTTGCTTCTTACACGGGTGCCAGAAAATAATTCATTTTTTATTTTATTTTACATACGTATTTATTCATGGCGAAATTTTGATCGTTCTAGACCCTTAAAGGGGTGATTCAGCCCGTCGATATGAACAATTTTTCCTATGGGACCAATGCTTGAAACTCAAATTTTATTTCGACATTTTCACACAAAAGTGTTCAGCCGCCCGGGCAATTTGTATAGGAATGATGAATTTTTTTTCAAGTTTACAGCATTTGTCCCATAGGAAAAGTTGTTTATATTGACAGGCTGAATCACCCCTTTAATGGTCCGGAACGATCAAAATTTCGCCATGGATAAGCATGGTAATATTTAAGTAAGTATACAGGTTTACTTTAGACGCCTGCAATACCAAGGGTGATACTCACGCGTTGTTAAACTTGAAAAGATCATTTCACGTCCTTTTCAAAGAACACAGAAGTAGTTGAATTAGGTTGAATGACTGAGGTTTCATAAGACATATATTTCAATCTAATGTTAAAGTCTCTCAGGAAAGACATGGCAAGGCGCTCGTTCCACAACTATAGCGTACATACGTGGAAGAACTAGTTAACGTAATTTCAAAACGTTCTGTGCGCAGTAATTTAGGATCTAAGAAGTAGGGATGAATTCCCTGTCGTTGGCGTGAGGTGCGATTATAAAAAATGGTCATAGGCATCATATCAAAAAATTCTTCTGAGCATAAACGCACGATTCTTTTCTCTGCCTATATTACCCCGCTTTTATACGGGGGTTGAAACAGAATGATTTTGTCGACAGTATCTCGTCTGGCACATCAATGGCGCTATGGGCGCATACCAGCGCATAACGCGCATAATGCTCATTTTATCCGCGGATTACAAGCGTATCTCAATTTTTTTTTTGTTACCATTCTTTTTGTCATCATCATTAGGTCTTCTTTGATCTTCACTGCAGTAGAATGATCCTTTTTGTACTACCAGAGCTATATATTAGCCAGAGCTGTCAAAGGATTTAGACTACACTTTCCACGCTGGCCAGATGGGTTGGAGAGGTCTTTTTGATACGACGTCCACGGTAAGACTTGAAGTGGTCCTTTTCTCATCTATTGGAAACCACACGACTTACACTCTTTTAGTACGGAGGTCAAAACAGAATGATTTTGTTGACATTATCTCGTCTGGCACATCAATGGCGCTAAGGGCGCATACCGGCGCGTTTTATACACATTTCATTCGCGGTGGCGCACTTCACTATTCTTTACCTTTGATATAACTCCCTTTTTTGGGTAAGGTATCCCCTGTGATACCCATCTTTTAGAACGGTGGTTAAAACAGAATGATTTTGTCGACAGTATCTCGTCTGGCACATCAATGGCGCTAAGGGCGCATACCGGCGCGTTGTATGCTCATTTTATCCGCGGGGTGCATGCGGCGCACCTCACTTTTCTCCACCTGCGTGCGGCGCAAGTCTTAATCGCCTGGACCACATCTTCCACCTTCTTCTTTTTGAGTCGTGATGTCATCATCAGGTCTTTGTCAACGTCCACTGTAGGAGCACGACCCTCTCTGTACTTCTAGAGCCATATATTAGCCAGAGCGGTCAGAGGATTTGACTGAAAAAATCCACCTTACCGGGTTTTCCTGCCGTATAATACCTTCCATCAATAATTTATTCTCTTTCATTATCGTTTGAGCACCTTCCCAGTAGTATCCTCAGTCATGATAAATTGGCGCCCTGAGTCAGCAATCCGGCTTTCTCTTCTACCATCTGTAATAGATTTGGGTGCATAATACAACAACGGAAACATCATACAATTTAATAAATAATTCTGAAGTTGCTGTCAAAATTTGCAGTCAAAAATCAAATATCGTTCTACCTATCAGCTATTGGTTTTAAGGAGATGTGCTCTGCCCAAAAAAATTGAACAGATCAACGGGCTGAATCCCCCTGAATCAACGGGTTCAAAACGATCAAAATTTCAAAATAAATATGGAAAATCTTGTAACTTGCGCCACACGCCCGGTGCAAAGTAAGCATCGTATGAAAGGTTCCTAGCGGGATCTAGGATCGTCTATGACGTCACCCGCACTTTGTCTCGTGTTTTCAATGCAAAATGGTAAAATAGTGGCTTTGTGTGGTTAGCTGATAGTGGAATATTTTGTGTTCCACGGAGGTGAGGAAAATTTTAAAAGTATATTTTCTGACAGGGTATGATGAACAGCATAAACGAACTGAACTTTATTGCTTTTGTATACAATTTTTAGTGAGCTTTTGAATCATGTTTTTGGGAAGTCGTCTGAAGCTCGGTAATCAAATAAAAATAAATAAACAAATTATATAGACTAATCACACGTATTAAGTTATGAACTTGTGACGTAGGATATTAACTCAACAATACTATCCTAATCCTAACTAATATTATAAATGCAAAAGTGAGTTTGTTTATTTATTTGTTTGTTCAACGCCTTCACGCCGTATCTACTGAACCTTTACAGAGGCCGTGTTGCTCGAAGTACTGAACCGATCATCATGAAATTTTGCATACACATGGGTTAGGGTACTGAGAAGTACATAGGCTATTGATCACGCGGGCAAAGCCGCGGGTAACAGCTAATATTTTATAAAAGATACTTATATAGATAAACATCCAAGAAAAGATACGTTCGAAATATGGCACGGTTACAAATTTACACGACGTACTTATAGAAGGTTAATTAATCACTGTTGTATAAACATACGTGACCCTCTTCTATTTACACTAAAGATCTATCTTCGAGCAGCTTTTCTCTCAAACAAGACATTTTTAATAATTAAGTATGATAAATTTGCTCAATATGTATCACAATAACATGTATATTTTTCCCGCCATTTGCTCCAATACTTCCTTTCAAGGCCTCGCTGTATTAGGGTTGGCCAACCTACTATAAGCTGAATAGATATAAAATAAATCGTTATTCCTTAATATTAAAATATTTTAAAATTGTGATTACAATTTTAAAACACACACAGCCTTCGTGCTCCAGTTGTTAAGGTGTTCGCCTTGTTGACTCGGGGTTTGTGGGTTCGATTCCCACGGGAAGCATACTCTGTTACGTAGTTTCCAGTTTGGTTAGGACATTGCAGGCATGAATCACCTGATTCCGTGCTTCGGAAGGCACGTTAAGCCGTTGGTCCCGGCTGCCATCTGGTAGTCGTTAAAGAAACCACGTCAGAGGCTGAGAGGCGGTTCCGAAGAACTCTGACAACAGGGTGTGCATGGTCACCTGACCGTGTCATCTACACGAAATGATGATGATGACTATCTAAATGACAGATAAAAGTAAAGGAGAAGAAAAAATAACTTATAAATGTGACTTGTCATTTCAGAATTCGTCATTGTAGGAAATTCATTATTTTGTAATGGACGTTTTGGGATGTTGTCGTTTTAGTAAGTTGTTCTCAGGCTGAGGGCCAAAATTTACCTTCTTTTTCCCGTTGAGAAGGTGCTAGAGTGTCGAAAACTTTTTTGTACGACACACAGATTTGCTATCGGAATATACTATCATCAATATGAATAATAAATAATAAATATATACGGACAAATCACACAGATTGAGCTAGCCCCAAAGTAAGTTCTTAAATAAGACTTGTGTTATGGGATACTAACTCAACGATACTATACTATATTTTATAACAAATACATATATAGATAAACATCCAAGACCCAGGTCAATCTGAAAAAGATCATTTTTCATCTTGACCTGACCGGGGATCGAACCCGGGACCATCCGTGTCACAGGCCGGCGGTGTTGACCGCTGCGCCACGGAGCTCGCCCGTGATGATAAAATAATTCAACATATGGATCTTTTCCAAACATCGGCAACCCTAGCGCTCTCTTATATGACAAATATGATAGATAGGATCATCCGACAATCTATCACGGTATATTGCTGTCGTCGCGAGCCATTTGTTACGGCTAATATGAGTGAACTGTACGAGTGGTGCAAATCATTCTACTTGCGTAGAACGTGAAAATTTACCCACGATATTCTCATAAGGCGTGTGGTTCCCGGCAGAGAAGAATAGGACCACTCCAAATCTTCCCGTGGATGTCGTAAAAGGCGACTTAGGAAACTCAAGCTAAACAAAGCTTATAAACATAATTATTAATATTAACAGGACTAAGCACGAACCACCACAAGATGACACCGCCGTATTCCAGTCTCGCTGCGACCACGATGGATGCAACTCCATAGAAACGTCAGCGAAAATAAATAAGTAAAAAGGTTCGTGCTAAGTCCTGTTAATATTAATAATTATGTGTTTGAAGCGCGAAAGTTTAAAAAAGAATACAGCTTATAAACATCAAAGAGACCTCTCCAACCCGTCTGGCCGGCGTGGAGAGTGTAGGCCGAGTCCTCTGACTGCTCTAGCAGTACAGAGAGGGTGCTCCTGCAGTGGAGACTAATAAAGACCTGATGATGATGATGATGATGATGATTCTCATAAGGCGCTGTGGTATCAGACGATACGAGACACTAGCGCCACCCAGCAATTAATTCTTTTACTCCTATTTCAAATCAAATTTAAAAATTCTAATAGCTGTTTGGCTTAGTAAAATTACTTGTAGTATTCTTTTTATTACTTTTCATAGATATTATAATTTAAGTTTAAGAAAACGAATTATTTCGTTTTATACTTCGAATTATCGTTCTCTTAATTACCCAAATTAAAAGTAGTGAAAACTTGTACCAAGGATACTACAAGTAGTTTACTAGGGCATTCAGCTATTAGATTTTTTAAATTTGACATGATTTAGGACTTATCGAATTAATTGCTGGGTGGCTAGTGTCTCTATCGTCTGATACCACAGCGCCTTAAAGGGGTGTCTCGGGTGTCTCAGACCGTCAATTATAGGATCACTGCAAATTCATTTTTTTTAATTTCCCGTACTTATTGCCCGGGTGGTTGAACACTTTTGTAGGAAAATGTCCTTCTTAATGGGAGAACCTTCTTTTTGTGGTAGTCGAGCACCACAGTCCCGGATCAAGTTAAATCAAATACAACACTTGTAAGGTGATGCAAGCTCTAATGCGTATAAGGAATTGGATATGCTGGAGAAATTTGAAGTCTAGGTTCGACTGGCATTAGTCGTACAAATACTAAGACGCAGTTCGATTCTGCCCGAGGCAAACTTCTTCCATATATTGTAACTTAATCTTATGAGAATCCTATATGGAGTTTGTGGTGGGAATGCAAGGGGTGCAGTTGGGGTTTGCCTTAGACGATTTTGCAAATAGATTTTAGTGGACTTTATAATATGAAATTGGTGTAGTTTGGTGTTATAAATGCTCGTGCTCATGAACAATTTGTGAAATAGTTAAAGTAGACTGTTATATGGACTCGTATAGATTTGTCACTAGAAGCTCCCACGAGGCATCAAAGAACATACGCCATCTTTGATGCTACTTGTTAAAACTTTACCGTACAACACCGATACCTAATATCTCTATTTACTGGACATTGGCAGAATCACTAAAATCTCGGTGGAAGCCATATTAAAAAACAGAAGAAGAAGAAGAGAATCCTATATCAGAATACCATAATGAAAAGAAGTACACATAGAGAAGAGAAAATATTAAAAATCACACTTTCGCTTCCGCCAAAGTAGTGGGTGTAAATTATATTTATGATTGCTATAAAAGTAGCCGCTCGCACTAGGTCGTAAACGTGTCTGAAACACTTGCAAATGTTTTATGTACTATTTGTTCTGACACCTAAGAAGTAATTTTTGGCTCACTTACTTGTATTCTATGTGTATTTAAAATAATTTTACGTGATAAATGCAACAAATTATATAATTAAAACAAAAATATTTCCCTTTGTTTCTTTAATTGATTCCGCTCTTTCTTATATGGTCAGCATAGTTAATTCTTTACTATTTTGTTCTACTGCCTACCATCGCCCTTTTAATTTTATTTTTCACTTTAGCTTGTTACTCTTTTTTTTTTCATTTTTGACAAATCACACAGATTGAGCTAGCCCCAAAGTAAGTTCGAAACTTGTGTTATGGGATACTAACTCAACGAAACTATATTTTATAATAGATACATATATATAGATAAACATCATTCATACTCTCCTTGACGCAATTCATCAATTTTTCTTTGATCATCCTTTTGGGTTCAATTCACTTTCAAATCGAATGCTTTCCTTGTGATATTTACTTATTATCTCCTCATCACATGCCTCAACTCAGTCTATGACCATGGAACTTCTTTGTTTTTAGAGTGACTTTCATTTCGTATTTTATTCATTCTTGCCACTCCACATACCCATCCCAATATTAGAATTTCTGACATACAAGTTCCTTTTTTCCATTTCTTTGTGGCTGATCATCATTTCGTGTAGGTGACACGGTCAGTCGACCATGCACACCCTGGTGTCAGAGTTCTTCGGGACCGCCTCTCGGCCTCTAACGACTACCAGATGGCAGCCGGGACCAACGGCTTAACGTGCCTTCCGAAGCACGGAATCATCATTCTTATCAGACAATCAGGTGATTCATGCCTGCAATGTCCTAACCAAACTGGAAACAACTTAACAAAGTATGCTTCCCGTGGGAATCGAACCCACGACCCCCGGGTCAACAAGGCAAACGCCTTAACCACTGGACCACGGAGGCAGTTCTTTGTGGCTCAATGGTATCAAGCTTCCGCTGGATGTAGTGGGTGTAAATTATATTTATGATTGCTATAAAAGTAGCCGCTTGCACAAGCTCGTAAACGTGTCTGAAACACTCGCACATGTTTTATGTACTGTTTGTTCTACCTGGACACCTAAATATAGTATTTACTCCTCCTACTTTGAACACTTACACTTTAACAAGTTACAAAAAAACAAGTTACAAAGTTTATAATAATATGTGCTTAAAATACAAATTGGAGGAGACTGGAGTCTGTAGAAGGCAGGGCCTGATACAGTAGACTTTGACGTAAACTATTTACTACATAGTGTTATAAACTGTCTACTAGTGGAATTCAACTATTTAACAAGTAACCTCTTCTTTGTATTGATTTACTTTCTTTATTAAATGTCAGCTCATTAATGAATCAGTTTCAGGGTTTTACTAATAAGCAAAATGCAAACGATATCAGGAATTTGATAATATATAATTTTGTGCAACTAGTGTAAATGCAGAACGATATATTTTTATTACAGTTCCGTACCCAAAGGGTAAACACGGGACCCTATTCACGAGACTTAGTTTGTTTTTTGTTTTTTTTTTTTCGTGTGTGTAAGTGGCTAACACTGGTGTCAGATTTTTCAAGCTGCCTAAAGGCATCTGACATAGCTTAACGACTGACATCTACGATGACAGCCGGGACCAACGGCTTAACATGCCTTCCGAAGCACGGAGGAGCTCGAGATATTTTTATGCCACTTGCGGTCACCCATCCAAGTAGGGACTGCACCAGGGGTTGCTTAACATACGTAAGCGCTCATAGAGCTCACACCCACTGGACCATAGGGCTCCTCAAGACGAGACTTAGTAATAATATGCAAATCGTACAAGTCAAAATGTAACTACTGGAAAATCGTCTCAGCTGTCTCATAATGGGACAACTCAATGCTAAACGTGGCCCTTCGGTTTTTTAGACCAGGGCTCCGTCTACCCTGCAAGGAAAAATGACGTGATAGCATGTATGTATGTACTCAAAGGGACTAGTGGGATAAACAGAAAATCTCCATGCTTTATAAGCAATAAAAAGCACACAAATCGAGACATGTATACTTAAATCACATTTCCGTTCTACCAGTTGTAGTGAGTATATTTATGATAGACAGGGGACTCTCGCTCTGGCTCGTTCCTGGTGCAAAGGTTGGCCATAGCCATCCAGCGTGGCAATGCTGCTAGCATTTTGGGCACCTTTGCACCAGAGACGCTAAGGGGCAGTTTGTAAGATAGGGACTTTTTTTTTGTATGTAAGTATTTATGTTTTTATTTTGACATTATTATTCTAATTTTGACTTGTATTTTTAATTTTGTGACTATAGATTATAAGTACCTATTTTGTAAAAAAAATTGACAATAAAGATTATATTACAAAAAAAAAAGAAAAAAAAAAGAAAAAAAAAAAAGAAAAAAAATTTTTTATGATAGTACTGTATATTTATGATTGCCAAAAAAGTAGCCATTCTCTCCTCGTAAACTTGTCTAAAACACTAGTACGGGTGTTTTATGAACCGCTTGTACTACCTGGACACATTGTGCTTCGCTATCTTTATATTTTGTCTACTTTTAGTCTACTATACAGTGCATTTTAGCTGTTATTATTATATTGAACAAACAGGTTTCAGTCAAGGGATTGGTGACAGTTGCAGATTTATCAGTAGGTAGGCCTTTTTAGGGAGAGTGTCAAGAACCCACTGAGGCCGTCGTCAGATGATCACTGAGTGATCAACGGTGGCGGCGTAAGAAACTTATTAACTAAAAAAAGTAAACCACCTGAAAGTGAAAAATCAATCATTCCTTGTTTTCAAAAATAGGGTTGTTTTTATAATTTTAAAAAATAGGGTTGTTTTTTTTTTAGTTTCAAAATTTATATAGCACCAACATCAGGGTTCGACCTTTTACCCTTTTCAATAAAAAAAGTATACAAATCGAAATACGATGCAGCCAGCAACTCATCATTATTTTATAATGTTCACTACGGGACTTACCGCGATTATTTTTGTCAGTTAGTCTGTGAAAATGGCAGCTGCAATGTTGTCAAAATATCAGACAGAACTCAAAAATAATCGCGGTAAGTCCCGTAGTGAACATAATAGTGATTGTGACCGCGAAAGCTTAAAATCATCATTATTTTGATTCCGCTTACCATCTTAACCTACTGACACGCTAACTAGCTTTTGGGTTTTATGACCCTGCAGTCGAGGTACTATAAAGAACGGAGCCTTGAAGTCGTCTTTTTTCATCATCATCCCGGTTGCTTCCTTAGCTGGAGTGCTTCGGAGCCTGGGTTCCGCTTTCCAGCTTTTTCCTCTCCACTTATTTCACTTCAGTCGTCTCTTATAAAGGTATTTAAAATGAAATCAACATAACACAATCTCCGCCCTCAACAATTTATAACAGCTCTCCTAATTCAATAAATTGTAGTAAATCACCCTTATCGGCTACTACCAACTACCCCTACATTAGGCCAGTGCGTTATTAGGGTGTTTCACTATCACGCGGGTTACATACTGTATATAACCTCGGTTTCGTTAATGGGATGAACATGATACGATTAAGAACAGAAACCCTTTGTGTCCCTGGGGGGTTGGTGTGAACGATGAGATGTCGCGATTTTAAAACAAAAAACAATAAATAAATATGTATGGATATTTTATTCTAAACCGCTTATGCGTACCGCTTCTACCTGTATTCTGGACAGCACAAATTACGAAGTGTAAACTAGTTAATATCGTCTTAGTCCAAGTTCAGCGAGAAGCGGTTCTTGTGTATTAAACCACTCATGAGTCCCGCTTCCGCCTGTTCCCTAGCCAGCACACGTTACCAAGTGTGAACAAGTAAATATCGCTATAGTTAGACAAGGATCGGATCTTGAGTATAAACAATGGTTGCTTCTGAAACGCTAGTAGTTGTGGCTTTGAACAGCATTTATTTCTTCTTGAATGTCAGCAATCAGCCTGGTACATTCCTGTCTGTTCTGGCTTGTAACAATTATTTAAAGACATATTTTTTGATAAATACATTTCGAATGTGTTTTGACGTGAAAAAGCGCCTGCAAAGGCCTATTTCTGCACAAACGTTTGATTATTTAATTTTATTAAACCGTTCATGCGTTCCGCTTCTGCCTGTGCCCTGGACAGCACAAATTACGAAGTGTGAACTAGTTAATGTCGTCTTAGTTTAAGTTGAGCGAGGAGCGGTTCTTGCTAATTACTTGTTTTTGCCGTTTTCCTAAGTATTCCGAACAAAACGAAAACTCTGGGGAAAAACAGCGCCCCAGTAATTGGATTTCGCAAAGCTTTTGTTTGTTTATTTATTCCGAGAGGAATCAGGAGTCGGAGTTTATGAAAGAAGCTGTTGTAAGGCTGTGTGACTTAGTTTTGGAGGAATCACGAATAAATGTGTTCATTGGTTCACATCATACAGGAAATCAGGATCTCTGTACAAAAACGGACTAAGCTCAGAACATAAGATCATTGTGTATGTGATGTTAAATATGTATAAATATCTATAGGGACAACTCACACTGATTGATGAACTTCGCTATGACAATGAACATTTTACATAACTAAAAGGTTATAGATATTTTTGGTATTTGGAAAGTAGTTGGCATTTACATTCATAAACGTGAAGAGGTATGTAATAAAGTAAATCAGCTGATCCCTTTTTAGGGTTCCGTAGTAAACAAGGAACCCTTATAGTTTCGCCATGTCTGTCTGTCTGTCCGTCTGTCCGTCCGCGGTTTTACTCAGAGACTATAAGAACTAGAAAGCTGTTATTTGGTATGGGTATGTATATTAATTATGGCAAAAAAGTGATATAAAAGAATCTTGAAAAATATTTTTTTTAAGGTAGCTCCCATACAAGTAAAGTGGGGGAGTAATTTTTTTTCTCTATTAACCCATCGTGTGGGGTATCGTTAAATAGGTCTTTAAAAAATATTGTGAGGTTTTGAACACCATTTTTCGATTTAAAGATCCGTTTCCGAAATATTTGGTTTTAATGTTCTAATTTTTGTTAGAGGAAAGTGTTCCCCACACTCTATCTGCTAAACGGTTATACATGGATACGTGAAAAAAATTACAGCAGTAGTATATATACTGAAGTTGAAAGGAAAACTATCAGAGCTGAGTACTAAGTACAAACTAAAAAGTTATAGGCAACCAATTTATAAAATGTATCGAAAATGTAAAATTTCATACAATTTTCATTGTTGGATTATTTAGGTCGTTAAACTGTGGGGTGCGAGTGTGAACAGTGTGAACTCAAAGTTGTTATTCGCAACTACGGAACCCTACACTGCGCGTGGCCCGACACGCACTTGGCCGGTGTTTTTACTATAGGCATGCAATCCCTCATATTTTTACTAGCATATGTTTTTAATTATCATTCATGGTAGTCGGTAAGCTAAGTTAAGTGCCTTTGGATGAATAATCTGACACCAGTGTTGGCCACTTACACAAACGTCAAATAAACTAACATATAAAATAGTTTTTCGTAAACTTTTGTGTGTATAATACATGTCCAAGCGCAACCGGGGTGCGTTCGTAGTAGGTATACCTACACGTACACACAATTAATATCCTTTACTTCTCCTAACCTGTGTTATCATAGCTTGAAGTCATGTGATATCATTATTAAAAGCCCAATGACCTAGTGGGCGTGAGCTTTATAAGCGCTTTCGTATGTTAAGCAACTCCAGGCGCAGTCCCCACTTAGACGGGTGACCTCAAGTGGCATAAAAATATCTCCAACTCCTCCGTGCTTCGTAAGGCACGTTAAGCCAACGTCCCGGCTGTCATCATTGATGGCAGTCGTTAAGCCATGTCAGATGCCTTTAGGTAGCGTGGAAAATCTGACACCAGTGTTGGCCACTTACACACACGACAAAAAAAATACTTGAAGATCTTTAATTAAGGTGATAAAGTGGTATGAGTCCTTGATATGAGCATCAGTGTGCCCACGAAGTGGTGATAATATCTTCCCTAAGTGTTGTGCCAGTTTGTAAGTTGGTGAATCAATCTGGCTCACAATGGGGCGTAATGTGCAATCTTTTTAGTGTATTTTTGACAAGCCGTATAATTTTGGCGGTTTAACATAGGAAGGTACGAGTGACCTGATATCGTTTTAGTTTTTCAAAATAAATATTAATTCTTCTAACCTAGTTTGGTGTCAATCTTGTTAGTAGCACCAAAAAACTTAGGTAAACAAAACAATGTAATGAACGTGATAAAACCGTATTGAAAGTATTTCTATTTTAATGTGTACTATGTGTATTAGGTAAGAAGTACTTTTTAATTGTTAAAAAGAAATTTATTGTACCATCGACGCATACTTTAGAATTTATAATAATCGTTTAAAGTTGCTGTAGTTGTGGTTCTGTGTTTAAAGCACAGAATAATGTTTAAAGTATCGATTGAGCCTGACTTTTCATATATTTTGTGTCAGAGTGTAGATTGTAGACAGTCGTCTGGATCGTTGGATGTCTAGGACACTATAAAAATTATATCCGTGCTTTGTTTTACTTGGGGATATCCAACAATCGGTCTTGTTGTGCTTTTATTTTAAAAAGATTTTGGCAACCGTCGATGTTTGCGGACTAACAATATATTTATTCTGAAGACGATACCGAGCCATAATCTAAAGATTTTAGTATTCGAGACAAGAGTAATCAAAGAGCTTGTAAAGGAACGGAGTTCAAAACTCAATTACACTTTGAATTCAGTCATTAATGGAGATACATCTATTCGTGTCTAATGTATTGCGGCGTCCCTCTCGTCATTTACTGTGAGGTTTTTTAAAAACCGGCCAAGTGCGTGTCGGGCCACGCGCAGTGTAGCGTTCCGTAGTTGCGAATGACTACTTTGAGTTCACACTGTTCACATTCGCACCTCATAGTTTAACGACCAAAAACACCTAACAATGAAACTTATACTAATATTATTTATTTATTATATATATATTTGTATGAAATTTTACATTTTCGAGTACATTCTATAAGTTGATTGGCTATAACTTTAGAAAAATGGTGTTCTCAACCTTAAAATATTTTTTTAAGACCTATTTAACAATATCCAACACGATGGGTTTGTATAGAAAAAAAAATTACTCCCTCTTTATTTGTCCCCAAAAAAAAATATTTTTTCAAGATTTTTTTCTACCTCTTTTTTATCATGATTAATATACATACCTATATTAAATTACAGCTTTCTAGTACTTATAGTCTGTGAGTAAAACTGCGGACGGACAGACAGACAGACATGGCGAATCTATAAGGGTTCCTACTCACAATAAACAGTGAACTTGTGTCTTAGGATACCGTCTCAACGATTCTATATTTTATAATGGAAACCTTTGATAATTATACTCTCTAGATTCCGTGATGCCTTTATTTCAACAAATTAAAAATCTGGCAAACTTTTTAATGCTTGTGTGCGTGACAGCTAGGTATTTGCATCACAGTCTAAAAATTAACACAATTTGCTTTAAGTCTAATATAATTTATATATTCGATATACGTAGATAGACAGTAGATATCTGATATAAAATATTATATCGTTGAGTATGACAGTTGTATCCTACAAGATAAAGTTCAAAACTCCCTATCAACTAAGTTCTATCTGCGTTTCTTCCTTCCATATTTATATATCTTGCTATCTCCATAGAACAAAAGCTCCTTGGCCTAAACAAAATGGGGTCACCCAAAATCAATGACACCACACTAAAAGATAGGAAGCCCAGGTCAGGGAGTGGTGCCAACACATAAATAGAAGCAAGTTCAGTCATATTTTGACAAACCCCTGAATTTATCGGCGCTGAGCTTGGAAGTTACATGTCGCAGTTAAAGGCGCTCTTCTAGTGTGTAATAAGATATGGAGAGATATTCTTGGACGAGCTCCGTGGCGTAGCGGTCAACACGCCGGCCTGTGACACGGATGGTCCCGGGTTCGATCCCCGGTCAGGTCAAAGATGAAAAACTATCTTTTTCAGATTGACCTGGGTCTTGGATGTTTATCATTATATGTATTTGTTATAAAATAAAGTATCGTTGAGTTAGTATCCCATAACACAAGTCTTATTAAGAACTTACTTTGGAGCTAGCTCAATCTGTGTGATATGTCCGTATATATTTATTTATTATTTATACTTCTTGGGTAACTTGTAGAACAGAAACAACCCCACAGGACTGGATAATTAATATACCCCTGAATTTATCGGCGCTGAGCTAAGAAGTTTCAGGCGCTTTTCTTGTGTGATATGATATGGAGAGATATTCATGAATTACTTGTAAAACACCAAATATACTGGATAGCTGACATCATAAACAATAAAATTCATACGGGGCTGGACCGCTGCTAGATACTAGAAAAAAGGCACTGTGTCGTCGTCATTTTAGACTTTTATTATAACCAATATTCTTCAGTCAGAAGCCCATTTTCAAGGCGAGTGCGGGAAGCTATAATCGAAAATCCCGATAAATAGCACATGAGTGACCTATTGTTATATATAATGCCTTTGTCTCACGTTAGTTTTAATAATATAACTCTTAGTTTGTTTCATCCTAAGATATTTATGAGATTCTAAGCTATTCGTAGCCTATCTTTACCTGGACAACCTACCTAGTAGTCTCCTCTAAGACGGCCGCAAGTTGCAACAATAAGGCGGCAGTTGGCGGCATGCCATTCGATTCCCCGAGATTAGAATGTTAATGTGTGTAGTTTGTCATGTACACACATCATTTTCGGGGTGAATGCTACGAGTATTTCTATGAAATTGAATAACAAGTTTAGAATGTAAAAAATAAAGGGTTAACTAAAACTACTACATATTTACAAATAAAACAGGCCTGGCAGCTCGTTGCCCCGTGGTAGCGTGCCCAGAAGGCTGGCAGCATTGCCACGCTGTATGTATGGTAATGCTAATCTTTTGGCAAAAATATAAGCTAGCCCTCTGGTCACGAGACACCTCTATTAATTTTTTGGCGATGGCATTGAATAATTTATGTGCCGAGGGTCTCCACGGCCCTAGAGTTTCAACCCCAAACGGTTCAAATATATAATTGTTACCAATACATTCATATTTGCGCCGTTTGAGATTTTTCGCCGCCGCCGCTGCTGTGCCGGCTTTTGATCCTGTGACCGGGAGGTGAGACGGCGCCAGAGTATCGACACATGTAGCTTCCCACGAGTATTTAATAATAAAGTTTTATTAAAACTCAAAAACCCGTCGGGATAGGTTAATAATTATCACGAGTAAAGCAGCAAATATCCTCCCCTCGGACCTCCGCCAGGAGCAGACGTGTGTAGTAACCGTACAATATTTTAATTAAGGAGTAATAAATTAAAATTTAACAAAATAAATCGTGGTACAATAATAGGAGTGCATAAAATAGAAGAAGCTTCAAAGAAATCCTGCGTCATCAAGCAACCGCTGTGATCCTGGTACTTTCCGCCACTTGTAAGGTACTGTGACAACAAATCAGCGTACGCGCACTGGCAGACATATTTGTTTTTGCACACAAGGAATAGACAACAGCCCCTCCCCTTGATGCAAGTCCCGCCCACAGACAAATAGGCGCCAGCGCAGCGTAGCCATATTTGCCTACGTGCTTAACTCCGCCCATTGACGACATCGGGCATGCTGTGTAGGTAGAGTGGCGGACATATTTTGTCTAGTTGCTTACCACGCCTCCTCGCATTCCAACGCTATCGCTAGAGACCTGCTATTGTTACATATTATTTAAGGGGCATCGCTCTCTGCTGTTTTACACCTATTATATTTAAAATATGGATAACCTTGATAATGCACAAACTGACTCACAACAACATCAATCTGAACTCTCCACCCCGCCAAACTTTCCTGTAAAGCGTAAAAGAGATGTCATAATAGAAGACAGATTTGAAGCCTTTAAAGAAGAAATAAAAGATCTGATTAAAATGATGTTTCATAAGCAAGACCTTGAATTTAAAGAAGAAATAAAAACTAAACCCTACTTTGAGTGATTTAAAAAATTCATATACGAATATTGAAACCACCATGGCTTTTCTGGCCGCGAAAAATGAAGACTTACAAAAAGAAATAGACGTTTTAAAATCTGAATGTAAGAAAGATAAAGAGCATATAACAATTTTGGAGCAACGGCTGGAGGATACGCAACGAGAAAGTCGGAAGGCTAATCTTGAGATCAAAAATGTCCCAAAACTACCAGAGGAGACCTCACAAAAACTTAAAGAAATGGTTATGACTTTATCAAAAACTGTGGGATGCAAACTCGAGGAAAGAGATATTAAGGATATATATAGGGTCAAGGTCAAAAAAGACACAAAAGGCGACTCCCCAATTGTCATTGAGACCTCTTCATCTCTACTTAAGGCAGACTTCTTACAGAAATGTAAGCGGTATAACAAAACCCAAAAGCAAAAACTTTGTGCCAAACATCTTGGCCTTAAGAAGAAGGAAGATACCCCCGTTTTCGTTGCGGAGCAGCTGACGAGCAAGGCAGCGCGACTGTATTTCCTTGCGCGTGAGCTTACCAAAAAAAAGTCATTCAAGTTTTGCTGGACTGCGTATGGCCGAATATACCTAAGAGAACATGATACTTCACCTATTATCACCATCAGGACCGAAGCCCAAATTAATCATCTACTACAGAGAGCATGACTATCTTCCGAGCCGTATTGGAGGCTCCTATTGGAGGTACAACACTCCCATATGACATACTATATTTCATATAGATCAGCTTCTTTTGTTTCTTTATTTTGTTTTATAATTGGCCACTATAACCATATGGAATGCTACGAATACTTAAAAATTATATCTAATATATTTAAAAACCAATTTATTCAAGCGTTAAAATTTAAAACTGTATCTTTGTCTCTACATAATTCCAATAATTATATAAGCGTGCTAAACAAACTCAGCCCTTATTTTGTAAATGGTTATGGATAGTTCTCTCTCAAATATTCAAGCAATAGATGACATTCAGTTTTCACAGGCTAAAATAAGCTCCTTCAAAGAGTTCTCGAAGACATCTCATGCCATAATAACCAATTCCGATTGTACAGTTATTTCGCAAAACATAAGAAGTATATATCACAATTTCGACAGTTTATGTGTGTCACTTTCTAATTTTGAGTTTGGACCTGACATTATTGCACTGACTGAGTGTGGAATTGACTTGAATAAAGCTACGCCTTATTTAAATAACTACAGTTCCTTCTCTACTTTACATAATTTGAACAAATGCGATGGGGTAGTAGTTTACGTTAAAAACATACTTAAAAGTAGTGCGAAAGAAATCCAATTAATTCATGCTTCGTGCATGCAAATTACTCTACCTTTATACACGGTACTTTGTATATACCGCTCTCCCTCCAACTCAAATGCTGAGAGTTTTATAAATTCATTATCTGATCACCTTGCATCTATGAAGACACGTCAAAATATCATAATAACTGGTGACATTAATATTAACATTATTCAATCAAACAATGAAAAATCACACGAACGAAAAAATAGATTATCATATTTGAACATGCTGGCAACACACGGTTTTCTACCGTGTCATAATTTGCCAACAAGAAAGGATAATTGCTTGGATCACTTCTTTGTTAAATTAAATTATAACAACCACACACCATCTGTCACAGTTTTTGACACAACTATTACTGATCATAGCATGATATTTCTTAAATTAAGCAGTATATCAGAGTTGTCAAACAAAACTTGTAAACACAAGACAATAATCAATTATGATAATGCACTTGTGACATTAAAAGAGAGTGACTTGGATATTTTTTATAGAGAAGATGATCCTACAGCTATGATAAATAATCTTATCCAACTTTTACAGACTTGCCTAATAAAAAATACTATTACAAAACGTATTTCCTCTAAAGAAAAAATCATAAAACCTTGGATCACACCCGGAATCTTGAGATGCATTCGTAACCGGAATAACATGCAACTGAAGCTTCGGACAGACCCTCATAACGAAATACTTAGAATAACCTACAGACGGTACCGTAATCACTGTAATGGCCTTATTAAAAAACTAAAAAGAAAATATGACAGGGAACTTTTGAATAAAGCGAATAATAACCCTAGAACCCTGTGGAAATCGATAAATGAAATAACAAATAGAAATAAAAATAAAACTGATAGTCTCGACCTCTTAGATTTGCAAGCCTCTCCTCAAGTTTCTGTTGACTATATCAACAATTACTTTTCTAATATTGGTAAAACACTGGCTGAAGAAGTTTCATTAAATAGTTTACACCTGAATGATCTAAATGAAAATGCACATCATCCCTCTGAATCCTCATTCGTTCTTTTTGACACTGACCCAGATGAAGTATATAATACACTTATGAGCCTAAAAACGGATAGCGCATCTGGCTGCGACAATGTACCTACACGGTTCTTGAAACTAGCGGGTAGAATTGTGGCACCCATTATTGCTCACCTTGCTAACCTATGTTTTAGAAAAGGCATTTTTCCTGCTGCACTAAAAAAAGCAGTGATCATACCTGTGTATAAGGGTGGTGACAGAGCTGATCTGACAAACTTTAGACCTATTTCTATTTTACCTCCCATATCCAAAATTATAGAGAAACTAATTAATAAAAGGCTCATCAGTTATTTAAATAAATTTGGTCTTCTTTCTAAATTTCAATATGGTTTCCGTCAGAACATGTCTACTGAAGATGCAATCACAACACTTACGACTTACATAACTGAACAAGTTGATAAGGGGAAAAAATGCGTAACGGTATTCTTAGATTTGAAAAAAGCTTTTGACACGGTCTCTGTTACCATTCTCATACAAAGATTAGAATTTATTGGAATTAGAGGAAACGCTTTGGCACTGTTAGCTGACTATCTAAGTGAGCGCAAACAGGTGGTCAAAATTGATCAATATGTGAGTGAAGAATGTTACGTTTCGTATGGAGTACCACAAGGGAGTGTCCTGGGGCCAACCTTGTTTCTGATATATATTAACAATTTATGTAACATAAATATCAACTCAGGACGAATTCTCTCATATGCAGACGATACTGCTATTGTCTTCTCTGAAGATAGCTGGGAATCTGTGCAGAAGGTCTCCGAGGAAGGTTTAGCTAAGGTTGCGGCTTGGCTAAAATCAAATCTCTTAACACTTAACTTAGAAAAAACCAACTACATAGCATTCACCAACTACATCTCCACTCAGCCCAATCATAATTTCAAGATAAGAATTCATAGTTGCGACAAACGTGATGATACTTGTACATGCTATGCACTTAAAAAAGTCATAAATACTAAATACCTAGGCATCATAATTGACCAACGCTTGTCCTGGCATGCACATATTGAAACTACTATGGATCGAATACGAAAATTAATATGGATTTTTAAAAAACTGAGACATGTTGCTGACTCGAAACTACTTACTAATATCTACATTTCACTGGCTCAGTCTGTCCTTATTTACTGTATACCTATCTGGGGTGGTGCTACTAAAATAAAGTTTCTTGAGCTTGAAAGGGCACAAAGAGCATTGCTGAAAGTGATGAAATTTAAACCGTATAGATTCCCTACTCAAGACCTGCTGAAACTATGTGATATTCTCTCAGCCAGACAGCTGTATATACTGAATACGGTCTTGAAACTTCATAAAAGCCTCCCGTTTGACCCATCAATGTTATCTCGAAGGCGAAAACATGTTGTTGCACCCACAACTTCTTATAAAACTAAATATGCCGCAAGGCAGTATATGAATCGGTCAGCACAGTTGTACAACAACATAAATAAATTAATAAATATTTTCCCTCTCAACAAGTATGCTTGTAAAACCTCCCTGGCTGCACTGCTAAAGACTTGGAGTTATGATGAGACAGAAGAATTTTTAAATAAGTAAAGTGAGTGTATAGCTAAGTTTGTGGCATTCTATTTCCTATTTATTTTTGTTTTTTATTAGAATTTGAATATAATTTTTATGGAATTTTTATTGTTCATTTAATCTTTTTTTTTTTCTTCTATATTTTATAAATAAATTTGTATATTTTAATGATAATTAATTTTATTTTCAATTGTAAAATTAGATGCATAATATAATCAATTTACTCAATTTGTAATAAACTTAGTATGTAAGTATGAGATAGTTCAATACCCTTTTTGTTTGTCAACCTACATAGATAAATTTTTAAATGTACTTAAACGTTGCTATGAGAGCGAGAATTTCTAACACAAGAATCACGTTCTTACTAGAAATTCTCAATCGCAAAACAGAATTGTAAAAACAAACCAGATAATGAATAAACCATTTTTAATTTTTAATAAAAAAAAAAAATATGTCGATTTAAACATAAAACAGATCGATGTCAGTACGAAGTTGGAAATAAAATAAAGTGAGCCTCGTTTGAAAATATTAATACGTCCATGTTAAAACTTTACGAGAACAAATCGTTGGCAAACTAATATTAGTCTGAACAGCATTCGTTAAAAGTTGTGTTCTGGAAGTTTTATGTGTGCAATTTTGTCATGTCAAAGTTTTAGTTGCCAATGTCGCGTTTTTACTGAAATTTAAATAGTAATTGGGTATGCTAAAGACGTGTCGACTTGTTGCTAGCAACATATTGCTATTTCATTCCGTTTTATTCCTATACGTTCACTAAACGTGGATTTTTTCTAGGGCGGAAAACTAGGAAGCGTGTCGCCATGGTAAGTTTTCACCGCTATCCATGGATAACTGCAACACCAGGGGTGTTTTATTTCTTTTATTACATAGGGCGGCAAACGAGCAAGCGGGTCACTTGATGGTAAGAGATCACTGCTGCCCATGGACAACTCATCATCATTTCGTGTAGGTGACACGGTCTGTCGACCATGCACACCCTGGTGTCAGAGTTCTTCGGAACCGCCTCTCGGCCTCTGACGTGGTTCCTTTAACGACTAGCAGATGGCAGCCGGGACCAACGGCTTAACGTGCCTTCCGAAGCACGAAATCATCTTTCTTATCAGACCATCATTCCATTAACCAATTTGATAGATATAATTCTTCATAGAAAGAGACAAGACGGCGGTGCGACACGACCAGTTTAGGTAAAGCTTTAGTGTATGTTTATTATATTCTATAGCTCTAGTTATATATTGCGTGTAAATTGACCCTTGACATAGGTACCCTTAAGGGCCCACAGTAGGCACACTAGTGACGCCAATAATTTTATTCCTAATACTTTATAAATAGAAAGAAATACAAGAATGTAAATCACATAAGCTTTAGTAAATAACCTAATTTTTGGAATCGTGTTTTTAATATTATGTAAATCAGTCATTAAAAAAACTACTGATTACCGCCTGAAACGGCCGTTTTTTGCGGTAATCAGTAATTCTTTTATTGACTGATTGTCATAATAAAAGCATATGCATTCTTGAATTTCTTTCTGCTTTAAAAGTATTAAGAATAAAATTATTGGCGTCGCTAGTGTGCCTAGTGTGGGCCCTTAAAGAGTGACTTGGCCTGTTCAGATGAACAACTTTTCCTATGAGATCAATGCTGGAAACTATAAAAAATTGACATTTTCAAACACAAATGTTCAGCGGCCATTAAGCGTCGGACACATAAATGAAATGAAATGAAATGAGCTTTATTGCTTTAAACATGGTAACAAATGGTGTTGTAGAATTAAAATGTAGTTCATCACATGTTTAGTCAACATTGACATGCAATAGACACAAATTTGTTAATTATTTCAAATTTAAAACTATGTACATAATTATGTCACATTTTTTATGAAATTAATATACTGAATACACAACATTTTAATTATTTGTCATATTTAATGAGAATTTTGTAAATATTCTTGTATACTGTAGAAACATTTATTAACAAGCCAGTTGTATAGTTGCCACTTAAATTTAGACTTTGGCAAGAGTTTTATTTGTTTTGGCAATTTATTATAGAGTTTTACAGCCATTGGGTAGCAACTTACACTTTTTATTTTTATATGATTACTAGTTTTTCCGGAAAGCGTCTGTTATATTTACTAGGTACCTACGTCATCTTGTCGAATAAACTATTGTGGTTTTATATTGGTACAGTTTGACCAATTGGCATATCTTATAAATATACATACTAGGAAGTGTCAGTAAATTGAGTTTCTTGTACAGTGACCTACAACTAGTTGTAGGTGTGGCATTCAAGATAGCACGGACACATTGTTTTTGTGCAAAAATGCTCTGCCTGCTTCTGGTGAGTTTCCCCACAAACTTAAACCGTATCTTAACCTGGACGCAACATAACCGTGATATGCCTGGATGGCAGATTTTTGCCTGCAATATTGACTGGACGCTTAAGAGCGTAGGAGAATCTGTGTAGTTTTTTGCATAAGCTGGTAACATGTTCTGTCCAGGAAAATTTGCTGTCCAAAATGATTCCCAAAAATGTAGTTGATTTTGGTTCACAGATATTTTAACCTTTGCATATCTCATTAAGATCCTACGTATTATTATTTCTATTATTATGAAACCGAATATATTTTGTTTTTGCAATATATACTTTTAAATTATTATTTATCAACCAATTTGTTATGTCATGTATAGTGTTATTTATGTTATTATTATATATTGTCGTGTCTTTATCTAAGTCAGGAATAATTATCGCAATGTCGTCAGCAAAAAGAGTGCAAAAAAGTTTTGTTACTTTTGGGAGGTCGTTAATATATATTAAAAATAGTAAGGGTCCTAGTATACTCCCCTGTGGTACTCCGACTGAATTTGATTTGATATTTGATTTGTATGTTTCTTCATATTTATTAGAATTATTGAAAGATTTTATCTCTACAAATTGAGTTCGATTTGATAAGTAGATACGTATCCAATTTAATGCTAAACCCATAATACCATATCGGTCACATTTTGTTAGTAAAATTTGATGAGAAACTAAGTCAAAGGCTTTACACATGTCAAAAAAAATCGTTGTTGTAGGAAAGTTGTCATAGAAAAGGCGTAACGCGGACGGGGCGCGGACAGGGCGCAGACAGGGCGCCGTCGTGACTTTTGAAAACACATACAAAAGACGGGGTACAGACGTGACACTTGGCGCTAGGTAGTTGTGGGTGATGTGACAGCGACGCGCGAGTCCCGGCGCCCGCGCCTCACCCCGCCCGCAACCCCGTTTCGCTCGCCCTGCGTCCGCTCGCGCCCGTATCCCTTCAGTTCTGTGTGTTTTACCTTAGGGCGCAGACCCGTCGCAGACGAGTAAGCGTCGTATCTGCGCCCTGTCTTTTCTGTGTGTTTTGGGTCGTGACGCTTCTATACATTTTGAATGAAAAAGACGCGGAGGACACTTATGTCTGCGCCCTGTCCTCGCCCTACATCTTTTCTTTGTGTCATTCGCTTAAGGTAAAATTTTTCAAATTCCCAGGTTTGGTCCCATAGGAAGAGTTGTTCATATTGACGGGCTGAGTCACCATTTTAAAGCAATGTCGAGGATCAATTTACACGATGTATATTTCACGTAGCAAAAGACATGTTATAAAAATATTCCAAGAATCCCCTTTTTTGGAAGTAGACAGAAAAGTTCCAAACGAGTGTCCCGACACGCGCCGCGTAACTTTCACGTTAAAATTCTACGTGGGCGTGTCGTTGTGAATTCGGAAAGTGTTCAAATTGTTTCCAACAAATAATATGGTGCTCAATTTTCAGGTAACGCTGTATAAATATGTATATTATTTTATAAAGCTCCTCCTTTTTGTGTTCTACTTGCAATTTTCCTGCGACTTCACACGCGTAAATTATAGTCTATGTCACTCACAAATAAGCTTTCTATAAATGAAAGAATTTCAAAATCGGTCCAGTAAATTCGAGCCTATTCAATGCTGTTTGCGTATATTTAACACTTCTTTTTTTCATCTTTATTTATATTAGTATAGATAATTTTTAAAGGATTTTTTTTTATAAAACATGCCACAATTATCGGTACCTGTCTAAATCATGTTTTCGGTCTGTCTGCTTTTATCGTTTCATGAACCATACTTTCCGGTCTATCGTTGAGTTTGTACGAGTTTACCTCGCACATTAAGCGACCCGCGACCTACATCATGAAGGTTGCATGTCAGCTCGTTTTATAATATAAATAACTTGATATCTAACAATCTAATCGAGATGCTATCGATGGCTCTCCGTGATACTATCCATAGGCGAGCCTGGATACTGCCATCGAGAAAGGATCCGTCACACCAAGCTATCAACATGTAACTAGCAAGAAAAATAAACTGCTATCTCCGTGACGTTATCTTGTATCTTCACACCACCATCTTTAACTCAGAAAGCAGTAACATATCTTCCTGTATGGTGTTGCGCCTAACACTAAGTCTGGCACCACACAGAATGGGTATCCCATAACACAAGTCTCGAACTTACTTTAGGGCTACTTCAATCTGTGTAATTTGTCCGTATATATTTATTTTATTTAGATCGATCTTAATAAATGCACTAGATAATGGCACTAATGATATGCATTGGATAATGTCAATATCTCATTTATTAAAATTTGGACTGCTTAACAGTAACTGTATTTCCCTTTCATTTCGTACCAGCTTATGATAGATATCATCTATTGTACCACATAAGTCATAATACGGTAATTCCTATTTTAAATTAGAAACCTGGTCAGGTCAGCTTCTTCTCTATATAATAATTTCAGTCCATCTGTTTCGCAATGCTGGGTATAAAAACTTCCTTACTCGGGCCTTCGGCAGCCTGTTTTTTGTGAGATGTGACTGCTGGTTTCATTAACACTATCTCATAATGTTTTCTTATGTTTTCGCGATTGTTACACCACGAACAATGAAAAGTGTTCGAAACGTTAAGTATATAAATAAAGTTATAAACGCGATAAAAACCGTATTAAAATAATTTTATTTAAATAACACTATCTCAGGACTCGAAAATGACTATAATAAGTAAATCAGGTTTCCTCATTTATAACAAGCTGATATTATGAGCTAATTTTTACCTTAAAATATTGCCAAGCTGTTAAGAATTAAAACATCTTTATTATCACACTAGGTGAATGATTTCTTAATATTGCTTTGTACTAGAAAAAAAATATTATTAACATTCCTATACAAAAAATATTTTCTTTTTAAAAATTATACATAAATTAGAGAAGTAGGGCTACGTTTGTACGTTTTGATATTTAAGATATATTGATTACATCGTTGCAATCGAATTTTTTTTTTAATTTGTAGATTTAAAAAAAAAATATTTTGTCCAGATAATTCATACTTCTATGGCTTGCAACTAAAGTTATGAGCATCTAAGTAAATATCCATATTTTTACATAAAAAATACCCGGGGCATTTTAATTTATTTAAATTAATCTCAACCGCATCAATAAAAAAGAAAAACGGTTAGCCCTAGATTAAGGTGTACTTATCGAATGACATCAAAATTTCCACATTTCGTAAAGGTTTAGGAGGGTGGATGTCTTTTTGTATGAAAATTACAGGTAGTCGATCCTCATAACATATAATATTTCAAGTTACATTAAGTACTGAAAACCGCCTCCGTTGGAAAAAGGTGAAAAACTTCTAAACGAGTGTCCCAGCATACGCGCGTAACTTTTGCACTAAAATTTGGCGGAGCGTGCTGTGAATTGGGAAGTGTGCGAATAATTTCCAACAAATAATGTGACTCAATTTTTAAGTAACTAAAGGCTTATCTGAAAATTTAGCAACATTATTTGTTGAAAATAATTCGCACACTTCATAGTTTATTATGAGAGAGTGGCCAGCGTGGAGAGAGTAGGCCAAATCCTTTGACTGCTCAGGCTAATATTTATAAATGGTCTGATAGTACAGAGAGGGTCGCGCTCCTGCAGTGGAGACTATAAAAGACTTGATGAAGATAGTTTATTATATAGCTCTTCTCTTATATAGCTCGCAAATAAGTTTATTATTTTTTATAGCTCTTTTCTTAAATAGCTGCTTCTTTTAATCCTAATCCTAACTAATATTATAAATGTGAAAGTGAGTTTGTCTGTTTGTTACGCTTTCACACCCTACCTAATGAACCGATCATCACGAAATTTTGCATACACATAGGTTAGGGTACTGATAAGGACATAGGCTATATTTCACGCAGGCGAAGCCGCGGGTAACAACTAGTATTTTATAATTTTAAAAGGCTTTTGTTTATAAAACATGCCAAGCCATATCGTTTTTATTTTAAGACAAAATATGTTTTTACTAGCAATTTTCCTACGACTTCGTCCGCAGAAGACATTACCCCCTTAGGGGTTGAATTACTAAAAATCCTATCTTATTGCTCACTTACTTATGTTTTGTTAACACATTTTATATTTCAGGATAAATAAAAGCACTGAGAACATCAATATTCAATCATTTATTGCTTTTTTAGTGTATACATATACCTCCTTTATTGGAAATGAGTTGAAAACTTTCAAACGAGTGTCCCAACACGCGCGTAACTTTTGCATTAAAATTCGGCGGAGGCGTGCCGTAAGTTTGGGAAGTGTGCGAATTGTTTTCAACAAATAATAAGACGCCAATATGTTGTTCAATTTTCAGGTAAGGGTTTATAAATACACTAGCCGGTTCCCCTAGCTTCACTCGCGTACACTAAACAAATAAGATAGTATTTTTTTAAACAATTGGGGTATATCGTCAGGCCAATCTGAAAAGGATCGTTTTCCATCATGACCTCACCTGGGATTGAACCCAGGGACCCGTGTTGCACGCTGGCGTGTTAACCGTCACTAGTTCAGTATAAATCTGGTACTGCACCAGCTGTAAAAATTTGGCTACTGTTTAAAAAAATCATCCAATATGTAATACCTGTAATTAGGAGTGGTTCTAAATGGCACTGGCAAGCGCAGCGTTGGACAACCTCCGACTAGATGGTCGGACAACCTGACCAAGGTCACAGGGAAATACTGGATGCAGGCCGCTTCCAACCGATCATTTTGGAAATCCAGAGGCCTATGTCCAGCAGTGGACTTCTTGTGGCTGAAATGATGATGATACCTACATAATTATTTATTAAATATATACGTACAAATAAATAATAATAAATAAATATATAAATAATATAAATAAATATATACGTACAAATCACAAAGATTGAGCTAGCCCCAAAGTAAGTTCTTATGAAAGACTTGTGTTATGGGATACTAACTCAACGATACTATATTTTATAACAAATACATATATAGATAAACATCCAAGACCCAGGTCAATCTGAAAGAGATCATTTTCCATCTTGACCTGACCGGGGATCGAACCCGGGACCTCCGCGCCGCAGGCAGGCGTGTTGACCGCTGCGCCACGGAGCTCGACTATTATGGCCGGATACTTTGTATGGGACTATTGAGTTTTATATACAGGGTAGATTAAAACGGATTAGGAACGGAAGTTTTTTGGATCTTTGAGCTCCGTCTACCCAGTAAAGAAATACGGATGAGTTACGTATGAAGACAGAAATAGACTGACATATTTTAACCTCATCCGGGCTGATAATATGTAAATTTAAAGTTTCTATACTGGACCCAGGATACGACACAAAAATCGAAGGTTAGAAAAATACTGCTGTCAAATACCTGCTTTCTATTACACAGTTCTCTTAGCAGCTTGAATGTACTGCAACAATATAATGTCATGTACAATGTACATTCAACTGCGGAACAAAGCGAACAGCTCTCAAACAGTGAATTTTAAATTCAATCACTTCGCCGTGCATTTTCACGGATATCAAACTGAATGGTAACATGAACAATAGGCTTGGATTTCAATGTGCAGTAATAGTTTATAAATAAATGCATTCAACTGTTCCTGTATCCAAAGGAAATACTTGGATTGGATTTCAATATGCAGGAATAGTTAATGAGTAAATGCATTATACGATTAACGCGTGCATGATTTGATTTTGATTTGATTTCTGTGTACGAGGAACGCCTTACCAATTAGACTACTGCGCTTCATATCCTACACGTCTAATTTCTCCACCATATGACGCAAACAATAATGCGTATAAGGGGAATAGGATATGGTGTAGAACTAAAGTAAGTAAAAAATAATAAAGTAAAGGGTGACTCGTACAAAGACTAAAGACTGTAAAGACTACCGGTTCAAATCCTGCCCTCGTGGTTATTTTCCTTTACCTTATTCCTTTATTTTAATAAGAGTATAATCAAAATAGCATTGGTAATGCTTAAAACCACTTATAATATAAAGTAAATGCATGTGTAAAACAGAAATCATTTGTGTCACTCTCCAAATCTTTGATAAAAAGGTGGGGTGCATCGAAGTGTTGGGAGATACTGTTTATTATATACTCGTATGTACACTTCTTATAATAGTAGAACAGGACTGAAAAATATTTGTATCGTATTTTGTTACGTTCGCCGTGTGGTTCCCGGCAGAGTAGAATAGGACCACTCCAAGTCATCCCGTGGATGTCGTAAAAGGCGACTAAGGAAACACAAGCTAAACAAAGCTTATAAACATCAAAGAGACCTCTCCAACCCGTCTGGCCAGCGTGGAGAGTGGAGGCCAAATCCTCTGACTACTCAGGCTAGTATATGGCTCTGGTAGTACAGAGAGGGTCGTGCTTCTGTAGTGGAGACTGGAAAGACCTGATGATGATGATGATTTTGTTACGAACTTCAAATGCTAGAAAAAGCTCAGTCAATTAGGTACTTTACCTTCTCTGTTTTAAATTGTCAAGGAGAATCTAAGACGGCTACGGAAGAATAAAACTTGTTACAAACTTGGACCACCAAACAAATTATTAGTTAGAAACAAATCGCAATTTTACAACAGATTACTTGTAAAAAGTGCATCTCGAAGGCTGATGTGGCAAAATTGAATCGTCAAGTTATTCTACTATAAAGTTCCTGAATGTTATATACCAATGTAGGTGCATTTAGCTGCGGAACAAAGCGAACAGCTCTCAAACAGTGAATTTCAAATTCAATCACTTGGCCGTACATTTTCACGGATACCAAACTGAATGGGAACATGAACAATAGGCCTGGAGTTCAATGTGCAGTAATCCTAACTAATATTATAAATGCAAAAGTGAGTTTATTTTTTTGTTTGTTTGTTATGCTTTCACGCCGTATCTACTGAACCGATCATCATGAAATTTGGCATACACATATTACACATAGGTTAGGGTACCGAGAAGGACATAGGCTATAATGAAATGAAATGAAATGAAATTTTATTCAAATTTGGATATCATGTATCGCTTTTTGAACGTCATATTTTTTTTTTAATTTGCAAGATCGAAAAAACTACTAGCGTTTCGGAAAGACCACTGCTGAGAAGAATACGCCGAAAGAAACTCAGTCCAGTTTTGGTCCCTACATGCCTGAAGGGCTATGCTTATACACAAGTATTTGTAACAATTTATAAAATTATATTAATTAATTATGTACATGTATTCATTAAAAATAATATTATTACTCCCATGTAGATTTATCTTTAAGGTAGTCGTTAATACAATAGTATGCCTTTTTAAGTAATTGATTTTTAATAGCAGTTTTAAACTTAACTAATGGCAGAGCTAATATTTCTGTAGGAATTTTATTATAGAAGCGTATACCGAGGCCCAAAAAAGAATTCATTGTTTTCTGTAATCGCAAAGCTGGCGTAGCTAATTTATTTTTATTTCTTATATTCCTGCTGTGGTTATCACTATTTTTCTTATATAAATGAAGGTTGTGACGAACAAACATAATATTTGCAAATATGTATTGCGAGGGGAATGTCAATATATTTATCTCTTTAAACAATTCTCTAAGTGATTCTCTAGCACCTAATTTATATATAGACCTGATAGCGCGTTTTTGAAGGACGAAAATGGCATTAACTTCAGCTGAGTTACCCCACAGTAATATCCCATATGACATGACACTATGGAAGTAACTGAAGTACACTAAGCGCGCAGTATCAACGTCAGTCAGCTGTCTTATTCTTCTAACTGCATAAGCCGCAGAGCTAAGTTTACCCGATAAGGTTGTGATATGGGCACCCCATTGAAGCCCGGAGTCAACTGTCATCCCAAGAAATGTCGTTTTGTCTACCAATTCTATCGTTTCGTTATCGATCATTATGCGTGTTGGTACTTTTGTAACATTCGGTAAGCAAAATTTAATACATTTCGTCTTTTTAGCGTTCAACAACAAGTTATTTGCGGTAAACCACTCTAACACTTGGGCTAATGTACTATTGACCACGTCAAAATTGTCCGTTGTCCTATCGATAGGGAAAACAAGAGATGTATCATCGGCAAATAGTACAGCCTTACACGTGTTAACATAATATGGCAGATCATTAATATATATTAGAAACAACAAAGGCCCTAGTATAGAGCCCTGGGGTACACCCATCTTAACAGATGATCCGACAGACATAACCCTATCTACACTAACTTTTTGAATACGGCTACTCAAATAAGATTTGATTAAATAAAGAGCTTTACCTTTAATCCCATAGTGTTCTAGTTTGAATATAAGGGTATTGTGGTCGACACAATCAAATGCTTTGGTAAGATCACAAAAAACACCTATGGCATTCTGTTTATTCTCCCAAGCATCATATATATGTTTTAAAAGCGCAACCCCCGCGTCTGTAGTTGATCGACCCTTTGTAAATCCATACTGTTCACCATGAAAGAGTCCGTTTCTATTGAAAAAAGATAATAACTGATTAAAAATTAACTTTTCAAATATTTTACTCAAAGCTGGCAGAATAGAAATAGGACGGTAATTTGTTGGATCAGTTTTATCACCCGATTTGTACAATGGTATAACTTTACTCAATTTCATTAAATCAGGAAAAGTCCCCGTATCGACACATTTATTAAAAATAGACGCTAAATAAGGAGCTATTATATCTATAACATTACTAATAACCGATACTGAGATATCCCATATATCCCCAGTTTTCTTATTATTTAAACTCCTAAAAGTATCAATGATTTTTTGTGATGTTACGTGTTCAAATATTAATTGACTGTTACATTCTGGTATACAACTACTTAATAACTTTTTAGATTCCTCAGATGATGAATGTAGGGAGGCAGTGGTATTTACAGGAATATTTGTAAAGAAGTCTTCAAAATATTGAGTAATGTCTTCGCTAGTACTGAGGACCTTATTATTAATTTTTAATTCAATTGGAATATCACGTTTTTTCGTTTTTCCTGTTTCTGTGTTAATAATTTTCCATGTTGTTTTCACTTTATTATTAGAATTAATAATAGTTTGTCTAGTAAATATTGACTTTGCGCATGCACATACCCTTTTAAAAACCTTTGAATAAGTTCTTACAAATTTAACAAAATCGGGATTCTGATTGTGAGCTTTCATAGCAAGTAATTCATATAACCTATTCCTACTGATGTAAATGCCTGGAGTAGCCCATTCACTAAATTTTTTACGATTACGTTTAGTGCTAGTTTTTATTTTGAACGCATTGTTAAATTCTGATTCAATAACGTCAAACATTTTTTTATACAGTATATCCGGATCATCTCTAGTTTCCTCCATAAGAGGAATTTTTTGTGTTACTTTATCTTTAAATACTTTGATTTTGTCTTTTGTAATCGATCTATAGGTAATTTGTGATGAATCTACTTCGACGTGGTTTGTGAATTTTACTAACTGACCAAAGTGATCAGAAGTAAGATTTTTTATGATGGCTTTGTCAACAGCAATGCAGTTACAGAAAACATTATCTATGCACGTTGCAGAGTCACCTTCAACTCTTGTTGGCTCCAGAAATAGATTAATTAAATCGAACGATTTAAATAAATTTAAAAATCTTACACTTTCAGTAGTTGTAACTAATAAGTCTACATTAAAGTCGCCACATATTATGATGTTTTTGCGACTACAACACAATTTCCTTAAAACGTCTTCAATCACTAGTTCTAATGTATTATAATCTGAATTAGGAGGGCTGTATACACATACTATAACACAATTCTCTAGCTCAATACATGCTAATTCAACACTACACTCAATTGAAAGACTTACAATATCTTTACGTTCTTTATATTTCACATCATTTTGCGTTAGGATTAAACTGCCTCCTTTCTCTTTTGTCTTTCTGGTGTATGAGCTAGCCGTAGAGTAGTTTTGAATATTAAATTGTAGTTGATGCGACTGCATAAAATGTTCGGTCAGGCAAACTACATGTAAATTTTTACTGTTTATAAATAATTCTAACTCTAAAAGTTTGCTAGTCAGGCCTTGGATATTCTGATGAATAATATTTAATTCTTTGGCCTTGACTATTGTCTTGTTTTTTAGTTTAAATTACACTTAGTATTACTTATTCTAGGTCCAATTATATTTTTAGGATTATTTTTCATGTCATGTTCAGATATTTCAGTTGTATAATTTACAACACAATTTAGTATATTATAAGCTACGACTGTAGCAATTTGTCGCTTACAACTAAATGGAAGATACATAGTATCTTGTGTCATCTTAAATCTATATATAAATTTATTAATATCTAAATAAAAAATAAAATCGCTATGACGACAAGTCATATTGTACAATTGTACATTCAATTCATGTATATGTCTATTTCTAACATTGTCAAAAGATTCCGAATACGGAAAGGCACTTATCATAAATTTGCAGTTAGTTTTTAAATTTAAACTAATCAATTTGTCTACATTTTGCTTTAAGTTCCTCTTTGTAACACAAGAACTGTCACCACACAAAATTAGTACTGCTGTGTCTTCATTTATGTTATCAGTATTTATACTGTTTATTAAATATGAATAAGAGGCCCCGGGTGTACATGTATTTAAAACTGTACAGTTGTTGTGAATATGGTTACAAATTATGCTACTAAAGCCCTGACCTAACTCATCGGAATAAACTAACAGTTTATCACAACATATTTTTTTATTCACACTACTATTAATAGTACCTATTCTCGACAGCATACTTGTATCACACTCTTTTATGAGAAGCTCCTGAGATATTTCAGGTTGCTTGGTGATAACCTCCGGGGACACAGCGAGAGGGACATGCTGCTCAATAATATGGTGGACTAACTCAACTATATATTAAGCGGCTGAAGCCGCGGGTAAAAGCTAGTAGCTTATAAGTTATACCATAATGTTTAGTTGTATCAGTATTCTAATTAGGTTAAAAATTATATCAAATGAAACACCCTGTCCAAACTAATAGTCCAAAAGTATTTATACATTTTTGGCTGAGATTAAAATAATTAACATTGAGTTGCAAAATTCATCAATTATTACAAACTGATAAAACAAATAAAGGATGTCTTTAAAACTTTCCTTCAATTAAAGGTTTGTTCCCCTTTGCTCACTTGAGTTGAAAAGTACACATACATACATACATTTGGTCCACTCCAAGTCTTCCCGTGGATGTCTTAGGGAACACAAGCTAGTCATATCTTTTAAACATCAAAGAGACCTCCTCAACCCGTCTGGCCATGGAGAGAGTAGGCCGAATGCTCTGACTGCTCTGGCTAATAAATGGCTCTAGTAGTACAGAGAGGGTCGTGCTCCTGCAGTGGAGACTAAAAGAGACCTGATGATGATGATTTATATCCTATTTAACCGTTTAGTATTTAAGAATAATCTGTGCACCTAGGACGTTTACTAGACGCTGGCTCATCTGATGGATAAAATAATTTAATGGATCTTAATACTACTTTCAAAGGGTTCAGGTTCTGGTCAAAATTAATATTGACTTGAGAAAAAGAAGAATTAGAACAAAGGGGAATAAACCCAATTTCACACAACCCGCCGACGTAGTTCGAGCTGATTTGTAGGAAGAGACTAGACGCAATGTCGTGTCGTTTGATTTCGATTCGAGACAATTTCCTTTGTTGCATTACAGCTGATGATATCGAGGATCTTGCTGAATCGTTGTCTGGCGCAACAGTCTTGTGTCTTATCAGAAATCTACGTGAGTAAGACAAAAGTGGCCGTTTTTTACAAAAATATCAAGAAAAGCTTTGAGTCCACACTTTTAAACTATAAAGGAATGTTTATAAAATAGATTGAATATCAAGGGTTTTGCACACAAGTTTACCGTTAAAGTGGCTTTGTAGAGCAAAATTTTAAATGAAATATCTCTGTTCTCTGTCTAACGATTTACGTCAAATGATGGCTGCATTGGGCCACAAAAAATTCAAGGTAATTTGTCATGGGTTCATGACAATTATCTTCTTCACCATGTCATCAAGATATCAAGGAATATGCTGTGACGTCATCGTGTGCTTGTCTTTTAAAACGTGACTGGTGTACTTAGTATCACGTTGACACTTATCGTGGAATTAATAAATCTTAAATAATTGTATTTTACAGAGTATATCAAAGTTATTGTTACAGACGGGACGAGGCAGGGTCGCTGATGATGAGGCTTTTGTAATTAAACACAGAACTTGCGTGTAACAACGAGCATTTTAATTCACTCGGGACAGTATTAACCACAATTAACACAGCATTACAGTATAGTGGCTAAACTTATGTTGTTCGGTCAGCTGCTTAGCAAAAAGTGACGCGTACGCTCGGCGGAGCGCGCAGCGGTGACGATATGGCGGGCAGTGGGGCCAGCTATGACGTCACGCCGTGTCGCAATTCATTCGTTGCGTTACAATTTGGAAGTTTTTATGAATAAATTAGCAGTATAAAAAGTGATAAGCATTTATAATTCAATGTGAGGTGAAGGTTGTTCTTGAATATTTATCGATTCAGCTATTCATCCATTTACTAGTTTTCAATAAGAACTCATTTTTAGAGTTCCGTAGTAAACAAGGAGCCCTTATAGTGTCACCATTTCTGTCTGTCTGTCTGTCTGTCCGTCCGCGGTTTTACTCAGAGACTAAAAGTACTAGAAAGCTGTAATTTGGTATGGGTATGTATATTAATCATGGCAAAAAAGGGGTAGAAAAATATCTTGAAAAAGAAATTTTTTTAGGGTAGCTCCCATACAATTAAAATGGGAAAGTAATTTTTTTCTCTATTTACCCATCGTGTGGTGTATCGTTAAATAGGTCTTTAAAAAATATTGTGAGGTTGCGAACATCATTTTTCGAATTAGGGATTTGTTTCCGAAATATTTGGTTTTAAAGCGCAAATTTTTGTTAGAGGTAAGTTTCTCCCTCCTCTATCTACTAAACGGTTATATATGGATACCTACGTGAAAAAAATAACAGCAGTAGTATACATACTGCAGTTGAAAGGAAAACTATCAAAGCTGAGTACTAAGTGCAAACTAAAAAGTTATAGGCAACCAACTCATAAAATGTACTGTAAAATGTAAAATTTCATACAATTTTCATTGTTAGATGTTTTTGGTTGTTAAACTATGAGGTGCGAGTGTGAACAGTGTGAACTCAAAGTTTTCATTAGCAAGTATGGAACCCTACACTGCGCGTGGCCCGACACGCACTTGGCCGGTTTTTATATCGAGTTAACAGTTCTCTTCCAACAACAATTAAGACCTTTTAAATTCGTCAATATCCAATTTTCATCTATTCTTGGCCACCGACTCCTTTTGTCATTACCCGACGTCACGATTCTTCACAAGTTTTTTGAATGACTTTTTTGTCTTGTCCATTCAAGACATCGTCTTATGAAGTCCTTCCGGCATTCATCTGGAATTGGCGGAACTTGCACATTACGCGAACTCAATCGTCATAAATTTAGCAAATGGCTTCTCTATGCCTTACATTTTTCTAATGACTTTGCTAAAATACGACTTTGTATTCATGCTCTTTCAAAGCAATGTAACTTGGTGCTGATGTAATTTATAGGATTTCTTAGTGCCAAGAAAATGTAGTGATTAATATCTGTTTCGAAACGCACATTTTTTTGTGTTTTCAGACTATGCCATAATGCTCAAAGACTACGTTTAGCGTGTTAGTACGGCTAGCAACTATACCTTACTATTTGCATCTGGTATAAACAACGTTTATTATTTCTTCCACATCAGTAGGTATAGAAGGGATGAAATAGTATTCTCGATATAATTGTTGTAAGTGATTTCAAAGACAAACTAGTCAAGTGTGAGTCAACACAACGTCTCTGTGACGATAATATTCTGGGAGATGGATTAGCTTTTGTTTCTAACAATGAAGGAAATGCATGGCGTGTGTCTGCTAAGATAGTGCTGTATTTATCTCTCTGAGGCTCACGGGTGTTACCCCAGTCTTTTGGAAGGCTTGCGTGGGGATATAGATCCAACACGTAGAGGCCCTTTGGAGAAGTTGATGTAATGTAGGTCTCCAGCCAGAACCCATTCCTGGAAATACCAATGTATGATATGTCCTCGACAGTGGCGGCTCCCTCTTAAGTGCACTCGTGCGGCGCACTACCAGTTTAAGCTTAAATATATACAAAAAAATTACATAGATATAAAAAATAAATAAGCAGTTTTACGTAAAAATATATTATTTTTTTTGTCAAATGATAATCAGTCATGTACGTAACGAAATAAGTATTATTTTCACTTGACAAAGTAGTTTGCCGTGCGCCCGCTCCCAGTGCACGCAACGCGCCTATACAGCTGCTATGGAAAAGGTGACGAAACGCCTGGCGCGTGAGACGGAAGATTAGTATGGAAGTTTAGCGAAATCTGGTGCGCCGCACGGGGCCCGACGCGGAACGAACGCTGACGTTCGGAAATGTTCGGATTAGGTAGTTTTGCTGAATTTATAAAGCCGCCATCTTTCCATGTAAACAAAACAAACAAAGCGTTTGTAGCGCCTTTACCGGTAATTAAAGAAACTATTTTACGATATGATCAAACAATCTTGACCATTTCATGAGAAAGCCACGCGTTTGGCTGCACATATTGTTGAACGATATGTTGTCATTGATCTGCCCAATCTACATCATGATGTGGCCAATAGACAGTAAAACATTTCATGAAATGCGACCATTTCATGAAATTGACAATCACTTCACAAAGTGATCGATTCTACGATATGGCCACGACATATATATTAAAGATGATTCCAGTGACTAACTTGTTAAGTGTGAGTTGACTGTGAAAACGACAATAGTCTGGGAGCGGATCAACTTTTATTTCTAACAATGATGAAGGCGTGTGTCTGCTTGAGTTAGCATTGTGTTTGCTCAAATATGTTATGAGCGTAATGAAGCTGAATATGCTTCTGTCTACCCAGTAAGATATAAAGACGTGATTTTTTGTATGTAAAGGGGTGATTTAAGCGACTTACTGGTTGAGATAACATAAGGTCTTTGTGACGACAATAGTTTAAGAGCTGGATTCGTTTCTGTTTCTAACAATGACGGAGTTGCACGTTGTATGTTTGACAGTGCTGTATTTGCTCAGATATCTTATTGTGAACGTAATAAAGCTGAATAGGCCTCTGTCTACCCTGTAAGAAATAAAAACGTGGTTTGTCATTTCATCTTGGCGCCTCTATTAGCGATATTCGCTCGCTTCGCTCGCTCATATCGCTACCCGCGCCACTCACCTTTTAAGACCCCTATTTTAAAACCGTTGCATTAAATACTATTAACAAAGCATCGAACTATAAATACCCTTTTAGTTACAACAGTTCAGCAAATAAACTGTACAAAATGTACATACTTTATTATAATTTTAAAAAGTGCATGTAAAAAGAGTCCGAGTAGCGGAATAGGAATTGTGAAAGAATAGTAAAATTTTGGTGCAAGATTTGACCCACACTCAGAGAGATATATTCAACTTGCAATAATATCGGTATTTCAAGTTGAATAAAAAGTTAAATTAAATAAAAAGCTTTTAAAATATCTCTGTATCTCACTAGAACTCGAAAGCTTTTTTTTAAGTTACACAAAGCTTTTCGATAAAAATGCTGATTTTAACACAAAAACGAGAAACAAAACGGGGTTGTTTCATGAATTTTAATAGTCCAATATAGTTTTTGTGTAATCGCGTTCGTCCTCCATAAAACGAGTGCTATCCATTTTTATTAAATCCAATATCGATTTTTCATTTACATTGTTCAGTGAACGATAACAGTGGAGTACAGAGGCGTACTTACCCTTAACAATAAAACGATGCTTTTAAGGTCTCAAGAAGTTTAAATATAAAACCAAATTCTACGCGGATGAATTCGTAGGTAGGTTTTGTTTGTTTTTCGTGTGTGTAAGTGGCTAACACTGGTGTCAGATTTTTCAAGCTGCCTAATGGCATCTGACATAACTTAACGACTGCCATCAACGACGACAGCCGAGACCAACGGCATAAGGTGCCTTCCGAAGCACGGAGGAGTTCGAGATATTTTTATGCCACCACATGCATTTTTTGCTTGACCGCCCATCCAAGTGTGGACTACGTCTGGGGTTGCTTAACATGCGGAACGCTTATAATGCTTACACCCACTAGACCTTAGGGCTCCTATGATAAGTAACATGTCAAGACATAAATATGAATTATTATGTTAAGGTGTGATAATTTCAAATAAAAGTGTACCTACTATAAAAATGTGTAGATTCTAGGATTGTGTTAGAGCTTGCTTCGCTGACCCTGATGAACACTGGCTATTGAGGCGTCCATAAAAGAGTCTCCTTTCAGACACAATGACGGAGCTATTTTACTTTATGACACGACGAGCAAAATAGATTGACAAAATGATAAAGGGCGGGATACTGCGACTTTAACACTTGATACTGGCTTAATAAGCCACGCGTAAAAGCCGTAATTTAAAAAAGTAGGACAAAAGATGACTTTTTCTCGACTTTCCTAAATTGACACAGTCTTTTATAGACAGACAAGATGAAAGATCCAGAAAATATAAACGTGCTTTTAATATTTTCCTTAAAATGATAACGACCGCCGTGTGGTTCCCGGCAGAGTAGAATAGGACAACTCCAAGTAATCCCGTGGATGTCGTAAAAAGCGACTAAGGAAAAACAAGCTAACCAAAGCTTATAAACATCAAAGAGACCTCTCCAACCCGTCTGGCCGGCGTGGAGAGTGTAGGCCACATCCTCTGACTACAGAGAGGGTCGTGCTCCTGCAGTGGAGACTAGAAAGACCTGATGATGATGAAGAGGCGTCGCCTAAGCCGCCGGCTCCCCGAGCTTATTTTTCTTACCCAATCCATTCCAGCAAGAAGCATCTCATGCCTTTACTCCATTCCTCCAGTCTCTTCTCTTGCTTAAAAAACAGTTTCCAAAGAAACTTGACGAGCTCCGTGGCACAGCGGTCAACACGCCTCCTTGCGACACGGATGGTCCCGGGTTCGATCCCCGGTTAGATGAAAAATGATCTTTTTCAAATTGATGGGTCTTGAATTTTTATCTATATATGTATTTGTAACAAAATATGGTATCGTTGAGTTAGTATATAACACAAGTCTCAAATTTATTTTGGGGCTAGCTCAGTCTGTGTGATTTGTCCGTATATATTTATTTATTAATAATTATTTATAACTACGTTCACCAACCCATATGCAAAGTGTGGGGAGTATGGCAAAAACCCCCCATAGTGGAAATTCTTAGGGGACGCCTGTGTCCAGCAGTGGACTTCTTGTGTCTGGGATGCTGACGTCATATATCTAATGACACTCCGGGGCAAAATACGAACTTAAGTACACCTCACACCTTATAATCGATACAACCGTTTGTTTGTGTTGTTGACGAGCTCCGTGGCGCAGCGGTCAACACGCCAGCCTGCGACACGGGGGTCCCGGGTTCGATCCCCGGTCAGGTCATGATGGAAAACGATCTTTTTCAAAATGACCTAGGTCTTGGATGTTTATCTATATAAGTATATGTTATAAAATATAGTATCGTTGAGTTAGTATCCTGCGACACAAGTTCACAACTTACTGTGGGGCTAGCTTAATTTGTGTGATTCGTCCCTATATATGTATTATTTTATTATTTACAGCAGTTAAGCAATAATGGAACAGAGATACTTACATACCTAAATACATCGTATATCGTACATAAGGAGTGTAACGATTTTCGTGCGTATGTATTTAATACGGACAAAAAACATTACACTCCTGTGCGTCAATCGGGTAAAAAACAAGTAGTAAAATTTCAAAATACGCTACTGTTGTAAAAAATGAATATCCAAAAAGACCTTCTGATAAAAAATAAACTTCATACAAATCATGCATGTAGAGTGGATAACTGCGTTCCCATTGCATTGTTTTCTTTGCAAATTCAAATTTATTCATGTATGCGTCCCGTTTTATTAAATTGAATGTACGAATTGCAGCGTTGATACTGAGTGCTGCTGCATGGGGGAAAAAAATCAGGGGACTTAAAATATGGGAAATTATGGCTGAGGGTATATCAATATATACCATGTGATTTCCGGCAGAGTAGAATACGACCACTTCAAGTCTTCCCGTGGATGTCATAGAAGGCGACTCAACAAAGCTTATAAACATCAAAGAGACCTCTCCAACCCATCTGGCCAGCGTGGAGAGTGTAGGCCATATCCTCTAACTGCTTTGGTGGTACAGAGAGGGTCGTGTTCCTGCAGTGGAGACTAAAAAAGAGCTAATGATGATGATGATGAAGGGTACCAACCTCTGATCTTATGAATTAGCCACCGGAAAATAAGAAGGCTTTAAGCCCCGTGAAAATAAGAAGGCTTGTAATAAAGGAACCGTGGGTAGGTAAAGTTCGTTAGGTTTAAGTGTCCTTATCATCAAAATAAGAGCTACTGAACGAGCGTCCCCAACTTAAGCCAAAACCATCCCAATGCTAAATAAATAAATAGGGACAAATCGCTCAAATTAAGCTTTTCTCGAATTTGCAGCATTAGTAAGAAAAGTTGTTCATATTGACGGGCTGAATTGCCCCTCTAAGGATTGGTGTAAACCACATGAAAATCCGAGCAATAGTTCTTGAGTTTATCGCGAACAAATAGACAGACAGACGCGGCGTAGGACTTTGTTTTATAACATGTAATCATTGCATATAAACGAAGTGACAGGCAAAATCTAGCTAGACTAAAAATAAAACATTAAATTATATAACTAGCTTTCATAGTCGAGTTGTACTCGTATTGAAAAGCCCCAGTCCCTTCAGGCAGCATACCACGTCATACCGACAATGGCAGATCGCTACAATAGTCTCATGATTGATAGATATATTTTGTAATTGTTTCGCGTCAGTCGATGTAATGAAATTCTAGCTGACGTCAATTTACAAACAGATTATTATTATCTGTAGATTGGTTCAGAAGGGAGTAAACATAAAATGTTTCAAAATATTTGGAACAATGTGTTGAATTAGTCCCACAGGAAAAATTGTTTATATTGATGGGATGAGTAATCCTTTTAAGGATAAGGTTTTTATTTAGAATATTTTATATTGTATCAGGGTCTTATTAACATATTCTATATAAACGAAGTGATAGACAAAATCTAGCTGGACTAAAAATAAAACATTAAATTATGTAATTAGCCTCCATAGTCGAGATGTATGGAAAAGTCCTAGTCTCTATTCAGGCAGCATACCACGTCATATCCACAATGGCAGATCGCTACAATACTCTCATGATTGATAGATATACTTTGTCCCGTAATTGTTTCGCGTCAGTCGATGTAATGAATTTTTAGCTGACGTCAATTTACAGAAAGATTATTATCATCTGTAGAGTGGTTCAGAAGGGAGTATACATACAAAGTTTCAAAATATTTTGAACACTATATTACGTTTACTTTTCTTTTTTTTTTCATGTTATGTTTTAATTTTGGCTATTATAATTCAAAAAACTTACTTCTGTAACAAATTTTAATGACTTTTTATTCTCTGATAAAAAAAATTGATAGTTTAAATGGAGATTATCATATTTCTTACGGAGTAGAAGAAAGAAGCCAAAAGCGCATTAAATTGATGAGATATAATAAATATGGTGGGTAACAGATATTTTATGGCATACTAATTGTTTACTCATACATTGACATGTGCACGGATGTAAAGTTACGTTTGTAGTTTATTAGGCATAAATTTACTCCGCTTATATGAAAGGCCATACCTGTGTGTGACTGAGTGTACTGAGTGTACGTAAGAAAAGACCCGTTAAACAAAAAGAAACACTATTGTATTGTTTGCTTAGCTATCGTCAAACAACATAAAAGATTCCTTTTCAGGGAAAATTCCCTTTCCTGTAGCGAACTAGTCAAGTTTTCAGTCAACATAACGTCTTTGAGCTAAGACAATGGACAGAAAGAAATAAAGAAAAATAATTTGATGGAGCCACACACAAAAGAAAAATACATTCAATGTATAATTGTTCATGTCCATATATATGAAAATAAAATCAAATATTTTTACCATTAGTATGATGACCTGCAGGACAGGTCTAGCCTAGTGCAGGAATCATCATAACACAACAGCATGAAAATAAAACACTGTTACAATGATAATATTTATTCTATACAAGCTGTAATCTGTAACTACAGATTTAACCCAAATGTTAACGTTGTTAAATAATATTTTTTTTTATATTTTTATTTCCTATAGAGTGAGGCACCAGAAAGGGACCCCAGCATTAGTTGGAAAATAATAGTTTAGTTGCTGCTACGCTGTATGGATAAGTTAAAAGTTTTCGACTGTATGGATGTTAAAGTGCAACTACTTCTGTAGTTCAGTAGTCAAGGCGTTAACCTAATGACCCGGAGGTTGTGGTTTCAAATCCCACTGGGAAACATACTTTCTGAAAGAAGCTTCCAGTTTGGTTAGGATATTGCAGACTTGATAACATGAAATATGATTTCATGTCCCACAAGGCACGATAAACTGTGGGCCCTTCTAGAGTTTGCTTAAAGCTATAAATAAATAAATATATACGGACAAATCACACAGATTGACCTAGCCCCAAAGTAAGTTTGAGACTTGTGTTATGGGATACTGACTCATTGATACTATATTCTATAATAAATACTTATATAGATAAACATCCAAGACCCAGGTCAATCTGAAAAAGATCATTTTCCATCTTGACCTGACCGGGAACCGAACCCAGGACCATCCGTGTCGCAGTCAGGCGTGTTGACCGCTGCGCCACGGAGCTCGTCTTATCTATCCTAGGATTGTTTCTGGTCTACCTTTTGTTTATGAGATGTCAGACGACAGTTGCTCTGGGTTAAAACTGGGAACCTCGTCAAAACTCTTCCATACTGGTTTGGATGAAAAAAAAAACGACATATAATATACCTGCGCAGACCGTAAAAGCCAAAATCTAAGGAATCATATATCAATACGCGATGCGGCTAGCAACTATCATTATTTTAATTCCGCTTTCTACCTTTACGCCCACTAATGATGCTAAATGTAGCCGGGTCTTAGGCTTTCTTAAGCTCTACCTTTGGCTCTGTCTACCCCGCTAGGGATAAAGACGTAAGAATATGTTATGTGATAACGATGATGGATGTTTCAGTGTAATATTATCTACTTTAAGCAAAACAATGTCGCTTTAGAGATAGCCAATGATTAACAATCATAAAATCGGTTATATTTGAAATCAATTTTTTTAATAGCCTAATTTGTGTCCCACTGCTGGGCAAAGGCCTCCCCTTCCTTCTTCCATTCATCCCTATCTGGTGCAATCTGCTGCCAGCCATTACAAAACCTGTCGAGGTCATCCCGCCATCTCGTTCGTGGTCAAAACGTCAAAATCAAATTTAAGGCAAATTAATATTTATTATTCTATTGTATCTATCTGCAATCAGAAATAATATAACATAGGGTGAGAAACCGACGGCCGTTGGGGCAGAAAGTTTCTTGAATGATAACTACGTGCCAGCAAGTGCAGCATTGGACACGTACCGGCCAGCTGGTCAGACGACCTGACTGAGGTTGCAGAATGGCGCTGCAAGCAGGCCTCTTCCAACCGGTTGTATGGAAAATCATTGGGGGAGGCCTATACTGGTGACTGGTAGAGACTTGCGAATAAATATGATTATTATTACGATTCATCATCATCATCATCAGGTCTTTCTAGTCTCCACTGCAGGAGCACGACCCTCTCTGAACTACCAGAGCCATATACTAGCCTGAGTAGTCAGAGGATTTGGCCTACACTCTCCACGCTGGCCAGACGGGTTGGAGAGATCTCTTTGATGTTAATAAGCTTTGTTTAGCTTGTGTTTCCTTAGTCGCCTTTTACGACCTCCACGGGATAACTAGGAGTGGTCCTATTCTACTCTGCCAGGAACAACACGAATAATCATCGTAATCATAAGATTATGTTTATGAAATGAGTAAGACAGATTTTATTTCAAACTCGCGAATTACTGAGTGACTAAAAATTTACTAATAAACAAAACAGAAAAAAATACCAACGCAAGCCTAAACTTATTTTAAAAACCAAAAAAGTAAATTAAAGTATGTAAAAATTCGAGCCCAGGCCACTGCTGCCATAAAAACAAATAATTCTGAAAGCCAGCCTCAAAAAATTGCGGGCACTCCAATGAACGTGATAACACTTTGAAAATCAGTACAAAATGTCACTTGAGCTAAATTTATTCATGGGCTCACTCATTTCCGGCCCGCGTCACGAATTTTCGAGTGGACAGAAGTATAATACAAAATAATGTGGACAGAATATGTACCAACATATTCTGTGTTAAAGCTTCTATATTATTTAAGAAAACAGTGGTGGAAAATAATTATTACTTGTAAAATTAAATTAATGCTATTTTATACAAATGTTCCATGTATTTTGTGCTCGACGTCAGATATGATGACATCAATAAATTGTGAAAGTGAAAAAGATTTTTCTCTCTACAAATTTGAGAGAAAAATAGAGTGGTTAAGAAAACATTCTGAGGAAACTAATATGAGTATAATAGCTTATTAAATGAGCATGAACATCACTTGTAAATTTTATTTTATTTATTCACCTTTTCTACGTATTATCAACGTCTCCTATATACGGGCCCCTAGAAAACACATTTTAGTTTGAAGTACATACAATCTTTTTCCTTTGCGGGGTAAACAGAGCCCAGGCCTATGAAACCTAAGGGCCACGTTTAGCATGTTGGTGGGCTTGTAGATGGAGAACGGTATCAAAACAGTGATGGGTTGCGAGCCGCATTGCCAGTGACACGATTCCTTACGCCCATTCCCTCGAACGGCTTTTACGATCTGCGCGGGAAGAGAAGCACCTCGCACAATCTACATTTTTTCTTTTTTCCTAGACCAGCGTGGAGAAGTGACAATTCTGTAACCTCAATATTGGCGGCCACGTGTTTGCGGGACGGCGGTTTTTGTGTAAAAAGCCCTTTTTGTCCAGTAATACACCGGCTGCTATAATAAACTGAGTTTTTGCGCAAATTTCGACATTTTCGGCTCATATTGTGTCAGTTAATTTTGGGGTTGGACGGCGTGATGGGGAGTTATATTCGTTAGGGTTTTTGTAACTTTTTTAGAAGGTAGAGAAGTTTTGTGACTTTTAAAGCGATAATATTTTTAAATAAGTATGTCAAACCTATATTTTTTTTTCTTGTATTCGTTAGGTTTTTGACTGACATCCAAAAGCGCAGACTGAACGCTTCTATAGCACGAGTAAAACTCATTGATCGTGTAAAGAAAACCACACTGCGCACTCGGATTCGAATACTGGCGTAGCTACGTGGGCACCAGGCTTGAAGTGGGACTGGGTACTAGGACACGTCATGTGAATGCCCGATGATCGCTGGCCTACAGAATAGAGACCCAATGGCAAACATCAAAGAGACCTCTCCAATCCGTCTGGCCAGCATGGAGAATCTAGGCCAAATCTTGTGACTATTCTGGCTAATATATACTCGTAGCTCTGGTAGTACAGAGAGTGTCGTGCTCCTGCAGTGGTGACTTGAAGATACCTGATGATGATGATATTGATGATTTATTTTAGTACATATAAAACTAACTTTTAAAAAAATATAGCCTTTAATGCAATTTATCTAAAATGAGTATTTCCCCAAGAAAGTTCACAATCACATCACTTAGTTAATAGTAATTCTTAACTTCGCTGACAGTAGTTAATTAGTTGGCGGATCAGTAGAGCAAATTTACACGCGCCCTAATTAATGAAGGCGGAAACCGACGCAACTTATAAGAAACAGCGGGTTCGAGGCATGAGAGGTAGCGATTTGATAAATAATACACAACGAACAATAAATACAAAATATTTTTTACTGGAAGAGTTAGTCGACTTAACCTACAGGAAATAGAGGGTGTGAGGCATAAAATTCAATTAAAATTCAGTTATTTAATATAATAATTCTCGACGCCCACCTAATCGCGAACTAACTCGTTGGCTTATAAATAGCAAATCTGGCGCAAAAACCCATCGCAAGCGGACAAATCGATTAAATATAAAATTCACTAACCGACGAGGTCGTCGTAATCTGACAATCCAAGCTTCCGTTCAACATCCGATCAGTATTGCCGCAATATACTACAATACAAAAGCGTTCAGTATTAAACAACCATCTACAACCACCGGACAAGCAGTTGAGTATTACACCTCTAACCTAATTTTAACTGTCATTAAATCGCTTCCTCTTGTAACTTGACGATACTGATAAGTCAGCAACCAAACTCGCCACAAGAGCTCTCTAAGTTATTGTATTTGAGGAGACCATTAGTAGTGGAACGGTGCAATAGGAGTTGTGATTCTAGTCTTGAATCGTAACTAAAGTGATTACTTACATCTTCATATTCCTTCTACAGTCGTCAGTCTCCAAACTATTAGTTGTAAGATTTTTCATACTTTGTTTACTTTTTTATGGAGAAATAAATCACATTTTTACTTTTTTTTTTACTCATATCAGCCGCAAAAAATCCACTGCTGGACATAGGTCTCCCCCAAATATTTTCAAAATTGACGGGTTTTGCCATACTCACCTAACTTGGCAAACGGGTTGAATAGCGCAGTTTGTTTGACTTGTAACGGTTTCAACGCTGCTGCCCTTCAAACTGTAACTGTTCTGCAACCCATGGACAGGCAGTTAAGTATTACACCTTTGACCTAATTTCAACTGTTATTAAATCGCTTACTCTTGTAACTTGACGATACTGATAAGTCAGCAACCGAAGGCCGGCTCCAGTTGGAGTGAATTTAGTATTCGCACCCAACTCGCCACAAGAGCTCTCTAAGTTATTGTGAGTTTGAGCGGCTTTGAGGAGACCATTCATAATGGAACGATGGAACAGGAGTTAGGAATCCAAAGCCCCGAATCGTGTCGGGTGTGGCTACTTTGTAATTTCAGGGATACCAGTAATAATCTAGGAGCTTTATCTCCTGATCAAAAAAGTGGTGTAAGATGTGTCACATGTTAGTCTGTTTTTGAACAGAGTGTGACATCATCAGGTTTTTGTTAGTCTCCACTGCAAGGAGAACGACCCTCTATGTACTACCAGAGTCATATATTAGCCAGAGCAATCAGAGAATTTGGTCTACATTCTCCACGGTGGCCAGCCACTATTAGGCGAATAGATTTGAAAAGAAAGAACATATATTGGGAAAAATCACACAAATTGAGCTAGCTGAACAGTTAGATATGAACTTACTACTGACTAACTCAAAAATTCTATTATTTAAAATACATACTGATATAAAAAAAAAAAAATATATATATACGGACAAATCACACAGATTGAGCTAGCCCCAAAGTAAGTTCTTATGAAAGACTTGTGTTATGGGATACTAACTCAACGATAGAATATTTTATAACAAATACATATATAGATAAACATCCAAGACCCAGGTCAATCTGAAAAAGATCGTTTTCCATCTTGACCTGACCGGGAATCGAACCCGGGACCATCCGTGTCGCAGGCAGGCGTGATGACCGCTGCGCCACGGAGCTCGACAATGATATAGATATACTTATAGATCCAAGATCAGACCATTCTGACAAAGATCCTTTTCCTTCATGACCTGGCTTGAGATCCTACCCGGGACCTCTAAGATTTACGAATAAACGGTGGTGACAATAATGAAGTTACGCAAGAAATGTGTCTGCAACGATTATATCTCTAAGAGTTTTTGAAATTTTAAGGTATTTGTTCAGTAATGTTCCCATTTTTGGTAGGTTCTAAAAAGGAGCCGCGTGGTTCCCGGCAGAGTAGAATAGGACCACTCTAAGTCTTCCCGTGGAAGAAATGAATAGAATGAATAGAATATGAATTGTAGAAGGCGATTTAGGAAACAAGAAACATAAAGCTTATAAACATCAACGAGACCTCTCCAACCCGTCTGGCCAGCGTGAAGAGTGTATGCCAAATCCTGTAACTGCTCTGGCTAAATATGGCTCTGGTAGTACAAAGAGGGTCGTGCTCCTGCTGTATAGACTAACAAAGACCTGATGATAATAATGATTATGAAAAAGTTATAGTGGAACGAAGAATAAATAAATACTTGTTCATCATCCTTGCTGCTTTGCTGTATGGCACTATGGTTTATATTTACGTACTGGTCAACACAAAACTATTACGCCTGAGTCCACTCGCTAAGAAGAAAACTTATAGCACATGCTTTTCAATTGCTTTAATTAATCTCAAAGGTACTAATTCTAAAGAAATCATTTTCTTAATAATCATAGTAAATCTTAACGTTTAAATCAATGTTGTTAGTCCATTCAACTGTCTATCAAATCAGCAGATGAAGCCGAGTTTCTAAATTAACAGCTTTCAGATTCCCAGAATTCATGATAATAGTCTACTTCTAACAGATTAGGGTCTGTACATACTGAAATCGCCGAATCGCCAGCACAATCTTGCAGTTATCAATTAAAGTCTGTCGAAAATATTCACCACTGTGCTCAGATGCAAATATTTCGGCGGTATGTGGTCCACGATCTATATACTTTTATCACAATAAACCATTCCAACAAACTTTTACAGAAGAAATAAATACGAAAAAAAACATAAAGAAAAATTTAAAAGTACTTGGATTTTCCATAAAAATTTGGCCAAGAGAGGTGTATATAAATGATTTATAAATGGCTATATAAGTGGGAAGTTCAATTTTTTTTAATTTTTCCTGTATTCTTGCGGGTCTGTATTCTATAGGAATTCTGATTTCAACATTAAAATATTGCCAGGTTGTTCAGAACTATCATGTTTCCATAAATAGACAAACGCACATGCAGTGAGACTTATGATTGCAACTTATAGTAGAGGGTTAAAAATGAACCTGCTTATATCGTGTCACCATACTGACGTATTACATCAAGGCACCCAAAACTAAGGTCCGTAACTCCTGAGGGCCATTTGTAGACGCTGTTACTAGCAGATGAGAAAGTCGCCAAAATATTTTGTCGGCGGTTTGGAGCCTTCGGTGTGTAAAGCATTTTAGGTTTATGTAAATTCTCGGAAAATATTCTATCTAGCCAGACAATTTATCAGTTAAATTCCAGGAATAACAGGTATTGATTTAGGGTTTCACATAAACACGAAATAACAATTTTTATGAATTTTCTGTGTGGATACCTACAATATGATTTGTCTTAACAAAAATATTGATTACCAGTTAAGTACTATTTCATGCTGGTTTGGGAAAAAAGGAAAAATAAAGAATATACCAGCTGCCTTTTCAAGGGCAGCGGTCAGTCAAGGGATTGGTTGAAAATATAAGAAATAACGTCAATAGGCAAAACGGGTAGTAACTCATCACTATTTTGATCCGCTTTTCACCTTAACGCCCGCTAACACGCTAAACGCGGCATTTGGGTTTTATGCCCTTGGGCACTGTCTACCCCGCAATTGATGAAGAGGTGATAATTTGTAAGTAAGTTTTCATCATCATCATCTCAACCACAAGAAGTCCACTACTGGACATAGGCCTCCCCCAAGGATTTCCAAAACGACCGGTTGGAAGCGGCCAGCATCCAGCGCCTTCCTGCGACCTTTATCGGGTCGTCCGACCGCCTGGTCGGTGGGTGTCCAACGCTGCGTTTGCCGGTACGTAGTCGCCATTCAAGAACCTTTCTGCCCCATCGCTCATCGGTTCTTCGCGCTTTGTGCCCCACCCACTGCCACTTCAAAGATTTTTTGCATTTTTTCAAACCGTTTGCCTATGTTGGTAACCTTTGTTCTTCTACGGATCTCCTCGTTTCTGATTCGATCTCGCACAGAAACACAGAGCACAGCCCTCTCCATAGCTCTTTGAGCGACCGTGAGCTTACTTATGAAGCCTATGGTAAGGGACCACGTTTCCGACCCGTAAGTCATCACTGGTAACACACTGGACTTCGAATAGATTTTTCATTGCATTTTAATTACCTACAATATGTGTCGCTTGCTCTAAATCATAAGGGATAGGAGAATAGAACGAGTATTCATTTAAAATTCTATTCCGCAAAGCGCATAAATACACGTTTGTGTCAGAAGTTTTGCTTCTCTGTCCCACCGCGAGCACTATCCAATTTACTCATACAGACTCTTTATTTATGAACCTGCATTATTGATTTACTACCTTTAGACGCGCTCCGTGGCGCAGCGGTCAACACGCCAGCCTGTGACACGGATGGTCCCGGGTTAGATCCCCGGTCAGGTCAAGATAGAAAATGATCTTTTTCAGATTGCCCTGGGTCTTGGATGTTTATCCATATATGTATTTGTTATAAAATATAGTATCGTTGAGTTAGTATCCCATAACACAAGTCTTAAGAACTTACTTTGGGCCTAGCTCAATCTGTGTGATTTGTCCGTATATATTTATTTATTTATAGGCCAAATCCTCTGACTGCTCTGGCTAATATAAGGCTCTGGTAGTACAGAAAGGGTTGAGCTCCTGCAGTGGAGACTAAAAAAGACCTGATGATGATGAGCCAAATTCATTAGGGTTTTGTCACGTTGTCAACGTGTAGCCAAATCCATTATGGTTTTAAAATCATGATAAGGTATAGTTTCCAAGGAAACTAGAGGTAGTAAATCAATAATACAGATTCATAAATAAAGCGTCTGTGCAAGTAAATTGGATAGTGCTCGCGGTGGGACAGAGAAGCAAAACTTCTGACACAAACGTATATTTATGTGGTTTACAGAATAGAATTTTAAATGAGTATTTGTTCTATTCTCCTGTTCCTTATGATTAAGAGCAGGCAACGTATATTGTTAAATGAAATGCGATGAAAATCTACTGAAAAAGCAAAATCATGAAAAAAATTGCAATGTTTTCAGCATACTTAACATTAATGTATATACTGCCAACCTCATACGAAAACATTAGCATACTATAAGCGCTATAAGTATGAACCTACAATGTAGGTGACTTGTTCTATGTCTTCTGCTTTAAATTTTGGCTTCCACCGAGGTTACAGTGATTTTGCCAATGGCCAGTGTTATCAGATGCGAACTATCGTTGCTGTACTCTACAGTTTGAACAAATAGCCATCAAAAATGGCGTTGGTTCTTTGATAGCCTCGTGGGAGCTTCTGTGACAAATCTATACAAGTCCATTTAACAGTCTACTTTAACCATAACAAAAATTGTTCATGAGCGCGATCGTTTATACCATCGATCTACACCTATTTCATTCATATTAATAGTGTAGTTGTGGTTTACCCTAGATGATTTTAGTAGACTACCATTAGTACCACCAAACCCACAACTGCACTCCTTGACAACCAAAAACTCCCAGGTGACTTGTAAGTACTATTATGTGGTGTCAACCACTGATTAGTAAGATGTGTTCTGGCAGTTACACGTAGATGGCACCACTGGTTGCGTCGCTATTTTGTTGATACCATATTTCAACAACTAACATGAACATTTAACTGTCACGATAGTGACATATGGGTAACTACAAAACTGTTTACCAGATGGCGCTGAACGATTCTGAAACGCGCAAACAGAGTTTTTCGATCCGATACTACATATAGAACCTTCGAAAGACTTCGGTTGGAGACGAACGGGTTCCATACGCACACCTTGCCAATCGGGAAGATCTTCCCTTTGTATCAACTCCTCGCTCCCGTTACATACACCATATTATATATAATTTATGTTTTACTATTCTTACACCGAAGAAGAAACAAAACCACGAAAGCGTTGCACTGTTTTACGAATTTCTACCTCGTCTCTCCGATTCGTTACAAAATCCTGTTCAAACTGCTCGCGGAAACTGCAAATTCTTTTACAAAATTACCTTCAAGACAAACTACATTTGCCCTGAAAATATATTTACTGAGTCCATATCAAATTACTGTATAAAGTTCGCGCTTGGCACGTGATAAATAGCTTTCCCGCTTCCAATTTGGACTTTATTGCTTGGGGATAAGGGTGCTGGGTTGTGTTTAAGATAGAGCGTGGGTGGAATGGTAATAGGGTAGTAAAAATTGCGAGGTGATAGCCTGATTCGGTTAGACGTTAGGGCGGTGACGTGTTGTAAGGAAGGAGGTTGTTTTGTGTAACAAGAATTTACTTGACTGAATTTGCGTTAGGAGAGTTAAGGGATAAATGAATTTAACAGGTCCAGTGATATCGCCTTTTAAAATAAATCGTTTAAAAGAAAACGGAGAAATAATTTAAGACTTTGTTCTGTAAGGACCTAGATAACCCTTGAAACTATATTTTTAACCGACTTCAAGACAAAGGAGGAGGTTCTCAATTCTTCAGAATCAATTTTAGGATTCCGTAGTAAACAAGGAACCCTTATAGTTTTGGCATGTTAGTCTGTCTGTCCGTCCGCGGTTTTACTCAGAGACTATACGTACTAGAAAGCTTAAATTTCGTATGGATATGTATATTAATTATGCCAAAAAAGTGGTAGAAAAAAATCTTGAAAAATATTTTTTTTGCGGCTAGCTTCCATACAACTATAGAGGTAGTAATATTTTTTTTCTATACAAACCCATCGTGTTTGGTAATGTTATTTAAATAGGTCTTTAATAAATATTGGTAGGTTGAGATCACCATTTTTCGATTTAGGAATCCGTTTCCGAAATATTTGGTTTAAAGTGCAAATTTTTTTAGAGGTTAGTGTCCCCCCCCCCCCCCCGCTCTATCTGCTAATCGGTTATATATGGATACGTGAAAAAGATTCACACTTTAAACTGTAAACAGTAGTTCATAAAATTGTCCGAAGGGTTATTTAGAGCCTCGTCGAACAAAATTTTAAATGATAACTCTGTTGTCTGTCTAACGATTTATTTCAAATGAGGGCAGCAGTGGATTCCATTAAATTCATATATCCCCTCGAACAAAAACTTGCGGTTTTGTATGGGGAACCTATTTCTTTTTTTATGTTCTGACTTAGGCTTGGGGAAAGTTCTTGAACATGATCCGGTCCGTTCGTGAATATGGCAAGGTGATTAGATTTACATCTTGTTAAAATGGCGACCACATTTCGGCAAGTGCAGCTTTGAACATTGGACATCCACCGACCAGCCCCCCTATTTACTAACTCGGATGACAGGTGTCGATGCCTATCAATCTAGAATTTACTGTTACAATGCGGGTTTTGCTTGCTCGAACTTTTAATTTGAAATACAAAAACCGCATTGTAACACTAAATTCTTAATTGATAGGCATCGACACCTGTCATCCGAGTTAGTAAATAGGCCGGCTGGTGATCGGACGACCTGACAGACGTCGCAGAAGGCCGTTGTATGCAGGCCGCTGCCAACTGTTCGTATTGGAAATCCTTGGAGGAGGTCTATGTCCAGCAGTGGACTTCTTGTGGCTGAGATGATGATGAATTGTTAAAGTTTGTAAGACAGGACGAAAATTTATAGTATGAATTCTACGTCCGGCGTCTCTGAAAAATTGGTGAACATTTTTAATCTTGTACAGGAAGCAGTGATTGATGACATATTCCTGAGGTTAGCGATAGCAACCCTGCCTTTTAGTTTACTTAGTTTTTTGTTTAAACTGACTTCCGATGAAAGAAAATATATTGAGAAAATTTATTTTGAAAGCGAAGCTGTCAGCATCGCAAAGGCTGCTGCACGGCTGCTGTTATGGGAGGACATAAAATAAATTGACATCTTGAATATTCTGTCTGTTTTAAAATTGGAAATAGTCATAAAAAGTAACTAGCTACTGGCGGATTCGAACCCACGTACAGGTTTACACCCTAAATGTGTAGTTTCTATCACACTTAAGGCGTTAACCTCAGGTACGTGGGTTTAAATACTTCCTGTAGCGAGTATTTAAATCACATAGGTATTTTGAAAATTGCTAGTTACCAATATATCTTTATTTAATCTTCAACAATTACGGCAACCATTGAAGCAATTAAACATTTTTGACGTAAAATGAAAAACCGGTTGCAAAATTCCCTAATATTTTGAGAAGAAACGAGAAACATTCAAAAGATGTACTTAATAGTACATACGCATCATAATTTATCTCCTCTTTTCCTTTTTTGATAGAAAATCTGTCAAAAAGATAGATAATGCCACGGAAGTATGTAATACTTATATCTCCATGGGTAATGTAAAGGAATTTTTGAAATAGTTGAACATATATCGGTTACCAAATGAACACCTGTTCCCAGTCTCTTGGTCATTTGCTAATCTGCAAATCCGGATGTTCTCAGATACACCGGCTCGCGCTGGATCCCGCAAATTGAACTTATTCGTGACAGTTCTTACTCACCACCAAATTTCACGAACACAATTTCGACTATAGTTGATGACGTGGTAAGCAATAATTAGAAGATTTTTTTTTCAGAAGACCGTTTTTCTTTTTCATCATATAGGACGGCAACAAAGCAAGCGGTTCCTACCTGATCGTAACTGATAACTAGTACATATATCTCCATGGTGATAACCGATGTCCATGGACAAATGCAACACCAAGACAAAAGCGTTGCCAGCATAAATTATAAAATAAAGTTAACACAAAAAGTTTGGTAACCTCTAAATTTATTTTAATCCGGAAGCTACCACCCCGTAATATTCATGTATGTGCAATGTGAACATGATGTCTGAGTAATCAATCATTAAATTTGTGCATTTGTAATGGTTTATCACAGCTGCAGTGTAACATATTTGTGTCACACACAATCCTAGCCGGAACCACTTTTTGACGATTAGACACCAAAAATCTTGTTATCAATATTTGTCGACTAATAATTGTCTTAACAAATGCCGGACAATAAATTCTTTGCTCATGATTATTGATGTAATCAACAACATGTTTCCAAGGGAAAAATTGTCCAATCTGAACCGTAGTGAATCAGGAACAAGCCAGTTGTATCCGGTTTTACGATATCCAGCCCGCGATCTCTTCTGAAATTGCATGTGCATTTGTTTGGTTTCCATTTCAAAATGTAAAGCCGTCGAAACAGTGGAGCAGATGTTTGGAAAGGATTTTAATAATTCAACGATAATACAGATGTTTTCTGGCCTCCTAGTATTATTCTCACATCGATTTTGTTTTATAAGATTACTCCATCTGGGTTTTAGATTGTGTTTTGAGAAATTTGTTGCATCTAAAACCGCTCTTTTTTTACTCCTTTTTATTTTTCTTTCTATAGCGATACAGCCTGTAACTTGACCCTCGACATTTCCTAAAAGGGGTGACTCAGCCCGTCAATATAAATAATTTTTCATTATCAATACTTGGTACAAGAAAAATTTTCGACCTTTTCATAAAAAAGTGTTTTGCCGCCCGGTAAAATGTATGGAAAAGTAAAATAAAATTCGTGTTCCCAGGATTGATGCTAAAGGAAAAGTTGTTCATATTGACCCGAGTTAAGGAAATGTTAAGGGTCAAGTTACACGCTGTATAACGGCCAAAATCATAACTTTCTTGTGGCTTTGTTGCAGTTGGTTAAAAATAAAAAGGATTAATTTTGTTTTTAAGAAGGTTTTAGTTTTAACATTATGTTATTATGACGTGCTGTTATTTCAGAAGAAGTATACAGGATTCTGAAGGGTTAAGGTTAATCCTGTTAACAAAACGTGTGTCGTCAATCACCCGGGGCTTGGCACACCCCCAAATACATGTTACTATCGTCTAGGGTTGCAAGAAATAAGTTCGGTCTGCCTGAGCTATTTCTTATTGAATGTGTAGAAACGATCGTAAGCATTTGATTTTGTTGACTTATATGGTCACAAATGCATGATGATGATGATGAATGTACGTCCTACTTATTTAATGCATGTTCTTATTTTATAGCTTCTGTGGTGCAGCCTGCGACCCGTTCCGGGTTCGATCCCCGGAAAATTACTTTTTCATATTAACTTACGTCTTGGATGTTTATGTCATCATCATCATCATCATCATCATCAGGCTTTTTTTAGCCTCCACTGTAGGAGCACGACCCTCTCTGACTACCAGCGCCATATATTAGCCAGAACAGTCAGAGGATTTGGCCTACATTCTCTGCGCTGGCCAGACGAGTTGGAGAGGTCTCGTTGATGTTTAAAAGCTTTGTTGAGCTTGTGTTTCCTAAGTCGCCTTTTACGACATCCACGGGAAGACTTGGAGTGGTCCTATTCTACTCCTGCCTGGAGCCACACGACCTTATTTACCTCTATACATTTATTTATTTATGGTATTTACATCTACATGAAGTAGAGCAGTCAGAGAATTTGGATTTATCTCTTTATATTTATTTATTTAACTAAAAAATTATAATGTCTCCAGTAATTTCTCACAAATTTTTAATACTATTTATTGCAGGTACAAATATCCAGACTGTCAATATCGAGCAGTTGGCAGTCATCCAGTTTCGTGTCTACCCCACAGCGGCGACAGCTGGGCTTGCAGTCTATGTTTTATTACCTTACCCTTACATATGTTTCCTTTACATATTTAAATTTAATAAAAGTCTATCATGATAGCATTGTAAATGCATAAATATAACTATAATATATATTACGATTTTGATATTAATTTTCATTGCAGGTACAAATATTCAGACTGTCAATATCGAGCAGTTGGCAGTCATCCAGTTTCGTGTCTACCCCACAGCGGCGACAGCTGGGCTTGCAGTCTATGTTTTATTACCTTACCCTTACATATGTTTCCTTTACATATTTAAATTTAATAAAAGTCTATCATAATAGCATTGTAAATGCATAAATATAACTATAATATATATTACGATTTTGATATTAATTTTCATTGCAGGTACAAATATTCAGACTGTCAATATCGAGCAGTTGGCAGTCATCCAGTGTCGTGTCTACCTCGTAGCGGTGATAGCTGGGCTTTGCTGTCTATGTTTTATTACCTTACATATGTTTTTTTTTACATATCTTAATAATAGGTTAGATGATATTATATGTACTTATCTGTTATAAAATATAGTGTCGTTCTTTAATTTACTGTGGGTTAGATCAATCTGTGTGATTTGGCTCTTTGTCTTTATTTATTACTTATAATTAAAAAGTCATAATGTTTCCAGTAATTTTACACAATTTTCACCATTAATGACTATCACATAATTCATTTTAGGTACCAATATCCAGACTGTCAATATCGAGCAGTTGGCAGTCATCCAGTTTCGTGTCTACCTCACAGCGGCGACAGCTGGGCTTGCAGTCTATGTTTTATTACCTTACCTCTCTCATAAATTTGCATGTGCATTTGTTACAGCAGACGTATTAGCCTCCCTAACATAATCGTTATCGTAGTGGTTAACACTGTAATCTTCCAAAATTCCGAGCCTGTGTTTGATTTTAAGTGTGGAATTAAAAAAAAAGATACTCTATTACGAGTACGATCTATTAAATTCATAAAAACCAACTTCAACCTAACGATTGAACTGATTTAAATTTTCTAAGGTAGTAGTTACAACACTACTCCTCCAACCTTCGAATCCGATTTTGATTCCAAATGCGGATTTCAACAAGAAAATCACATAATTATAATCATACTACTTATGTTTTCGGGACAAATTGGCATGAATTGGAAAGTATTCTTCACTTTTCAAAAATAAAAAAAAGACTTTTTTATATAAATAACAAGGTTATAAAGTAACAAACATTAAAACAACTCTGAATTGGGAACCTTGTTCGGTTCGGTCAAAGTTGGTTCAATGTTGCATATTTATTGACTTTTAATCGTTCTGTATTTTTATGAAGTAACAAAATAAAAATAACAACAAATTGAGAACCTTCTCCGTTTTAAGTCGGTTCGATGTTGCATATTTCCCTTTGAATCATTTTGTATTCATAAAGCCAACGATGACAGACTGCGCCGATCGATCTGTGGTTAATTTTAGAACACTTCAATGATACGCGTACTTATCGGAAAATGGTTATACTGAAATGGGAGTACAAATACTTGTGCGAGTACAAACGCTAATGGAACTTACGTGAAGAATTTCGAAAATAATGCCCTATTATGTAGTCCGTTTTAGTCTAAAAGATTGTTAAACTTTTAGTGTAATATCGATACATAATCTGTTGAAAAAGGCCATTAAAAACTAAAAATTTGTGAGTTTACGAAAGTGAGTTTGTTTGTTTATTACGCTTTCACGCCATATCTACTGATTCGATCATCATTAAATTTTATATACACATAGGTTAGGGTACTGAGAGGCCGAGAGGTGGTTCCGAAGAACCAGGGTGTGCATGGTCGACTGGCCGTGTCACCTACACGAAATGATGATGATGATAAGGGTACTGAGAAGTACATAGGCTATATATATATATATATATATACCACGCGGGTGGAGCCGCAGAAAGCAGCAAGTATTATTATAAGCCTTTAAAATGACGCCTCCGTGGCAAAGAAGTTAACACACCAGCCTGCTACATGGGTGGACTTGTCTTCGATCGGCCAGGTCATGATGGAAAATGATCTTGAACGAACTCCTCACCTGAGGTGGTTCGGGCTCAACAGTCCAGGGGTGCAGGATAGACCCTGGTGTCTGAATAGATAGTAAGAGATCCGGAGTCCAAAAGTCCGTGGAAGGCCCGGATAGGTTGCGCGAACAAAGTGGCGGTAAATAGCTATTAAATTTTATTACCCTGTATATTTATGTATTCTGATGTTGTACGCAAGGCAAAACTTTTGTTCGCCATAAATAAATTCGCCAACTTTGTCCATACAGTTAATAAGTTTTATTACTGAAAATTGAGAATAATACGTACAGTCCCGTTCAAAAGGTACATATTTTTCCATTTTATACGCCAGTATTAAATTGTATACTCGTAAGTGCAAAGGGTACTCTTCTTTTTGTTCGTCATCATCATCATTTTAGCCGCAAGAAGTCCACTGCTGGTCATAGGCCTCCCCCAAGGATTTCCAATACGACCGGTTGGAAGCGGCCTGCATCCAGCGCCTTCCTGCGACCCTCATCAGGTCGTCCGACCACCTGGTCGGTGGGTGTCCAACGCTACGCTTGCCGGTACGTGGTCGCCATTCAAGAATCTTTCTGCCCCATCGGCCATCGGTTCTTCGTGTATATGTGCAATTTTTTAGTATTAATATCAAAAGAGATACTCTTCCGTACCCAAAGGGTCCTAATGGAAAGCTATTAGTATGCGTTCCCTTCGTTCGTCTGTCACGGAGCTGTATCTATTGAACCGTAAGAGCTTCATTTTTACAGAAAGTGTATATTTCACGTATTCAATTTGGCAACGCTGCTAGCCTTTTGGGCACGATGCCAGGGATAAGCAGTTGGAGGGAATGTTGATTTGTATTATTAGTCTTTTATTTTTATTTAGTTTTATTGTTAGAATAGTTTAAAAACAATTATAATTCTGTTACATGCAAGATTCTTTTTTCCATCCCTTTTATAGCTCAACATCAAAAAAAAAAACATAGAAATACAAAATACTGTTTCCTCTTTCACTTACGCTCGCGACAGTACGGATGTAGTAAATTGAGGTTAAATTAACCAAGCTGGGGTATACTCGATTAAATAACGAAGAATGAGCGCGGGGCGTAATGAAAACTCGTACGGGGATGAGATTGGGGGATGAGATTTATTTGTAGGTAGTATTTTTGGATAAACGTTGGTGTTATAAATAAATAAATATATACGGACATATCACACAGATTGAGCTAGCCCCAAAGTAAGTTCTTAATAAGACTTGTGTTATGGGATACTAACTCAACGATACTATATTTTATAACAAATACATATATAGATAAACATCCAAGACCCAGGTCAATCTGAAAAAGATCGTTTTTCATCTTGACCTGACCGGGGATCGAACCCGGGACCATCCGTGTCACAGGCCGGCGTGTTGACCGCTGCGCCACGGAGCTCGTCAAAAGTCGTGTTGCGTGAATATTTTGCAAAGCATCTACAAGTAGTATAATTTCTAACTTAAAAAATGGCTCTGGTATTACAGAGAGGTTCATGCTCCTGCAGTGAAGACTATAGAAGACATGATGATGATAATGATACCTATATTTGAAATCTGTCTGACTGTACAGGCTAATCTTGGAAACGACTGGGCTGATTTTGGCAAGGTCTTCACTAACGTGTAGAGAATGAATCTTGAAACGTTTATAAGTATACCATACTTACATAAGTTTTAACAATATCAAGTAAGCAGCAAAGAGGAAGTAATAATTACTGAATTAAACAACAATCAATGAGCGCGGCGCGTAATAAAAACTTGTGCGGGGATTAGAAAGATATAAGCAAGACAGTAGACAATATATAGAGGAACTAGCTTTTGCCCGCGGCTGCGCTCGCGTTAAGAAGTATAGTTTTGGGGGTAGAATTGATCAAAATCCTTTCTTAGCGGATGCCTACGTCATAAAATCTACCTGCATGCCAAATTACATCCCGATCCGTCCAGTGGTTTGGGCTGTCAGTCACTATGTCAGTCAGTCAGTCACCTTTGAGTTATAATATTTAGATAGAATGTCTACAGTATCTTAATAAAACCATGACTGATCTATAGAGGTTACTTCACTACCACTACTGACACTAATGCTAGAAAATCAAAGAAAAATTCGACAATCCCATACAAAAGTGTTAACTTATCTGACTGGACAATTGGTATTCAAAAGAAGATTTATTTCCGAATTTTCTTGCATTAGTCTCATAGGAAAAGTTGTTCATATTGACGGGCTGAGTCACCCCTTGAAGAATTGGAAGAATTGGACTGGGTTTAATTAAAATATTGTATAGTATCGCTTATATTCTGGAGGACTTGCGTGCCGTAATTACCTATGTTCGCGGCCATTTAGCCCATAGCGCTTGTTAATGAGAAGCTTAGCCGCAAAATAATAATTTAACAGAAGAACACCTTATCTTTAACTTCTTTGAAACTTTCGCGTTGCATGATTATTAAATGCAATATCGGGAATTAACGCGAAACATACCGTTTTTCTTCAGAGTCATCCAGTGACTACGGTCGGTGTAACTCGGCCGAAACGTCTGGAGAAAAACGGTATGTTTCGCGTTAACACCTTATCTTTGTTTTATTACGAAATTTTTAACTTTTGTATTTTTTTCCGGAACTTTGCACTACTCGCTAGTATTGTTTGAACATTTCATTGCTTTTACTTAAACGTATAATTAGATAATGTTACAACTTTAAGTTAACTAATAAATTACCTGCCGAGCCAAAACTACTTAATCTTATTTTTTTTTATGTTTTAAACTAGAAAAAAATAATAAGTTTATTAATACTGGAGTGAAAAACATAGACTTACATAAGTATCTAATAAAAATTCGAGCCAGATGAGCCTTCCTAAAAATATGACTGTTGCATCTTTTTCTCTAAATACTATTAAATTTTTATATGATAAAATATAAAAAAAACATAATTTTTTAATGAATTATTGAATTAGGCATTTGTCTCCCATCTCACCTGATGGTAAGTGATAATTTAATATTTTACCAGTGTTGGCCAGTTATACTAACAAAAACCAAACAACAACAACGTTCGATTCAATTCTGCAGTCTCTTTAATTTGTGAGTCAGCTGTAAACCGTATGCATATCAAATGTAATACCCGATATACTGGATTACATTGTAATTACACCGGTAATCAGGGCACAGATGAGCATTCAAAATTTATAGGATTGGTACCTAAACGAAATTCATGAATTAACAGCCATGATGTCCTATCGGTGTTATCATTTCAGGATTTCAAACGTTGAATAGGTTTCTTTTACATATTATATTTCACAACAATCACGATAAAAAAAATTGTTGAGTACAGTCATATACTTTGGCTAAGTTTAGGCCACTTCAAAAGCGGAGGGCAGAAGTCGTTATCAGGTCTTTTAGTCTCCACTATAGGAGAACGATCCTCTATGTACTTGTAGAGTCATAATTATTATTAAACAGAGCAGTCTGAGGATTTGGCCTACACTCTACATGCTGGCCAGATGTGTTGTAGAGGTCTCTTTGATGTTTATAGCTTTGTTTAGCTTGTGTTTCCTAAGTTTCCTTCTACGACTTCCACGGGAAGACTTGGACTGGTTGCAAGACTGGTGCAAAATGTGCACAACGCACATTTTCACAGGTATTTTTTGCGTTTTGAAACTACCCAAGGATAAACAAGCCAAAAACAAAATGTAGTCTAATTTAGGCACCTATCCGGAATGGAACTATACCTAGCAGCGGGACTCTTTTCCCTAGATAAGTCTGTTTAGTATAGATCGTTAGTACCTTGTTGAAAGTCTATAAACATGTGATGATTGAAATAATTTGTACACACACTTCAAAATTGGTCAAGCTGTTTAGGCTACAGGAGGCAGCAATAGCACAAACATACTTACATAGATACATACATACGCACGCAAGATATTAAGAGGGTATCCTAGCAGTACGTTTTCCATACAAAAGTATTTCTCTATTTTCTCTTCCTTTCTAAAAAAACTTCTTCTTTCTTTCCTAAAAAACTGTTTTTGTATTTTTTTTTCTTTTAAACAGTTTGTTAGAAAAAAATAAAACATAGGGACATACTCATTTTAGTAATAGATTTTATGAAAAAAACATTGTCTCTCTAGAAGCAGTTTTCAGCGAGAAAATAGAGAAATATATTTGCATGGAAACCATACTGATAAAATACTGCTAGGATACGCTCTTAACTTCCTACTAAGAGGGTCAGTCCGGTAAAGTGTCCAGTATTTACATGAATAAGAAACTGCTATTTGTTTTCTTACAGGGGTTTTTTTTGTTAACAAAAGGTAAACTTACTACTAGTGAATGGTTTTCGTATCTTGCTCAGTTATACACACGACTACCAAATTAAAAACTGGCCAAGAGCGAGTAGGACTTATGTGGAAAAGTTTCCGTATCAAAGGTTTATAATTCATTTTTAATTGATAGAATTCTTATAGGTTTTCATGTCATGTATAGGCAATGAACTATAATTTGTATTGTTTTCAAATTGCAGGCTCAGTAGCTTCGGAGATCAGGGAGCTAGGTCTTGAAATATTTACAAAATATTCGCCACGTCTATACACGTCTTTTAGCGTCTTAATTCATTATTATAAACTTTGAAATAAATGATCAAATCAAATAAAATAATAATTAATGGGGGTCAATAAAAAATCTTTTTTTGTTAGGTAATACTTTACAGATGGTCCCATTAAAATTTTATCGAAATGTGTCGAGCGCTTTTTGAAAAAATACCCAAAAACCCAAAAAAATATATATACAAGTATGCCGTTCAGCCTACACTTATTTCCATTTTATTTTTATGCTGATCGGAGTTGGGTATGGGTTGAAGTAAGGTTTTTGTTTTTTGTTAGAAATATCTTAAATTACATGTCTTACCGTCGCAATTACTTCTTACCTGGTTCATTTTTTTTTACCATTTTTATACAAATTGTTGGGCCAGCTGAATACTTCTGGAAATGATGATTTTTTCCCTGCATTGATCATCCCTGGGCTGGGAAAATGGTTCATTTTAACGAGCTGATTCACCCAGTCAAGATATCTGATTTATTAACATGGATATCATAAATAATAAACAAATAAATACGGACAAATCACACAGATTGAGCTAGCCCCAAAGTAAGTTCTTAATAAGACTTGTGTTATAAATATAAATATAAATATATACGGACAAATCACACAGATTGGGCTAGCCCCAAAGTAAGTTCTTAAGAAAGACTTGTGTTATGGGATACTAACTCAACGATACTATATTTTATAACAAATACATATTTAGATAAACATCCAAGACCCAGGTCAATCTGAAAAAGATCATTTTCCATCTTGACCTGACCGGGGATCGAACCCGGGACCATCCGTGTCACAGGCCGGCGTGTTGACCGCTGCGCCACGGAGCTCGTCATCGTCGTGTGTTATGGGATACTAACTCAACGATACTATATTTTATAAAAAAATACATATGTATCTACTATTTAGTCATCTTGACCTGACCGGGGATCGAACCCGGGACCATCCGTGTCATACGAGTACAATGCGCCAGACAGAAAAGTATACCACCAATAATACTGGGGGACTGGTCTGCTCGGCCTCTTTGAGACTAGGTACTTTAAGTATCATATGTTGTTTATTATCTTTGCCCACTCGATCGTTACCATAAACATGTTCCAAAAATAATAAATCTATGTATATTGAAATTGTAACATGAAAACAGAAAAAAGAAAGAAAAAAGAAAAGAAAGAAAAAGACAATAAGGAATAAATATTCGTAATCATATAAAGCCCTTCAGGCGAGTAGGCGACCAAAACTGTTGATAAGAGTTTCTTTCGGCGTTTCTTCTCTGCACTGGTCGGTTCCGAAACGCTAGTAGTCTGTAGCTTTTGAACAATAAATAAATACATATTATCTAATGAGATAATTTTAAATATGATATGACGTGAAAAAGTGCCTGCAAAGGCCTATTTTCTGAATAAACGTTTTGATTTTGATTTTGAATACTCGTGTAATAGTGCCATTAGTATGGGTATAGTATATTTTTCAATGTGGCCTACTATACGTACATTATCATCATCATTGGAGCGTTTACCTTTTGCATCCCTTTATCTATCATATGAATTACATGACATATATTATGCGGATTTCGAAACAAAATATGGATTGGCCGTGTGGATCCCGGCAGAGTAGAATAGGACCACTCTTAGTCGTCCCGTGGATGTTTTAGAAGGCGACTTAGGGAACACAAGCTAAAAAAAGCTTATAAACTTCAAAGAGACCTCGCCAATCCTGGCCAGCGTGGAGAGTGTAGGCCAAATCCTCTGTCTGCGCTGGTCAATATATGGCTCCGGTAGTACAGAAAGGGTCGTACTCCTGCAGTGGAGGCTAAAAAAAGACCTGATGATGATGACGATGATGAAACATGCCTTCAAAGATTTTTTTCTAATTTTCAGTCTGGATTTACGCAAAGCTAGTTTCATTATCATCACAGGTCTTTCTTAATCTCCACTGCTGGAGCACGACCCTCTCTGGACTCATTTTCATTTCGAAACATTTACTGTCCCACTGCTGGGCAAAGGCCTCCCTCCATTTTTTCCATTCGGTCCGATCTAGGGATAGATTTCTCCAGTTGCCGTGGAGCTGTCGATTTCATCCCGACCTTCTCTGTACTATTAGAGCCAAATTTTAGCCTGAGCAGTCAGAAAGTTTAGTTAAGCAACGTTTTATGTGCATGGGGATGACATCCATTAAAACCACAAATATTACAGATTTTCATTTATTTCAGTGATTACTGATTACATAATTAATAATAACATACGGTACCTTAGCCTATTGATTCTAAAAAAATCATTTCCAATATCACCCTTACCTAGTTATTAAATTTTGGAATAATCCTTTAAAAATTACTGTTTAAGTTATTCTTAGTTTATTAAAACATAGAAATTGAATACCACACTGTGATTTTTAATCTAAAACGCTAGATATTTATTACGTTAAAAACAATGCATTATTCAACTTCTATTTTATTGAAATTATTTATTTGTGGTGACCATACTCACGGTACAAGCAAATCTTTGGTTTAAACTTAGCATAACAGTGGAATAAATTATAAAAATTAAAACAAAACTTAATAAGAAATATAAAGAACGTCTGGAAAATTACCATGAGAAACTTTTTAACACCAAACTTTTTTTCACAAGAGAGTAACCTTCGCCATCCTTTTCAAGTAAAATAGCCTTAATTTATCAACTATATTTTAAACAAACAATTACATTTCATTTTATTACATCTAAGGTTAATTCTCTGAATTGCAATTTTATCATATAGATTAACAAACAACTTTGATTCTTGTTTCTTAAGTAGTTCTACTAATTAATCTCTAGTTTCCTAATTATGACTATTTTTATGCTAAGAAAGGATAGTTATAATGTGGAAATTATAAGTGATTAGAGGATGAGAGAAATTATAAAGCTACGGTTGAAAGAGATAGCATGCGAAGAATGGCTGAAGATGTAACCTAAAGGAGTACGTATAATGAATTGACATAGTTCATTTGATCTAAAGGGATTATGATCGAAGCTAGTATTGACCCAGTACTGGTTGCATGAATGAAAGTTATTGTCGGTGTTAGCATATCCGTTGATGATGGTCTGACTACTGACGATGGTGAAGCGTCTAAAAAAATTGAAGTATTCACAGCCAGAATGATTTTCCATACTTCATGTCTAGATATGGTAAGGGGAAGGTATTTAAGTTTAGAAATTTTAAGTTTAAAGTTAGAGTTTATTTTAATCTATAATTATCTACAGTGCGTAAGTTTAAACTTTCTATTTTAATCAAAATTAGGATTAAAGGCAATCCTTTTAAATGGAATGTTAGTTATAGCTCTACTCGGCAGAAATACCTAAACTCTTTTTTATATTACAATGGAAATTCGAAGATTCCAAACCATAAGAAAAAGTTTTTGTATCTCGAACCTAGAAATCTTAGATATAATTTAGAAGAAGTTTATTAGGAAACTACGATAGTTCGCTTTAATAAGTAAACTTTGAATGACTTAGGTATTCTTTTCAATTTAATTTTGAATTATACTAAGCTAATCAAGTGCTAAATTTAAAATTGTAGTTGATAGTAGTTTAATTACTTATAATTTTAATGCCAGGAGAAGAAGTACCTAAATAAAGGACTGAAGGTGTTTTAAAAATAGGTCTTAATGAAAATAAAATCAGAAAGGATTAGGGTAAACGCTATATATAGAAGGTCGCTAAGAGATATTTTATATAAGCATTACTAGATAATGGCACTGCGGAATGTACCTGTGTTCATAAAAAAGTATCCTAAATCAGCTTAACAATTAACGTTTGTTTTGAACAAGATTATGTTTTTAATCCTTCGAGTTACCTTAAATTACTTTCACTGCACTACTTTTAACATCATCTTTCTTTAACCTCTCTATTCCTCTTTATTGCCAATACTCTCAAACATACCTTAATTCCGTGATTCAGCAAATAGATGTTAAGTTGTGATTTGCGATTTACCCTATAGTTTAATAATATTATTATTATCTAAATACGAGGATTCTTGAGCTCGAAGAATCCTCCCATTTAACGTTACCTTTTAATTTACTAGTTCCACATAGCGAAGGTGATCTCTTGTATAGTTATTTTCTTAGAAATTAAATAATAGTTTAAAAACTTTTCGCGAACCAACTAACTTTTTAGCCTAGTTCAGTTGGTCCATACAAGAATCCACTTCAACTCCATACAAAGAGATGGAAGAGGAAGTTGCTTTTGCTTTGTATGGAACTGCATGGGTTCATTCACATTTCAAACACCAAACATAATTAAAATATATGGTAATTTTCAAGACATTATTTTTAAAATTACTCCGTTCAACTCAAACGTGGTTGTCAATATATCATCAAAATAATATAAATTTACATTGTTTCATTACATTTTACCGCGTTCGCTATTATCTTTCCAGTTACCTCTACCGATAGACTCATGACCGAACATTCTATTACTAGAAATACAAAATTTAACGTATTTACAACCATTTTTAACCTTTTAACAAAACATTCATAAGTACATCCTTGCGTCACGCACAGTCAAAATGTACATTCTTTACAATGTTAGAAGTATAAGGACTAGATTTGTTTATTTTGGAACAAAAAGCTACGTAAAACAAACTAACGTGTAGAAGTTTTGGCTTCACTACTCTTGATGGTGGTCTACAACTCTTAGTTGTAAATATTGTCTGGCAGTATCATCTAGTTCGTCCAAAACATCTGTGTTGTCGTCTTCATCAACAAAATCTTGAGCATTACCAATCGTTTCGTTTACATTAACCAGACATACGCTCACACCCGTCGTACCGGAATCATGTTCGTGTATTTTAGAATTTGGTGATATTTTAAGTTTTACTTATACTTTAATAGATTACATGATGATGCATTTTCCTTTCTCAGCCCAAGGGTTGTTTTTCTTGTCTGGTGCGTGTATGAGGGGATCATTTTTCTCATTTTCCTCCACATACTCCCGCATCCTGGAACAGAAAGGAGGCCTTTATTATTAAAGAAAAACAAATCTTGATCAATGTTACCGTGCCATTATCACTGCCCTTCATATGAGGTTTATTTTTATCAATGGGTACTGTATAATGTAATTTTGGTGCTTTTTCTATCGAAATGAAATAAAGGAGGTGTTATTATATTGCTTAGTGATGTCAACAAAATATGCGTCGTCGTCAATAATAGTGTAAAATAAAGGAATAAACCTTTAAAGTAATGCATATTGTGTTTTCAAGTTGCCGCTTTGAGACACATAACTTGTCATTTATTTTGACCTGAAATAAAAGAAATTTATAGTTTTTTGCTTTGTAAGTGTGGCAAGGATGGGAAATTTCTGAAGTTACTTGAATTTTGAGACGACCCTGACGATACCTAAACTGTCGAAATCTATCAAGCTGTTTGAAACATATGATGCAATAGGTAAGGATGTTTACAAACACACAACATCATTATACAAAGATTGATTTTCATTATGACCTGGCCGGGGATCAAACCCCTCATGTCAGGTTCGATTTCTGGCCAGGTCATGATGGAAAATGAACTTTTTCAGATTGTCTTGGATGTTTATCTATATGTATATAAATTTATCATAATAATTGTCATTGAGTTACTATCCTACAACAGAAGTTCGAGACTGTGGGGCTAGCATAATTTGTGTGATTCATCCATATAGCAGTCAGGTATTAAGGGCTGTCATCAATACATGATGTCAAAAGATGTTAAATAAAATTATTTTAATACGGTTTTGATCGCGTTTATTACATTATTTATATACCTAACGTTTCGAGCACTTTACAGTGTTCGTGGTCGTAGGTCTAACGCGATAAAAACCGTATTAAAATAATTTTATTTAAATGTGTAACAATCGCGAAAACATAAGAAAACAAAAGATGATAATTTAGACCTGAGCTTTAGACGTACAATCTCTCGATGAGAAAGAAAGGTCAGTAGACTAGCTTGCTTTCATATAAGCATTAGAACTACCGAGATTCACTTAATTTCCCCCAAAAATATGCCATAAACAATTAATATCAATTTACTTCCCCTATTTTTCGACATAATCACCATAATAATAATTTCAGACATTTAATCACTCGATTAGATAAGAAAAGTGAAGTTTAGTAGTCCTAATGATGCAATCAGCATCATTAGGACTACTAAACTTCACTTAATGTCCCCAAAAAATATGCCTTAAACAATTAATACCAATTACCTACTAACTTTTCACATAATCACCATAAAAATGATTTTAAGACATTAAATCACAAAATTAGAAAGAAGGAAAGCAGCTTGTTGCTTGCATCATCAACATTAAGACTACAAAATTTACTTAATTTACCCAGAAATTATGCCATAAAGAATTAACCAATTTGCCACTCCTAACTTTTAACATAATCACCATAATAATGATTTTTCACCTCATTCTTTCACTAAAATTCCACAAAACTTCGCCCAAGTGTAAATTTATCGCTGCGAACGCCATATAAACGGCAATTTATTCTGCCAAGCGAACTTTCAATATCCAAGCTATATATTACGCGCGAACTTTTCGTATAATTTTATTCAACTTTCCATATTAATTGATTCAGAGCGTCGCCAAACAGTTTAATTTTGAATTTATAAAAATAAACTAGCTAACATTCTAGCTTTGAAATAATAAGAAATATCTTTCGAATAACGTAATTGCAAGTCATGATGGAAAATGATCAGATTGACCTGGGTCTTGGATGTTTATCTAAATATGTATCTTTAATAAAATGTAGTATGGTAGAGATCTTGAATCCTACGACACAAGTTCACAACTTACTGTGGGGCTAGCTCAATCGTGTGATATATCCCTATCTATTTATTTATTTATTAAACGAGGTAACGAGATAGTTCCACTACCTGCAACTATCGGTGAAAGCAATTATAGCACTGTTGCCTTTAAGACATTACTAGAAGGTGGTAGCCTAAATTTATTTAACTAAGAAATACCTAATTAATATAAAATAATGATAAAATAGATTTTGTATTTCAACTAATATATTTTTCGTTACTGTTAGTGTTTGATAAATATCAATTTTTTTTTGTGCTTTGTAAGGCTCACTGTTCATTCAAGATCTTCTAAGTAAAAATAAATAAGAAAGTAAGAATAAATTTTCAAATTAATCCGCAGGGAATTTTGCATAATTTATCACCTGTAATTGTAATAATTATATTTTCTTAGGAAGCTTAAGTTAAACAAAGCTTATAAACATCAAAGAGACCTCTTCAACCCGTCTGGCCAGCGTGGAGAGTGTAGGTCAAATATTCAGACTTTTCTGGCTACTTATGGCTCTGGTAGAATAGAAAAAGTTATGCTCATGTAGTATGCAAGGGGATCCCTTTTTAGGGTTCCGTAGTAAACTAGGAACCCTTATAGTTTCGCCATGTCTGTCTGTCTGTCTGTCTGTCTGTCTGTCTGTCTGTCTGTCTGTCCGTCCGCGGTTTTACTCAGAGACTATAAGTACTAGAAAGCTGTAATTTGGTATGAGTGTGTATATTAATCATGGCAAAAAAGTCGTAGAATAAAATCTTGAAAAAAAATTTTTTTTTGGGTAGCTCCCATACAAGTAAAGTGGAGGAGTATTTTTTTTTCTCTATTTACCCATCGTGTGGGGTATCCTTAAATAGGTCTTTGAAAAATATTGTGAGGTTGAGAACACCATTTTTCGATTTAGGGATCCGTTTCCGAAATATTTGGTTTTAAAGTGCAAAATTTTGTTAGAGGTACGTGTCCCCCCCCTCTATCTGCTAAACGGTTATATATGGATACGTGAAAAAAATTACAGCAGTAGTATATATACTGAAGTTGAAAGGAAAACTATCAGAGCTAGGTACTAAGTGCAAACTAAAAAGTTATAGGCAACCAACTTATAAAATGTACTGGAAAATGTAAAATTTCATACAAGCTTCATTGTTAGATGTTTTTGGTCGTTAAACTGTGAGGTGCGAGTGTAAACAGTGTGAACTCAAAGTTATCATTCGCAACTACGGAACCCTACACTGCGCGTGGCCCGACACGCACTTGGCCGGTTTTTAATCTTTTATTTTTGTAAAAAAAACGTAAAACGATTATACAGAATACATCTACCTACCAAGTTTCAACTGTGTAGTCTCTATAGTTTCCGAATATCATGGCTGTGACATACGGACAGACAGACAGCCGGGCATGACAAATCTATAAAGGTTCCGTTTTTGCCATTCGGCTAGGGAACCCTAAAAGGCCTGAAAATGATGATATTCTCTTTAAGTTGCGTTTTCAAAATCCAACGAGTGCTTCATTTTATACAATATACTGAAAGCTGAATCGGTTTTAAACTTGGCAGAGTAATTAAGCTCAAGCCATTTCGAATTGGAGAAGGGGTGAAATGACGACAGGGTCAATGCACTCATTGATATGAATTTTTATTACAGTATTAAGCCAAAAGTTTGAATAATAAACAACAATGACGTTGCAGTTGATTCTTAAATTAATATTAGGCTTTATAACCATAATAGTTCCCTGCAGGGAAATATGATGGCTGAGGTTATATTTTGAAAAAAAAAAATTGTCCTTGATAAGTATTAATCTATAGTTGCTCCTTTTTAAGGGCTCTGTATCCTGAATGATAAAAAAGAAATCTTAAACTGTATTTTTTTTACTTTAACTATACTAATAGTCCAGGCGACTGAACAATTTAGTATGAAAATTACGAAAACTTTTTTGAATTCCCAGCATTGCTCCAATAGGATAAAGTTGTTCATATTGACGGGCTGAGTCAGCTCTTTCAGGATATTTCAATTTACGCTCTGTATTACTGTTGAATACAACTAATACAGGATTTTAATCCCTTAAAAAGTTACAAAATTACCCTTTAACTGCAACATATAACAACGTCCAGAACACACGGCCAGCTATTAAACCCCTAAGTGGACATAAAAACGCTTGATGTAGGAATAACGCTACTTTAACGGTCAAAAATAACGCGAGGCCCGCATGCATGGTTAATATCTTTTTTTGGATGCTACTGTAATGAGCTTTTAACTTTTATGACTTTGATAAACAAGAGTGTTAAAAATGTTTTCTTATGTTTTCGCGATTGTTACACATTTAAATAAAATTATTTTAATACGGTTTTTATCGCGTTTATTACATTATTTATACACCTAACGTTTCGAGCACTTTACAGTGTTCTTGGTCGCAGGTAGACTAAGTTGACATTTGTCTAGTATTTTATAAGAACTGCTAAATCCAAAACTGTAAAGTGCTCGAAACGTTACGTGTATAAATAATGTAATAAACGCGATAAAAACCGTATTAAAATAATTTTATATAAAGAGTGTTAAAATTTGGAAGTGTATTTGCGAATTATAACATCTAGGTGCAATATGGATATATATTGGCACTCTCAGGGGTGGTTTTTTCGATTAGTTATTTATATTACTTTTTCTATTTCTTAAGTTTTAGTTTAGTTAGTTATTTTTCCTAAATTTATGTCATTTGTTTTGTTTTTAATTAAGTATTTTTTGTAAGTTTATTCTGTCTTCCTATCTTTCTTTGTATAACATGTAAATAATTAATCATCTAATATATTACCTATCAACATATTAAAGTTCCAGACCCTAGTCAATATGGATATTATTATCCGGTGACTCTCGCTCTGGCTCGTTTCTGGTGCAAAGGATGGCCATAGCAATCCAGCGCGGTAACGCAGCTAGTATTTTAGGCACCTTTGCGCCAGAGACGTTAAGTAGTGGGTTATAATTTTAATTTTCTGTGTAAAATGGTTTTAATATATTGTAATTTGAATACTGACGGTATTATAAGTTAATAAATAAATAATATTATACTAATTTTCAAATCCAATTCAATTCCACGTGGGCAGGTTTTAGACGTACACAGTCTAAGGACTACCGGTTCAAATCCTGCCGGCGTGAATTTGTTTCCTATATCTTATTCCTTTCTTCTTCTGTTTTATAATATGGCTTCCACGGAGATTTCAGTGATTTTGCCAATGTCCAATTGAGATACTAAGTATCGGTGTTGTACGGTAAAGTTTTAACAAGAAGCATCAAAGATGGCGTATGTTCTTTGATGCCTCTGGTAGCTTCTGGTGACAAATCTATACGAGACCATATAACAGTCTTCTTTAACTTTTTCACAAATTGTTCATGAGCACGAGCATTTATAACACCAAACTACACCAACTTCATATTATAAAGTCCACTAAAAGCGTCTAAACCAAACCCCAACTGCAACCCTTGACTTCCCACCAAAAACTCTCTTATTTCTTTATTTTAATAAGTATGTAATCAAAATAGCATTGTAAATTCATCACCTGTAAAAACCCATCTTTAAGTGGGAGACTCGGCTGGCCAGTCAATATGAACAACATACTATCACATCTTTATCCCTTGCGGGGTAGACAGACCCCAAGGTAATAAAACCTACAGGCCACGTTTAAGCATCGTAGTGGGCGTACATATGGAAAGCGGAATCAAAATAGTGATGGGTTGCTAGCCGCATCGCCTATCAATGCGATTCCTTAGATTTTCGCCCAATCCCTTGACCGGGTTTTACGGTCTGCACGGGAAGAAAAGCAGCTGGTATATTCTATGTTTTTTCTTTTCTCCCATATGAGCAACTACATATAAACAACTACGGGACTAATGCTAGAAATTCAAATGTAAACAGGTAAAGTTGTTCATATTGACTGACTGAGTCATCCGTTTATGGATCAATAAATTGACAAAATAAACACAAAATGAGAGAATAATGAAGAAGAAAGTTCAATATCCGAGTTGCAGAGAGACATACCAATGAATATATTCCCGTATATTCCCATTCGTTCCCGATTACCTGACGGCATGTTTGTCGACAGTGCGGTGAACCAAAACATTGTGGATTTATTTATTTTGAAACCTCAATATTGAATGCCTGTTTAAACTCAAAACAGTAGTTTCAGGGAGACTCTGGCAATCATTGTATCTTATGTAATTTATCTGTTTTATCTAGTTTAAGAGTATGTTTAAATTTCTGTTCTATAAGTTGAAACATAGTACCAAAAACAAAAGAAAGACGTCGAATGTATTATATCTACTTCTTTTCCTTTTTTCGCCGCCGAACCAGTTGTGCCATTGAGAAGTCCCTTTAATAGTACTACTGGCACTGATTAGTCCTATAACTAGAACCATTAAAAAATACAAGTGTGACACCCGTCGCTATATGCGTAATAAATTTAAAAAAATCTGGTTGTGTCCTCGCTCTAACGCGTCGGAGCTTGGGGTCCACTTTCCTGACAGCATCCATGATGTGATATGATTTGTAGACAGTTATTAAGGCTATGTTTTGCCCAAAATTATAGCATTGAAACACAAGAGGCTTCTTAAGATACGTCCAAATCCATTGAGCCATTTAGAAGTTAAGAGTGTCAAAAATAAACTCACATAGGAACAAAACATGGTTAGTTAACATCTCAGCCTGGGACACGAGTTTTCCCGGGTTCGATCCTCGGTCAGGTTATGATGGAAAACGATCTTTTTCAGACTGACCTGGGTCTTAGGAGTTTATTTATGTCAAAAAGTATGGAAATTACCGTAAAAACAATATTAATGTAATGCGCGTATGGCAGACATCTTGGTTAATTAATTGATTGAAATAGATGCCTGAATACGGCTCTCACATATTATTAGATGCGCTTCTGGATATGAATACATTTTTATATACCTTATTTAAAATGGGCTAACTTTTAGGTAATTTATTTTCACATACCTATTTCACGCATATGAATAAAAGTGCGAACCAGTTTCAAATTCCCAATCCCAACTAATATTGTAAATGTGAAAGTGAGTTTGTTTGTTTGTTTGTTACGCTTTCACGCCGTATCTATTGAACCGATTATTATAAAATTCGACGCGGGTAAAAGCTAGTATTTAATAATAATGAATATGCATAAAATACATGTAGGTAGCTTACAAATATGAATCCATTGTTGGCTATTTAATTTCAAGAAAAACACGAAAATTCCCTCAAAAAATATTAATGTGATACGCGTAGAACGAAATATCGGCTAATTGATCCATTCATCAACGCGTGCTCTGGCAAAATAAGCGATCAAATGCCTACGTCACTTCCGGTATATTAATTGAAATTGATGCCTGAATACGGCCCTGACATATTAAATGCACTTCCGAATATGAATAGATTTTTATATATGGCATATTAAAAAGGGGTCAGTTGATTTACTTTATTACATACCCCTTCACGTTTATGTAATGATGAATGTAAATGCCAACTAGTTTCCAAATACTATAAAAATCTAACCTTTTAGTTAGGTAAAATTTTCATTGTCATAGCGAAGACAAATGGGTTTTAGGAAATAGGGACTTCTCTTTTAACATGTCATTTTTTTTTACTTTTGACAGAGAATATATTTAATGATAAATACTATTGTAACAAGGACAGAAACCAATATAGTAACTTCATAAACACAAACATTACATAATTTTGATATTACTTCCAATGTAATATTAATAACTAGCTTTTACCCGCGGCTCCGCCCGCGTAATATATAGCCTATGTCCTTCTCAGTACCCTAAACTATGTGTATGCAAAATTTCATAATGATCGGTTCAGTACATACGGCGTAAAAGCGTAACAAACAAACTCACTTTCGCATTTATAATATTAGTTAGGATGATGCACCGCAGAATAAACATGTAGGGTAATTTGATCCTTTAACCTGACGTGCGCTTTTGTAACATAAACTATCAAATAAGACTCTGCAGCTCTGTAAATTGAAATTGATTCCCAAATGCGCTCCGAATCTAAATGCACTAGGCGAAGTTTCCACCTATTTCAAAGATAAATTGTTTTGAATTTGTAATATACTTTTATTAACATTTGCCACGGATTTTTAATTACCAACAAGTGATTAACTCAAAATCTAGCTAAGATATATATGTCAAAGGACCTCTTAGGGATGAGAAATTTGAAGTTTCTAAGCTATAAAAATAATGCTTTTAACCAAATTTGATTTTTGATTATTTTTTTCAGACAATACATCAATTTTTTTTAAGTACAATGATAATCAACGATAAATACCACTACATCAAAGGCAGGAACAAATAAAAGGCCAATACAATGGTTGATTCATAACGTTAATTTTTTAATTCCCTACTTCCAACGCAATATTGATGTGATGCGTGTAGAACGGACACGTTGGCTAATTGATGCCTTTCACCTGACGCGCGCTTCTGTAAAATAAACGATCAAATACGCCTCTGCCGGTCGATTGATTGAAATTGATGCCTGAATACGGCCCTGACATGTTGGATAAGTCTGAATACACTCTGAAAGTGGATATGAATCGAGTTTTGTGCGAAATGTCTGAAAAGGATTTGGCTTTACTTCTCTTACAATTTTGCTGATTTCTAGTAATATTTTGTTCAAATTATACTTATTTAATCAAATCTTATCAAAGATTTTCTTTCGAGAATAATCGTCACAATCTTTACCAAAACACGACTGACCAGTAATTAAATTTGTAGTCAAAGGCATAAGAGGTAATCTAAATAAAAAAAAAATCAGGCTATTAATAGTATCAGAGGAAATTAAGACACAGTTTTAAATACATGAAAACTAAAGATCCGTTGTTTTACAATAGTGACTAATTATAATTTTGATACTATTGCAGGAATTTTTTTAAATAGGTCTCTTTTGCTTATCAAATTTGATTATTTTGATCTAACAGAATTTCATGGGAATAACTAAACGACTAAACTTATAAATTATTTTACTGACTGTACCTTTAAACTTGTTTTGGTATTGGTTTAACAGTGGTATCCATTCGGAATAGAAAATAATTAAAAATTCAAAGTAATACCAGTGGTTTTCTTATGTTTTCGCGATTGTTACACATTTAAATAAAATTATTTTAATACAGTTTTAATCGCGTTTATTACATTATTTATACACCTAACGTTTCGAGCACTTTACAGTGTTCGTGGTCGCAGGTAGACTATGTTGACATTTGTCTACTATTTTATAAGAACTGCAAAATCTACCGCCTAAAATATTTATTGATAACGTTCCGGATGTACGCAGTATTGGCTCACGGTGTCTGAAGGTCTTGCAGTCTTCTGCTTAGCTTGAGATTTGATTAAATTGATAACTGGATCCCAAGCTGGTGGTAACTGCCAACCATCCTCTCTATTGAAATTAGGATGTTTTTTAATTTCAATAGCCTCATGAAGCATTCTTGGAATGTATCTGTTTTCTTTTGCAAGGACTTGAGGATTATCAAAACGCATATAGTGGTAGGGTTTGTCTAGGGCATGTTCACAGACTGCAGACTTCGTTGAGCGCCTACGCTTCATGTCAGCAATATGTTCTTTTATACGGGTACCGATGCTTCTCTTTGTTTGCCCAATGTATGATAAACCACACTCACAGTCAATTTTATAAACTCCAGCATCTTGTAACGGGATATTAGATTTGACAGGTCTTAAAAGTTGGTTTATTTTGCTCGAAACGTTAGGTATATAAATAATGTAATAAACGCGATAAAAACCGTATTAAAATAATTTTATTTAATACCAGTGGTATTCGTTCGTGGTATTAGGTTGGAATAAATCTATCAAGTGGTGTTTCAAATTAAGTTATTAGAAGTATACAAAGGCATATGTTCTTGTAACTCCCAACGTTACTTTCTTGTAACGTTTCATTCTAATGCCATGTTATCACCCTCTGATTCAATCAAGAGCCCATTACTCCAATAGCTTATCATACAAAAGAGCAGATTTAATTTTAAATGTATGAATTTTAGTGTGTTATAAATTGCGTGTAATGGAACGCAGTAACGAAATTATCGCGCCATCTAGCGTTTAACATAAATAACGTATGACAGATTTATGGTAGAAATTGTGGAGCAATATTCTCAAGTTTATTTGGAGGAGAAATGGGCGTATTCAGCAATTGGGATAAGGGGGCCAAAACCCTTCATATCGAAATAAGGGGGTGCTCTGTTATGAAAATGTATAAAGGTGAACTAGTTTTTGTCATGGAGTGCTACAAGAACAAGCAGAATTATTAAAATACATTTTGATTTTCATTACTTTGTGTGCTTTTGTCTCCAGTTAGTTCATGCAAACTATAGACTATATAACGCAAATATTGGTTATTTAAATTATGTAAACGAAGAAATGGCAAAACCTTTCATAAATATTTAGAATGAATCGCAATATTCAATCTTTACATTTACGAACTCTCAAATTACAACTTTTCTAATTCTAATAATAACTTCAATATCATAAACCATAATTTTTCTTCCACGAGACTCATTGCTATGACAAGTGATGCATAGGGAAATATACTTTAAAAGGATTTATCATTCATGCCATCTGTCTAAAATATCATGATTTTAACTGAAGCCTTTTAAATTTGAAAGAGGAACGAGTTCTTTCGTATTTTTATCGTGAGACTACAAAAATGGAGTCCTTTAAAAAGGGCGTGAAAAGATTTCGATTCGGGTTGGCAACGCGCTAGTGACACCCCTGATGTTGCAGCCGTCAGAAGGCTAAGGTAACCGCTTTCTATCTGATTGGCCGTATGCCTGATTACCGCCTTTGTACTTACTTTTAAAAAATTATTCAACAAGAAAATAGGAAAATATTGGAAAAGGGATGTCTGGAACCCCGAAGCTCCCCTTGGATACGCCAATGTGCAGTGAAATTGATTGCCAAATATATTGGTTCTAGGCTGCCAGAGCCTTTGTGCCTTTGCTAGGTTATCACCAGCTTCGTGCAGATGAAGACTTAAATCATACATTTCCTGTTTGTGTACTGTATATTGTTTTCCCTGGAAAGACTGAAGATATATTGCAAAATATATTAAAATAGTTTTTCGATAAGAATTGGAGCTTGAACTTATAATTTTTGTAACTATTATTGTGTAATAATATTTACAAAAATATTTAGCTATGAAAGATAACATAGGTTTTTTTTTGCTTTTAGTAGTTTTTACCTTACAAATTATACACAATTTATAATAATTAGTGACTTTGCAAGATTAATCTCGTTAACAAATACGGGGAGTTATAAGCTTTATAGTTTTTTTTTCTCTCAAATGCTCATGTCTAACATATTCCTTTTAATTTTTTTTTTTATATTTAAAATAAAGTTTTGCAACGTCGAAATTCAAAACTGAAATACATTCAAACAATAACTCGTAAATTGAGAGATAAACCTGCAGTATTTAGAACATGACACTTCCGATATTTTTGAACTGCCCATAATAAATCCGCTTTGATTTATTCCACGGGAACGGAATAAAAATAAACTTTTTATGTGTGAAAACCAATAATTTGGGCCGGAGCCAGATTTGTATAATATCTTTTGGGCCAGCTGTTTGGAAAAGGTATCCGATGAATTATTTATCGACAAAATGCGGCCCTGTCTCTTAATAAACTTAGGATCTGTTCGGTTTGGCTTTTCAAGGCAGGGATGTATTTGCGCTAGCGTAATATCTTGATATTTTAAAGAAAATACAGGTAATCTTAAAAATTATGTAGGAATCAAAAAATGAGATGAAAAACAAATATATGACCATGCCGCATCCAATTGAGCCTGTGTAAAATTCCTTATTTTAAATATGGCAATTTTATTGTAATCTATATTTCAGATTTAACACTGGAAAAATATATATTTTTAGTTAAGATTTTTTTATATTGCAACAACTCAAATTGATAAAACATAGGCGAAGATCACAAACATTTTAGTCATTATAATACGTGTGATTGGTTACACGTATTATTACCGTATTCTAGTATTCCTAAAAATTAGTCAGTGTGTAGGTTTTTTTTTTGCACACAAATTTGTTCAATGAACGCCAGAAAATTGCTGTGATAAACACACGTAAAAACTTTTATAAATGTGAAAAAGTTTATTACAAATAACCACACTGCCTCTAATTCTCAACGAGACAATTTAAAATTATATTTTTTACTTCAAAATTAATGAAATTTCGTTAAAGATACCGGTATTATAAGTCAAAAAATTCAGTTCCATTATACCAATATTCCTTTCTCGGGCGGTAAGATAAAATTTACGAAACGCTGACCATATTGCCGTGTAAAAAAAGATGTTGATGTTATTCCAGTCAATAAATCCCAAATTGCTTATTCATTTGTTTGCTTCAATAATAAAACCAACGTTGGGGAATTTCTCAAGTTTTGCGATATCATTTTTAGGGTCTAATATGAATGATTATCGGTTTTGAAAGAAGTTTATATTTTTATTTATAAAGTAAATTAAAATGTCGACATACAATTTTAAGAGCTATTACAAGTTTTACTGTAATCTAAAGCAGATGTCTTACAATATGTAATACCTGCCGAAAATATACAGAACATTTTAAAACATTGTCTGCTCTGCTGATGGCTTATATATAGGTCTGGTAGTACAGACAGAGAGGTTGTGTTCCCGCAGTGGAGACTGAAAAAGACCTGATGATGATGATGATGGTAATGTTATTCTTAATATTATTTAGTTTCAGATAATAGATTCAGGGTCATTCAGGTTACTTTCCGGAAGTGTGCTATTCTTGAATAGGCGACTTAATCGTTCTTTTTGAGCGATCGCCTGTTCAAGAATGGCACCCCGGTTGTAAATGTTATATTTTGTTGGTTTTGTTTTTTTGTTCAATCTGTTCCGTGACGTCACTATGGGTCCAATGGAAGACCCGCACTGGCAGTTCCGTACGGCCAGCATATGCTGAATTGGACCCATTTTGAGAACACAAAATTAAAATTGTTTGTTTGTATATGTGTATATTTTATATTTTTTGTGTTCTTCAAATAAATTTTTTACTTACTTACTAAGTCAAATTTACAATGCAATTTGATTTACATTACTTTTTGTGCTTCCACCAGCAGATGCTTCTTCCACCGTTAATGCTGGTGGTGGTGCTAAAAATTAATTTGACTTCTACAAAAAACGCGTGAATCAGTTCAATTACTAAAATAAAAAAATATATTTTCAGAATAACTGAATTAAATTTTAGCGCAACTTTTTTATTGTATGTATTTTTTATTTGATTACGGTTTATGTATTCGTATCTTAAATAAAATAATCAGTCATACGAAAGCCGTGGTGGATGTTGAAGTGACCATACAACGTTGTATACCGTAGTTGTCAAAAAATAGCAAATTAGGCCTGCATGCATATATCAAAGCCTAAGACTAGAATGTTAAGAGTTAAAAGTATTGCGGTGAGATTTAAAAGAAATACAATTTTTTTCAAATGTCGCCGCAAGAGAGATAAAGGAATAAAACATGACTTTTCTTCTCACAAGAATGTTTTAGGGATATATTTTTCATCGATGTCACGTTCTTACATGAACTCCACAAACATTTTATCGAGCTTGGAAGTGCTCTTCAGTTGGTGCTTTACCCGCCCACGAGTTTCTAAAAATACCCAAAACAAAGCATCTGTTTTAAAAAATATAGCTCTATAAAAACGCCATAATTTTGCTTTCAGTGGCTTCCGAATATTTTCATTGTTCTATTTGAGCAATAAAATTATGGCGTATACAAAGAGCTGTGTGTGTGTTGGGATTTTTTATAACCTTGTAGTGAGAGCGAGGTGGTATGCCTGACTGCCACAAAGGGAAAATCTTCCCGCTGGGCAAGGTGTAGGTATATACCACTTTGAGTAATTTTTTATTTATTTAGGGAAACACAACAGATAACAAACATTAAAAAATTAAACAAAATAAAATCTTATCGTAGGTGGAACAGGCTTGTTATCCTAAAGCGTGTTAACACAGCATTATATACAATTGCAACAGACATAACAATCAAGAATTAAATAATTATGACAATATTAAATAAATATAATTTGGACAAGAAATTTTGTTTAAGCTTTAATTTCAATAATGTACTAAAGTAAATGTTACAGTTTTTGAGGTAAGGGCAGAGTGCTCTCAACCTTTAAGACGAAAATTACCAACCCCAAGAGGGACGGACCTCGGCTTTGGGCGTTGTCTATGTACGCAAGGCTTGGAGAGACAGCAAACTCTCATATGCATAATGGCGTTTTGCATACATAGCCTTAACGGCCAAACTAAAAAACAATGGCAAAGCCTATGGAGAGCAGTAACTCTCATAATCGGGCGTATGGGTCGAATCCAACTAAGTTCTGTCGGAAGTTCTATTTATGTGTTGGATTAAAAAACTCTGTTTACGCGTTTCAGAATCGCTCAGCGCCATTTTGTGAGAAAACTTGTAATTATTTGGTATAGGTCGCCATCTTGACAGTTAAGCCTTCTTATTCAGGCGCTGTGGTATCAGATGATACGAGATACTAGCGCTATCCAGCAATAATCGATAAGTCCTAAATCATATCAAATTTAAAAAATCTTATAGCTAAATGCCCTATTAAATTACATGTAGTATTCTTGGTATTCTTGGTACTTGGTTTAATTTTCAAAATGTTTAGAGCTAATTACATGTAAGTTTAATCTGTAATAAACCTTTAGATATAGAAGAGCGGGTTCTCCAAACACAAGTATTGTATACTTAAATGGAGATCCCAATCACAACCAGTTTATGTACGAAGTTATGAATAAATGAGTTATCAATTATGGTACAGATTTTCAGTATTTTTAATTTGATGAATTAAGAGAACGAATTATTACCGCCTAAAGTGGCCTCTTTTGGTGGTAATAATTCGTTCTCCTAAACTTAGATTATAATATATATGAAAAGTTATAAAAAGAATACTACAAGTAATTTACTAGGGCAATCAACTATTAGATTTTTTAAATTTGATTTGATTTAGAAGTATAAGAATTAATTGCTGGGTGGTGCTAGTGTTGCGTATCGTCTTAATTCTTGTGGCGAATTTTTAAAACAGTTACGTTTTTATCGACTGCCCAAAAGAAGTAACGTAATGTGTAGGATTAATGTATGAAACAACGTGACTGTCTTTATTCCAAAAAAAACCGGCCAAGTGTGAGTCAAACTCGCGCAATGAGGGTTCCGTACAAACACACACACAATGTGCAAAAAATGTTTTATTCAATTGACTAGCGCCATCTAGTGGTGTTTTAGTGAACTATTTCCCTAGATGAACTTATTATTGTGAGTTTACCACTTAATTTTCAAGTGATAGAATTCTTATTATTTTTCCTGTAATCTTCAAGGAATGAACTACATTTTGTAATTTTTTCGAAATTTTCGGCCCAGTAGTTTCGGAGATCAGGGGGGGGGGAATGGTCAATTTTTGCCTTCTTTCGTGAATAAAATCAAAAGTATTCATTTTACCCGAACAAAAAAAAAATATTTTTGAGATCCTCATAATGAGCCCTTTCATTTGATATATGACACAGTAAGGTTTGCAAAACTTTCTTTTAAAATTTTGTAATTGGGCCCCTCAAAATGACGCTTATTTCTAAAAAATCTTTATTTACTTTGCACATCCGTGTTTGGGTCATAGGATTACACTATCTTACCAAATTTCATCTAATTTGGTTCAGTAGATTCGGAGAAAATCGGCTGTGACAGACGGACGGACGAGACAGACGCTCGAGTGATTTTATAAGGGTTCCGTTTTTCAACTTTTGTACGGAACCCTAAAAACTTCTAAAAGCAAATAAAGATAAAGGGGGTAACGTTAAAATTCTTTTTTTTTCTAGATGTCCTTACTCATTTCTTAATTCATATATATATATATATATATATATGAATTAAGAAAATATATATAAAATATACTTCAATTTTGAAAAGAGTGGCACTCTCATCAACGCAACTTTATGTTATCGAAAGATTAAAATTGCGATCGATAATTAAGGGGGAACAGTAGGCACAGTAGCGACGCCAATCATTTTATTCCTAATACTTTACAAATAGAAAGGAATTCAAGAATATAAACAATACAAGCCTTAGTAAATAACCTGAAGTATTTTTGGAATCATGTTTTGATATTATGAGTATCAGTCATTGAGAGAAAAAGTGATAACCGCCAAAAACGGCCGTTTTTGGCGGTTATCAGATTCTCATAATTCTCACTGATTCCGATAGTAATAAACATGATGCAAAAAATACTTCAGGTTATTTACTAAGGCTTGTATTGTTTATATTCTTGAATTCCTTTCTAATTGTAAAGTATTAGGAATAAAATGATTGGCGTCGCTACTGTGCCTACTGTTCCCCCTTAAATATATATCAAAAATGGGAAGTTAAATATTAACCAATGTAACAACTTTTGACAGCTTCAACAAAACAAGCGACTTAAAAAAATAAAAAGCAACAAAGCACGAAAATGAATGAAAATGAATGAAAAATGTTACTTTACTAAGAAAAACTTAAATTTGACGAGTTTGAACAGACGTGGATTGATTAGCTACGAACGCGGCCGTAAAGTTTTAGACAAAAAAGTTTTAGATTCGTGAACACTTTGTATAACTGTTTGTAATTCTTGATAATAATTTATGGCCATACCTATTTAGGTATATATCTACTATTTATATATCTTATCTTTCATGCTACTGCTCATCTGGGAGAAAAAGAAAACATAGCTTCTATGTATTCACATACAAGCTAAGTTCTCCAGAATTTCGCAGTCGTTTTATAAAAACGTCCCTTTAATGTGTAGGGACGGACGTATTCAACTCGACACTCGACCCGAGGGGTGTAAAATATTTTATTGGCGGGTCGATAAGAATTCCGTGTAAATGCAACATAAACTTGAGTAACGGGAGTGTAAAATTGGATCTTTAGAGAACATGTGTCGTAAAATGAACATTTTTTTTCAGAAAGAACTTAATTTTCATACATGCACGTATATTATACATACATTTTGACAAGCTCCGTGGCGCAGCGGTCAACACCTGTGACACGGATGGTCCCGAGTTCGATCCCCGGTCAGGTCAAGAAGGAAAATAATCTTTTTTAGATTAACCTTGGTCTTGGATGTTGGACGCAGGATGGCGTGTTGACCACTGCGCCACGGAGCTCGACATAATATAAATAATAAAAATATATAATCTATTATAACACACAATAATCAATCAAAAGACTGTGACGCAAGGAATTCTCACCTCTATGTTTACATGTCTTGGTATATAATGAACTAACATTGCAAAAAATTAGGAAAAAAAGATCTTAATTTTTTACATAAAAGCTAAGCCCTATTCTTTCGGCTCGGCATTTCTTTGTTTTGGCACAATTTTAATTTTCTTGTACACGCACCTTTCCGCAGGGATGCCATTTTCAGTCATGCAAAGTTAATCTTCTAAGAGACTTAGGTTGTGGTTACGTAAACCATTCACTTTTACGGTTTCGCCGCAACTAGGTGAAAAAAAAACTTGTTGTTGTGCGTGACTTAATTTTTCGTTTTATTAAAGTTTTGTTGTATTATGTAACGTTTGTAAGAAATGAGTTACCAGGTGAAATTTACTATTGTCATAACAAATCCCACAGATTAAAAACCTTGGAACCTTGAAAAACATAAGAAGAAAGTAAAAAATGGGATGATTCTTTCTTTCGGCGTATTCTTCTCACCAGTGGTCATTACGAAACGCTAGTAGTTTTTCGATTTTACATATTAAAAATAAAAATAATAAGAATGAAAAAAATGACGTTCAAAAAGAGATATAATTATCCAATTTTGAATAAAAATCTTTGACTTTGACTTTATCGAGTTTCAATGTTTTACAGACGAAGTAAAGATATTTGAAAATCTTTTATATATGAATATAAATAAATAAATATATATGAACAGCTATGATGAAATATTAATTATGCCTAAGGACTGAAATCAAGATCAAAAGAGTTTTCCTTACACTACTTACAAAAAACATGAGACCGTTTGTTAAATTTTCAGAAACAGAAGAGATCAATATTTTTAAAAATTTACCCTTTGATTTTGATAAAAAGACTGCGGAGGTAGATTTTGGGTATGTAACGAACGAGAAGTGAACACAAAAAAAGATTTTAATCAAGCCAAAGAAACGCCTACTGCTTATCAAAAAAAAAAAAAAAATAGCTTGTGTAACTAGAAGAACGTTCTTAACGATACCCTCTTATGTCCAAATCCGTTGAGGCATTTAGATATTATCTTGGAATAAAGAAACTCAAATATTGAAATTATTACATACATACATAAACTTTAAAAACAATACATTCTTTTCTTGGTAGCCGTGTAAGAAGATGATAAAAGCCAGTTCCTTAATTTTAAATAGTCGGTTAAGTACAGCCAAAGACAATATAATACTAACGTAATAGACTGCCCACCTCATACAAAAATATTGGACCAAATTAAAATTGCGAAAAGCAGGAGAATGTATGGCGCAGGAGAGTTGCTTGGTAGTCGATAGTAGATGGCGGTAATCTGCGTTAGCCTTTAACTTACTAAATATACGGTGTCATTTTAAAATATTATGCCTAAAATATTGTCTTGATTTTTAATAAGATATATTTTGTGAGTCATGTTTTTATATTGTCATAATACGGTAGATACAATGTTGTGTAGTTTCGAGTGGCGCCATCTATGCGAGTCTCTGTGAACAAATCGTACGATTAAGGCGTTGAGGCCACATGGTACAGCATAGACAAACATATTGACCATTTTATATTGTCTTATACCATCATACTAAACTCCTTAATTACCCAATCAGAATGCGACATATGAAATTCGGCCATGCATATACATAATTATAAGAAGGCACCCCACCCTCCCGGATCACCCCCTTGGCAAGTGACAAGGGGTGGCTTTGTTTTTGGGTCAGTTATTCTGGGTAAGTAGCTGGGTGAGCTTCGGTCGTGTTGCGAGCGTTTCGACACATTTTTATTTAAATATATTATGGCAGATTTTAAATGTTGATTATGATATGCATTTATTTAAATAAACACGTATTTATTTGAGAAATCTAAACTATTAATTGATGTTAGTAACCTAAATGCTGAACTACGAGAAAAAAAAGTTATACCCTGATCTTTTTAAAAAAAAAATATTAACCTTGACGGGATTTACTTTGACGAACAAGATCAAGATTGACCGTCTTCAATTAACATTTTTTTGAATGTTTGTTTCATCATAATTATTTCTTTTATAACCAATTAAAGCGTATACTACTTAATTTATCAATTTTAAATTTCATCAAAATTAGTTCTGGAGTTTGGTCGAAGTAGATATTTAATTTAAAAATTAGTTAATAGTGACCAAGTTTATTGTAAAGACTATTTTTTCCAAATGCAATCTGCTCATCTAATAAATTGAAGTGTTCTTTTTTACACTTCACCCTAAAGATTTGATTATTTGTAGATTTTCAAACTTTTTCACACCTATAGAAAGCTAATTTATCAGCGGATGACATGGGCTATAATTAACGGGACGAAATCACGAAAAAGTGTTCGTCATGTATATGTATGATTTTTACAGCATTATACCGTAATTGACACAGCAAAATCTCGGTATTTCAGACCGCAGCCGTATGTTGATGTCATTTTATTTTTATTCAATTCCATACGTATTCGGTGAGTGTTCGACCAGAAATATCGTACGCCGGGGCTTTCGAGACAATATGGCTATACCATGACGTCACCCTCCATATTTTATTAAAGCAAGCGCGCAATATCTTACGCGTGTTTGTAAATAGCTGCTTTTAGCCGACTGGGAAAAGAAAGATTGTGCTTTGGACAGTAACAGAATAAAAATGTAATATTATAAAGTAAAAAAAAACTTATGTACAAAATAAAATGAACATTATTATGTAACGTTATATTAAAAAAAGTAAATTGTATGCAATCAACATCAGATTGTTGTTTATATCCTCACGCTAAATAATAACTTAAATAATTACGAAATTCTAAAGAATTTCAAAGAATCAAGATAAGTCTTGTCAACGGCTCAACCGCTATTTCGATCAAAATTTAATATGCCTTAATAACTCTTAATTGAATTGCAACAAAAAAACTACATTAATAAAGAGATCAGTCATTAGAGACTTTATCAGTGACTCACAAACAGGCACGCCAAACTTATAACATTCCTTTTTTTGCGGCGGGGGCTAAAATACCATACCATGGTGTACCCGAGAGACTACAACAAGGGATTCTTCAAATAGGGCGGCAACGCGCGAGTGGCACCTTCGGCGTTGTAGGCATCCATAGCCTACGGCAAAGACAATATAATCCTACAGTAACCGCCTTCCATCAGGTGGGCCGTAAGCATGTCTGCCTACTTAGTTATTTAAAAAATACTTCTTCAAAACGAAAGCTTATTTATAAAGCTAACGAAAACTTTTTGCTGTGAAGCTAACGAAAACTCTCACTGCTTTTGACTAATTATGGCTCTAGTAGTACCTAGTAAATATTCTGATATAAATATATAAATAAATATATAGGCGGACAAATCACACAGATTGAGCTAGGCCTAAAGTAAGTTCGAGACTTGTGTTATGGGATACTAACTCAACGATACTATATTTTATAATAGATTACTTATATAGAAAAACATCCAAGACCCAGGTCAATCTGAAAAAGATCATTTTCCATCTTGACCTGTCCGGGGATCGAACCCGGGACGTCCGTGTCGCAGGCAGGTGTGTAGTAGTAGGCGATATCTATGGGTAGTACAGAGAGGGTCGTGCTCCTGCAGTGGAGACTAAGAAAGACCTGATGATAATGGTGCTATTTCTTTAAAGTACATTTAGCAACTAAGCATCAAGCACTTGAAAGCAAAGTAGTAATCAAAGAGCATGACTAACATTTTGGCAACAAAGATCATTTAAACACGAGTGAGTTTTGAGGTGTACAGTCGCGCTGTAAGAGTAATTGCCGTTCATTGTCGGTCTAACTATCTCCCATTAGTGGTCTGACGAGCACTTATTTGGACTTTAGTCTATTATGCTCAGTAAGAAATGGCACAAATTTTGAAATATATTTGAGGTACTCATAATATTCAACGTTAATGTAGAACCAACTCCTAAATCTCATATAATTTCACATTAACAAAAATATCGATATATTCCTGATACAAACTCTGAAAGTAGACCCTATTTTGAAACAACGCTAAAAATAATTGAAACCTCTTAAAATGTTGCTATTTTTAATTTACTTGTTATTGTAACAATTCCTACTCAAAATAATAAAAAATGGACAAAGACTTAAATTGTGGATTACGCATCTTACTTAAAAATATTATTAATGCCAATATGTGTTTGTTTTTAAGGTATCTAAACAAATGGTCATGAAATTTTGCAAATACTTTTTTGGGACGAAAAAAAAAAATTCATCATGGAAAATGCTAATCCTGAATGTGAAAGTACCTACATCACGGGTGAACAAATATTACGTTTTCTTAGTTAGTGTTTTACAAACTTCATTGTTGTCAAAATTGCAAATAAAATACTAAAACAAGGAGCAAGGATAGAAAACTGAATTCAAAATTGATAATTTGTACGAAAACCCTTCATTGTCTCGCATTATAATTCCATCGCAAATTCCATTAACAACCCAATCCCACGTATTACTCCATTTATTTTATTTATTCCTCAAATCCTCGATTCGGAGGCGGCCATTATAACCAAGTTATCCCCTAACTAATTTAATTTAGATATACCCCATAAATTTTGACGATCGCGGTATGGATGCAAAATACTGAGAGTTTAGATCTATATAATAATAGAGAGTTCTGTCAGTATTCGACGAGCTTCGTGGCGCAGCGGTCATCACGCCGGCCTGCGACACTGATAGTCCGGGTTCGATCCCCGGTCAGGTCAAGATAAAAATGATCTTTTTCAGATTGACCTGGCTATTTTTTATCTTGGCCTGGATGGGTCTTAAATGTTAATCTATATATGTATTTGTAATGAAATATAGTATCGTTTAGTTAGTATCCCATAACACAAGTCTTGAACTTACTTTAGGGCTAGCTTAATCCGTGTGATTTATCCGTGTCATATTTATTTCGTATTTTGCAACATTTGACACAGATTTTAATTATTCTAGCTAGACATTCCCTTCAAGAACTGACTCAACTCGTCAATACGAACAACTTTTTCTATGGGTCTTATGCTGAAAAAACAAATTTTTCGACATTTCATCTCTTGTTGAGTTATATAATTCATATTATGTAGTTTTCATGTAGGTGTATATTTTAAAGTGAATGACATAATTTTATTTTTGCCTATTATTTAGTACTAGCAGCCCTACCCGGCTGCGCCCGACCATGTATTATACCTTAAAACCTTCCTCGTGAATCACTCTATCTATTGGTGAAACCGTATGAAAATCCGTGGAGTAGTTTTTGAGTTTATCGCGAACAGACAGACAGACAGACGCTGCGGAGGACTTTGTTTTATAATATGTAGTGATACTTTGTATATAAAGTCACGCTTATTATTTGAATAACAAATAGTCCGAACCATTCATTATTTTGTAAAATAATCGAATAGAGAACTGTAAAAAAGAAATTAGCCATACTTCTCTACCTCTCGTATTTTGTGCGTCGGAGGTCGATTTCCGGGATTGTCCTTTGGGATTATTGTACGTTGACTTTCAATATGCTATTGGATAGAACCGGAACATTATGATATTATGTCACGGTTGTTTCAGGCATCCCTCGTTATTTATTATTATTTTAGATTTATCTTCTCCCTTTGGTAGCGTTTTGGGCCAAAAAACTGTTCTTTTAAATTGTGGACAGTTGCAATCAAAACTGGACGATCTACAATTGGAGACTGCTAAAGTTGGTCTTAAGATCAACTCGAGAAAGACCTAGGAGATGCGCACCGGAAAAAACTCACGCCCACTAATGCTGGGCACAGAGCCGATACAGCGAGTGCAACAGTTCGCTTACCTTGGTAGCATCGTCTCGCAAACTGGAGGAGCGGAAGAGGACACGACTTCTAGAATAGCCAAGGCGCGGGCAACCTTCGCACAACTTCGATCCATATGGTGATCCAAAAAATTGACCCGCAGAGTAAAACTCAAGATCTTCAGATCAAATGTCAAATCTGTCTTGCTATATGGGTGCGAAACGTGGAAGGTTAGCAAAGAGATCACGCAACCGATCCAGGTTTTCATCAACCGCTGCCTGCGGCAAATACTTGGCATTTTCTGGCCTGAGAAGATCTCCAACGAACGCCTGTGGAAGGCGTTCCAGGAAATGCCAATAGACAAGCAGATTGTGCGCCGCAAATGGACATGGATAGGCCATACACTCAGGAGAGAGCCCACACAAATCCCAAGGCAAGCCCTGGAGTGGACCCCTCAGGGCAAGCGAAAGGTTGGCCGTCCCAAGCAGACCTGGCGGTGCACAGTTGCGGCGGAGATGAAGACAATCGGGCTAACCTGGCCCGAAGTAAAGCGCGTTGCCAAAGACCGTTCGCGATGGAGAAAGACTGTTGAAGCCCTCTGCCCCACCTAGGGGCCTTAGGATCATAAGTCAGTAGACAGTTGGCGGAAATTCACATTATATGGAATTCGGAATAAAATACAAAGAATTTTAGACCTCATTTTAAATAACATAAGTCAATTTTTTAAAAAATTCCCTGCCATTTAACTAGGTGATTTTAGTGAGCACTGATCAGTGCTTACATAGTCAACGAGGATGCTAATCAGTGCTTTTGCAGCTGAGAGGACAGGAATCCTATCTCTTTGTTACCCTCAGTCGAATACTTCCACTGTAGTTGTAAAGTCTTGCCTAGTTTTGTCTGCAAATCTTAATCCTATACTTGGTTTCGACTGTTCTGTAGAAGTCTAAACCTGGTGTTCTCAACGAGCCATGGAACGTACTATTCTGGGAGTCAAACATTCTGACCGCATCATGGTGGAACTGGGCGGGATATAATGCCGCATGCCTAACGAATTTTGCCCAAAGAGACCACACTGTGACCCACCATCACCTCAGCTTGGTAGGTGTGGCAAAACTCATGATGGGGATGTTTGGGGGAGGCCTATATCCAAAAGTAGACTTATTACTGAGATGATGATGATAAGATGGAAGAACGAGCTTCAATTCTATCGGAAAGACTGGACCTCTCTAGCTTACGACCGCAATAGTTAGAATGATGAAAGGGAGACCTTTGCCCTGTTGTGGGACAGCTTACATATAGGCTACAAATGTTTGTTTTTCGAATGCGTAAGTGGCCAACACTGGTGTCAGATTTTTCAAGCTGCCTCTTTAGGCTCGTTAAGCTATGTCAGATGCCTTTGCATCTGACATAGCTTAACGACTGCCATCAACGATGACAGCCGGGACCAACGGCTTAACGTGCCTTCCGAAGCACGGAGGAGCTTGAGATATTACATGCCACTTGCGGTCACCCATCCAAGTAGGGACTGCGCCAGGGGTTGCTTAACATACGTAAGCGCTCATAGAGCTCACACCCACTGGACCATCGGGCTCCTCGATACAAATAGAATATAAGCAATAGGCTTATGAGGAAATAACGAACGGCGCTTCTTGAAACAAAATAGCAAAATGAAATGGTATCATTTATGCTTTTTTTGTAGTATTTGCTAATTTTTATGAGTTTAATTTAATAGTACATGGCCTAATTGGGCAAGTGGATAGACGATATTCATTTATAAGCTGTCTAGACTATTGACCTAATTAAACGGAATCACTCTATATTTCACTCTCGAGTTCTGTATCAGCGAACAAATGAGGAGTCTGATGGCCCAGGCGTGTGCATTATTAACGCTTTCACAAGCTTAGCAACCCTAGGTGCCGTCCCCACTTGGATGGGTGACCGCAAGTGGCAAAAAATATACCGAACTCTCCGTGCTTTGGAAGACACGCTGAGCCGTTGGTCCCGGCTGTCATCATTGATGGCAGTCGTTAAGCAAATGCCTTTAACCAGATTGAAAAATTATGAGCAGTGTTGGCCACTTACACACACGAAAAACAAACAACAGCATATAAAAGTATTCAGTCAGCCTGTTAAATTGTATGAAAATCAATTTGAAGGTTTTGAAGGAATGCGAGGGTTAATTTTACGCTGCATATTCTGGATTTTGTAATGATATGAGTTGAAACCAGTATATGTGTCGCGAGCACGACAGCAGATGCTGCTGCAGCCTTAAAGGTTGCAGTTATATCGTCAAGGGCTGCATGCATCAACAGTATGTTGATAATTATTATCATCATCATCAAGTTTTTGTTAGTTTCACTACAGGAGCATGACCCTCTCTGTACTACCAGAGCCATATATTAGCTAGGACAGTCCAAGGATTTGAGGTGAATATAGAGAAGAGAAGTTGATAACAATATTTAATAATTAATATGCAATAAATAGGATACAAAAGGGTACATCATCATCAAACATACACATCTTCATAGCATCGTGGCTTTTGGACCGTTGGGTTTCGCTATCATCAGCTCAGTCTAAATCGTAACTGACAACGAAAGACACTACGTATATAGACATAACTAAATCCTCAAAGTCACCAGGTTTCTGAGGGCAATTAATCGATCGCGTACTTCAAACTCGATAGATAAACAGATCAAAAGGACAAACGTTATTGGATTGGATGATTGAATCTGCGAAGGTACGTACTGTCGTACCTACGCAAATTCATAGCCAATTGCCTTTGAGCCTTTAAGGTCAGTTGCCTTGTGACGTGAGGTCTTAAGAAAGCTTAGGATAACTCAGTTTTAAAATAAATAGATATAAGAACAATTCACGCAAATTGATCTAAACAAGCTCAAGACTTACAGTCGTAGGATACTAACTCAACGATTATACATTTTATAATAGAACACAAGCTAGACGAAGCTTATTAACATCTAAAAGACCTTTCCAATCCGTCTGGCCAGCGTGGAGAGTGTAGGCCAAATCCTCTGACTGTTTTGGCTAATATATGGCTCTGGTAGTACAGAGAGGGTCGCGCTCCTGCAGTGGAGACTACAAAAAGACCTGATGATGATGATGAAAAGATACTTATATATGTTAATATCTCAGACCCAGGCCAATATGAAAAGATCGTTTTCCATCATCACCTGGTCAGGTGTTCGCAATTATGGGGGCTCCCAGGCTGATCTCCAGTTGGGGATGTTATTTGGGAATCTTTTGAACCACCACGAAGCTCATCAGATATACACATCATCATCATATATACACATCAGTGAAACGTCGTGATCTTCAGATTGTTTGGTTTTGCTATTATCAGCTCAGCGTAAATCGTAACCGACAAAGACACTATATCTATATACATATAGTATAGCTGAAACCTCAAAGTCACCAGGTCTCTGAGGGCAATTAATCGATCGCGTACTTCAAACTCGATAGATAAACAGATCAAAAGGACAAACGTTATTGGATTGGATGATTGAATCTGCGAAGGTACGTACTGTCGTACCTACGCAAATTCATAGCCAATTGCCTTTGAGCCTTTGAGGGCAGTTGCCTTGTGACGTGAGGTCTTAAGAAAGCTTAGGATAACTCAGTTTTTAAATAAATAGATATAGGGACAAATCACGAAAAGTGATCTAAACAAGATCTAGACTTACAGTCGTAGGATACTAACTCAACGATAGTATATTTTGAAATAGATATAGATTAAACATCTAAGACCCAGATCATTATAAAAAAATATAGTTTTCCATCATCACCTGATCAGGTGTTCCAAAATGTGGGGTTCCCAGGTTTAATCTCCGGCCGGCGATCTTACCAAAGAAACCTCTTGAACCGCCACGAAGCTCATCAGATATACACATCATCATCATATATACACATCAGTGAAACGTCGTGATTTTCAGATTGTTTGGTTTTGCTATTATCAGCTCAGCCTAAATTGTAACCGACAGAGACACTATATCTATATACATATAGTATAGCTAAAACCTCAAAGTCACCAGGTTTCTGAGGGCAATTAATCGATCGCGTACTTCAAACCGTTTGCCGTGTGGTTCCCGGCAAAGTAGAATAGGACACACACCAAGTCTTCCTGCGGATGTCGTAAAAGGCGACTTAGGGAACATAAGCTAAACAAAGCTTTAAAATATCAAAGATACCTCTCCAACCCGTCTGGCCAGCGTGGAGAGTGTAGGCCAATTCCTTTCACTGCCCTGGCTAATATACGGCTCTGGTAGTCAGAGTGGGTCGTGCTCCTGCAGTGGAGACTAACAAAGACCTGATGATGATGATGTACTTCAAACTTAATCTGCGCAGGTACGTAAGTACGTATTGCAAATTCACAGTATATACGACAGTTCGTATCTACGCAAATTCACAGCCAATTGCCTTTGAACCTTTGAGGTAAGTTACCTTGTCACGTGAGGTCTTAAGAAACCTTAGGGTAACTCCGTTTATAAATAAATTAACATATTTTTTTTAAAATTTGCCGTGTGGTTTAGAGTAGAATAGGACCACTTCAAGTCTTTTCGTGAATGTCGTAGAAGGCGACTTAGGCTACATAAATTAAACAAAGCTAAAAACATCAAAGAGACTTCTCCAACTCGTCTGGCCAGCGCAGAGAGTGTAGGCCAAATTCTCGGAAGGCTCTGTCTGCACTACCAGACAGAGCCTTCAAAGTCATATAATATATGACTCTGGTAGTGCAGACAGGGTTGAACTCCTGCAGTGTAGACTAAACAAAGACCTGATGAGGATAACAAAATGGCATTATGACTGCATTAAAATACCAACAAAAATATCAAAATATAGTAGTTAAATAATCTATGAACTGAACAAGTCGCTTCGTCGACTGAGTTCGTTTGCATAATGTATGAACTTCAGTAATGAGCTAACGAACTTCAATAAATTCAATACAAAGGCAAAATGTCAAATTCACTGAAATATTCTAAAGCAAGCAATATGCACTTAGAATACTGGTTACTTACTTGATAAATAGTTCTACTAAACCAAAGTTCTTATTTAATTTGTTATATATTTAATTTATTAATTACAAATGATGACAGAGGTACTGAAAACAAAGACCTATCAATTGGAAATAAGTGCTTTTACTAAAACTTTTTAAAAAACGTAATCACAGTCGGGGTCTAAAGATAATACTTTCATTTCGACGGATGGTCTAATTGGTAAGGCGTTAGTTGTACAAAGACTAAAGACGCTAAGGTTCAAATCCTGCCAATCAGATATTTTTTAATGTCTTATTTCTTAATTTATTGAGAGTGTAAGACCATAGCATTGTGAATGTATAAAAAACACGTGTTTTAATATAGATAAAATATTTCATAACAGATACTTTTGTAGTTAAATAATCTGTGAACTGAACAAGTCGCTTCGTCGACTGAGTACGTTTGCTCATTACTGAAGCTCGTTCAATACAAAGGCAAAATGCCAAATTCACTGAAATATTCTGAAGCAAGCAATGTCTGTAAACGGATGCAAAGATGTACTAAAATGTTATGTGCTGGAACCGCTTGGGAACGGGAAGACAGTTGCTATGAACCGCTTTTCGTTTTATGAGAGTGTTCTGGAGAAATGGGTTCATTTATTACTTTGAATAAAAAACCAAACTTTTTGATTTGATTTACTTCTTATGATACTAACTGAGAGCGCAATTAATGTTAATCAAATTAATATATGGTTTGAATACAGACGTCCAGAAAAGGCTTTTTTTGATCAAATAATTGAATGTTTTTTTATTAGTCAATAAATGCGTTTTTCTGACCGACACAGGCCATTTTTGAACTTCTTTCATTGAAATTTTGTATCCTGAGGGTGAAAGGACACTAATACTGAGACTTCTATGTCCATCTTTCTATTATAAGGCCTCATGAACCGTGATAGCTTGACATTTAATATTTTAATGTGTGTTTGTTTATATCGTTCACCTCTCAAGCTTAATACAATCCCTACACTTTAGAAGCTTTTTCGATAATCATGATTATATATTCACAAATCTTCGTTTAAAACGTAAGAGTTTTTCTTATTAAGGGTTCCATAGCCGATTGGCAAAACGCGGATCCTTAATTGATTTGTCATATCTGTCTGTCTGTTTGTATCTCACAGCTACTTTATTCCGAAATGTGTAGAACTACTTTGTTTAAGCTTGGTAAGTAGATGTTAGATATGTATTCTATCAACATTCTTTTATTATTTTATACCACAATTAAACAACCCACTTGTTCTCCTCTTCGCACTTGGCTACTTTTTTAATAGACTCATAAAGTTGCTAAAGGTGCTCCCATACAGCAGTTATATAACGTTATATAACAATCTGTAACACAATAACATTCTTGATATTGTATGGTGTTATAGAATGTTATCATTGTTACACATTGTTATATAACGTTATAATGTTACTGCTGTGTGGGAGCACCTTAAGAACGCAGAAAATGTAAATCTATTTAAAAATAATTCATAAACTGAAGTCAGGGGTACACCCCAGCAAAATTGCTGGACAGACGAGAAAAAAACACTCCACTCCTAATGAAATTCAATTTGGTACTTGACGGCACCTGATGTCGTTATTTAGGGACGCTCTTGACGTTTTGTGTTTTTTTATTTTATTTGAATGGAAAAAACTCGTCATCAGTTTTCAGATTATTGCTCTTTTGGTAAATCATAAATGTCGAAATGAATTTGTATGGTCAATTCGTATGTAAATGATATCTTATACACAACAAACAACGCGTATGCAAATTTTTGTGATGATCAACAGGCCTTTATAAAATTTTAAAACAATAAAGTTTACTAACTTTTGACAAATACAGTGTACAAATTCTTGATGGTCACTTCAACAACCACAACGGTTTTTAAAGCTTAATACACACGTACAAGTACAAATTTTCGATACGAAACTTCAACTCGCTGTAATTTTGTATAGGTATTGTTTTTAAAATTGAAATCTGATTATAAACATCAATATGCCTTATCCGGTCGTATGTACGAAATTTGGTTAAGATTGGCTTAACTGTTGTAAAACTAAAACGAAACTACGTTTGTATGGGATTGCGGCTTTACGTGGGACTCTTAAATAAAAAATAGTCAATCGTACATAAGCCGTAATGGATGATTGTTGAATTGAAGACAGTTAGCGAAATAAACTCATTTCGCATTTGAAAAATTAGGATCCGCGTTTTGCCAATCGGCTATGGAACCCTTAATAAGAAAAACTAAAAAAAGTCGAGCTCCGTGGCGCAGTAGTCAACACGCCAGCCTGCGACACGGAGGTCCCGGGTTCAATCCCCGGCCAGGTCAAGATGGAAAACGATCTTTTTCTGATTGGCCTGGGTCTTGGGTGTTTATCTATATAAGTATATGTTATAAAATATAGTATCGTTGAGTTAGTATCCCACGACACAAGTTCACAACTTACTGTGGGGCTAGCACAATTTGTGTGATATGTCCCTATATATTTATTTATTATTTATTTATTTACGTTGTAAGCGAAGATTTGTGAATATATAATCATGATTATCGTAAAAACTTCTAAAGTGTAGGGATTGTATTAAGCTTGAGAGGTGAACGATAATAAACAAACACACATTAAAGAAGACACTTTTGTATGGTCATATGGACGTACAACATGTTTTGTCAATAAATATATACGGACAAATCACACAGATTGAGCTAGCCCCAAAGTAAGTTCGAGACTTGTGTTATGAGATACTAACTCAACGATACTATATTTTATAATAGATACTTATATAGATAAACATCCAAGACCCAGGTCAATCTGAAAAAGATAATTTTCCATCTTGACCTGACCGGGAATCGAACCCGGGACCATCCGCGTCGCAGGCAGGCGTGTTCAGCCTCAGATTAGCTACTTGTAGATAAAAGAATTTTGAAAATTGGTTCAGTAGCTTTGGAAAACCTTTCTTTATATTATAAGTATAGAATATTACGTTCCATCAATTCTTTCTCCTTCTTCTTCTGTTTTATATTATGGCTTCCACCGAAATTTCAGTGATTCTGCCAATGTCCAGTATAATGAGATACTAAGTATCGATGTTGTACGGTAAAGTTTTTCCAAATAATAATATAATATATAATATCTTTATTTAAACAAAGCATCAAAGATGTTCTTTGATGCCTCGTGGGAGTTTCTGGTGGCAAATCTATACGAGCCCATTTATCAGTCCACTTTAACTATTTCACAAATTGTTCATGAGCACGAGCATTTATAACACCAAACTCCACGATTTCATATTATAAAGTCCCCTAAAATCAATTAGCAAAATTGTCTACGGCAAACTTCAACTGTAACCCTTGACTTTCCACCACAAAACCCAATGAATTCTTTAAATAGATATGGACGTACAAACTCCTCTCGATTTGAATAACAACCAGCCCACATACGCGACGAAAACTATCACAAACAGTTTGACAGTTGGAGTGTTTGTAACAGAAACAAAGCTGAAAGGAGCGTACTGATCACATTCAATTTTCCACGATAGCAAGAAGGCGGTGTGTATATTTATTTACCAGAAATTATCAAATTTTGTCTATTCTATCAGAATCATCAGCTCTTTTTATGTATATGCAGCAGGAGCACGATCCTCTCTGTACTGTACCAAAGCAATATTAGCCAGACCAGTCAGAGGATTTGGCCTACACTCTTCGCGCTGGCCAGACGGTATTTTGATGTTTATAAGTTATGGTTAGCTTATATTTCCTAAGTCGCCTTCTACGACATCCACGGAAAGACTTGGAGTGGTCCTATTCTACTCTGCCGGGAACCACACGGTCTATTTTATTAGACATAAAATTATTGAATCTATTCAGGACATGATTTGTTTATATACTGACAGCCTCTGTGGCGCACTGATTAACATGCCAGCCTGCGATAGGAGGAGCTCAGGTTCGATTCGGAGACAGATCATGATAGAAAATGATCTTTCAGATTGGCCCGGGTCTTGGATGTTTATCTATATAAGTATCTATTAGATAATAACGTATGATTGAGTACAAGTTCACTATTGTGCGAACTTGTATCAAAGGATATTATCCTACGATCCAAGTTTGCAACTGTGGGGCAAGATCAATCTGTGTGATTTGTTCCTATTTATTTATAAATGTGTAAAATATGAAAATAAACGTTGTCTTTAATAAGTACGCTCCTTTATCTATAACAGAAGCGGGTGTTGAGGAATATCTGGCCCAATTCTGTTCAGCTTCAATTTGGAAAGGAAAACAACGTAATGCAAATGATGGATAAAAACATATAAGTTCTCTTCTTATCGAGTCGAAATAGTTGCATACTATTATATTAAATATCTTTTGACCAGTATTTGGCAACGCTAATCGCCCTATCGTTATAAAATCGAAGTACCGATTATACTAAAAAAAACTTTAGTTTAATTAAATTATATATTTTTTTCTTTTTAGCCTGTTTGTGTGTCCCACTGCTGGACAAAAGCTTCCAAAAATTATAAAAATACAACAAAAAAAAAAAAAAGATTTTTCCCTTACAAATGCCTGAAACAAAGCAATGCAAATACAACATTAAGGCGAAGTGAGTTCACACACTAGCGCCACCCAGTTATTCATTTACTCCTTAATCAAATCAAATTTAAAAAAATCTAAAACCTGATTGCCCTAGTAAATTACTTGTAGTATTCCTTTTGTTACTTTTTAGGGTTCCGTAGTAAACTAGGAACCCTTATAGTTTCGCCATGTCTGTCTGTCTGTCTGTCTGTCTGTCTGTCTGTCTGTCTGTCCGTCCGCGGTTTTACTCAGAAACTATAAGTACTAGAAAGCTATAATTTGGTATGAGTGTGTATATTAATCATGGCAAAAAAGTCGTAGAAAAACATCTCGAAGAAAATTTTTTTTTTGGGTAGCTCCCATACAAGTAAAGTGGGGGAGTAATTTTTTTTTCTCTATTTACCCATCATGTGGGGTATCGTTAAAAAGGTCTTTGAAAAATATTGTGAGGTTGAGCACACCATTTTTCGATTTAGGGATCCGTTTCCGAAATATTTGGTTTTAAAGTGCAAAATTTTGTTAGAGGTACGTGTCCCCCCCCTCTATCTGCTAAACGGTTATATATGGATACGTGAAAAAAATTACAGCAGTAGTATATATACTGAAGTTAAAAGGAAAACTATCAGAGCTGGGTACTAAGTGCAAACTAAAAAGTTATAGGCAACCAACTTATAAAATGTACTAGAAAATGTAAAATTTCATACAATCTTCATTGTTAGATATTTTTGGTCGTTAAACTGTGAGGTGCGAGTGTAAACAGTGTGAACTCAAAGTTGTCATTCGCAACTACGGAACCCTACACTGCGCGTGGCCCGACACGCACTTGGCCGGTTTTTGAAATCTAAGTTTAACAGAACGAATTTTTACCGCCAAAAGTGGCCACTTTTGGCGGTAATAATTCGTTCTCTTAATTCATCAAATTAAAAATAGTGAAAACTTGTACCAATAATACTACAAGTAATTAACTAGGGCATTCAGCTATTAGATTTTTTAAATTTGATATGATTTAGGACTTTAGGACTGGGTGGCGCTAGTGTGTGAACTCACTTCACCTTAAAAGACATATCTTTACTAATATTTGTTGTTTGTTTGGTTGAACGCGCTAATTTCAGGAATAACTGATTTAATGAAATAATATTAATCAACAAGTTGCATTAATCAAAAAATAAAAACTCGTTTGCCGGTTTTGACAGCTTACGTCCGTTTTATTGATTTTTTGTTGACGCTACATAGCCTATGACACTTCGGGGAAGAATACCAATGATACCTCACACTTCAAAATCGGCAATGCATCATGAGGCAACAATAGAACAGGTATAATTACATGCATATAATTGTATCTACCAGGTAGTTTTCGAGATTTCGTGATGAGTGAGTGAGTGATTTTCGCTTTTATATATATAGACGCATATATTTTACATGCATACGCGAGAAAAACATCACCTTCCTTTTAGGTAGGTGAGACGGTGAAAACCAAAATTGACATTCGTATACAATATGCACGTTCTAAATAATAGTTTATGTTGATGACATAGCCTACAATTGCATTTAGACTTAACAGGAAAAAAACAAACTAAATTAATATTATTGGATTTATACGTATATAAATTTAATTAGTATTATGTTTATTTCTGTAAATACAAATGTTATTTTATTTAAAATTACAGTTATTATATGAGGAAAAATAACCGTTTATAAACATATTAAGGTCTCTTTAAAGTAAGTATTAAAATTTTATGCATTATTTCGATTTAAAGCGCAGAAAAATATCAGAGGTTTGTGCAAAGTGGCCCACTGAATTTGTTTATTATTAATAGCATTAGAAGCCCGGCATAGTGAGTGTCAGCATTGTAAGCGCTTCCGCATGTTAAGCAACCCCGGGCGCAGTCCCCACTAAGATGGGTGACCGCAAGTGGAATAAAAATAACTCTAGCTTCTCCGTGCTTTGGAGTGCACGTTAAGCTGTTGGTCTCGACTGTCATCATTGATGGCAGTCGTTAAGCTATTTTAGATGCCTTAAGGCCGCTTGAAATATCTGACACCAGTGTTGGCCACTAAGGCGCAACGCAGACGACGGACAGTGGCGGACAAAAAGTCTGCGGCACAGTCTTATTAGTATTACAATAAGGTTGCACATTATCTGCGTATGTCAGGTGACATGAGGTATTGCGCGTACAAAGTGAAACCTTATTTTAATACTTATAAGAGTGCGCCGCAGACTTTTTGTCCGCCACTGTCCGTCGTCTGCGTTGCACCTTACGAATAAGTAATTGCACCTTACACTCACAAAAAACAACAAACAATCTAATGACTGCGGCTTATAGAGGTCGACGCCTGTGTTGCCATCTGGTGGTGAGCATTTCAGAAATCCCTCACTGCTAAATATATCCCGATCAAACCGCAATGATACATCGCCTCCATTTATTAATAGTCCAACTGCGGCAGATCACATAAATCTCACTCACAGTTAAAGTATTGAAACGTCGATATTTCAGTATTGATCATTCTTAGATTTAAAGTGATGAATGGGGATTTGTGGTTTAATACAAATTACGGTTATATTAGATCGACAGGGAGACACTGGGTCCGTGGGGTCCGTCGGCTCATAAACTTTTCAAGCAAATGACGAGCTCCGTGGCGCAGCGGTCAACACGCCGGCCTGCGACACGGATGGTCCCGGGTTCGATCCCCGGTCAGGTCAACATGGAAAATGATCTTTTTCAGATTGACCTAATCCTGAACGAAGGCAAATTGAATAAATTTTATTCAGTAACTCCAAATAAAAAGGACAATTGACTAAAGCGGTTCTATCACCAATATTTAGTACCAACTGAATCGATTGCAAAAACTGCGATAAGTTTAATGAAAATATTTAAATTGCAGTAGCCTTATGCCTAAGTTGCCAAACCTTGCTGTCAGAAGCTTAAATAAGTTAAAGCCCAATCTCTTCAAAGTTCAGTCTCTGGGGATGTTTTGAAATTAAATTACAAATAGTTTTTGACGAGTAATCTTACTTGTGTCAAAATAATATATTGAAGTTAACCAAAATTAGAGAAAATATACATAAAATAGAGTTCTAACTTAATTTTGTCTGTATGTATTTGCATAATGAAAGCTAATTTTAAACCGACTTAAAATGAAAAGGGAGTTAATCAATTCGATTTTACGGTTTTTTCGCCTTAAGTCCGTCACTTCTGAACCTGTTATTTGTACAAATATTATAAAGACGACAGATTTGACTCTCTGTTTGTTTGCATTAAATAAACTTCAAAACTATGGACTGATTTTCAAAATGCTTTTACCTATAAAGTTAATTTATCTACGGGTGACATAAGTGTAGCGTGATCATACATACGATTTTATCTTACCGAACTCGAACATTTATGCGCGCACTACAAATGATGTCAATTAGTGAGAGTTTGATGCATAGAAGTATGAATACTCGATTTTTTTTTAAATCTATGGCTTGATGGTTGATGTCTCTTGTCATGTACAAAAATTTTATCACGAAATTTATAATTATTTTGTTGTATTATAATTAAGTAATTATTGTGTTCTCCAGAAACGCATTCCGAAATTTAAGCATAGAAATCATAGTGCAGAAGATCTCCTTTCATTTCACTATATATGCTATACACTTTAGCGGACGAACTTACGGGTCTTTAGTCGTTTAACCGCAGTGCGAATCGCCCAAGAGCTCTTTTTAAACGGGTTCTTTCGCACCTCGGTGCAAATCGCCCAATAGCTCTTTGACGGGTATATGCCTAGTTTTTATGACTTAAAAGAATACAATAATATTTTAATTCACGTTTTTAAGAAATACTACAAAAATATGTCCTTAGAAATATATGTGGACGTTGAAGAAAGTATTAAAATATCAGCTTTGGTAAATTTATTTTTAATTATTCTCATATTATTTCCTATATTTAGTAATAGATATTTTATTCCAATGTAACTCTCATTTTATTCCCTAGTCTAGAAACTAAATAACAAAATCAAGTACGTCATCCATTGTTAGGTGTCAAACCCTAAACAAGTTCAAGACAGAGCTTTTCCAAGTTCAGCCCCTCCAGAGATTAGTCGAAGTTAAATGATAAATAGTTTTTGACTTATCAAGTTACTATCTCAATATAACAAAACATTTGCTAACACTGGTGTCAGATTTTTCAAGCTGCCTAAAGGCATCTGATAGCTTAACGACTGTCATTAATGATGACAGCTGGGTCCAACGGCTTAACGTGCCTTCCGAAGAACGGAGGAGTTCTACTTATTTGTTTGCCACTTGCGGTCACCCATCCAAGGGGGGACTGCGCCAATGCTCACACCCACTAGGCCATCGGGCTCTTCATATTATGCCCTAATATGTATAGTTTAAGTACTTATAGTTTATTGAACTGAAGTAAAGAAAACACTTGATTTTGCTAAAAAGGGCTCTTGATTCTTCTAAGTTATTGAATATAAAAGTTAAAAAAAAAAATTAAGAAAAAAAAATTTTTAGGCATCGTTTACGTAGATATTTTTTTTTTCATTTTTGGCTATTTCGTTCTTGAGTATACTATTCTAATCTTAGTTCTAACTAATATTATAAATGCGAAAGTAAGTTTGTTTATTTGTTTCGCTTTCACGCCCTATCTACTGAACCGATCATCATGAAATTTTGCACACACATAGGTTAGGGCACTGAGAAAAATAAATATAGGCTATTTGCCACGCAGGCGCAACCGCGGGTAACAGGTACTCATAAATAAATTAATATAAAAAGTTATATACATAATTTCCCGATTATGTAAAAAATTAAAAAATTCATTAGAAACTAGACCAAAATTGAAATGTCTCATCTCTTGTCAGGTGTCAAAGCTTAGCAGAGCTTTTCAAAGTTCAGCCTTCAGCCTCTAGAGATGTTTATAAGTTAAATGACAAAGAAACAGTTTTATAATTAACGAAATAAAACTCGGGTAAACCAAAACAAGAAAAAAGGTTATGTCGAGCTCCGTGGCGCAGTGGTCAACACGCCAGCCTGCGACACGGAGGTCCCGGGTTCGATCCCCGGTCAGGTCAAGATGGAAAATGATCTTTTTCAGATTGACCTGGGTTTTGGATGTTTATCTATCACTACATATTATAAAACAAAGTCCTCCGCCGCGTCTGTCTGTCTGTCTGTCTGTTCGCGATAAACTCAAAAACTACTCCACGGATTTTCATACGGTTTTCACCAATATATAGAGTGATTCACGAGGAAGGTTTTAAGGTATAATACATGCCCGGGCGCAGCCGGGTAGGGCTGCTAGTATAAGAATATATTATAAAATATAGTATCGTTGAGTTAGTATCCCACGACACAAAGTCACAATTTACTGTGGGACTAGCTCAATTTGTGTGACATGTCCCTATATATTTATTTATTAACTAATAAAAAAATTTATAGGCAGAAAATGGCTTAGCCCGATAAATTGTTGCTTATTTGGCATTTGATCTGTTGTTATAAGATAGTATCTATTTAACTTGCATCATACAAAAGTAGTATGATTGCGTTGCCTTTTTGTATGCATGTATGTAGATTCAATCAAAAATATTACTGTTATTATTATTTTGTATCTTTTCACGTGTCTTTAAAGAGCCTTTGACCCGTCACAGAATCTTAGGCTGTGTCCAATTCGTAAAAAATAACAATGTAATAATTATATATGGCAAAATTTAGCTTTGTATACTTAAAGATATGAACATTTTTTCCTATGGGACCAACACTGAGAACTTAAAAAAATATTCTCATATTAATTGACCAGTTTGGTGAATATTTTCAAATGAAAACTTATTGTACCCTCAACTTCATTCGCGTATGTATTATCATTTTAATGAATGTTCACTACACATTTATTCACCATTTTTTTTTTAGTTCCCAGCTTTGATCACGTCTTTTTCCCTTACGCGGTAGACAGAGCCCAAGTCTGTAAAACCGTAAGGCCACGTTTAGCATGTTGGTGAGCTTTTAGGTGACAACGGAATCAAAATAGTGATGAGTTGCTAGCCGCATTGCCTACTGACATGATTCCTGACGCCCATTCCCTCGATCGGTTTTTACGATCTGCGCGGGAAGATAAACAGCTGGTACATTCTACGTTTTTCCTTTTCTCCCAGACCAGCATGGAAAATTTTTATAGACTATATTTGCTAATATTTGTTTAGTAACTGATGATTCAATACTTTATGCCTATACAAAACCTACTACAATATGTAGTGGCAAAACCCATAACATGCTATGACAGTAACAATAGAGAGGTATGTCTAGAAGGTATTCCAAACAAACATACATTTCCTGAGAACACAACACGTGTTGTGAGTGCCTACTAATAATTTACACCCTTCGAGGTTGAATATTCATGCTAATAGGGACCTTTGAAAGACGTGGGGGAGGGGAGGGTGGGGGGAGGAATGGACATCTTTTGTTGTTTAAATTTTAGTTTAAGATCGATGAGTAACATTGAATTCAGAGTGACTTTGTAGGAAAAGCACAAAATTGTTTTTAAATTTTTACGTTTTTAGGGTTCCATAGTAAACAAGGAACCCTTATAGTTTCACCATGTCTGTCTGTCTGTCCGTCCGCGGTTTTGCTCAGACACTATAAGTACTAGAAAGCTGTAATTTAGTATGGGTATGTAGTATGTATATTAATAATGGCAAAAAGTGGTAGAAAAAAATCTTGAAAAAACATTTTTTTTTTTACGGTGGCACCCATAAAAGTAAAGAGGGAGTAATATTTTTTTTTTTATACAATCCCATCGTGTTGGGTATTGTTAAATAGGTGTTTAAAAATATTGTGAGGTTGAGTTGTATGTTAATTGTATTTTTCGATTTAGGGATCCGTTTCCGAAATATTTGGTTTGAAAGCAAATTTTTGTTAGAGGTAAGTGTCCCGCCTTCCCTCTATATGCTAAACGGTTATATATGGATACGTGAAAAAAATTACAGCAGTAGTATATATTCTGACATTGAAAGGAAAACTATCAGAGCTGAGTACCAAGTACAAACTAAAAAGTTATAGGCAACCAACTTATAAAATGTACTCGAAAATGTAAAATTTCATACAATTTTCATTGTTAGATGTTTTTAGTCGTTAAATGTGAGGTGCGAGTGTAAACAGGTGAACTCAAAGTTGTCTACGGAACCCTACATTGCGCGTGGCCCGACAAACACTTGGCCGGTTTTTTACCATTTGTATAACTTATCAGTGTTCCTATAGCCGTGATTAATGTTGCCAGAGAAATAAGAATCAATAGGTTATAAATTATAATAAATAGTTAAAATCGCTTCGCATTTTACTATCATTTTCAATATGCATCATGGTAATGGCATTTTTGAAAAAAGTTAGAAGGTAAAATATTATTTTTTTGAAATAATAGCATTGAATTGTAGAATCAGAATCATGAACATTTTACAGAGGAATTTTTTGCCGCTTCTTCTTCACTCCACTCCGCTTTTGATCGTTAAACTTAGCTGTAAGTAAATTACTGACGTCAACATTAATTAACTTATAATAAATAATATAAAATGAAAGTTAAAGTTTACCAAATGATATTGAATCTTACGATGTATAACATATTTATCTACTAGCTGTTGCCCGCGGCTTTGCCCATCTGATATACATATAGCCTATGTCCATCTCAGTACCCTAACCAATATGTACCTATGCAAAATTTCATGATAATCAGTGCAGTAGATAGGGTGTAAAAGCGCAACAAACTAACAAACCAAGTCACTTTCGCATTTTATAATATTAGTTGGGATTGGATTTAGCCCGCAAAGACGCAATATATGACGAGGTCCGTGGCGCAGCGGTCAACACGCCGGTCTATGACACGGATGAAAAATGATCTTTTTCAGATTGACCTGGGTCTTGGATGTTTATCTATATATGTATTTGTTATAAAAATATAGTATCGTTGAGTTAGTATCCCATAACACAAGTCTTGCATAAGAACTTAACTGAACTTAATACGGACAAATCACACAGATTGAGCTAGCCCCAAAGGCTAGCTCAATCTGTGTGATTTGTCCGTATTTATATTTATTTATTAATTTGAGTATAAGATTTCAATCAGACCCAATAAACTGTTTGTTTACACAGCGAATGTTAAAATCACGTGAATTTAACATACCTATTGAATATTCATATACGTTAATAGCAGGATTTACCCGTATAAGTCTTGGGTGGCTTCAAACCGCTGGCTTATGTTGTAAACGTGGACACCTTTTGTTACTGTGTTTATTTGAATTAGACAGTAATAACTACAAAAACGATACGACATGATACCTTCTTTAAAAACATACTGGAGGGTAAGGTAAAAGGAAGGAAAGGTCCTGGGAGACCAAGAAAAAGTTTTGTTGATCAACTAAAGAAAAAGGCTGGTGTCATGTCGTATCAAGAACTAAAATCTAAAGCAGAGGATAGAGAAGTTTGGCGTATACTCCATCGACAAGAGCTACAAAGCTCTTAAATAAGAAGAAGAGAACTACGAAAACATGTAATTTTGAAACTTGAGCAGAATTCTCGATGATTGTGTATTTGGACACATATGTAATTAAGTTTACAATTCTGACTGAAAAATATGATGTTCAGATAAATAAGACAAAATTAAAAATATAATTTGATAACAATTAATTATCGTGATAAATGATATCCTATAATCTAACACAATCAGTGGCATATTATGGTCAATGGCGGATGGTTTTTAATTATTGCCGCCTTCATCAACCTTTCGAGACATCAATGACTATGTTAGCCCAAAATATTAATTTGCCGCTCCGTAGGCTAATTAAATATTGCCGCTTCTATCAATCTTTTAAGACATGCGACGACAGTGCTAGCTCAAAATATTATTTTGCCGCCTGTAGGCTGCTGCCCAAATTATATATTATTTGCCACCGCCAAAAAATTAAAGTATTAAGTGAAGCTTTAATAAGGGATAGTTAATAATTGATTTTAATTATTATTATTTTTTAGAATTGTTTGCTACCTAGAAACCAAGTTACTAAGTAGGTGCAAAGTGGTATACATTTTTATACTTCGTTAAAATTCATTTTACGTCCTATACATACACATGAATATAACACGCTCTTGCATGTTCAGTGAGAATATCACATGCATATAATAACTGTACCCCTTCGGCTTACAATGTTTATGGTAATATCGGGATTTACCAACACAAGACGTGGGGTTGTGGGTTCAAACCGCTGGCTAAGTTGAAAGGTAGACATGACAACTATTGTAGTAATTTCACGAAAATATATATATAAATAAATATGTGGTGTGATGGGTAATCTATACTAATTTAACGATAAGAGTTAAATTTATCTATCTACTGATTATTTAAAATGGTAAAGTATTTAGTAAAGCATATAAGGAATAAGTACCTAATTTATATTTTAGATTAATAACTATTTTTGAGATATTGTTTGCTACGCAAATACCAAGTTGATATGGTACGAAGTGGTATAAGTTTTTGTAAATCATCAAAATTCATGTCACGTCCTTCTATACATATACATAAATATAACATGTTCTTGCATGTTCAGAGGGAATATCACACGTATATAATAACTGTACCCCTTTGGCTTAGAATGCTTATGGTAATAGCGGGATTTACCAACGCAAGACGTGGGGTTGTGGGTTCAAACCGCTGGCTAAGTTGAAAGGTAGACATGACAACTATTGTAGTAATTTCACGAAAATATATATATAAATAAATATGTGGTGTGATGGGTAATTTATACTAATTTAACGATAAGAGTTAAATTTATCTATCTACTGATTATTTAAAATGGTAAAGTATTTAATGAAGCTTTAATAAGAAATAAGTACCTTATTTATATTTTTGATTAATAACTATTTTTGAGATATTGTTTGCTACGCAAATACCAAGTTAATATGGTACGAAGTGGTATAAGTTTTTGTAAATCATCAAAATTCATGTCACGTCCTTCTATACATATACATAAATATAACATGTTCTTGCATGTTCAGAGGGAATATCACACGTATATAATAACTGTACCCCTTTGGCTTAGAATGTTTATGGTAATGGCGGGATTTACCAACACAAGACGTGGGGTTGTGGGTTCGAACTGCTGGCTTAAGTTGTAAAGATGGACACCTTTTTGTGACTGCATTTATTTGAATTAGACAGAAATAATATAAAAGTATGTGATGTTGAAAATGTCCAGTATTTATTGTTTAATTGGACACATTCGTACCCTTATTCGATTTACAGTTCTGACTGAAAAGTGTTGTTTTCTGAAAAATAGGATACAGTTAAGCATTAGTCATCATCATCATCATCATCATCAGGTCCTTTAAAGTCTCCACTGCAGGAGCACGACCCTCTCTGTACTACCCGAGCCATATATTAGCCAGAGCAGTCAGAGGATTTGGTCTACACTCTCCACGCTGGCCAGTCATGTTGGAGAGGTCCAGACATGTAGGAGAGGATTAGTAAGTTGTAAGCATTAGTACAATTTGATAACTTTAAAGTATCCAATCAACGATTCCCTACTAAATCTAATATGCTCTTGCATGTACAGAGTGAATATCACACGTATATAACATTAATTTACCCCCTTCAGCTTAGAATATTTATGGTAATAACGGGATTCACCGACAAAATACGTGGGATTGTGGGTCCAAACCGCTGGCTTAAGTTGTAAAGGTGGACATGACACCTTTTTGTGGCTATTGTAGTAATGTCACGGAGAATGTCATATGGTGTGGGTGATGGTTAAATATGTTAATTTACAACACAAATGCACTTCACTAGCTTAAATTCATATTAATAGCTATTCCATAAAAGCCGGCAAAGGATTTGGCAAAAATTTAAGGAATTACGTCAATGGGCGATTCGGTTAGCAACCCATCATTAATTCCGCTTTCCGCCTTAACGCCCACAAACACGCTCACCGTAGCCTTTGGGTTTTTAACCCCGCAAGGGAAAAATACGCGATAATTATATATGTATGTATAGTTTGAAATATTGTATGCAAAAACTTAGATACCAAGTTAATAAGTAGGTTTAGGCTTAAGCTTAAAGCAATTCTTTCTCATAAGAACATAGGTACATTGTTCAATTAAATGACAATTTAAAATATGTATCTTAATAGATATTAAAAGTCTGATAAAGGTACAAATTATTACTAATAGATATTAGTAAATTGTTATATCTTTAATTCGATTATTGAATGACGAATTATAATAATATTTTGTTCACAAAAGTGAGAACTGATAATTAAGTGGTGTATACATATTGTATGCGTACTTTTTTTCTCTACCACTTTTTTGGCATGATTAATATACATACCCAAATAAAATTACAGCTTTCTAGTACTTATAGTCTTTGAGTAAACCCGCAGACAGACGGACAGACAGACATAATAAAAAAAAACATGGCGAAACGATAAGGGTTCCTAGTTTACTACGGAACCCTAAAAAGGGACATTTAGGACGTATAAACTATATACCTATATCAAATACGTAAATCGGTAAATGTAAAGGGACTAAAAGTTATCATTTCTGGGGCTCCTTACCCAAAGGGTAAAAACGAGACCTTATTGCTGAGACTTCGATGTCCGCCCGTCTATGATAAAGCTGTATTTCATGAACCGTGATAGCTAGACAGTTTTTTCACTGATGATATATATCTGTTACCGCAATAACAATAAGTACTAAAAAACAGAGTAAAATAAATATTTAAGGGGGCTCCCATACAACAAACGTGATAACTTTACAGTTTTTAGCTCAATAGTCTATGTTGTATAAATAATGTTATGGAATATTTGGTACACGATTCCGACTCGCACTTGGCTGATTTTTATTATGTTAATAAAGTTGCCATTTTATATAATTTCCAATATAAGGAGACAACATTTCAGAGGATAAACTTATAAATATTGTACATAAGGCAAACTATGCCATCAAATAAACCTAACCTGTGTGAAAACTGGAAATATTGTGGAAAATGTCCTCGTATTGCCATTTTCCCCAATCAAGGCCTACATTTTTACCTTATCTATTGAACACTGATAAGAAGACAAAGATTATCAAGTGGGTATAGAATCTAAAGCAGTTATTCTAAGTGAAAAATAGACCAATCATTTCTGTAAGAAAATTATTACGCGTATCTCTAACGAGGTCATAAATTGTAAAACATAACCTCGTTAGGGCCGTAGAATCGATTCCCTATAGTAAAAAACATGTAACTCACAGATACTAAAATTTTATGAAGACTAATAAAAAGGTATTTACCGCCACCGTAAGAAATAAGTGTTAGAAGTAATAGCATCTTAAAATAAATGGAAATTGCCAATAAAATTGATAGAAATAGAAATTTATCGGACATAAACACACGTAATTCGACATCACGGAAAGCAAAAGGCGTTAGAAATTTTTGCAAAAATAATAAAAATCGTAGACAATATTCTATGCGACGACAAACGCCTACCCGTTTAGTGGTCGGTACACGCAATTTTGTACCTCAATCCGTATAGAAAAAGCACCAAAATTGTATGGGGGCACTGCACAGGGACACTCCCGGGCGAACCCGGCCTATTTCACTTCACGAATGATAATAAACACTACACGTTAGTTTTTTAAATTTTAAAAATGGAATGTTTTACTCACGCTGCAATGCTTTTAGATAGCGGCCAGCGTTCCATAGACGCTTGGTACTTCATATTTTCGATCTGCTTTTTGAGTGCCTCTTTGTCCATGGCTGCAAGAATACTGGGGTCCATCGCGCAGAATCTGTGGTATAAAACACGCACACATACGTAAGTGTTATCGTACACATAATGTCGGCTGTGTTTGTGAGGAATCGTACATTAAGTACAGTTCGTCACAAAAACATTTTTCAGGGATTTCAGGGAACGAGGAAAAAGTTACAAGAAAATTAAATAGGTAGATAATTAACTAATGATGGCTTAGATTTAAATTTTTCAATTATAAATCTGACACGTTTGGCGTTTAATTTTATTGTTATATGAATGAGATTGTCTGATACCTATAAAATTAAAATAAATGTTCAAAGTGTAGATTCAGTTCATGATAGTGAAACAGATCTGTTCATTATCAAGGACTAAATCTACCTATAGATGAATCAAAATTTCTCCATGTAACAAATATTAAAGTTGCGTATTTTTTTTTTAATACCTTTCCTATTACAAGGACTTCAAAGGTTTTGTATCAAATAAATATTTTATGTTTTATGTCAAAAAGTGAAATGAAGAATACCTAGTCTAGTAATAAACTTCATATAGATTTATTTGAAACAAATTAACCTAATAAAAAAAATGGATGGAGGCAATAAATGTTGCTGCAACACCAAACTGTGTTCCCTGATGTTCAAATAATTAGTTTTCTGAACTGCTTTCCTCAATGGGATCAATTTTGAAGACATACTACATCAAAAAAGTACATGTCAACTAATGAGTTACAAGCATTTTTGCATCTGACTGTATAATTCACCCATCTCGCTCTAACAATAAGGGGAGAACGCGGGGGAGTGTGAGTGCAATATATTAGTGTGAGTGATGCGCGCGCACTACATTACAGTTTCTATGACAACCCCTTTTGGAACACTGAAGTTAGCTTGCGCAAAGTTGGTTATAACTCCCCGCAATCGATTTTGGACTTTATTAGTTGATTATAAGGTTGTGTTCAGGTTTAATATGGTGTGTAAAATTAATGAATTAAGGCGTAATGACCGGTAGTTCTCCACGCTTTGCATTACATTATTCTTTGTTTTTCGCTCATAAACATAGAGGGCGCTCTGGGGCGCGCGTTCGGATACGCGCATGGATATCTTTATCTTATAATGAATTTATCGAGCTGTCAAATGCAGTATCGGAGTTATGGAGTGTGCATTCCCTGATTTTATTTTTATCCAGTTTTATAACGTGCTAAGAAGGAGAACTTATTTGGCATATTGGTTTCATTGCAAGCTTTATTTCGTTTGCTCTGTAAGTTTGATTGTTGGTGAGGGTCATAACTTGTAATTCAATTTTGAAGCACTTTTTTAACCAATTTAAGTTAAATTTTGTGTGCTTGTTTCAATTGGATGATCATCATCATCATCATCATCAGCCTATACTCGTCCACTGCTGGACATAGGCCTCCCCAATTGCACGCCATCGAGATCTATCTTCGGCTGCTCGCATCCAGCTCCTACCAGCCATCCTGCGCAAATCCTCACGTTAATTGGATGATAATGCAATATTATAATACAATAGACCTGATCTTATGTTGAAGTCGGAAGGCGGTCAAATAAACTTTTAAACTAGAGACAAGATAATCCCTTCGTGATTGGGCTCATTAGATTTGTATTGGCAAGCATTTTCCAGTTTCAATCGCTCATATAATAGAAGCTAGACATTTCGTTAAAATTGTGTTTGGAAAAAAATATCTAATTTTTATCAAAACAATGTTGACTAGCTCCGTGGCGCAGCGGTCAACACGCCTGCCTGTGACACGGATGGTCCAGGGTTCGATCCCCGGTCAGGTCAAGATGGAAAATGATATTTTTCAGATTGACCTAGGTCTTGGATGTTTATCTTTATAAGTATCTATTATAAAATATAGTATCGTTGAGTTAGTATCCCATAACACAAGTCTCGAACTTACTTTGAGGCTAGCTCAATCTATGTGATTTGTCCGCATATATTTATTTATTTAATTTTCTTATGTTTATTTTTTGTTTACAGACAGTAAAAATATGCCATCCATTTTGATTATTATTTTAGTTTTGTATGTCAAAAAATTTATATAACCTTTAAACTTCGTTACTACCTTTTAACGATGACTGGATAAAGTAAACAACTATGACTTAGTCAATATTTTAGTTAATATTTACTTTTTACCCGACTGCAACCCAAAAGGATGGTGTTGTTTTTCGCGTGTAAGTATGTCTGTTACATTGTTGTCTTTTGTACCCTAAATGGCTTGACCGATTTTAAAGTGTGAGGAGTCATTGGATTCGCGTTCTACCCCGGAATGTCATAGGCTATGTAACGCCAGCTAAATCAATATGGCAAAAATAGCACAATGCGGTTTTTTATTATGCACATTGTAATTTATTTACACCATAAACAACAGAATCTTTTAAAAATATACATGACGAAATTTTGATCTTTCTGGACCCTTAAAGGGGTGATTCAGCCCGTCGATATGAACCATTTTTCGTATGGGACCAATGCTGGAAACTCAAATTTTATTTCGACATTTTCATACAAAAGTGTTCAGCCGCCCGGGCAATTTGTATAGGAAAGTCGAATTTATTTCGAGTTTACAGCATTTGTCCCATAGGAAAAGTTGTTTATATTGACAGGCTGAATCACCCCTTTAATGGTCCGGAACGATCAAAATTTCGCCATGTACACATTACCTATTGTTATCTTATAAAATTAATTATTACTCAGTGCATACTACAGAAAATTACTTTTGGCAATAGCTTTTGTATGTAACATGCGATATACCGACTCAAAAAAGATAATATTTCTTATGAACGTCGATCACTCACTGAAGAAGCATTTCGTCACACTTCGACAGCTACTTTCCCTAAAAAAATATACATTTTGAAGTTAATATCCTTAACTTCACTCGTATACTCGTATGGGCTTAAAAAAATTCTAGTAAGAAATTCTTACGTCAGTCACTGTTATGTAAAAAATTAGAAGTCTTATTATAAACCTACGAGTATTTTAAACTGTTTGTAAGTGTTTTAATGTATTCACAGGGCTATTTTTATTATATCATTGTTAAATTAAGAAATAAGATGGAAAATAATTTTAAATCCTGCCAGCGTGGAATATTTTCCATATCTTATTTCTTTATTTAAAGGGGGCACACTAGGCACAGAAGCGACGCCAATAATTTTATTTCTAATACTTTACAAATAGAAAGAAATTCAAGAATGTAAAGCCCGTGGAGCCCGGTGGTCCAGTGGGTGTGAGCTCTGTGAGCGCTTACGTATGTTAAGCAACCCCTGGTGCAGTCCCTACTTGGATGGGTGACCGGAAGTGGCATAAAAATATCTCGAGCTCCTCCGTGCTTCGGAAGGCACGTTAAGCCGTTGGTCCCGGCTGTCATCGTTGATGGCAGTCGTTAAGCTATGTCAGATGCCTTAAGGGCGGCCAACCCGTCTATCTTTTCATACAAACGCTCGTACGTGATTATGGCGGTGTAACAAATCTTTCTTTGAAGATTTTCCACTAATAGGTATCTTGTGCACTATATCTAGGTTTCTATCAAAACTAAAAATCAAAATTTGGAGAAATAACTTCAGTATTAGTCTCCAAAAATCCGCTTTTTTGCACAAATTTTATGTGAACTTTGGGCGTTTATAATGTACTCATTAAGTGTAACAGTAAAAAAAATATTTATTTAGAAACCTTGCAAATGTAATAGAGATTCTAGATATACAAGGTTTTATTCATAAACTTGTAAGGCTTACCAATAAACACGTATTTCTTGAAACAAGTTTAAAGAAATTTCCGCACACTATTTTTCGTTCAATGTCTTCGTGTACTCACTAGCTTGTTTCCATGTGGCAGTAAGAGGTGTGCCGGAGACGAGGGTAAGGGGCTCTTTTCACTTTGCCTCTTTATCTGCATTTGCGCTGGACGAAACAAGCTTTTCGACCATGCTCGCGTTGACGATAATCGGTCGGGGAAGGGCCACCTTAAGGGGGAACACTAGGCACAGTAGCGACGCCAATCATTTTATTCCTAATACTTTACAAATAGAAAGAAATTCAAGAATATAAACAATACAACCCTTAGTAAATAACCTGAAGTATTTTTGGAATCATGTTTTGATATTATGAGAATCAGTCATTGAGAGAAAAAGTGATAACCGCCAAAAACGGCCGTTTCAAATCTCATAATTCTCACTGATTCCGATAGTAATAAACATGATTCAAAAAATACTTCAGGTTATTTACTAAGACTTGTATTGTTTATATTCTTGAATTCCTTTCTATTTGTAAAGTATTAGGAATAAAATGATTGGCGTCGCTATTGTGCCTAGTGTTCCCCCTTAAGGCAGCTTGAAAAATCTGACACCAGTGTTGGCCACTTACACATACGAAAAAAAAAAACAAACAAGAATGTAAATCATATAAGCCTTAGTAAATAACCTGAAGTATTTTTGGAATCATGTTTGATTATTATGAGAATCAGTCATTAAGAGAAATAGTGATTACCGCCAAAAACGGCCATTTTTAGCGGTAATCTGATTCTCATAATTCTCACTGATTCTGATTATTGTTAAATTGACGAGCTCCGTGGCGCAGTGGTCAACACGCCTGCCTGCGACACGGAGGTACCGGGTTCGATCCCCGGTCAGGTCAAGATGGAAAATGATCTTTTTTAGATTGACCTGGGTCTTGGATGTTTATCTATATATGTATCCATTATAAAATATAGTATCGTTGAGTTAGTATCCCATAACACAAGTCTCGAACTTACTTTGGGGCCTAGCTCAATCTGTGTGATTTGTCCGTATATATTTATTTTATTTATTTATAATATTGAGAAGCAGCTGGTACATTCTATGTTTTCTCTTTACTCCCAGACCAGCATGGAAGCTGATATCATAAGCTTTAAATAAGTAAAATATTTTTTGAATTGATTTATTAGTTTTGAGTTTTCTCTTTATAGTGTTTAATATATAATATATAGGTATATGAATTAGTTTACTAATTAACTCTTTATAAACCATCATAAGCTTTTTTGTTGTCATGTTAAAATATGGCTTCATTGTTGGCCTGAGAACTACGTTATTGTGGCCTGTGCTGTATAATTAATTTAATTTTTCTCAGGGTTTCTTTGTACGTGAACTGTGAACATGGTATTATTATGAGACAAAAAGTTGGTGAGTGCTTAGAAGTCTAAATTTATATATTTTGTTTTACTTAATTTAGTTTTAATTACATATTTTGATTCAATTGTATTTTTTTTAATGGACAAATACGTACTATTGAAAAATATAATTAATCCTTAAATATTTTTTGGTCAATACTAACGTGAGATATAGACTTTATAAAAAATATTTAACAACGGGTTACTCACATAAAAACTCAGTAGGTGACTGACTATTAACGTGAGTAACCCGTTGTCACGTAGTCATCATCATCATCATTTCGTGTAGGTGACACGGTCAGTCGCCCATGCACAACCTGGTGTCAGAGTTCTTCGGAACCGCCTCTCAGCCACTGACGTGGTTCCTTTAACGACTACCAGATGGCAGCTGGGACCAACGGCTTAACGTGCCTTCCGAAGCGCGGAATCATCTTTCTTATCAGACAATCAGGTGATTCATGCCTGCAATGTCCTAACCAAACTGGAAACAACAAATTATGCTTCCCGTGGCATTCAAACCCACGACCCCTGGGTCAACAAGGCAAACGCCTTTAGGCCACGGAGGCTGTTACGTAGTGCAATAATACTATAATAAAAGTGAAATTTGTGGGTCCCGTGGCGCAGTGGTTTTTAGGTAACTTTGCCAAGTCATCAAAAACAGTATGACTTTCTGGTGGGAGGTCAAGGGGTTTAGTTGGGGTTGCCTTAGATGAGTTTACAAACTGATTTAAGTGTACTTTATAATATGAAATCGGTGTAGTTTGGCGTCATTCATGCACTTGCTTATGAAAAACTAGTAAAATAGTTAAAGTAAGTAGCTAGCTGTCTTATGGGCTTGTATGGATTTGTCACCAGAAACTCTCATAAAGCAGTTAAAGATCATACGCCATCTTTGAATGCAACTTTGTATCTCTTTAAACTGGACATTGGGAGAATCCCCGAATTTTGGTGGAAACTATGAACAAAAAGTAGAATAGGATCACAGTGCGAATGAATGGTATAAACAAAGAAACTATCATGATAGCGACCCCGGACTCCAATGTCCAACAGGTAAAAATGCACCCGGGAATACAAATACGCTAATACGAAACGGTTACAAGTAAAATTTCAAGCAACCTCCGATATGAAAATCCGTCTATCATGTTACCGGCTAAACCGATTTTCATAATACATGTAAGCAGCCGAAGAGGACTGCTCGTTTTTTTTTATAAATATTTAAAAATTATAACAACTAAGTATTGTTAAGAAAAACATTGGTTTAAATTGCCACTGCCATATTCTCGAACGTGTCCAATTTTCTGATGTATGAAAATCAAAACTGGACCTTACATATTTAGCTGATCAGCTGATAAGCAAATTTTTTTTTTTTTACGGACAAGTCACACAGATTAAGCTAGCCCCAAAGTAAGCTCTTATGTAAGATTTGTGTTATGGGATACTCAAGCAAATTTTTATGGGGTTCATATTTACTAGAAAACATGGCTTTCATCAAGACTCAAGATTTATTACGTCGGATCCACCGACTAGCTTTGCTCTGTTACGAAAACCATCATCGGGGCGAGTGAAAGGGGTGGCGACACGACTGTTATGCTTCCCTCAAAGCACAATATAATTAGGTTTTAATATTATTAGTGTGCCTATTTTTAGGGTTCCGTACAAAAGTTGAAAAACGGAACCCTTATAGGATCACTCGAGCGTCTGTCTGTCCGTCCGTCCGTCTGTCACAGCCGATTTTCTCCGAATCTACTGAACCAAATTAGATGAAATTTGGTAAGATAGTGTAATCCTATGACCCAAACACGGATGTGCAAAGTGCATAAAGATTTTTTTGAAATAAGGGTCATTTTGAGGGGCCCAATTACAAAATTAAAAAAAAAAATTTTGCAAACCTTACTGTTTCATATATCAAATGAAAGGGCTCATTATGAGGATCTCAAAAATATTTTCTTTTGTTCGGGTAAAATCAATACTTTTGATTTTATTCACGAAAGAAGGCAAAAATTGACCATTCCCCCCCCCCTGATCTCCGAAACTACTAAGCCGAAAATTTTGAAAAAATTACAAAATATAGTTCATTCCTTGAAGATTACAGGAAAAATAATAAGAATTCTATCACTTGAAAATTAAGTGGTAAACTCATAATAATAAGTTCATTTAGGGAAATAGTTCACTAAAACACCACTAGATGGCGCTAGTCAATTGAATAAAACATTTTTTGCACATTGTGTGTGTGTTCACGAAGCATATTGTACGGAACCCTCATTGCGCGAGTTTGACTCACACTTCGCCGGTTTTTTTTATATTGCGTCCTATGTTTCTTGGGTAATGATTTTAAGCATAGATGGCAAGGTTACTCGATACCTTATATTTATACACACTTTTTCACTTGTCTTTGCTAAACTGACTTTGAATTTCAATCTAATAGTCATTATGCCTAAGAATTTGACGTCTAGCCAGAAGCTCATCTCCTGAAAATGATGAATGGCACCGGGATGAGACCGGGCGAGCAGCAAGATGACAAGATAACTCAATTTGTCAGCCGCTGGCGCAATTACGTTCAATTACAAAATGCTCAGCCGGATTAGAGCACCCTGTATTTTGTTAAATTAATGGTTGTGCCTTATTTCATCGCACTATTAACGATAATTTTATTCTAATACGACGAGCTCCGTGGCGCAGCGGTCAACACGCCTGCTTGCGACACGGGGGTCCCGGGTTCGATCCCCGGTCAGGTCATGATGGAAAACGATCTTTTTCAGAATGACCTAGGTCTTGGATGTTTATCTATATAAGTACCTATATGTCATAAAATATAGTATCGTTGTTAGTATCCTGCGACACAAGTTCACAACTTACTGTGGGGCTAGCTCAATTTGTGTAATATGTCCCTATATATTTATTTATGTATTTAATAATTGCTACTTATTTTATTTACTTTTTATTTATTTAAACTTTATTGCACACAAAAAGTACAAGCAGGTGGATTTAGTGCCTTATCTCTGCCAGTCAATCCTTAAGACCAGTGCGAATTTGCCAGTTATGTACTCGTTACATTTTTAAAATTATTAAAATAATCGATTGCTGGGTGGCGCTAGTGTTACTATATGAGCGCCTTTTAACCACAGCCCCACGGAAGCTGTCAGTAACTAATCAAACTGTTTTATTTTTTCTCTTCTTTGCTGTTTTAGGATAAAAGAAAAAAAGAACATAGAATAGACCAGCTGCTTTTCTTCTCGCGCAGACCGTAAAAGCTGGTCAAGGGATTGGGCGATGATCTTAGGAATTTCATCCATAGTCGATGCGGCTAGCAATTCATTAATATGTTGATTCCGCTTTCCACCTTTACATCCACCAAAAACGCTAAACGTGGCCTTTGGGTCTGACCTTAGGTTCTGTCTACCCCGCAAGGGATAAAGACGTGATAAAATATTTTTAGTCTAAGATTTTAGTTAAATAAAAATTTGTATGTTTATTTTTAGCTAAAATCTTAAACTCCGGTGTTCACAGTCCAACCACAACATGCTTAAGGGGGAACAGTAGGCACAGTAGCGACGCCAATCATTTTATTCCTAATACTTTACAAATAGAAAGGAATTCAAGAATATAAACAATACAAGCCTTAGTAAATAACCTGAAGTATTTTTTGAATCATGTTTATTACTATCGGAATCAGTGAGAATTATGAGAATCTGATTACCGCCAAAAACGGCCGTTTTTGGCGGTTATCACTTTTTCTCTCAATGACTGATTCTCATAATATCAAAACATGATTCCAAAAATACTTCAGGTTATTTACTAAGACTTGTATTGTTTATATTCTTGAATTTCTTTCTATTTGTAAAGTATTAGGAATAAAATGATTGGCGTCGCTACTGTGCCTACTGTTCTCCCTTAAGAGGTTAAAATAACGTTCACATCTGGTATCCGATCGCCGAATCTGGGGTCAAGTGCGGTGTGTGACCGTCTCACGTAACCACTCAAACAAGGGAGTTGGTACTTATGATTTTAGTAATTCCACAAAATTATTTTATCAGTTCTTTACTTCTCTCATTTAAGTATGTACTTTACTTTTTTTTGTTTTAATTAAGCAACTTTTTTCTGCGTTATTGTGTTTAAGTCAACAATATTTAGACGCGTTGGTAATTTTTTTTAAATATTTGTTTATAATTTTAAGAGGCTTTTGTCTACTTAGACTATGTGGTATTTTTTAAGATGAAAAAAAATTTATTCGCGTCGCTGTTATCACAAAACATACTAATAAAAATACTTCTTGCGCAATATAATATATCCTGACGATTCGAAAAAATATACACGTAATTGTTTAAGTTTTCACGGTTTTTGGCACTTCCGTAGTTCCACTATATTTTTATGAAGGTATTTTGTCATGAAGTTTAGCTAAGGTTAGAGTCAGGAACTTTTTTAGACTTTTTATTTAAGGCCCCACACTAGGCAGACTAGCGACACCAATAATTTTATTCCTAATACTTTACAAATAGAAAAAAATTCAAGAATGTAAATCAAATAAACCTTAGTAAATAACCTGAAGTATATTTGGAATCATGTTTAATATTATCAAATGAAAATTATGATTCTAATAATGTTAAAACATGATACCAAAAATACTTCAGGTTACTTACTAAGGCTTATGTGATTTACATTCTTGTTTTTTTTTTTCTATTTGTAAAGTATTAGGAATAAAATTATTGGCGTCGCTAGTGTGCCTAGTGTGGGCCCTTAATTTCTGTTCTGGTTTATTACCTAACTGTTTATTTAATCTAGTTTAATTTCATTAATTTCTCAGAGTTTGATTAATGTAGTGATAGTGAAAAAACTATTCAACTGTGCACGGTGAAGTCTACTTACAATGTTTTAAAATTAGATCAAATAATTTGCTCTCAACAAAACTTGTCTAAAGTTTTTTTTAAAGATTAACTTCAATAAACTATGTTGATTAAACAAAAATGTCTGAAAACTTGACTTTTTTATGTAACAAAGTAGCAACTTATACTATTGAAGGAAATTAGATTTTCCGTAACGGATAATACATTGATTACCATCTTGTGAATAAACCACTTAAGTCGACCGTAAGCTTTGACTTTTTATAGCATTTCTAATGAACAAATCGCGTGTCAAGTATTGTTAGTATTTTCCCGTGAGCGACTTTGATAGCGCCGTCACAGATTCCGTTTGACGCTAACACTTGGATGTGTGTGAAAAACTTGAGATAACAGGGAGCTAAGAATACCAAGACTTTTCTCCATTTTGAATTATAGCGAGAATCATTTGCCGTTACAGTGTCAAAAGTATGAAAATAAGTAAGATTATTTCCAGTCCTACTGGTTCGTTTATTAACTCCTTTTTCATTTAAAAAGAATATAAAGATAATCTATAATATATTTATTCTACCAGAAAAATTTATTTTACACGAAAGTAATATGAAGAGATGTGTTAACACCTCTCTTTATATTACTGTTTGTTAATGTATTTTAACATACTTACTCTGAACATACTTGAACTATTATATAAGGTTACTCTAAAAAGCATTTTAAGGGGGCACACTAGTCACAGTAGCGACGGCAATCACCTTATTTCTAATACTTTACAAATAGAAAGAAATTCAAGAATATAAACAATACAACCCTTAGTAAATAACCTGAAGTATTTTTGGAATCATGTTTTGATATTATGAGAATCAGTCATTGAGAGAAAAAGTGATAACCGCCAAAAACGGCCGTTTCAAATCTCATAATTCTCACTGATTCCGATAGTAATAAACATGATTCAAAAAATACTTCAGGTTATTTACTAAGACTTGTATTGTTTATATTCTTGAATTCCTTTCTATTTGTAAAGTATTAGGAATAAAATGATTGGCGTCGCTATTGTGCCTAGTGTTCCCCCTTAAGGCAGCTTGAAAAATCTGACACCAGTGTTGGCCACTTACACATACGAAAAAAAAAACAAACAAGAATGTAAATCATATAAGCCTTAGTAAATAACCTGAAGTATTTTTGGAATCATGTTTGATTATTATGAGAATCAGTCATTAAGAGAAATAGTGATTACCGCCAAAAACGGCCATTTTTAGCGGTAATCTGATTCTCATAATTCTCACTGATTCTGATTATTGTTAAATTGACGAGCTCCGTGGCGCAGTGGTCAACACGCCTGCCTGCGACACGGAGGTACCGGGTTCGATCCCCGGTCAGGTCAAGATGGAAAATGATCTTTTTTAGATTGACCTGGGTCTTGGATGTTTATCTATATATGTATCCATTATAAAATATAGTATCGTTGAGTTAGTATCCCATAACACAAGTCTCGAACTTACTTTGGGGCCTAGCTCAATCTGTGTGATTTGTCCGTATATATTTATTTTATTTATTTATAATATTGAGAAGCAGCTGGTACATTCTATGTTTTCTCTTTACTCCCAGACCAGCATGGAAGCTGATATCATAAGCTTTAAATAAGTAAAATATTTTTTGAATTGATTTATTAGTTTTGAGTTTTCTCTTTATAGTGTTTAATATATAATATATAGGTATATGAATTAGTTTACTAATTAACTCTTTATAAACCATCATAAGCTTTTTTGTTGTCATGTTAAAATATGGCTTCATTGTTGGCCTGAGAACTACGTTATTGTGGCCTGTGCTGTATAATTAATTTAATTTTTCTCAGGGTTTCTTTGTACGTGAACTGTGAACATGGTATTATTATGAGACAAAAAGTTGGTGAGTGCTTAGAAGTCTAAATTTATATATTTTGTTTTACTTAATTTAGTTTTAATTACATATTTTGATTCAATTGTATTTTTTTTAATGGACAAATACGTACTATTGAAAAATATAATTAATCCTTAAATATTTTTTGGTCAATACTAACGTGAGATATAGACTTTATAAAAAATATTTAACAACGGGTTACTCACATAAAAACTCAGTAGGTGACTGACTATTAACGTGAGTAACCCGTTGTCACGTAGTCATCATCATCATCATTTCGTGTAGGTGACACGGTCAGTCGCCCATGCACAACCTGGTGTCAGAGTTCTTCGGAACCGCCTCTCAGCCACTGACGTGGTTCCTTTAACGACTACCAGATGGCAGCTGGGACCAACGGCTTAACGTGCCTTCCGAAGCGCGGAATCATCTTTCTTATCAGACAATCAGGTGATTCATGCCTGCAATGTCCTAACCAAACTGGAAACAACAAATTATGCTTCCCGTGGCATTCAAACCCACGACCCCTGGGTCAACAAGGCAAACGCCTTTAGGCCACGGAGGCTGTTACGTAGTGCAATAATACTATAATAAAAGTGAAATTTGTGGGTCCCGTGGCGCAGTGGTTTTTAGGTAACTTTGCCAAGTCATCAAAAACAGTATGACTTTCTGGTGGGAGGTCAAGGGGTTTAGTTGGGGTTGCCTTAGATGAGTTTACAAACTGATTTAAGTGTACTTTATAATATGAAATCGGTGTAGTTTGGCGTCATTCATGCACTTGCTTATGAAAAACTAGTAAAATAGTTAAAGTAAGTAGCTAGCTGTCTTATGGGCTTGTATGGATTTGTCACCAGAAACTCTCATAAAGCAGTTAAAGATCATACGCCATCTTTGAATGCAACTTTGTATCTCTTTAAACTGGACATTGGGAGAATCCCCGAATTTTGGTGGAAACTATGAACAAAAAGTAGAATAGGATCACAGTGCGAATGAATGGTATAAACAAAGAAACTATCATGATAGCGACCCCGGACTCCAATGTCCAACAGGTAAAAATGCACCCGGGAATACAAATACGCTAATACGAAACGGTTACAAGTAAAATTTCAAGCAACCTCCGATATGAAAATCCGTCTATCATGTTACCGGCTAAACCGATTTTCATAATACATGTAAGCAGCCGCAGAGGACTGCTCGTTTTTTTTTATAAATATTTAAAAATTATAACAACTAAGTATTGTTAAGAAAAACATTGGTTTAAATTGCCACTGCCATATTCTCGAACGTGTCCAATTTTCTGATGTATGAAAATCAAAACTGGACTTTACATATTTAGCCGATCAGCTGATAAGCAAATTTTTTTTTTTTTACGGACAAGTCACACCGATTAAGCTAGCCCCAAAGTAAGTTCTTATGTAAGATTTGTGTTATGGGATACTCAAGCAAATTTTTATGGGGTTCATATTTACTATGAAAACATGACTTTCATCAAGACTCAAGATTTATTACGTCGGATCCACCGACTAGCTTTGCTCTGTTACGAAAACCATCATCGGGGCGAGTGAAAGGGGTGGCGACACGACTGTTATGCTTCCCTCAAAGCACAATATAATTAGGTTTTAATATTATTAGTGTGCCTATTTTTAGGGTTCCGTACAAAAGTTGAAAAACGGAACCCTTATAGGATCACTCGAGCGTCTGTCTGTCCGTCCGTCCGTCTGTCACAGCCGATTTTCTCCGAATCTACTGAACCAAATTAGATGAAATTTGGTAAGATAGTGTAATCCTATGACCCAAACACGGATGTGCAAAGTGCATAAAGATTTTTTTGAAATAAGGGTCATTTTGAGGGGCCCAATTACAAAATTAAAAAAAAAATTTTGCAAACCTTACTGTTTCATATATCAAATGAAAGGGCTCATTATGAGGATCTCAAAAATATTTTCTTTTGTTCGGGTAAAATCAATACTTTTGATTTTATTCACGAAAGAAGGCAAAAATTGACCATTCCCCCCCCCTGATCTCCGAAACTACTAAGCCGAAAATTTTGAAAAAATTACAAAATATAGTTCATTCCTTGAAGATTACAGGAAAAATAATAAGAATTCTATCACTTGAAAATTAAGTGGTAAACTCACAATAATAAGTTCATTTAGGGAAATAGTTCACTAAAACACCACTAGATGGCGCTAGTCAATTGAATAAAACATTTTTTGCACATTGTGTGTGTGTTCACGAAGCATATTGTACGGAACCCTCATTGCGCGAGTTTGACTCACACTTCGCCGGTTTTTTTTATATTGCGTCCTATGTTTCTTGGGTAATGATTTTAAGCATAGATGGCAAGGTTACTCGATACCTTATATTTATACACACTTTTTCACTTGTCTTTGCTAAACTGACTTTGAATTTCAATCTAATAGTCATTATGCCTAAGAATTTGACGTCTAGCCAGAAGCTCATCTCCTGAAAATGATGAATGGCACCGGGATGAGACCGGGCGAGCAGCAAGATGACAAGATAACTCAATTTGTCAGCCGCTGGCGCAATTACGTTCAATTACAAAATGCTCAGCCGGATTAGAGCACCCTGTATTTTGTTAAATTAATGGTTGTGCCTTATTTCATCGCACTATTAACGATAATTTTATTCTAATACGACGAGCTCCGTGGCGCAGCGGTCAACACGCCTGCTTGCGACACGGGGGTCCCGGGTTCGATCCCCGGTCAGGTCATGATGGAAAACGATCTTTTTCAGAATGACCTAGGTCTTGGATGTTTATCTATATAAGTACCTATATGTCATAAAATATGGTATCGTTGTTAGTATCCTGCGACACAAGTTCACAACTTACTGTGGGGCTAGCTCAATTTGTGTAATATGTCCCTATATATTTATTTATATATTTAATAATTGCTACTTATTTTATTTACTTTTTATTTATTTAAACTTTGTTGCACACAAAAAGTACAAGCAGGTGGATTTAGTGCCTTATCTCTGCCAGTCAATCCTTAAGACCAGTGCGAATTTGCCAGTTATGTACTCGTTACATTTTTAAAATTATTAAAATAATCGATTGCTGGGTGGCGCTAGTGTTACTATAAGAGCGCCTTTTAACCACAGCCCCACGGAAGCTGTCAGTAACTAATCACACTGTTTTATTTTTTCTCTTCTTTGCTGTTTTAGGATAAAAGAAAAAAAGAACATAGAATAGACCAGCTGCTTTTATTCTTGCGCAGACCGTAAAAGCCGGTCAAGGGATTGGGCGATGATCTTAGGAATCACATCCATAGTCGATACGGCTACCAATTCATTACTATGTTGATTCCGCTTTCCACCTTTACACCCACCAAGAACGCTAAACGTGGCCTTTGGGTCTGACTTTAGGTTCTGTCTACCTCGCAAGGGATAAAGACGTGATAAAATATTTTAGTCTAAGATTTTAGTTAAATAAAAATTTGTATGTTTATTTTTAGCTAAAATCTTAAACTCCGGTGTTCACAGTCCAAACACAACATGCTTAAGAGGTTAAAATAACGTTCACATCTGGTATCCGATCGCCGAATCTGGGGTCAAGTGCGGTGTGTGACCGACTCACGTAACCACTCAAACAAGGGAGTTGGTACTTATGATTTTAGTAATTCCACAAAATTATTTTATCAGTTCTTTACTTCTCTCATTTAAGTGTGTACTTTACTTTTTTTTGTTTTAACTAAGCAACTTTTTTCTGCGTTATTGTGTTTAAGTCAACAATATTTAGACGCGTTGGTAATTTTTTTTAAATATTTGTTTATAATTTTAAGAGGCTTTTGTCTACATAGACTATGTGGTATTTTTTAAGATGAAAAAAAAAAAAAAATTTGCGACGCTGTTATCACAAAACATACGAACAAAAATACTTCTTGCGCAATATAATATATCCTGACGATTCGAAAAAATATACACGTAATTGTTTAAGTTTTCACGGTTTTTGGCACTTCCGTAGTTCCACTATATTTTTATGAAGGTATTTTGTCATGAAGTTTAGCTAAGGTTAGAGTCAGGAACTTTTTTAGACTTTTTATTTTAGGCCCCACACTTGGCAGACTAGCGACACCAATAATTTTATTCCTAATACTTTACAAATAGAAAGAAATTCAAGAATGTAAATCAAATAAACCTTAGTAAATAACCTGAAGTATTTTTGGAATCATGTTTAATATTATCAGAATCAGTGAGCATTTTATAAAAATCAGATTATCACTGTTTTTCTTAATGACTGATTCTAATAATATTAAAACATGATACCAAAAATACTTCAGGTTACTTACTAAGGCTTATGTGATTTACATTCTTGTTTTTTTTTTCTATTTGTAAAGTATTAGGAATAAAATTATTGGCGTCGCTAGTGTGCCTAGTGTGGGCCCTTAATTTCTGTTCTGGTTTATTACCTAACTGTTTATTTAATCTAGTTTAATTTCATTAATTTCTCAAAGTTTGATTGATGTAGTGATAGTAAAAAAACTATTCTACGGTGCACGGTGAAGTCTGCTCACAATGTTTTAAAATTAGATCAAATAATTTGCTCTGAACAAAAACTATTTTAAAGTTTTTTTAAAGATTAACTTCAATAAACTATGTTGATTAAACAAAAATGTCTGAAAACTTGACTTTTTTATGTAACAAAGTAGCAACTTATACTATTGAAGGAAATTAGATTTTCCGTAACGGATAATACATTGATTACCATCTTGTGAATAAACCACTTAAGTCGACCGTAAGCTTTAACTTTTTATAGCATTTTTAATGAACAAATCGCGTGTCATAAGTATTGTTAGTATTTTCCCGTGAGCGACTTTGATAGCGCCGTCACAGATTCCGTTTGACGCTAATACTTGGATGTGTGTGAAAAACTTGAGATACCAGGGAGCTAAGAATACGAAGACTTTTCTCCATATACGAATTATTTTGAATTATAGCGAGAATCATTTGCCGTTACAGTGTCACAAGTATGAAAATAAGTAAAATTATTTCCAGTCCTACTGATTCGTTTATTAACTCCTTTTTAATTTAAAAAGAATATAAAGACAATCTTTAATATATTTATTCTTCCAGAAGAAGTATTTTACACGAAAGTAATATGAAGAGATGTGTTTATATTACCTCTCTTTATATTACTGTTTGTTAATGTATTTCAACATACTTACTCTGAACATACTTGAACTATTAATAAGGTTACTCTAAAGCATTTTAAGGGGGCACACTAGTCACAGTAGCGACGGCAATAATTTTATTCCTAATACTTTACAAATAGAAAGGAATTCAAGAATGTAAATCATTTAAGCACTAGTGAATAACTTGAAGTATTTTTTGGAATCATGTTTTAATATTATGAGAATCAGTCATTAAGAGAAAACGTGATTACCAAAAACGGCCGTTTCTGGCGGTAATCTGATTTTCATAGTTCTCACTGATTCTGATAATATTAAACATGATTCCAAAAATACTTCAGGTTATTTACTAGTTTTTTTTTTTTTTTTATTAATTATAGAATTAGGCATTTGTCTCCCATCTCACCTGATGGTAAGTGACGATGAAGACGAGGATGTTACATGCCTATCCAAGAGATACCCATTTATTCTACTTTTGAATGTCCCGGGATTGTACTTGTCTGGGAATATAGACGCAGGCAGTTCATTCCACTCCTTAGCAACTCGAACCAAAAAGGAACTGTCGAAGCGTTTAGTACGACTCTTTGGAATTTCTACGACAAAAGGGTGAAATTTCTCTCTGCGTCTCGTAGTACTATGGAGGAATGGTGAGGGTTCTACTAGCTCAAAGAGCGCCATCGCACACTCGCCAAAATGGATCCTATAAAAAACCGATAGGCAAGCTACTTTACGGCGATGCTCCAGGGATTGCAGTTTTGCGACCACATCATCATTTATTAGGCTTCTGGCTCTTCGGTCAACAGAATCTAAAGCTTCAAGCTGGTATTTAGCTGAGCCATCCCAGAGGTGACTGCAGTACTCCATGCAAGAGCGAACCTGGGCTGTATAAAGATTGAGCAGCCGTTCAGAGCTGAAGTACCGCCGAACCTTAGAGATAATGCCCAACTTTTTGGAAGCAGTTAGTGCCATTGACTCTATCTGTTGGCCGAAACTGAGTTTAGACGTGACGGTGACGCCCAAAAGCCCAAGGTGGTCAACAATCGGCAAGGAAACACCTTGGAAAGTGGGTGTAAGTCGGAAAGCACTCTTTTTTGCGGAGAAGAGACACGCCTGTGTTTTGGACGGGTTAAACTTACCTAGATTGGCGTCACCCCAATCGGACACTTTTTGTAATTTAGAGTTAACCCGTTCAATCATAGACTCTCTCAGAGACTGGACTTCTTGTGGACTTGCACTGGCACTGGACATATATCTCTCTACAACGGTGCTGTCATCGGCATAGCCAATAATGCCTGACATAAGAAGGTCATTAATGTGCAGCAGGAACAAGGTTGCAGAGAGAACAGATCCCTGAGGTACCCCGGCATCAATAACCATTAGGTCGGAAGAGCAGCCATCCACAACCACTCGAATCGACCGTTCCCTCAGGAAATCGGATATCCAGGAGCAAAGGCCCTCTGGTAAACCGTACGCTGGAAGCTTACTTAAGAGAGCTTCGTGCCAGACCCGGTCAAAAGCCTTGGATATATCGAGTGAGACGGCAACTGCCTCACCGTGACCCTCCAAGGCTTCACTCCATAGGTGCGTGGCATAAACTAGTAGGTCACCGGTTGAGCGACCCTTGCGAAAACCATATTGGTTGTCACTAAGGAGCTCGTTGGATTCTAGGTACGCCAGGAGACGATTGTTTAATACACGCTCCATAATCTTGCACAATATGGAGGTGATCGTAATAGGTCGATAATTGGCCGGGTCAGAGCGGCTTCCCTTTTTAGGTACAGGTTGTACATTCGCAAGCTTCCAGGACCTTGGGACCTTGCCAGTCTCCAGAGAGAGCCTGTAGAGGCGTGTCAGCACAGGAGACAACTCGGGTGCACAGTGTTTCAAAACCACTGCTGGGATACCATCAGGTCCACTAGCCTTATTCACATCTAGGTTAAGCATGCATTTAAGTACCTCCTTTTGATGAATTTGTAGGGCTCGCATCTTGGGGCCGTACGGAGGTAACTGGGGTGGGCTTTTACCTTATATGATTCACATTCTTGAATTTCTTTCTATTTGTAAAGAATTAGGAATAAAATTATTGGCGTCGCTACTGTGCCTAGTGTGCGGCCCTAATAACGTTTTAAAAAAACCTCCAAATAGCTATTTGTCAATCACAAGGTAAGTTTTCACTAATATGGCTTATATTTTTCAATGCACATTTCCATTTACTTTCCTGCTCTTTATATCAGTGCCATATATCTAATGGCATGAATAGATAGACGTTTTTCTACATGTTTTTGCGCTACGGTTCACTAAATAATCAGCATTTTGAGATGTTCTATGTTTACGCTTAATAATTATGCTAGGTGCTGCGTAACAACGTGGTGTTATTTTAATTTTGGAATTGGAATCATTCATTAAATAGGCAAAAAAAGGAAAAATGAAATAGTTATTTAGAGTTCCCACAAAAATTTGACTAGGTTGGTAAATTGTATTTTTTTTTTATTTTCACTTTCACTTCTGGTTGACTTATATACTATTAGGGATTCTGATTAAGAATGTAACATTTTGCCAGATTCAAGAAAGACCTGATATTCCATACTGTTAAGCACACTAGGCACAGTAGCGACGCCAATCATTTTATTCCTAATACTTTACAAATAGAAAGAAATTCAAGAATGTAAATCATATCAGCACTAGTAAATAACCTGGAGTAGGTATTTAGGAATCATGTTTAATATTATTTGCAGTCCTACTGATTCGAAAGCATTTCGTTTTATATAGCCTGATTTTATTTTATCACTAAATAAATACTATGTAGAAAAGCCTTGCAAATTTTCGTTACTTATGGTTAGGTCTTCAAATTGCATGTAAAGCAGAAGACCATTCATTTTGCTACAAAATAAAATTCAAGTGTACCACTTCTGGTAGTTTTAGTGGTCACATTAGTGTGAATCGCCTGAAACCGAGATTACCATCTGTGCCCACAAGAGTTCGCCGCCTAGACTTATGTTAATTTTACACCGATGTAGTGTATGTAGTATGTATAGTATTTGTCTGCAGTTCTGGAGTGACTCACACAACGTTTCGCCAAATTATATTACAACATTTGTTTTCTAATGTTGTTAATTTATTTGAATGTAAAATGGTTTTGGTCGCAATAACTGACATCCACGCGGTCGAAGCCGCAAGCAGAAACTAGTTAAGGCGAGGTGAGTTCACACACTAACGCCACCCAGCAATTAATTCTATAAGTCCTAAATCATATCAAATTTAAAAAATCTAATAGCTGAATGCCCTAGTAAATTACTTGTAGTATTATTACAAGTTATTGTTACAAGTTTTCACTATTTCTAATTTGATGAATTAAGAGAAGGAATTTTTAATTTTTTAAAAAATTCCTTCTCTTAAACTTCTATTGTAATATCTATGAAAAGTAACAAAAAGACTACGACAAGTAATTTATTAGGGCAATCAGCTATTAGATTTTTTAAATTTGATTTAATTTAGGAGTAAATGAATTAATTGCTGGGTGGCGCTAGTGTGTGAACTCACTTCGCCTTTCAACAAAAACTGTCATTATTCATGTTGCGCCAAACGTGTCAGTCTATTTTATACAGCGTGAAAACTAACCACTGACATTCTCTTAAAGGTTATGGAATTGTTTTTTTACATCTTCATGCCGGGCTAGCTATACAAATTTGTGCGTAATTAAATTTTTGAGGTCTTAGAATTTGTCCAATAGGAAAAAATTTTGACGGGCAGAGTCACCTCTTTAAATTTAAAGAATTTAATAGCCATTTACAAGCCATTAGCCAAATTTCAAGCTGTACTTATACGAAAACCATCATAAAATGATATATTGTACACGAGGGTTAGATCAGCGAAACTAGCCTTAATCTTCATTTTATTTTTTTACTCCTAAACTAGACCTAATTTAATAACTTGAAAAAATCTAATTCATTACTTCGGCAGTAAATTACTGTAGTATTTTTGGTTCAACTTTTTATTATTTTGCATTTGACAAAATAAGAGAAAATCTCATACTTATAACCGCCAAAGTGGCAACTTTGAGTAATTCATTTGATTTTTTTTTTAATGCTATCTGTTTTAGTAGTAATAGCAATAATTGAGGGGTGGCGCTAGTTAGCTGATCTGAGCCTCTTATGTAAAAAACAGTTTACCCACAGCTTATTCTACAAATAGTATGAACCTTATACAAGATGAAATTTAAAAACTACAACCTGACAATTTATCATCATCATCATCAGGTCTTTTAGTCTCCACCAGGAGCACGACCCTCTCTGTACTACCAGAGCCATATATTAGCCAGAGCAGTTAGAGGATTTGGCTCTCCACGCTGGCCAGACAGGTTGGAGAGGTCTTTTTGATGTTTAAAAGCTTTGTTCAGCTTGTGTATCCTGAGTCGCCTTCTACGACATCCACGGGAAAACTTGGACTGGTCCTATTCTACTCTGCCGGGAACCACACGGCGACAATTCATATTTCTAGGTATATGTTGCAGATAAGTAGGAGAATTATTATAATTGGCATATAATGTATATAAATTCTCATTATTGTTCATGTCAATTTCTTGCGTTTGATTTTGATACCAAATTAAAAAAAATAACATTAGTGACAGTTTGCTTTCTAGAGGGCACCATTTTGAATTTGGTATGACGTCATAGTCTACAACTACTAGACGGTCAAGAAGTCTATCCAGCCCCCGTAGCATGGCTCCCACGACGCCTTATATATCGCGCGATAAACTATCTACTTTTCGCTCTTCAGTATTGCGAAAAACAAGATGGCGATAGTCGATAAACGTTGTCGCGCGTGCCATGCTACGGGGGCGGACACATTTATTTAAAGATTTGTCGAGTTTGTGGTGGGAAGTCAAGGGGTGCAGTTGGGGTCCACCTTGGACGATTTTGCAAATTGATTTTGGTGGACTTTATAATATGAAATTGGTGTAGTTTGGTGTTATAAATGCTCGTACTCATGGAACAATTTGTGAAATAGTTAAAGTGGACTGTTATATGGACTCGTATAGACTTGTCATCATAACCTCCCGTCCACGAGGCATCAAAGAACATACGCCATCTTTGATGCTACTTGTTACAACTTTACCGTACAACACCGATACTTAGTATCTCAATTTACTGGACATTGGCAGAATCACTGAAATGTCGGTGGAAGCCATTTTATAAAACAGAAGAAGAAGAAGAAGAAAGATTTGTCATGCATGTGTTTATGTTGATTAGGCCACAAATGAACATATACATAATACATACATACAAAGGCCTAAATAATAACTCTCCTATTGGCTTCACCGCAGTCGGGTAAAATGTAATTCTCATTCATTAAAAATCATCCAACAGATTGCTAGTAGCTATGAAAACTTAAGAGGACTTACATTAATTGCTTCCTGGTTCTCAAGTGAACGTCTCAAGCTGCTCGATCCTGAAACAGATTAAACAGAGTTAAAAGCTTGAGCGAAAAGCTTTTGTATTGTTAAGTCTTTGCTCTTATGTTTCATCTTAATAGGTTTGTTAAAAACTAGGTAAAAAATTGTTTGCTAAATATGAATACATTAAGAATTTTATGGGACGTCATGTGTAATAATGTGGTTTTTCGAATTTAAAGAATTAGTCCTAAAGAAAAAGTTGTCGATATTTATGGGCTGAGTTGCCCCTTTAAGGATTGCATAAGATTTTATTAACATATTATATTACTCGCGTGTCTGTACATTGCATAAGTTTCTATCTGTTATCCCATTAAGGCTATTATAATAATAATAATTAGATTTTAGTCGTTGCAAAAATTATTCCCGAAACGATAAAAGGGGTACCATTTGGTTTTCATAAATCTATTCACATTAGCTTAGATCAGTATCTTGCGAATTGAAATCGATTAATAGGAATAAACAACGTCATTGAAAATTAGAATCTTTCATAAAAAAAAATCGATTTCAACAAAACTTTTTATCCGATTTTGAAGAAATTTTAATGGAACCTCTTTGAAAGTGTACCCTTCAAAATAAAAACTAAAATTTTTAAAAGCGGATCGTATGTGACGGATTTTCGAAGTAAAAAACTTTAAACAAAACATACAAGCAATTTAACCTCATCCTTTTTGAGGTCAGTTAAAGTGAAACACACACGGACAAAATAACAGGTGACATAATAAAATATGTATGTTACATATAGCAAGTCTAGCGACTCTCCATTGTTTCCCGTTTACCATCCGTACCGAATCCATATTTGGGACGAGACAATATGTCCGTGTGTTCGTGGCGGCATTGTTCGGGAACGCTTGTGTGTAGCGAATATGTTTGGCTACCTTAGCCGGTTACGACAGTTTTGTGTTATGCCTATTAAGTCATTAGTTGACTAAATATCCATATTCTTTGTAATCTAAGATGTACTTCTACATATTTTGTTATCTTATTCATCATCATCATCATCATTTCGTGTAGGTGACACGGTCGTTCGACCATGCACACCCTGGTGTCAGAGTTCTTCGGAACCGCCTTTCGGCCTCTGACGTGGTTCCTTCTACCAGATGGCAGCCGGGACCACCGGCTTAACGTGCCTTCCAAAGCACGGAATCATCTTTCTTATCAGGCAATCAGGTGATTCATGCCTGCAATGTCCTAACCAAACTAGCAACAACTTAACAAAGTATGCTTCCCGTGGGAATCGAACCCACGACCCCCGGGTCATACAAGCAAACGAATTAACCACTGGACCACGGAGGCAGACTGTGTGTGTTATCTTATTATACAATATGTTTGTTTGTTCACAACTTATTTACCATCCTAACTAATTATTAAAAATTATGCGAAAATGAGTTTGTTTGTTTTTTGTTACGTTTTATGACCTATCTACTGAACTGCAGTATAAAATTTTGCAAACACGTTGTCTGGAGTACGCAGAAGAACATAGGCTACCTTTCATCCTGGAGAAAAGCACTGTTCCCTACGGATCAACACTAAAGCGAGCAGAGCCGTGGGCGTAAGATAGTCCCAACTAATATTATAATTGCGAAAGTGAGTTTGTTTGTTTGTTTGTTTGTTACGCTTTCACGCCGTATCTACTGAACCGATCATCATGAAATTTTGCATACTCATAGGTTAGGGTACCGAGAAGGACATAGGCTATAAATTACACAGCTAGACTGGATATTTAAAAGGTAGACAATTTAAAAGGTAGGTAACCTTTTAAATTGTCTTGTCATTTCATTACTAATACTACAAAACATTCGCTAATGTTCATCTGTGATTTAAAAAAAGTATCTGGTCATTCATGGTAATCTTTAGTACTTAAAACATTAATAAATGTTATTGAAACCTTGTCTAATCCTTAAGAGTCGCCAGAAGCGCATGTCTCCATACAAACAGAAAAAGGGAATTGTGGCAATATTTGATAATTTTGGAGTAAAATTAAGCATTTAATCAATGAATCTTATTATAGTCTACGTACGTTTCTATAGAGCTTGGTTACAATACCAATGGTTTGAGAATTACAAGCCTTTTCAAATTTGTATGGAAATCTTGAGACGCGTAATTCTCAAACATTTGATAATTTAACCAAACTGTATAGGAACGTACGTAGATATAATGAGGTTAATTGATTGGATGCTTAATTTTGCCCTAAAATTATCAAATATTGCCACAATTCCCTTTTTCCATTTTTATGGAGACATGCGCATGCAGGCGACTCTTAAAAAAGCCACACAGTCTGTCAATATGAACAAATTTTCCTACATACAGGACTAAAATTTTGGAATACGAAAAAAAAAGACATTCCGATATGAAAGTGTTCTACCAGACGGATAATTTGAATGAAAATTCTGAATTCTTTTTAGAATTTCCAGCATTAGTCCCTTTGAAGTTTTTCAACTTGACAGGCTGAGTCACCTCTTTAAGGTGTGGACAAGTTTTTATTGACAAATTGGATTTATTTGTGCCATTCATTCGAGATTAACCTTTTAGCGAATCAAAATTGGTTCCATTTTAATGAATAAATATCTTCCAATTATTTTTTTTTAAATTATATTGTAAATTCAAAACTTTTCTCATCATGCTTTTAATATTTACTTCTGAACGTTTCATCAGCTTAAAATTTCTTCCTCTTCTTCTGTTTTTTAAAATGGCTTCCACCGAGATTTCAGTGATTCTGCCAATATCCAGTAAATTGAGATACTAAGTATCGGTGTTGTACGGTAAAGTTGTAACAATAAGTAGCATCAAAGATGGCGTATGTTCTTTGATGCCTCGTGGTCGGGAGGTTATGGTGACAAGTCTATACGAGTCCATATAACAGTCCACTTTAACTATTTCACAAATTGGTCCATGAGCACAAGCATTTATAACACCAAACTACACCAATTTCATATTATAAAGTCCACCTCCACCACTCCTCCCTTAAAATTTCTATTTTAATTCATTTTGTAACTTCAAAATTATTTAATAGGTAAAGATGAAAAGGTATTATTTGAATTCTTTCGTTACCTACGGTAAGTGCTACTGGCTATGAAATTTTAGACGAGGGAATCCTGTTTTTCAATTAAAACTTTGTTTTTGGGCTTATGTTTAATTTTAAATGATCATCTGGAAACCCTAACCCAACTGGATCAGTCGTTGTGAACACAATTTAAAGCCTAATTAGGCCGCTCTGCTTTAGCTAACATAAATAAACTGTAAATATAAACTGGCTAGACTTTAAGGGGATATATGCATTTAATGGGGTCAAGTGATGCCACCATTTGAAATAATTTGTTAGACAGAAAATAATATGATTAAAAATTTTTACCCACGACGGAACGGAGCAGGTATAAGCGTTTAGGGTGAGAGATGTTTGATTGTGTGTGCGTTTGTGCAAAGTAATGTTCTAAACTAATGATCCGATTTTGATGCGGTTTTCAATAACGGGTTTGTGTTTGATGAGTTCATCATCATTATGTTCTTAGACAGGTGTCATGGGTGTAACTCACTAGGGGGCGTTTTTTCAAAATTTTTATTTTTGCTTAATTATGTTCTGTGAGGCCCTAGATTGATACCCCTTTCAATCTATTTCATGAACTACTAGTAATTTGCGTGCGACTTCGTCAGCGTCAATTATAGCCTTTGTCACAAGCAGATAATTAAGCTTTCTATGGGTAAACTAAAAGAATTTTGAACATCGGTCCAGTAGTTTTGGAGCCTATTCAATGCAACAAACTTCCTCTTAACTTCGATTGCAACTTCAAAATAGCTTCGTGATGTCATTTAGATTGAAAATGTCGCCTCTTAAGGCCGCACACTAGGCACAGTAGCGACGCCAATCATTTTATTCCTATAATACTTTACGAATAGAAAGAAATTCAAGAATGTAAATCATATAAGCACTAGTAAATAACCTGAAGTATTTTTGGAATCATGTTTAATATTATCAGAATCAGTGAGAATTATGAGAATCACGTTTTCTCCTAATGGCTGATTCCGAAAATACTTCAAGTTTGTTTGTTTTTCGTATGTGTGAGTGGCCAACACTGGTGTCAGATTTTTCAAGCTGCCTTAAGGCATCTGACATAGCTTAACGACTGCCATCAACGATGACAGCCGGGACCAACGGCTTAACGTGCCTTCCGAAGCACGGAGGAGCTCGAGATATTTTTATGCCACTTGCGGTCACCCATCCAAGTAGGGACTGCACCAGGGGTTGCTTAACATACGTAAGCGCTCATAGAGCTCACACCCACTGGACAATCGGGCTCCTCAAGTTCTTTACTAGTGCTTATATGATTAACATTCTTGAATTTCTTTTTATTTGTAAAGTATTAGGAATAAAATGATTGGCGTCGCTACTGTGCCTAGTGTGCCCCGTTAAGTTAGATATTATCAGCTTGTTGTCCGTTATAGGGTAGACAGAGTCTAATATAATAAAATATACCCAAAATGACATAACTATAATGGATAACATAAGCTTGACAACATAATTATAAAGCCCTTCTCGCATTGTAGCGCCTTTCTTCTTCTTCTTTTCTTTTCTCTAGACCTTATCCCATCTACTTGGGGTCGGCCTTCCTTGTCCTTCTTTTCCACTTTGCACGATCCTGAGCTGTGCCGGCGTCTAACTGGGCTTGTTTCAGGTCTCTTTCGACCGTCGTCAACCAGGTGGAGGGCGGTCTTCCTGGTCCTCGCTTTTTCGTTGGCAGTTGCAGGGCGAGCTGAACTATATGATCTTCGGGGCGTCTTTGTACATGACCATACCATCTGAGGCGCTTCTCAACCAATTTTTCGGAAATAGGGGCAACTTTAAAGCTCCCTCTTACAAACTCGTTCCGAATCTTATCCAGTAAGGTGACACCCGCTGACCAACGTAACATGCGCATTTCTGTTGTATGTAACTTAGCTATATGCTGTTTGTTTGTTGCCCAGCACTCAGATCCATACAGTATTGCAGGTCTTATAGCAGTTTGTATACATTTCCTTTGATCTTGAGAGGCATCTTTTTATCACACATTACGCCTGTGAGTTGTCGCCATTTTAGCCAGCCAGTTGTGCTCCTATGAGAAACGTCAGTATCAATCGTACCATCATTACAGATTACTGAACCTAAATATTTGAACTGAGTAACTGTAGGTAGCTCCATGGCTCCGATGCTTATTTTTATGTCGTTAGGATCAGAAGTGCCATCAAATACACAAGACATGTTTTCCGTTTTCTTTCTGCTGACTCTTAACCCATTTGTTTTGAGTGCATGTACCCATGAATTTAAGTTATGCTGAAGTTCGTTAACGTCATTCGCAGCCAGGACGACATCATCTGCATATAAGATGTTCCAAGGCAGTGGTTTTTGGCAGTGTTTTGTAACATGGTTCATTGTGACGTTAAACAATAACGGGCTAAGAATAGACCCTTGGTGTACTCCGGCTTCTAGTTCAAAGCTTTTGCTAGTGCCACCTGGGCCTTGCACTTGGGTAGTTACAAACGGATACATATCCTGGATTAACAGTATATAATATTCAGGCACCAATTGTTGTCTTAAGGGTGATGACTCCGTTGTTCGGTATCGTTTGTTTAAAGTTTTTAATTCTATCGATTTGTTTTGTTGTTATCTATGCTTGTATGGAATCATAATTGTAAAATTATAAGTACTTTAAAAGTTATGAGTCTCAAAACATTCCGTTTTAACACGTAATTTTAACGCAACTTTGGAGACAATTAAATACCGGAAGGAGTATAAAATCTCTAAAACAAAATTCATACAAGCATAGTTTGGTTATTAAAAAATATAAATTATTTTACTTTTAATAAAAACATTCAGCTGTTTTATCACAAGAACACTTCTCCCAAACGCATACTCGCGAATTTTTAGACGACGAAGATTTAGATTTTCAACAATATTTGTGTGTGCACACACAAGACTGTTATTCCGATGTGCTTATACATCAGTGTAAATAGTTCCGCACTGTTCAAAACCGAGTCTATTACTTTCTCTGCGAAATAGCACGCATTTTAGCCACGTGCGCTGACGAGTTCGAGTTCCCGACTAGCGCATCCTTAAGGCCTCCCAAATTAGATCTCTTGGTACATGGTCGAACGCTTTCTCCAAGTCAATAAAGGTCATGTGGAGGTTTTCTTTGTTTGATTTGGCTTTTTCTAGCATAATTCGGACCGCCTGGATTGCATTCGATGTACTCTTTTGCGCAACGAAACCACACTGATTACTCGTTAGTGTAATTAAAAGATTCAGTCTATTAGCAATAATGCGTTCCCAGATTTTCATTGTATGCGACATGAGTTTGATAGCTCGGTAGTTACTACACTCTCTTACATCACCTTTGCCCTTGTAAAATGGTATCAAGAAACTGTTACGCCAGGATCTCGGAATGGGATGTCCTTGATTAAGTTTATTGAACAGTTCCTGTAACCATTGTATTCCTTGGTCACCTAAATGTTTCCACACTTCTGCTGGTATTTCATCTGGTCCTGGAGACTTATTGTTTTTCATTTGACGTAATGCTTGTTTAATTTCCTTTTGTTCCACAGCAGGAAGAGGGCCCTGTACTGATTGGGGTCTGCAGTATTCCATGTTTCGGGGATGTGCTATGTTTAGGAGTTCTTTATAGTATTCTGTCCATCTATCTTTGATGTCATTATCTTGAGTCAAGAGCTTACCGTTTTTGTCATTTATGAATTTTACACTTGTAATATCTTGGATGTTTCTATGTCGCACTTTTGCTATTTTAAATATGTCTATGTCTTTGTCTGCAGACTCTAATTTTTGGTAAAATGAGTTATTTGATTCAGCTATTGAGACTGCTACTTGCTTCTTAGCTTGCTTCTTTGTATCTCTGTAGGTCGCCAAATCAATGTCGGATTTTGTTAATTGCCAAGTCTTAAATGCTTCCTTTTTGGCTGCAACAGCTTCTTTGACCTCTGTGTTCCACCATTGGGTTTCTTTATTTGGACCTTTTTTGTTTCTGGTTCTGCCAAGATGCGTTTCAGCCAAACATACGCATCTTTTTTGGAAATCATTGTAGCGCCTTTCAAGGTCCTTAATTGTTAATTTGTTCAGTAAGCTAATACCTGTAATACACATTAAGAGCCGCCTAGACGCGCATGTCTCCATACAAAAGAAATAAGGGAATTGTGGCAATATTTGATAATTTTGGAGTAAAATTAAGCATTTAACCAATTAATCTCATTATAATCTACGTACGTTTACGTTTATTATACAGTTTGGTTAAATTATCAATAGTTTGGGAATTATACGCCTCTCAAGATTTCCATACAAATTTGAAAAAGCTTGTAATTCTCAAACCATTGGTATTTTAACCAAGTTGTATAGGAACGTACGTAGAGTACAATGAGATTAATTGGTTGAATGCTTAATTTTACCCCAAAATTATCAAATATTGCCACAATTCCCTTTTTCCGTTTGTATGGAGACATGCGCGTCCAGGCGACTCTTAAGGAAGCAATAAATGATTGAATGATTGATTAATACTATAAGATCCATGTTTGGCGTGTTGTCAGGGGTATGTTTCAAATTACTATGAATGTATTTTGTGATGTGGCCCATACTGGTATCTGATTTAAAGCTACCAAAAGGCATTTGACATAGCTTAACGATCATCATCATCATCATTTCGTGTAGGTGACACGGTCAGTCGACCATGCACACCCTGGTGTCAGAGTTCTTCGGAACCGCCTCTCGGCCTCTGACGTGGTTCCTTTAACGACTACCAGATGGCAGCCGGGACCACCGGCTTAACGTGCCTTCCGAAGCACGGAATCATCTTTCTTATCAGACAATCAGGTGTTTCATGCCTGCAATGTCCTAACCAAACTGGAAACAACTTAACAAAGTATGCTTCCCGTGGGAATCGAACCCACGACCCCCGGGTCAACAAGGCAAACGCCTTATCCACTGGACCACGGAGGCAGCTTAACGATTGACATCAATGATGACCGCCGGGAACAACGGCCTAAAGGGCTTTGGAGGAGCCCGAGATATTTTTACACTACATGCGGTCCCCCATCCAAGTGGGGACTGCGCCGGGGTTGCTTTACTTACGTAAGCGATAATAATGCTACCGCTCAGTAGATTACGGGCTATATTAGTTAAATTAGGTTGAAAATAAAGCGGTTAATGTGTGGTTTAGTGGATGAGAGCGTCAATCTGTTCCGTTACTGTGGCTAGGCAGCAGTAGGAACATTTGTCTACACATAGAATAATAATGTTTAAAATAAAATAAAAATACTGACTTCAACCAAACTACTATACCGAGTTTGATGAAATTTCACTGGGATAAATTTGAATGTATGTATGTATACCCGTCCTTTGAATATCTATTCTCTAAACTCCGAAGACATCTTACTATGATTTAAAAAAAACTACATTACAGTCACGAAAGTATAGATACGAGTATATCCCATGATTACAGCTTTGTGTTAGCACATGCGTCATGTAAACTTATGCCATAAATTCGGTAGGTGTTTGCATCATAATCTATGAGTTGAACACAATTATTTTTTATGCCTTTCGGCTAATAGAGTCTACCTAGACCTTATACATATATTAGTACCCGTCAAAATAAAGGACATTTTAACCGTGCTCGTACATGATTGAGTTAAGAGAAATAAACATTAATATAATACAACCGAATTAAGAATTTCTTCTCTTTTAAGTCGGTTGAAAATAAAGTTGGATTAAATCAATAAAACACTTGAGTGAGGTCAAGGTCTAATTTGGATCTATATAGTCACCTAATAGACCGGCAGTCATGACTCAGTTTGGCTTGGCATGACAAGGCTCATAGGTCAAATGTCTTTGTCAGTAAATTGATGACAAATTGGTATCGAACGATATTGAATAACTTGATTCCAATAATTGTTTATAACTACCTAAATGATCTTCATGCTGGTCTGGGGAGGTCAATAATGATTCAGCTGCTTTTCTTCCCGGGCTGGGGAACTATTTTTGAACGAGTGACTTGCGTCTTCGAACGATTTTTGTCCGGAAAAACCGCTAGTTTGCGAACGTTGAAATTCCAAAAATCGTACCCCTGATTATAAAAAAAAAGCTGATCCACAGAATACATACTAGCACGGCTTTTGCCCTTGCGGGGTAGACAGGGCCTAGGTCTATAAAACCTAAAGGCCATGTTTAGCATGTATGAGCTTGTAGGTGAAGTACGGAATCAAAATAGTGATGGGTTGCTGGCCGCATCGCCTATTTACATGATTCCTCACGCCCATTCCCTCGATCGACTTTTATGATCTGCGCGGGAAGTGAAACAGCTGGTATATTCTACGTTATTCCGTGAAATGTCAAAGGCTATGTGAATCAACAAAATCAGTAATAAAAGTCTTTTTAACACGCTTTTTTTAGCTTCACTTGTAACTAAATAAGTACGAGTATGTAAGAAAATCTTGGAATCCTAATTTGTCCCACTTCCCGGTCTGCGGTTAGTATGAAATTTTGCACTCGCTCTGAGTTCTGATGACAATACATGACTAGCGTGCTGAAAGCGTGTTTTTTAGTTTTTTAAATTACTTTATTATTTTTAAAATCAAAATCAAAACGTTTATTCAGAAAATAGGCCTTTGCAGGCATCATATTTAAAATTATCTCATTAGATATATGTGTTTATTAATTGTTCAAAAGCTACAGACTACTAGCATTTCGGAACCGACCACTGCAGAGAAGAAACGCCGAAAGAAACTCTTATCAACAGTTTTGGTCGCCTATTCGCCTGAAGGGCTTTATATGATTACGAATATTTATTCCTTATTGTCTTTTTCTTTCTTTTTTCTGTTTTCATGTTAAATAATTTTACTTGCTCTCGCATATGTATGAAGGTGTAGTTTTTCTAGATTTCTGTTCAGTTCAGAATACTTTTACCGCTACATATGTTAATTTTTCCGATGTTTATTGATGAGGATAGTTTTTCTCCACTAATTGAGTATTCCCTGTTAATTACGTCCAATTAGCTATTCAGGTCAGTACGTGGAAACAGCTAGTTGATTACCGACGGTCCTATTTTACAGTTTTATTAGCAGATCTCGATGCCCCTAGTGGACGCCAGCACTATTAGCGCTACCGCATGTTAAGCAACCCTGGGCCTGGTCCCTATTAGGATGGGTGACCAAAAGTGAAAAACAATCATCTTGAGCTTGTCTGCTTCAAAAGTTAAGCTGAGCCTTTGGTGCCGGCTATCATCGTCGAAAAATCTAATTTGACACCACCGTTGGCCACTGACACACAGGAAAAATAAGAATACTAGTGGACCGCATGCTCCAAATTTCGAACCCTTTAAGGGGTGATTCAACTCGTGAATTTGAACATGTTTTCCTATGGGCCCAACGCTGGGAACTCATTTTTTTAACATATCCATACAAACATATTCAGTTGCCCAGTCCTGTTTGTATGGGAATGCAAAAGTTTTTAAGGTTCGCAAAATCTTCAAATTGAAGGGCTTCATCACCCATTAGAAGGTCCAAAACGAAAAAAAAATCGTGTGTATTACTATTTAGGGTCCAATCCTAGTAAAAGATCTTTATCTATTGTAATACAGCCTCACGCACTCAGAGCACGACCCTCTCTGTACTACGGCCCTTAGGTCCGTTTAATAAATTAGTGGTTGAAGGTTATTGACTAATAAAAGTTTACGCTTTGAACTTTTACGGCATTTTGAGACACACCTATGGGTCGATTAGCTAACATTTTTGCACATACTATACAAACTTCAGTAAAGTTACAAATTAGAAAGTAAAGATGTATAACCCATTTTCATTAAAAGTAGAAAGTTTACATTAATGATGTAAGCCACATTTGTCTGTAGCTAAAAACGATCATGAGTTCAAAATTAAAAGGAGTTCAATGTCTCAGTTGGTGCGCATTATTACAGCTTACGCATGTAAAGCAACCCGTGGACACCACTGGGATGGGTGACAAGTGGTGCAAAGTTTTGCACCAACGGCTTAACGTGCTTCTTTAGGCCGTTGGTGTTAGCCTTCATCATTGATGAAAGTCGTGAAGCTATGTCAGATGCCTTAAGGCAGTTTGAAAATCACCAAGTGCTGGCCACTTACACACATGAAAGCAGGCAAGTATAAAATTAAATAATTTCCTTACAATATACCTATACAATACAACAATAAAATACCTATATTAATGAAATCTTATTTCATTAAATGCACACGTCAACCTACATTCCAAAAAGCAAATTATAACTTGTCAGTAAAAAAAAAAGAAAAACTGTACCGTCTAATAGTAAGCCGGAACCACAGTATAAACACAATTACACACAAAAAGCACAAAACAGAAGGCTAATATCATAAAATGTCGACAAATATTAACCTATTTGTACGAGCGTGATCTACCACAGTGTCCGCCACTAAACTAATTTAATTATGACTAATTCGATTACCGCAATAAGCCCTCGCCTGTCGCCACACAAAAACACATAGCTATGTACAACTTCAATTTAATCACACTTTGGCTCCATATTCGATAAATCTAACGTCAAGCTCAAATAAAAAAAAAAAAAACTAAATGATTGTCTGACAATGATACACTTCATTAAATATTGCTAAAAGTTTAAATTTAGAATACCGCGAATATTCAGAGCACCGCGTTCTTAAATTTTTAAATTTGATTCAAAACTATTTCGCGCGTAATTTGACAGATGACATGTTTATTTTTTTTTATATCGTACCGTTTTTCAGCGTAGATGTCGCGTGTTATTATGAAAGAGCAGCCGTCGCTGTTGAGTGCTAGTCCCACTGTAACACAAACCTAGTATGGGCTGGCTACCGCGTTCTACGCTCCAATTGAGTAAGAATGTATCATGCAATAGACTATTAATTATTACCTACATTGAAAATTTGTGAAAATTATCTTTTCGATGCCACGATGCGTGCTTGTTTGGAATTTAGAAAATGACTAATCGATTGATTAATGAGATGATGATTAATCTGATATTTATTACACTTAAAGATTTTAGTGCTATAGAACAATTAAAAATATTATGCCTAGCAATTAATTATACAAGAAAATAAAGATATAAAAATAATTAGCCATAGATTCTAAATAAAACTATTGGAATAAATCTTGAAATATGAGCTATTCTAAATTTTTTTGTGGTAGGTTGGTACCTATTTATTCTTGAAAGATAATTTTATTATTCAAGTTTTTAATAACAGCAACTAATACTGGCAAAAGCTGTACAATTAGAACTAGTATTCAAATTTGAAAACAAATTATTTTTAACTACTTGTTGAATAATTGTTAGCTACGGTTCGGTGGTTTCAATTAGTATTCTTTTATGATAATAATTAGAACTAAGAGTGGACACAAAACAAATGGAAATTATCGTTTTCAAACTACATGAAGGCCGGCATTAATTTGAAATTTAAACAAGCATGTTTTGTTATTGAAACAACAAATATAAATTGAAACCAACTACTCCATTTTCTAGTTATAATGAAAAGAAAAACATTCAGTAAAGGAATTAATTAACTAGTTTTTATAAAATCGATCAATCTTTGCAATTCTTCATTGTTTACGTGACATTAAAAGAAAAAAAAGAAAAAATATTAGGTATTATTTATTCAATTTAAATTGAATGACTAATCATTATTTTTATTATAAATATGTGTTTTTTTTTAATTAATAGATATTAGAAACATATTTCTTAATTTTTTTTATTAGTCATATACTCTGTTAGCGACGACTAACCTAAAAGAATTATATTACTTTCTAGTATTGCAGACTCGCCATTTTTTGCTGATATAAAAATGTCAATAATTAAATGAAAATGTCCAAGTAACAAAAATATAAAATTGCTATCTTTAACTTGATGACATTACCAATACAAAAATTGAGTTTTTTTTTACTGAATAATTTTTTTCTTTCTCGTTACTAGCCAGGGACATAAATATTTAAAATTAAAATGCTCACATACAGTCTTATGCCGGTCACCCGTCGAGACAAGGCCCTCACACCACTGCATCTAATAGTACACACACATGCAAGGGAGCGCATCGGTGGATGCATATTGACCGTTTAATACTATGAGTTAGGTGAGCTGGCTACGTCTCCACTATACCACGAAATCGTAGTAAATGGCTACACGATAAAACAAAATATTTGGGAGGTAAGGGGAGAACGGAATCAACATCATATCCGACCCAATTGTCAACCTCACCTGCACGTGTCATAAGACAGCAGCATCTGTAGCTGCGGCACCTCCTGCTAGATAACAGACGAGGCTATGGCGTCCGAGCAATGGCGGAATAACCATAAACCTAACCAAAGATTGGTTGGAAGAGGCTATAGCGGCCTATAGGTCCAAATAACCTATAAAATGTCTAGGGCAGAAGGCAACGGGAAACCACTGCTTCTATTTTCCCACGAGAATTATGGATGTCGGTTAATAGAGAAGTAAGACCGCCGGATGATCCGATTAGCGACCGGCGCCCTGATTTTTCCGGGAGTCAGGGTGTGAAATATGCTACCGGCTACGGTAATGCAGGCAACCAGGCATGCCGTGGAATGGATGCTACTGGAAGAAGAAGACTACAGCTACGCAAAAAAATCCGCGTAGGCACATGGAATGTGCGAGGTCTTGTCGCAGATGGAAAACTCAACAGGTTGGATCATGAGCTCGAGCGATGTAACTCCACTATCACCGGAATAAGTGAAACTCACATTAAAGAAAGTGGGCACTTCGATACTGAAAAATTCAGTCTCTACTGTTCAGGCTCGCCTACAGGCAGTTTTTCTGGCGTGGCTATAGCTATTCCGAAGGCATGGAACAAAGCAGTTATAGGTTATAATCCTGTCAGCGATCGTATCATAACCATGAAACTCAGTGCGTCACCGACTCCACTAAACATCATTCAGGTGTATGCTCCTACTAAAAGAACTAGTGATGAAGTTATAGAGGACTTATATAAGCAGATTGAGACATGCATGTCTACAATTCCCAAAAAAGAGCTTCTCATTGTCTTGGGTGACTTTAACGCAAAAATAGGTAGCACTAAATTGGACACAGGGTTGCGTAATATAGTTGGTAATTATGGGATCGGAGGAAAAAGGAATGATAGAGGAGTACGCCTTTTAGAATTTGCAGCGGATAACAATCTAACTATCATGAACACAGTCTTCAAACACCACCCTAGAAGACTTTATACTTGGACAACTCCTGATGGTAAACATAAAAACCAGATTGACTATATCATGATAAGAACTAGATGGAGAACCTCAATAACAAATGCACATACTTTACCTGGTGCCGACATTAGCAGTGATCACGAATTTTTGGTATGCAGTCTTAAGTTAAAACTTAGGAATACAGTCATCAAGAAAACCGCGAAGCGCATTGATATTGTGGACAAGGATTCCTTTATGAACACTGTAAAAGATAAGAGCTTGGATTGGCTGTGTGATCCGGACGCAGACTCCAATTCCTTATGGCAATTAACTAGGCAACTAGTAAGAGACTCAGTGCATGAAAGTCAACCAACTCTTGCCAGAGAGAAACGTCAACACTGGATATCTGATAGCACGTGGGAACTGATCAAAGAACGACGATGCTTAAAAGCTCAAGGCGCTGATATCCAGAAGCTCAATACTTATAGCGCTAGAATACAGACAGATTGTCGTAGAGATCGAAATGCAGCCCTCAACAAGATCTGCGAGGAGCTTGAACAGAACTCACAAAAGTTTGAAGCTAGAGACTTGCACCTAAAGATTAAATACATCACTCGCCAGTTCAAACCTCGTAATTGGGCTATCGAGAATGCCGCCGGGGATACAATTACTGAAATCCATGAAGTTATCAATGTTTGGAGGGAGTATTGCAAGTCTCTGTTTATGAGTGATTCCTGTGCAGGTTCTGGACATGCGCTTGAGGTATCGGACGAACAAGAGCCTTGCTTGCTGAAAGATGAAGTCCGTGCCGCCATTAACCATCTACCTAAAGGAAAAGCCGTGGGAGGAGACGAAATTCCCATAGAAGTCATCCAGGCAATGGGCGAGACTGGAGTGAAAATTTTGCACACGATCTGTTCCTGTATATGGAGCACAGGTAAGTGGCCTACAGATTGGTCACATTCAGTATTTATTCCACTTTACAAAAAAGGATCTACCAAGAAATGTAATAACTACAGGCTTATTTCCCTTGTCTCGCATGCCAGCAAGATTCTTCTACGTGTTATAAATGCTCGGCTTCAGGCGTTTTTAAGTTCCGAAATTGCACCCGAGCAAGCCGGCTTCGTAAAAGGACGAGGAAAACGTGAGCAAATTCTCATTTTGAGACAACTCATCGAAAAGTCAAGAGAATTCAACTCTCCCTTATACATTTGTTTCGTAGACTTCCGCAAAGCCTTCGACACAGTTATTTGGCCCAAACTATGGAACGTTATGTTAGAAATGGGTGTACCACACCATCTTGTATACCTTGTTCAATCACTCTATGAGGAGGGCTCAGCATGTGTGAGGATCGATGGGGTTGAATCCGAGAATTTCAAGGCGCAGGCCGGCGTACGACAGGGTTGCATTCTTTCACCACTCTTTTTCAACATATACACGGAATACATCATGCGGATTGTTCTCGAGAGATGGGATAGGGGCATGTCTGTTGGAGGGCGGGTGATTTCCAACCTGAGATATGCTGATGATACTACTCTTCTTGCAACATCTGAAGAAGACATTAAGAACTTTCTCCAGCTATTAGAATCAACTAGTCTAAAATTTGGACTCACAATTAACCGTGAAAAGACCAAATTAATGATAGTGGACCGTAAAAATAACAACAGACCAGAAATCACCAATGTTGCTAATTGCCAAGTGGTCCAAAATTACATTTACCTCGGTTCCACTGTGTCCAATGATGGAAGTTGTGAGGACGAAATAAAAAAACGCTGCACTGTGACGAGATCAGCCGTTGAAAAGCTCACGAAAATTCGGAAGGATCGCAGAATTACCAAAAACACCAAGGTTCGTCTGATGTACTGCTTAGTCTTTCCAATTTTTCTATATGGGGCTGAAACATGGACGTTAAGACTAAAAGAGCGCCGGAAAATCGATGCCCTTGAAATGTGGTGCTGGCGACGGCTTCTCAGAATAAGTTGGACAGCCCACCGCACTAACATCTCCATATTGAAAGAATTACAAATAAAGAAAAGGCTCTCGTCGATTGTGCAGTTACGAATCCTTAAATTCTTCGGCCATGTCACCCGCAAAGAAAACTCTATGGAGCGTTTAGTGATTCAGGGTCGTATTGAGGGCAAACGTTCACGTGGTCGGTCTCCAACGAGGTGGCTAGATCTTGTCAAAGCTGTAACAAAGTGCCCAGCAACGGAATGCACCAAGAAGGCTGCAGATAGAGACATGTGGAGAAAAACCGCAAGAGCAGCGGCCATGGACCAACAACCCAATCCATAATCACGACCACTCTGTCAAGAGTGTACGACTAAGAAGAAGAAAACAAAATATTACGACTGAGTAACGTCATGTATATTATTATGTCGCAGTCATCTGGTTGAATCTGCTATTTGATTAAATGACTAGCGCTTTCATTGAATGACCACGTTTAATTGAATGACTAAAGGACAACTCGTCAAGTCGTTGAATGTAACGTTCAACGTCTTGACTGAATGAATGTCATTTAGCGAAGTCTTTGAATCTTAGCCGACTTTGTATTATTTGGTGGTAGCATGATTTCATTTTTCTTAGTTTTTAAACTAGCCGGTGGCGGCATAATAATAGGTAAATCCATAATGTCATACTATTTTATTACAAAAAACGCACTTATAAGTAAGTAAATTTAATCGAAAAAAATATCAACACCGTGCCATCTGTTCAAGTTGTTTGACGCCATGTTTGTTTTGGTGACTACTAGCGCCGCAGTGGTAAAAAATTAACTAAATTTGAATCACCTGACTGATTTTATGTCCGCTCTGTTCAAAGGGCTATGTTACAACCCGCTAACTAGTTGGACGTTGAGCGACGCTTGTTCAATCAACGTTTGGCCTAGTCATTCAATTAAACGTGGTCATTCAATGAACGCGCTAGTCATTCAATCAAATAGCAGATTCATCCAGATGACTGCGACATATACGTTACTCAGTCGTCCAAAGATCGTCGGTGTAACCTGTCCCGCGGTCAACCTTCTTTCTGTATACAGAATTATGCAGTTCATGTAAGCACAATGAGAGTTTTTATGGTATACCAAAAATTTACACATACAACATATAATTAATTTTGTATGTCTAAATTTTTGTTATACCATATAAACTCTCATTATGCATACATACGGCATACAACTATTCCTACATTTTCCCTGTTCAAAATTCCAGCGCAAACGTTAAATTAGTACCTACTTACGCTTCATACTTTCATGCAACGTATAAAATTGGCATCACTTGTGACACACTCTGCACCCAGTCCGTCTATTTCCACAATAAGTACACAGTTGTCAAGGAATAATAAAGGCAATGGAAATGCGCAAAATCCGTAGCGACCCAGTCGTCGAGCATGCCTCATATTCTCATATATCTGAGTTATGCAGGTGCAAAGTGATATAATTCACTGGGTAACAGCCATACTTTTACTTGCTTAGCACATACAAGTTTCGATATTTCATGACTGCCAAAAATTTAATGTATTGTTTTTCGAGCTCATATCGAGGATTTTTTTTTGTAGTCTTCACTGCATGCTATTTGTACTACCAGAGCCATATATTATAGCCAGTCAGAGGATTTGGCATTTATACTCTCCACGCTGGCCAAACGGGTTGGAGAGGTCTCTTTGATGTTTATAAGCTTTGTTAAGCTTGTGTTTCCTAAGTCGCGTTCTATCTACGACATTCACGGGAAGACTTAAAGTGGTCCTACTCTACTCTGCCGGGAACCACACGGCCTCACTGATTACGTCATCAATTCTCAAACTACTTCATCTAAATAATAATATAAAATGTTTTATTACAATCATTCACGAAAGCTTGTACTTATTCAAAATATTACTTTTTAATTAAAATTGGAGGAGTACTCTCAGAACATTTTAATATTATCATGGAGTAAATTGAAACTTAATTCAATATACATTGTTTTTCATGGAGTAGTTTAGGAACTTTTGTTAGAGTACTTTGGAAATAACTCCTTTAATGAATTTAGCTTGAGTAAATGTTGTTATTCTCAATATTATTTTAAATGAACAATACACGGACAAATCACACAGATTGAGCTAGCCCTAATGTAAGTTCGAGACTTGTGTTATGGGATACGAACTCAATGATACTATATTTTATAATAGATACATAAACAAGTGTAAGGGACATACCCGTAATAAATCGAACCACGGTTTATACTATTCGATCATTATAGAATAAAGAAATTTAAATAACAGCTAATAAGCAAAACTAAATTTCGGCATTTCCATACAGAAGTTTGCAGCCCGGGCAATTTGTATGGGAACGTCGATTTTTTTTTGGTGTTTTGACTGTTATTTTAATTTAAGTATACTAAAGTGATCTAGTATAGCTCATTGTTAGATTTATAACTTAATTTTTGTATAAGTAGATTAATCCTTTAATATGCTTTGCATGTGTTGAATGTTAATTTGTTAAATAATAATTTAAAATATTTTTAACAAAAAACAAAAACCGAATTCTACCTATCAATTTGTATTAACAAGCATAAGAATAAAATGTAAATAAGTGTAAACCATACGGCATGCGTGTAATTTTTTTTTTCGTTTGTGTTTAGGGTTCCGTACATAAAATTAAAAACGGAACCCTTATAGGATCACTCGAGCGTCTGTCTGTCCGTCCGTCCGTCTGTCACAGTCGATTTTCTCCGAATCTACTGAACCAAATTAAATGAAATTTGGTAAGATGGTGTAAACCTATGACCCAAACATGGATGTGCAAAGTAAATATATATTTTTTTTAAATAAGGGTCAGTTTAGGGGTCCAAATATAAAATGTTAAAAAAAAGTTTTGCAAACCTTACCGTGTTATATATCAAATGAAAGGGCTTGTTATGAGGATCTCAAAAATATTTTTTTGTGTTCGGCAAAAATCAATACTTTTGATTTTATTCACGAAAGAAGGCAAAATTTGACCATTCCCCCCCCCCCCCCCCCCCCCCTGATCTCCGAAACTACTGGGCAAAAAATTACAATATATAGTTTATTGCTTGAAGATTACAGGAAAAATAATAAGAATTCTATCAGTTGAAAATAAAGTGGTAAACTCACTATAATAAGTTCACCTAGGAAAATAGTTCACTAAAACACCACTAGATAGCGCTAGTCAATTGAATAAAACATTTTTGCACATTGTGTGTGTGTTCACGAAGCATATTGCACGGAACCCTCATTGCGTGAGTTTGACTAACACTTGGCCGGTTTTTTTTTCTTCAAAAAGCGCTCGACCTATTTCGATAAAAAATTAATGAGACCATCTGTATTACCGAACAAAGAGAATTTCTTAAATCGGTCCAGGCGTCTTCAACAAATCGGGGAACATACATAAAAAAATCCGATGTATTGAGAACCTCCTCCTTTTTTGAAGTCGGTTAAAAAGTTAACTTCCACTAAAACAATACGTCTCATATCAGTAGGTACCTACAGTACAAAACAAAATGCTATTCAGTCACCCGACCGCTGACAATTATTGTTCAGCTGTCAACACCGACATGGGTGCTCACTAGTGATGCTGCACTATCGATAAACTTTACAATATCGAAAAAAATTGTCGATAGATCAAATAAAATGTTCATGTGTCACCTCAACCGCTGCAGTTATTGTTCAGCTGTCAACAGCGACATTGGTCCCCACTAGTGAGGCTGCACTATCGAAAAATTTCACTACCTATATAAACACTGGATATTTTTCCAAAAAAATTGTGTCCAACCCATAGTCCATGATGCAATACAAAGCTACCAATTTGACGGATTTTAATGGCATTAATTGAAAAGACGCGTGTGCTAACACAAAACTATCACGCACACAAGCATTTAAAAATTGGTCAGTAATTTAATAATTGAAATAAAGCCATGACGGCATCTAGAGAGTATATAGTCAATGCGAAAAAGTTTGACGATAGATCAAAAATAAAACAAATGATATTCAATCACCGGTCGGGTCTGACAATTATTGTTCAGCTGTCAAAAGCGACATGGGTTCTCACTAGTGATACTTTAACAGCCTCTGTGGTCCTATAGCTAAGGCGTTTGCCTGTTGACCCGGGGGTGGTGGATTCGATTCCCACGGGAAGCATACTTTGTTAAGTTGTTTCCAGTTTGATTAGGACATTGCAGGCATGAATCACCTGATTGTCTGATAATAAAGATGATTCCGTGCTTCGGAAGGCACGTTAAGCCGTTGGTCCCAGCTGCCATCTGGAAGTCGTGAAAGGAACCACGTCAGAGGCCAAGAGGCGGTTCCGAAGAACTCTGACACCAGGGTGTACATGGTCGACTGACCGTGTCACCTACACGAAATGATGATGAATGTTTCGTGTCTTTCTTTATTGAGGAGCCCGATGGTCCAGTGGGTGTGAGCTCTATGAGCGCTTACGTATGTTAAGCAACCCCTGGTGCAGTCCCTACTTGGATGGGTGACCGCAAGTGGTATAAAAATATCTCGAGCTCCTCCGTGCTTCGGAAGGCACGTTAAGCCGTTCAGCCGTTGGTCCCGGCTGTAATCGTTGATGGCAGTCGTTAAGCTATGTCAGATGCCTTAAGGCAGCTTGAAAAATCTGACCCCAGTGTTGGCCGCTTACACATACGAAAAACAAACTAGTGATACTGTACTATCAATAAACTATATAATACCGAAACGTTTTTATTGATAGATAAAATAAAAAAAATGTCTATCAGCCGCTCCAACCGCTTATAATTATGTTCAGCTGTCAACAATGACATGGGTGCTTATGCTTAGTAATGATGCTGCACTATTGATAAACTTTATAATATCGAAACGTGTTATCGATATATCAAAAAATAATAATGCTTACTAGTGACCTACGACGACACAAGTTTATAACGAAGTGTAGAGCTAGCTCAATCTTGTAATTTGTCCAAATTTATTCTTTCATTTTACCTTTTTTAATTATTACTCAACCTTTGATAATTGATCCTTAAGTAAAAAAATGTCTTTCACTTAACACTTAAAAAAAACTATTGTATTTTCGTGAGTGCTTAAAATGTTCACTTCGTTTAAGCACTTCCCAGCACTAGGGCATACACAATGCGACGCTATGCCACATAGAACACTGTGAAGCCGTATTGATTTAAACCACTCACTTTGTTGTGCTGTGGTTTGTGTCTAGTGTGTGCTATTTGCCTACTTAAAGTTTTGCGAGTAACTTATGGAAAAAACCGGCCAAGAGCATGTCGGGCCACGCGCAGTTTAGGGTTCCGTAGTTGCGAATGACAACTTTGAGTTCACACTGTTCACACTCGCACCTCACAGTTTACCGACCAAAAACATCAAACAATGAAAATTGTATGAAATTTAACATTTTCGAGTACATTTTATAAGTTGGTTGCCTTTAACTTTTTAGTTTGTACTTAGTACTCAAATTTGTTGCCTCGACGTCGAGTCGCTCCACGTCGAGTCGCCGCCACGTATATCGACTCTGATAGTTTTCCTTTCAACTTCAGTATATATATACTGCTGTAATTTTTTTCACGTATCCATATATAGATTACTTAGGTACTTAGGTCTCCCACAAGAATTTACATCATGTCTTTTCATACTCACCATACTTAGCAGACGGGTTGGTGAGTGCAGTTTATTTGGCTTTTTACAAAAGTTTACTATACATTTTAAAAGATCTCTTATGGTAACATATTATTTTGAAACCAAGTTTTACTTAAAATTTTAACCAAACAGTCTTTTTTAGCTGGAAGAAGAGATTTGGATACGTTTTTGCTCACTTACGATTTTATTTGGTTCTACAAAATATATCGTAATATAGTTTAAGACGTTTTGTTAAAAATATATCAATCATCCATCACATAGAAAACATAGAGGTACATATCGGTTTATAAAATCTTAATCAAAATTAGGGTATTTAATAATATTCATACTTGAAAGCCTAAACTTAGCCATAAGTAATTATTGACGTCAACAAAAATTTTTTGTTGTAAAAATTGTAAACACAAATATGACAATTAATAAGTGTTCAAAGAAACCTATATTAAATAAACGATTGAATCTTGAATCTTGACTTGTAGAGCAGGAAGTATTATTAAAAATATTTCCTAGGTTTCTTTGAATTCAAATCCTAAGAAGTTCAGTTACATCAGGCATGTTCGGCCGGTAACAAGCCGGTATATTGAAAACGCGGTAAGGTGACGGCGTTTCGTTTGCAGGAATATGAAAATATCTGCATTATGAAATTCAAAATATAATTTCAAATGTTTATCCTCGAATATTCAAAATAATCTTAACTAATCATCATCATCATCAGGTCTCTTTAGTCTTCACTACAGGAGTATGACCCACTCTGTACTACCAGAGCCATTATTAATATACATGATTGTGGTAGAGCCACGCTACCGGCGAAAATCACTTCAGCTGGTAGCATGAATGGGCCGGCTCGTCCGGGGAAGTACCACACTCTCACAGAAAATCGACGTTTGAGTAGTAGTTTTACAGCTCCTATGCTTCGTTCGGTGAGTGAGAGAGCCGGAGGCCCATCCCCCCTCCCCTCTGGGGAGGGAAAACAAAGGGCCGGCAACGCTCTTGTCATACCCCTGGTGTTACATTAGTCCATGGGCAGCGGTGATCACTTACCATCAGGTGACCCGCTTGCTCGTTTGCCGTCCTCTGACATAAAAAAAAAAAATACTTATTAGCCAGAGCAGTCAGAGGATTTAGCCTACACTCTCCACGCTGGCCAGATGGGTTGAAGAGTTTTCTTTGATGTGTATGTAGCTATTGATTCCTAAGTCGCCTTCTACGACATCCACGGGAAGACTTGGAGTGGTCCCATTCTACTCTGCCGGGAACGACACGGGCGTCACGGTTTAACTAATGACAATCTTAAATTTCAGACTGCCTTTGTCTTGCTAGGTTATTTAGATGGAGACAGAACGTGACTTGAGAATCATTTTAGTTAAGAGGATCGACTACCTGTAATTCATATACAAAAAGCGACAACTGTTCCACCTCCCTTAACATTTACGAAATGAGGAAATTTTGGTGTCATTCGATTTAGCACACCTTAATCTAGGGCTAACCGTTTCTCTCTTTTATTGATTCAGTTTAGATTAATTTAATTTAATACTCCGGGTATTTTTTACGTAAAAATATGGATATTTACTTAGATGCTCATAACTTTAGTTGTAAGCAATATATCTTAAATATCAAAACGTACAGCCCGACATCTCCAATTTATCAATAATGTGTAAAAAAAATATTGAAATTGGACTATGTTTAAGATGGTGGGAAGCGTTATTGCTTTTTGTATGAAAATTTACAGGTAGTTTATCTTCTTAAGATGCATCTAAGTTGCCTTTGAGTAATTCTGGACTTAATAATAAAATACGTGATCGGAGGTGACGCATGAATAATTTGGTAGTTAAAATTTAGTGAAATTTGTCTTCTTGAGTTTTGGTTTCATTACACTGTCGATCAATAAAATATTTAGGCATAGCTAGACCCCTAATATTCTAAATAATCATCACTAATGACAATTTTAGATCGATTTTGTCTAGCTAATTTATCTAAGCAGTCTCAGAACGAAACTTGAGGACGATTTTAGTTAAGATAGGTCGCCTTTTAGTATTTGGACTTCGTTGTAAAATACTTGATTGAAGGTTCCGAATGAAAAATTAAGAAGACAGAATTTTGTAGAATTCGTCCTCTCTGGTTTTGGTTTTATTACGCAGTCGATCAATAAAATATTTAGGTAGCTTAGGCACTCAGGGTTCCTAAAGGACCCCCAGTCCAAGGCATCTCTGGTAAGGATGCAACCAGGAATATGTTCAGATGATGGAAAGACGAAGTATCATCAAACAATTTAGCAGCGCATTGTGTGTGACGTTTATATGTAATTTTTTTGATATCTTGGGTTACTTTATTGCAATTTTCTCACGGATACTACGTGTTTTTGTAAAATGCAGTCTTTTTTGCTTGCTGGTGCACTTTATTGGAGAAATTATTTTAAGAGTCCGTCCGGTAGTTTTGTTTATTCATTATACTCTTAAACAAAGAATACGTAACATCAATGAAATCCATTAGGAACTTTGTAAATATTAATAATAATAATAAATATATACGGACAAATCACACAGATTGAGCTAGCCCCAAAGTAAGTTCGAAACGTGTGTTATGGGATACTAAATCAACGATACTATATTTTATAATAGATACATATATAGATAAACATCCAAGACCCAGGTCAATCTGAAAAAGATCGTTTTCCATCTTGACCTGACCGGGGATCGAACCCGGGACCTCCGTGTCGCAGGCAGGCGTGGTAACCACTGCGCCACGGAGCTCGTAAAATCTACATATTATATCTAGTTGGTACAATATCAGGTGTAGATTTAAGGAGAACATTGACAAGACAAAGGGTAGACAAGTCTATACTATTGTTCCATATACTTCCATGCTGGTTTGAATGAAAAGGAAAAAAAAATATACCAGCTGCTTTTCTTCCCGCGCAGACCGTAAAAGCTGCTATCCTACAAGGAAGAAAAATAACTTATTATGCCAATATCAAAATTGGAAATTTTCAGTTCTGGCCCATTAGCCATGACAACAAAAATATATAATACTTTACCCGATACTTAAAGAGCGAAAAAAAATGACTCAATATTTATTAAAAAGATAAAAGAATTATGTTTAGATAAAAGCTATTACACATTGACGAGTTTTTAAACGATACTGAATTAAAGTAACTGTAACATACTTGACATACAATACAACTAATAATTCTATATTACCCACATAAAAAAAACGACATAAAACTACATTGAAAATTGCCTTATATTTGACATTAAAGTGACATCAAATAATATATGTTAATAAAATCTATTAAATAAAAAAATTACAAGTAGGTAACTAATTATATGACCATAAAGAGCAATCAAAAAATCAAGTAAGTAACACATATTAAACATTTATACGAAAATTACTATTATTTTTTAATTATATTTTTTAATATTTTGTAGTACAAAACCCGTTTGCCATTGTGCCTATTTAATATAATTACAGTGCAGTGACATTATTGTAAGAGCTGATGTAATGTACAATACGAAACGCAATAAAGAAATTGAAATTGAAATTGAAAGCCAGTCACGGGATTGGACAAAAATCTAAGGAATCACGTTATAGGCTAGCAACGCGTCACTATTTTGATTCCATGTTACATCTTAACGCCCACTTTATTATTATTATTTGTATCTCTCTGAGACTCACGGGTGTTACCCCGGTCCTTTGGAAGGCTTGCGTGGGGATATAGATCCAACACGTAGAGGCCCTTTGGAGAAGTTGATGTAATGTAGGTCTCCAGCCAGAACCCATTCCTGGAAATACCAATGAATGATATGTCCTCGAACAGGTTTTGGCCAGAGGTGGGACTATTGCATTAGAAAAAGGGAAATTAATGGGCTATGGGGCTGAAATATGGGTGGACTTAATGCTGGGTTATTGCAATATATTATTATTATTCTCTTTATTTATTTCTTTTATCTTAAATTTAGGTTTTTATAAAATTGACATAAAAAGTAAAATATAAAAATATAATACAAAACATAAAAACTTTATAAAAACCTAAACCTAGAGTGCCGCCAGCAGCGGAGCAAGGCTCAAGCTACCAGTGGTCAGGGCATCAGAGAAAGAAACCTTCTGACAATACGTGCCGTATCCAAGAGTACTGCCTTCTGTATCTTATTATTATTATTATTACTTTGACCTTGGCTCTGTATACCCCATAAGGGAAAAAGACGTGATTATATGCATGTAAAGTTTACACTATCTATTTATTGACAAAGTTTGCAGTTTAGCTTCCTTTACAGTGTACAAATCGCATCCAGTCTAAATAAGAAGCATAAATCGACACAAAATGCAATCCAATTGAGCTAAGGCTAGCCTGGGACGCAGCGATCGTTTACAAGGTGACATTGGATCTTTTCTGAAAATGACCTATTGCAAACACCATTACCAATTACTCAAAACGAAAATCTTATATCATCAGTCTAAAAGATAGACAGCTACAATTTCCTAGCCGACAGCAACAGCAAACAAAATACTTAGATGACAGCTTCATTACAAATTAACAAACGAGCTCCGTGGCGCAGCGGTCAACACGCCTGCCTGCGACACGGATGGTCCCGGGTTCGATTCCCGGTCAGGTCAAGATGGACAAAGATCTTTTTCAGATTGACCTGGGTCTTGGATGTTTATCTATATATGTATTTGTTATAAAATATAGTATCATTGAGTTAGTATCCCATAACACAAGTCTTATTTAAGAACTTACTTTGGGGCTAGCTCAAACTGTGTGATTTGTCCGTATATATTTATTTATATATTATTAAAAGGTGAAATAAAAACCACTTAAAAATAGTTACGCATTTTTGCAGACTGAAATAACCCAAAAAACACTTATGGTTTTCCTTTGCCAATACTGTCTTTTGACAGTAATTTTCGATAAGACTAATGTCATCTAGAGCCATAGATCCACGTGTAGCCAACATAACTGGCATTTTACCGATAATTTATAGGAGTAGTATCATATGTATCCATCACAGGGTGTAAAAAGTTAAAAATCGCTGAACTGAAGACTACGATTAAGGCTGATGGTGATCTTGAAATTAATAAATATAAATATATATGGACAAAACACACAGATTGGAACACATGTGGAAAACAACAATCGTAAATAGTGATAAGTAACCAACTCAAAGACCATTGTGGAAACATCTAAGTGGTAAAAGCATGCTTCTTAAAAACTAGTCATTTTACGATAGCAGGACCTTTTGCGAATAAGTTAAATGTCGTGTGGAGCCATCGGTCTAGGTGGAGCCAATATACGGCGCGCACGGCGTAACCTGCGCTTGATTAAAAACACAACCAACTGAAGTAACGTAGAGAAAATAGTCTACGATAGTGACGAAGTGTTACCGAATAACTGTAATTTCATAGCTGATTTACAGAAACAGTACTATATTTTTCCTTACAACTAGTATAAAGTTAAAGCCGTTGAACTGCAAACTACGATATAGGCTGATGGTGATCTTAAATTTGGAAAAATGCAATCATAAATAGTGTTAGGTAACTAACTATATGCCACTGTAAAAAAAAACTCAGCAGCTAGCATCGTAAAAACAAGTCATTTTACAACAGCAGGACCTTTTGCGTTAAGCCAAATATCGTCTGAAGTCATCGATCTACGTGGAGCCAATATACGGCGCGCACGGCGTAACCTGCGCTTGATTAAAAACACAACCAGCTAAAGTAACATTGAGGGAGTGTTCCACAGTAGTGACAAAAATTAAAAGAGCATATTTATATGATTTTAAGCTTTTGCGGTCACAATCACTATTATTTTCTCGATAAGTCCCGTAGTGAAAATAAAAGTGCATATTTAGCTTTCGCCTGCGAGTCCGCTTAAATATCTATTGCTCAGAACAGTATTTTCTTCTTCTTCTGTAGCCTAAGTTTTTTTACCGTATGCGATATATACGGAAAAAAAATACGGTACAGAATACAACGAGTTTGCTAAATTTCATAATGGTTAGTAGATAAGGCAAGAAACCGTACCATACGAATAAATGAACTACATTTTGCAATTATAATGTTAGTTAGGATTATGAGCGTTTTGTTATCTAATTGCTATATAGATATTGTTAGATTGTTATTTATTCAAATGACAGGATTCACATAAATAAACTTAATTCCGCAATTTTAATGTTAGGATTATGCGTTTTGTTATCAGATTGCTAATATAGATATTGTTAGATTATTATTTATTGTGATACCACATAAATCAACTCAAAGTTATGCATCTCGATTCAGGACTTTTGGATTTAAATGTTAACTTTGGTGTTGAAAAATGAAAATTATTGGTTTGTCTATAAAAATTCGGATTTCAAGTTGAATTTAGATGTCTTAAAATGTGTTACACAAGATGCAGAGGTACAGTGCGAAGAGTCCCGATATTATCGTTTGTGGAAAATATGGATTTTATCCATGTTTTTTTTTATTAAACATCTATTTCTGAATTTAATGTTTTGAGATCATTGCAGTTTTCATGGCAAGGGCAACTGCTTTAAACGATCAAAAAATCTTATCATGCTGCATCTTCTGATGCAGCATGATAAGAAATCATTCTTCATATCATGCAAGGTTTTATACAATCAATATACATAATTAAAAGTCAATCCAGACTGTCGCCATTGTGGAACAGCTTAAACCATGCAGAATGTCCTGTTCAAATGAGCCCGCGTCTCGAGATCTCGCTTAATTGATTCCGTGCCTTATTTGCAGCTGTGTTTGTACAATAGGATGAGCCCGTGGTCCACCTTTATACTATACAGTGTGTAGATTTTCCCACAAAATTCCCTCTAAGGGATAACGCAGCCCGTAAATATGAACAACTTTTCTTATTTGACCAACGTGGGAACTCACCAAAGTAATTTTAATACAAAAGTGTTCAGCCACCCGGGCAATTAGTATGGTCGCATTGGTCTCATAGGAAAAGTTGATCATATTGAAGGTCTGAGTCGCCTTTAAGGGAATATCAAGGGTCAATTTACATACTTACATGCAGAATGTCCTGTAATGAGCCCGAGTCTCGAGATCTGGCTTAATTGATTCCGTGCCTTATTTGCAGCTGTATTTGTATAATGAGGATGAACTCGTGGTCCACCTTATATAGCGTGTAATAAAGTGTATTCATCCTCGAAATAATCTTAAAATGGGTGACTCGCCCGTCAATATGAACAACTTTTCCTATGGGATTAATGATCAACTCAAAAAATCAGTTTTTTCATTCCAAAGTGTTTAGCCACCTGTGCAATTAGTAGTAAAGTTGTTTGCATTGACGGATTGAGTCACTTCTTTAAGGAAAATACGAGGCTCAATATACACGCTGTATAACTACTTACAAAAAGAATGTATACCTAAATGACGGGCTAAATCACCATTTCTAGAAAATTGCTGTAATACGTTTCGATAAAGTATTTATAGCCTGATGTCCATCCTTCGTGGTAACAATGTAACTTTTATAAACATTGTCTGAGTAAAAGACATAACCCAACCTCAGTTGGCTGAAATATAGGCCCTTCAAGATATAGACTAGGATCCTAGGCCTGTCTAACTTACGTCATTGAAGCGAAGCTACAACTTTATCTATGACTGTAACAAAGAAGCAGTAGTAGCTAGTTTAATGGTTTATGACCTCAACATAAGTAAAATGTCCCGGGCTTAAACTTTAGCAGGCCAGGCGTGGCCAGCCCAATTTGATATAAGCATGGTCCTTTTGTGTCGTAGGATACTGACTCAATTATACTTAATTTTATAATAGATGAACATCGAAGACCCAGGCCAATCGAAAATATGTAGATTATTTACCAATGAGCCCAAATATAAGGCCTAGGTGTGGAAAAAAGCCCAAGAAACCAGGCGAACTGTTTCTGGTGAAATATTTAGTTAGACTTGAAATTGTTCAACTTTTATTGTATCCGTCAGGAGGCTGAATATTAAGTTTCATCCGGCAACAAATCCGTATTTTTGTCTGATATTATTATTCTTTCATAAATTGTTTTTTAATTCACGTGGTCTCTGACTGAGGGCCAAACGTCCGGACTCAAGGTCTGCCAGCGGGCGATGGAACGCAGTATACTTGGCGTTCGTAGAATAGACAGGGTGAGGAATACCGAACTACGCTCTAAAACTGGGGTTGTCGATATAGGTTTCAAGTCGGCCAGACACAAATGGAACTGGGCTGGGCATGTTTGCCGCATGCACACAGATAGATGGGCCCAAAAAGTGACCATGTGGGTTACCGATGGACCTAGGCGTAGGAGTAGATTGAAAACAAGATGGCACGATGAAATTGATAGGTTCTTGGGAGGTTGCTGCCAGCAAGCTGCATTGGAAAGTTATCAATGGAGAAAAGAAGGGGTGGCCTTTGCCCAGCAGTAGGATACAAAAGCAGGCAAAAAAAAATTGTTTTTTGAAAATATTCAATATGTTTTTATTAAGCATTCTTGGTTCAATGACGTAGGGTGGCTAGGCGTGGTCTATTGCTCTATGAGTATTAAGGAAGCCATTAGTGGTTTTCATTAACGAACACTTAGCGTCTGACAAGTGTAGCCGTGAAAACGTTAAGAGAAGTTGGAAATTATCGAAACCTACAGATTAAGAGAAAATATTTTTTTTTAGAAATTTAAGAGCTGTAAAATTTTGTTTTATAATTATTCTCGAAAAACACCAAAATCTGTAAAATAAACAGTTAAACTTGGCTAAAAGATCACGGTTATTGACGGAATTTATTGTTTGCTTTTTGTTACTATATACACCGTCTCTAGACACCGTCATGCCGTTGTTTCCATGATTAAAAAACTGGCCAATTTTTCAATGCGTGTTTCTCACGCGTTCTGTCAATTTAAACCCTCAAAATCCGTCAAATTGGTAGCTGTGTGTGTGCGCGAAAGCGTAGGACCAAAAAAATCTGCTATTATGCAACTATGCGTAAGAGATGCGTGTCCCTGGTGCGCAGGGTGCAGGGGAGCAGCAACAGCATCCTGAACATGATCGCGCAAAGACTGGACAGCCTCCACTTAAACCATTGCATAGCCGGCGGGGTGGTGCAGGAATGGCCTTAATGAATTGCCTTGAAGTCAATAAATGATATTTAAATTTACTAATTGATAACCTAGAAGTAAGTATTACTAACAATTACGTAAGAGTCACTGTTACTAAATAAATAAATAATTCATAAACGGTTTATTTATTAACATGTTTGAAGACAAACTATATATATAGTAAGAGTTGTTCAAAACTACGAACTAGATTGCGGGCAAAAGCTAGCTGACAAAAGCTTTCAAATGAAAGACAAAAATGTATTCCTCTGGGTGCAAAATAAATTACCTCTACCATTATTAAAAAATACACCGTAATTGTCCTAAATAATATTCGCCATTATATACCCTAGGGATTAAAAATAATGAATACTTCGTTGTTTTTGTCATCAAAGACTTTTATACTTAATAGCTTTTATATTAGGTAGGAAAAAGCTATTTCGTATTTTGTATGTGTAAAGTTGTAATAAAATATATTTAGCAAAGATATGTGTACCGGGACTGTTTTGTACCATTAGAAATAGATAAATTTTTTGAGAAATATATAGAAAGATACAAAACATTTTAAAGGATAACATTTATTTGGGCTGCTACTTGCTCTGATGGATTTGGGTAGAATAGCTCAGGTGAATGCTGTGATTATTTGTTTGCTTGCATTGTATAGGCTCCGAAACAACTGGACCATTTTTTTTAAATTTATCTGTGAGTAACATTGTCTATAATTCACGCGGACGAAGTTGCGGGAAAATTGCATATCAAAAGAAGTATATAATTTTTGTGTCTGATATTTTCATCTAGTAACTGAAACGGTTCACCAAAACTCGATCGATTCATGTACCGTTGGTTAACATATTAAAACCATTATTTTCTCTACCTTAAAACAGCGAACGAAAAAGAAACTTTTCCGTTTGCCCACTATAACTTCCCCACTTTATGATCCCACTAGGGTTATTAATTATCGTCCGTTACTTTTCATTAATATCGCTTAGTACACTTGATGGCTTAGAAACAAAATGACATCAGCTTTAAATTGACAAAAGGGCCCTTGCATACTGCCATCATTGCATTGTTGCGTTGGACTCTCAACTCTCTCTCTCTTTTGTAAGTTAAAAATCGATGTACAGTGAATAGCGTGATTAGGGCTAGCATTATATTATTCAGATCTCAATAAACGTTTTCAACGCAAATTGGTTTGAATGAGATAAAGTAGTTTTTGAGATATGGCACATTTTCATAAACAGCAAATCCGCAAACACAACTTTTCATTCATACAGACGCTATGGAAAAAAAATGGACAAGTCAGGCTCGCCCATGAAGGGTTCCGTAGAAGCTAGCTTAGTTTAGCCAAAAACCTCTATAATTTTTTGCCAGCAAAGATTACTTTGTTTTTCATAGTATTTGTATTAATGACAAAGATATTTTGTTTTGTGAAAAAGTGCTATAACTTTTTAGTCTGTACTTAATACTCAAATCTGATAGTTTTACTTTCAACTTCAGTATATATATACTACTTCTGTAATTTCTTTTTTACGTATCCAGATATAACCATTTAGCAGATATACACTTACCCCTAACAAAAACGGAAACGAATCCCTAAATCGAAAAATGGTGTTCTGAACCTATCAATATTTTTTAAAGACCTATTTAATAATATACCACACGATGGGTTGGTATTAAAAAAATTAGTCCATCTTTACTTGAATGGGAGCTACCCAAAAAATGTTATTTTCCAGATTGTTTTCCACCACTTTTTTGGCATGATTAATATGCATATCCGTACCAAATTACAGCTTTTTAGTACAGACAGGCATGGCGAAACTATAAGGTTTCCTTGTTTAAAACGGGACCCTAAAAACTATCGGTTGTTGGCATGAAATGATGTATTATTTTGGCTAGGTGCTCTACTCAGATAAGGCCACTTTTTTAATACTAATAAAGTATTTTAGACACATTAACATTATGATTAATTATTAATTTACTTTTCAAAGGACATATTGTAAAAGTCATTCAATAATTCATGTATCAATCTTGGTATTACTCTCAAGCCATTACCTAAGTAAGTCATTTATTATTGAGCATGTATAATCTCAGTATTAATCATACAAAAGTCGTACCGTTGAAATTAATTTATAATTGTTCTGATTAGTGAGTTTGCTTTGACATCAGACTTAGATAATTTATCTAAGAATTTATGTTATCAAGTAGCGAAAGCAAGCAGAAGGTATACTCGTAATAAGTTTTTTAATTCATTTGCTTTTAATACAGTCCTTATGACATCGAAACTTCGGGCATTTTCTTTACACCACCTACAATTGCTCAATTTATTTTATGGTTATCCCAAATAAATTGAAAATCATCGTATGATGCTTGTGCTCACTAAGCTAGCTATTATAGTCGTAGGTTCATTTGAAGCACTCAATTTACCTCCTGTCTATAAATAAATACCAGCCTAAGTAATAGTATCATCATTAGTATTAAAATAAAACCTGATAATATATGTATTGTAATGACCGCACAAAATTTCTGTTACTAAAAACAAAGTGTAGGTAAGTACCTTGTTATGTTAATGATTCATGGTGCATTAACATAAATGATATTCTGTTCTAATGAACCGATAAAATTTATTCCTAAGTAGGTAATTAGGACTCAACCCAATCATAGTTTGAGCTATCTTTGTTGGACCTTCAATTAACCTACTTTTACGTTATGTGATCCTCCTTTTCGGCATTCAGGTAAGAAACGAAACGTTTGTACTTAAATAATATATAAATAAATATATACGGACAAATCACACAGATTGAGCTAGCCCCAAAGTAAGTTCTTATGCAAGACTTGTGTTATGGGATACTAACTCAACGATACTTTATTTTATAACAAATACATATATAGATAAACATCCAAGACCCAGGTCAATCTGAAAAAGATCATTTTCCATCTTGACCTGACCGGGGATCGAACCCGGGACCATCCGTGTCGCAGGCATGTTGACCGCTGCACCACGGAGCTCGTCAAATTGCTCGGCAACTTGTATTATTACAACAATAGTAGTGTAAAAATAACTCGTTCCAAATCGGCTTTTTGAGATCGTTGGGTTTATTTTTGGATATTACTGCTCTTCAATTGAATGGGATCTAAAAATATTATTAGTGCATGACTAATAACGTGTACAGTCAGAGGCATATACAGCATGCATAGTGAGCTTTGACATACACCTAAAAGGGTAACTCAGCCCATCAATGTGAACAAAATTTCCGATGGGATCGATGCTGAGAACTCGAAAAAGCTGCCCGGCCAATTAGTATGGAAAAGTAAAAAAAAAATAACGATTCCCCAGCCTTGATTTCTTTGAAAAAGTTGTTCATATTGACGGTCTGAGTCCCCCCTTTAAGGTAATGTCAAAGCTCAACTAATTTCTTTAAAAATAACATTTAGGCTCATAAAATCATTTGCTCAAGTCAATCGTTTAAAAAAAAAAAAAACAGGTATGCTACAGTACAGCCCTACTTCTCCAATTTATCAATAATGTAAAAAACATATTGAAATTGGACTGTTTAAGGGGTGGGAAGCGTTATCGCTTTTTGTATGAATATTATCAGGTAGTCTATCTTCTTAAACGTGCCTTCCGAAGCACGGAGAAACTTGAGATTTTATGCTAGTTGCGGTCACCCATCCAAGTAGGGACTTTGCCTGGGGTTGCTTAACAAGCTTAAACGTTAATACCGCTCACGCCTATTGGGTCATCGGGCTCTTCAATTATGTTGTTATACACGGTATATGCCTCCTCGTGAGGGTAGAAAGTGAAGTGGTTTAATTGTGGTTGCGACCATAGACCAGTAACCGCAGTGTCCAGTTACCACTGAGTCAATAGTGCCTTGATCCATCACCGTAATATGCAGCTGCAAAGATGAGCACCCAGCAATATCTCCGATATTGGTTCACGTACTCGCATAGACTAACTTGTTACACCGCAGAATGAACTGGATTTTGATTGCCACGAAAAGAAGAAAAAAAGAAAACATTTCCTTACTCAGCTAGGAATGTCTTGGCGTTCGCTCATTACATTAAAATTCCTAGCTCTGTGTTTTTCTACTACTTCAACTGCGAAGCATGTAGCTTTTTTAATTGATTCAGTAGGTTTTGAGTTTATCCATTACAAAGAAATAAAGCAGTTCTTTAAAAATATAAACATAGAAGTAGGATAATTAATACATTCTACTCTTTCATCATCATACGAGCATTTGTCCTGGTTTCGTCTCGTTGAAACCCGGGTTCCACTAATACTCATACTCATGTTGTACTATTATTGGACACATGTGTGACGTCAATCCACATCTACAACTGTAGAAATATGCCTGTAGAAATGAAGTAAAACTACTAACTCTTCTTTTTCTTCTTACTTCTACTTGTTCACGTTGGGCATCAAACTCAGAGCTCCTTGGAGTGGCGGGTGTGTCTTCTGCGACAATCCATAGTCTATCATAGCCCACAGCCGCAACGTCTACCGGATCACTAGTGTTATTGGATTCAGGCTCAATCATATTTCTTTTGGTTCCCTCTATTTGCCGGCGACCATTATTGCTCGTAGCTAACTCTTCCTCCTCAGAGTTTCAACCTAGTTGCATCTTAAGTTGTCCATTGGTACTCAGACTTCACTATTATAACAAATTCATGCTGTTATATGATTGGAAAAAGCATGACGCCAATTCTAATCTAAAACTCTAGATGAATTCTTTTAAAATGAAATAAATCTACATACTATTTTTCTTTTTCTTACTACTACTTGCTTACGTTGGGTATCAAGCCAAATACTTTTAGCGTGAGAGTTAGGTATCCTTTTTGCGACAATCCGTAGTCTATCATAGCCCACAGCCGCAACGTCTACGCAGATCACTAGTGTTATTGGATTCAGACTCAATCATATTCCTGTTGCCGTTCTCTATTTGCTCTCGCGTCCTGTAGATAAATGCCTATAAAAATGAAGTAAATATATTTGCCCACATTAGGCATCAAAATGTCAGGTATCTCGTCTGCGACAATCCGTAGTCTATCATAACCACAACCGCAAAGTCTGCGCGGATCACTAGTGTTATTGGATTCAGACTCAATCATATTCCTGTTGCCGTTCTCTATTTGCTCTCGCGTCCTGTAGATAAATGCCTATAAAAATGAAGTAAATATATTTGCCCATATTAGGCATCAAAATGTCAGGTATCTCTTCTGCAACAATTCGTAGTCTATCATAACCACAGCCACAAAGTCTACGCGGATCACTAGTGTTATTGGATTCAGGCTCAATAATATTCCTTTTGGAGTCCTCTGTTCGCCGGCGGCCATTACTGCAGCTCGTAGCTAACTAATGTAAATATAACTTTTCATCTCAATCTCAAAACTGCGGTTCAGAACAGAGTTTTGCGTGTGTGTAAGTGGCCAACACTAGTGTTAAATTTTTCAAGCTGCCTAATGGCATCTGACATAGTCTTACGACTGTCATCAATGATGACAGCCGAGACCAACGGCAGAACTAAGTCTGAAAAAAGACGATAAAAAAAACTTGGTTGCTTTTTATCGGATACATACCCTTTTATTTTTATTTTTTTAACCATATATTTTCAACCATAATATTAAAACTCACGCGAGATAAATTCATTATGAAAACACGGCTTTACTCACGTTTTATTACGTGGGCGGCGACGCGTGAGGCGGCCCTCAGTGCTTTGAGGGAAGTGTAACCGTCGTGTCGCCACCCCTTTCACTCGCCCCGATGATGGTCTTCGTAACACACCGAAACTAGTCGGCAGATCCGACGTAATAAAACGTGAGTAAAGCCGTGTTTTCATAATGAATTGACCTACCCTGCACGAGGGTCATGTTTTTCGCGCAAATGTATGTATATATGTTCCTTTGTTGCCTCCTGCAGCGTAAACAGCTTGGAAGATTTTGATTTGTGAGGTGTCATATGGTTTGTAATTTTCTCCGGAGTGTCAAAATTATCATAGGCTATTAATTTTATCAAAAAATCAATATGCTATATTAATAATATTAATATTATTATTATATTAATGATAGATTCATTTATTTATTTCATTATAATGATTAATGATTTCTGCTAGAGGATTCAGGTCTAGGCTACCGGTTGAGGAGAGGAAGTCAAGTTATATCTCACCTCCTTTACATGGATGACCTGAAACTCTTTGCCCCCAACGATTTGCAACTGATGGAGTTATTGAAGGTAACTGAAACCTTTAGTAGTGCCATCAGGATGGAATTCGGTGTGGATAAATGTGCGATCATGCATGTAAAGCGAGGGGAGATTGTGGAATCGGTGGGAACCCAGCTCACGGATACCATAAATTTTAGATCCCTCTCAGCAACTGAAACCTATAAGTATTTGGGTATGTCGGAAGCGCTGGGCATCAATGTTGCTGACATGAAGCGATCGTTGAAGGATCGATTCTTTGGCCGCCTGAGGAAAGTATTTAATAGTCTTTTATCAGGCGGAAATAAAGTGCGTGCCTTCAACGGTTGGGTCATGCCGGTTTTGATGTACTCTTTCGGCATACTCAAATGGTCTCAAACAGAACTAGACACCTTGGATAGGAAGGTCCGTACACTGCTGATGGAATATCGAATGCATCACCCACGGTCTTCAGTTATGAGACTGTATATCCCGCGAAGGTGTGGGGGTCGAGGCTTTTTAAATGCTAAGACCATTCACAATCGCGAGATATGCAGTCTCAGGGAATATTTCCTTAAAGTTGACGTGGGGATGCATAAAGATGTAGTCACAGTAGACAAGGGCCTCACCCCGCTCTCCTTGGCTAAAGAGAACTGGCTCAAACCTGTAGTGCTTGACACTAACGACCGCAGGGAGGTATGGCAGAGTAAGGAGCTTCACGGACGCTTTTTCCGGGCCTTGCATGGGCCCGATGTAGATCTAACAGCGTCCGTAGCCTGGCTACGTTCTGGTGACCTCTTCGGAGAAACTGAAGGTTTTGTCTTTGCAATTATGGATGAAGTTATCATGACGAATAACTACCGGAGATATATTGTGAAGGATGGCACGGTTGACATATGTCGGGCATGCCACCGTCCAGGCGAATCAATCCGACACATTATCTCTGGGTGTTCTCGTCTAGCTAACGGAGAATACTTGCATAGACACAACCTTGTAGCCAGGATAATACATCAGCAACTTGCCCTACAATACAGCCTTGTGGAATCGGAAGTTCCATACTACAGGTATGTGCCCGACCCAGTTCTCGAAAATGGTAGTACCACATTGTACTGGGATCAATCCATCATCACTGACAGGACTATTGTAGCCAATAAACCTGATATAGTGGTGGTGGATCGATCAGAGCGGCGCGCAATGATTGTTGATATAACAGTCCCGCATGATGAGAACCTCGTGAAAGCCGAAAAAGATAAGCAAATTAAATATCTTGACTTGGCTCGCGAGGTTGTCGACATGTGGGATGTTAACTCAGCGATCATTGTGCCGATAGTAGTAACAGTCCATGGCTTAATTGCCAAGAGCCTCGATCAACACCTAAAGAGGCTCTCGTTAGGCAGCTGGATCAAGGGCTTGATTCAGAAGGCAGTACTTTTGGACACGGCCCGTATTGTAAGGAGGTTCCTTTCCCTGGAGCCCTGACCGCCGGTAGCTTGGACCCTGTTCCCGATACCGGTGGGCTACTATTTTTATATTTTTAAATGTTTTTTTTTATATATTTAAATATTTAAAAATGTAAATAATATGTGTTAAAATAAATAAAGGATATTAATAATATAATTTTATAAAAAAATGAATATATGCGGACAAAATCACACAGATTGAGCTAGCCCCAAAGTAAGTTCGAGACTTGTGTTATGGGATACTAACTCAACGATACTATATTTTATAATAGATACATATATAGATAAACATCCAAGACCCAGGTCAATCTGAAAAAGATCATTTTCCATCTTGACCTGACCGGGGATCGAACCCGGGACCTCCGTGTCGCAGGCTGGTGTGTTGACCGCCGCGCCACGGAGCTCGTCGAATCCCTAAATCGAAAAATTATGTTATGTTTTTAAAGAAATACACATTAAAAAATCAAGTGTGTAGCTATTACGGTTCAAAAGATATAGCCGTATGCTAGGACAGAAACATGGACAGCAAAGGCTCAGTAACAGCTTCCGCTGGCACCTTTTGCATACGAAACCCTAAAAGTAAATAAAATTAGCCATCATATTAGTTAGCCAGCACTTCCGTCTGTATCTATAAATTACAACCTACGCTAGTTTGACCATACTTTGACAGTTCCTAACGAGTTAACACGATTAGTAAAAGTTTGTTATGTTACTTAGCTAATTGGCTTTTAATATTTTACTAGAAATATTGCTGTAATATACTTCTTTTTATGGACAACTTCCAAAAAAAAGGTCTCAATTACTTCGGTAGTCGAATAGAAAACTTATGTAAATAATTAGGTACCTACATGTTGTAATTATCTACCTATACGGCGTGTAGCTCCCGGCAGAGTAGAATAGGACCACTCCAAGTCATCCCGTGGATGTCGTAAAAGGCGACTAAGGAAACACAAGCTAAACAAAGCTTATTAACATCAAAGATACCTCTCCAACCCGTCTGGCCAGCGTGGAGAGTGTAGGCCAAATCCTCTGACTACTCAGGTTAGTATATGGCTCTGGTAGTACAGAGAGGGTCGTGCTCCTGCAGTGGAGACTAGAAAGACCTGATGATGATGATGACTATGTATCTATACTACAAGTAATATTATCAAGAGAAAAGATTTGATCTTTTGCTTGTTGATATTGACTAAGATCCAAAACAACAAGACCGCTTTTAAAAATTCTTTCACCGATAGAAAGTTAATTTATCTGCAGGTGACAAACACTATAATTTACGGACTATAATTTACGTTTACAAAGTCTCTTCTCCTACAGTTTCTATCAGCAATGTTCCAGCTTCTTCCTTTTTTGGATGTTTTTTTTTAAATCTATGTTTTTTTGTAACTAGGGAACTAAAATCAATGACATTCTAATCTTATCTTTTATGACTGTTTTGTGCCAAAATAAATGAAAAAACAAAAATTCCGCTGTAAAATCAAATATTTTATTTCAAACAAAACAATGATAAACTTAACAATAGAACTTCTCTTACAACAAACCAAACTAAAGCCTTCTCTTACATCTTCAACTAATTCTAATTACTTCTTTACTTTAGCAGCTTCTTTCTTCTTTGTGGCTGAAAGAGTGCGGTTGAGAGTCTCTAAAGCAATAGCGTCATCTCTTTCCATCATCACCTGCATCAACTCTGGATTCCATTGAGAATCTGGTGGAACAAAAAAGGGACAATATACTGGTCACAAAATTTCAGATTTTTTAAGTTGAATGAAAATTCAGATATAATTTACATATTGTATTGCTTTGCTATAGTAACTAACATAAAATAGAACCTTTAATAAACCAGGGTCATGTTTAACATTTGTAAACGCTGTTACAATGCATACGAAGTAAGAGTGTTTTTGCACTACGTCCGACTCGAATACGTGGAAACTATATCCTGCGTAGTAGTAAAACTATTCGAATGGTAGTTTACGTACTAGTTCCGATTTCTATCTTCCTATATTTCTCCGTTGACTGAGAGAAGAGACCGTTGCAGAGAAGTTTTCGAAGGACCAAATTAGCCTATAAATGTATGAAAACTTGCGCACTGCATTTGGAATGAATTCGAGCTTTCAGTTTCAGTTCAAATTGGGATCGGACGTAATTTAAAACCACTCTAAAGATATTCATCTCCTTTATGCGATTACAAATGAAGCAAGGGTATGTTAAGAATTAACAAGGAGTTTTTGGTGGGAAGTCAAGGGGTACAGTTGTCGTTTGCCTTATACGATTTTGCTAATTGATTGTGGACTTTATAATATGAAATTGGTGTAGTTTGGTGTTATAAATGCTCGTGCTCGAGAACAATTTGTGGAATAGTTAAAGTGGACTGTTAAATGGACTCGTACAGATTTGTCATCAGAGAACTAAACGAGGCTACTAAAGAACTGACGCCGTCTTTGATGCCACTTACCGTACAACATAGTATCCTAATTTACTGGACATTGGCAGAATCACTGAAATCTCGGTGGAAGCCATAAATTTAAAGAAGAAAGAAAAGAAAGAGTTAACAATATCACGATAAGTTATGACGTCACCTACCAACAAAGAGAGTCTCCAACAACTGAGCCCTCTCTTTCTGTTTTCCTAGCACATGGATTTCATTGTATGTTTGCAGCTCCTTCATTCTCTCTAGAGCCACTTCAATGCGAACATGACGATCCTGCTTGGCCGCTTCAGCCATGTCTGTTGTCATCACCACACTAAAAAAAAGGTAACTTTTTGAATAGGTTATTCAAATATATAAGGAGTATTTATTTTCTCTTTTGTTTACAAGAATGCATTCATATTATATTTCCTTATTATATAATATACTAGCAGCCCTACCAGGCTGCGCCCGGGCATGTATTGTATCTTAAAACCTTCGTCGTGAATCACTCTATCTGTTGATGAAAACCGCATGAAAATCCGTGCAGTAGTTTTTGAGTTTATCGCGAACAGACAGACAGACAGACAGACGCGGCGGAAGACTTTGTTTTATAATATGTTAGTGATACATAGCTCTGGCAGTTATAGAGAAATGGTTATGCTCCTGCAGTGGACAGTGATAAAGACCTGATGATGATGATGATCAGAAAGGAAAAGACAAGGTCTGTTTGATAGTTAAGGCTACAACTACAAGCCGTTAATACGTGGGGCTAGATTCTTTTAACTTCAACTTTTGTGGCTTCTTCTAAATGAGAATTACAAGTGGACGCGCGACTTTGTCTATGCTGGCGGTATTAATAGTACCTGCACCCTGGCAACACCGCTCTCGCGCGAGCAGTCTAACTCGCCGCTTGCTTGAGAGTGCACGCCGTTCTCTCGAGAAAAAACACACGCCCAAAATTCACTGGGAACGCGCTCTCACGCGTAACTGTGCTGATTGCTCGCAAAACCAAAAGTATACAAGCAGCCCGCAACATATTCGGCGTGCCTGTCTTCGCCAGGATCAGAAGAAAGGTCAGTGCTATTTTTATCGTGTAGTGTAGAAAAGACGCCGCGTTGCGTGCCTCAACCCCAGTAATTTTGGATTCGCAACATTTTGTTCAAAATTCATCATTCGCATCACCAACAAGTTTTGTTCAAGTGCACGAATTGGCGTTCAAGATTGCAGGTTATTGTAAGTGAGAATTACAATTACAGTTTTTTTAGGGGCGTGAATTAGCATCTGTGGACTAAAAAGTATAAGGAGTATTATTTTACCTTTCTTCTTCGTCAATCTCTTTAGTGCAAAAAGGCAGGAAATAGAGCGGTATGAACTTGTCTCTCAGCTGATCAGGTAGGGTCATGTACCGAGCCTCTTCTTCCGTTTCCATGGACATTTCCATCACTAAAAACATGCACATCATTGTAGTACTAAGTAGAACTAAGCATTGAATGTAGGGCTATATAGTGTCTTTAAGCCGCAGGAGCCGTGTGGTTCCCGGCAGAGAAGAATAGGACCCCATCAAGACTTCCCGTGGACAGCGAGTTTGGGAGCACTAGCTAAACAAAGCTTACAAATATCAAAGAGACCTCTCTAACTCGTCTGGCCAGCTTAGAGAGTGTAGGCAAAATCCGCTGACTGCTCTAGCTAATTAATATATGGCTCTGGTAATGCAGAGGGTCGTGCTTTTGCAGTGGAGAAAAAAAAAGCTAATGATGATGATCGTGTCTATGGAGGATTCTGACGATCCTGGTTGTACTCAGGTGGATACATAGTAGAAAAAACTAAAGAGTGTATTTTCGTGCAAGTAACAGTTTCTCTAAAGACTGTTTTTGTCTAAAGAATGCAATGTTAACCGGACGCTTTAAAGATCGATATTGTTTCATGACTGGCATTTGGCGGAGTAAAATAGCATTACCTACCTTCCAAAGTACAAAGGACCAGTCCACAAGTGGCACCAAACATCTCAAGTTTGGTGCCGCTTGTGGACACTGGTAATCAAATCGAGTAAATATAAATCAGTAATGTATTAAAATCATTTTTAGGGTTCCGTACAAAAATTTAAAAACGGAACCCTTATAGGATCACTCGTGCGTCTGTCTGTCCGTCCGTCCGTCTGTCACAGCCGATTTTCTCCGAATCTACTGAACCGAATTAGGTGAAATTTGGTAAGATGGTGTAATCCTATGACCCAAACACGGATGTGCGAAGTAAATAAAGATTTTTTGAAATAAGGGTCATTTTCAGGGGCCCAATAACAAAATTAAAAAAAAAAAGTTTTGCGAACCTTACTGTGTCATATATCAAATGAAAGGGTTCATTATGAGGATCTCAAAAGTATTTTTTTTGTTCGGATAAAATCAATAGGTACTTTTGATTTTATTCACGAAAGAAGGCAAATATTGACCATTCCCCCCCCCCTGACCTCCGAAACTACTAGGCCAAAAATTTTGAAAAAATTACAAAATGTAGTGCATTCCTTAAAGATTTTAGAAAAAATAATAAGAATTCTATCACTTGAAAATAAAGTGGTAAACTCACTATAATAAGTTCATCTAGGGAAATAGTTCACTAAAATACCACTAGATAGCGCTAGTTGATAAAATAAAACATTTTTGCACATTGTGTGTGTGTACACGAAGCATATTGTACGGAACCCTCATTGCGCGAGTTTTACTCACACTTGGCCGGTTTTTTTAAATAATAATTTTAATGCGTTTGATCTCTGTCTTGCCTGATGGGAAGCAACGATGAGATCTACGGTGGTACAGGCAAACTTAAATAATGCCTATTGACTCTTGCCTTGAAAATCTAGTAGAAAAATCGAGTAGGGAAACAGTAACGCGGGAAGGGAATTCCATTTCTTCGCGTTTCGCATAATGAAGGAGGGGGTGAATCTATTGGTGCGATGAGCAGGAATATTGACGACATATAGATTTTTCTTTTCTTTTTTTTTTTTTTTCTTTTTTTTTTCGTATGTGTAAGTGGCCAACTCTGATGTCAGTGTCACATATAGATGGTCGTATTCGACGTATTCTTCTCACCAGTGGTCATTACGAAACGCTAGTAGTTTTTCGATTTTGCATATTAAAAATTAAAAATAATAAGAAAGTAAAAAATATGACGTTCAAAAAGAGATACAATTATCCAATTTTGAATAAAAATCTTTGACTTTGACTTTGATGGAATCTATATGTCGCAGGAGGCCGCTGGATGCAGGCCGCTTCCAACCGGTCGTATTGGAAACCCTTTGGGGACGCCTTAGTCCAGCAGTGGACGTCTTGCGGCTGAAATGATGATAGATGGAATTTAATAGTTGAATTAATCTAAAAGTTCAAATATACTAACGGCCACTTTCAGTAACTGGGCTGGGTCCTTGATGAACTTGTGGTTGTTCTACTGAAAAAAAAAAACAAATATTTTGATAGTATCTATTGTAATTGTTTTGAAGGTTGACGCCCAAATTCTTAAAAACCTCTTTACTAAAATCGTTTTTAAATCTAATTCTGACTGTCTAGACAATTTTCAAGATAAGCACATTTGAAACTTAAGAATGACATTAGTTAAGATTCTTCTGATTCGGGTTTGTGATTTTAAATAAATTTCAACTTACGTTTTTCTTCTTCTCCAAAGAATTCTCCAAAAGTTTCCTTAAATCAAAACATTCTATATGTATATACCACGTAAATCTACTACAAAAAATATCTCGTCAATTAAATGTCCTTCCTTTATGTTCTGTGGTTTAGTAACAAAAGTATTATTACCCAAACTTCCTTAAAATATAGTATTTCTAAATAGAATTAATTTAATACAGTTTTATTTTTATGTGTAACAATCGCGAAAACATTATAAACTATTTCTATTTTGAGAATGTGTAGGTAATACAGTATTTATATGTGTAAATAAGTAAATATAGTATTTGTTTTTTGATTGTATATGGTATGCCATGTGGCTCCTATTAGAGTAGAATAGGAACATTCCAAGTCTTCCTGTGGATGTTCCGAGGATATCATAGAAGTCGACTTAAAAAAAAAGGTAAACAAAGGTCCTAAACATCAAAGATACCTCTCCAACCCGTCTGACTAGCGTGGAGAGTGTAAACCAAATCCTGTGACTGTTCTGGCTAATATACGGCTCTGGTAGAACAGAAAAGGTCATGCTCTTGCAGTGGAGACTAAACAGAGCGTTAACCATGAGTTTATAATACGTGAGTAGTAAACGATTCGATCTAAAGTAAACTATTCGATGGCTCGTAATAGTAAACTATTGTCTTACTCGATAGAAAACGAAGGTCACTTTTGTAACTCATGGTGCTGATACCGCAGAAAATGTTCCTGTAAACACAGGATCGTATTCGTTTACATTCAACCTTGAGTCGTTTTCGATTACGAGATTCGAAAATTACTCTGGTCAATCGTACTCATGGTGTACAAAGTATAGTAAACTATGACCGTTATAAAAACGTTGCCGTATACTACTCTCGTAAATGAAATGTAAAAACTCATGGTTGACGCTCAGAGACCTGATGTTGATGATGTATATTGAACAAAATATATATTTTTATTGAATCAGCAAGAACATTATGTATGTATATCGCCTTAAACTAGTGAACGATATCATAAAATATGTCATATTATGTTCCTTACCTCTGGCATAGATCGCACACTTTCAGGCTCAGGTGGTAGAGGTAGAGCTTCAAGATATTCAGTGCGGAATTCTTTCCTAGAAATAAATAATTCCACATTTCTTTATATTAGCAATTGCTAAACTGAGATACTTTGTTGTGGGTATTAGTTAGGTATTAGTGCTTTAGCGCATGAAAAAGTAAATAAAACAGTAGTTAAAAACAGTAGATAAATAAATATATACGGACAAATCACACAGATTGAGCTAGCCCCAAAGTAAGTTCGAGACTTGTGTTATGGGATACTAACTCAACGGTACTATATTTTATAATAGATACTTATATAGATAAACATCCAAGACCCAGGTCAATCTGAAAAAGATCATTTTCCATCTTGACCTGACCGGGAATCGAACCCGGGACTATCCGTGTCGCAGGCAGGCGTGTTGGCCGCTGCGCCACGGAGCTCGATGGAAAAATAATGTTGCCAAAATACCTCAGCGCCTAAAGACAAAAGTCTATTATCAATGTGTGTTACCAGTGATGACTTACGGGTTCGAAACATGGTCTCTTACTATGGGCCTCATAAAAAAGCTCAAGGTCGCTCAAAGATCATAGTTGGGATAATAATGGTGGTGACGAACCCATCAACTAGGTGGTTGGACGAGCTGACTTTAGATCGCAGTTGGGATAGCAACAGTAGTGAGGAACCCACCAACCAGGTGATTGGACGAGCCGACTTTAGATCACAGTTGGGATAGCAATTGTGGTGAGGAATCCACCAACCAGGTGGTTGGACGGGCTGACTTAAGATCGCAATCGGGATAGTAATAGTGGTGAGGAACTATGTCCTTGAATTCACCTTATTCGCGCTTCCCTGTTATTACGTCCAGGTTCTTTCACGTCCCAGCCCTTGACCGTCGCAGAGAACAAGAGACCCCTCTCGTCATCTCTTGCATAATGCTCCGAGAATAGTAGAGTAAGCACATTCCAGCTCTATGTAGGCGTCATCTGGTAATGGTAGTGGGGACCATTTTCTTTTTAATTTACCTGATTAGCGCTCCCCTGTTATTACGCCCAGGTTCTTTCACGTCCCAGCCCTTGACCGTCGCAGAGAACAAGAGATCCCTCTCGTCATCTCTCTTGCATAATGCTCCGAGAACAGTAGAGTATGCACATTCCAGCTCTATGTAGGCGTCGTCTGGTAATGGTTGGCTGATGCGTGGTGATGCTTGAGCTTTGTCTTTCTCTTTTCCTGGAGATGCCTGTGAGACATAAATTTGAATATATTATTGATATGAGTTATTGACGACCTCTGTGACCTAGTCTAACTCAAACTCAAACATTTTAATTCAAAATTGGAAAATTGTATCTCTTTTTGAACGTCATATTTTCTTTCTTATTATTGTTAATTTTTCATCTGCAAAATCGAAAAACAACTAGAGTTTCGTAATGACCACTGGTGAAAAGAGTGTGTAGTGGTCATCGTGCCAGGCTGTCTTATTGGAAGTCCCAGTTTTGATCTCCGGTCAGGTTGCCGTACTCACCACGATTGGCAGACGAGTTGGTTAGCGCAGCTTGTTTGGCTTATTCCGATGCTGCTGGCCATCAAAACCGTTTTCTAAGCGAGAGAGGAGTTTGGTGGGCTGAGAGAAAAGGTATTTGGGTTGTTTCTTGCTCGGACAAATTGGAGATGAGAAAGTAACCCACCGGACAAGCAATTGAGAATGACACCCTTGACCATAACAGTGATCATAACAGAATGTGTTGAACAAAGACATTAAGCGTGCATGTTTTACCGAAATGTTACACTTTTACCGAAATGTTACAAACTATTACACTTTCCAGCATTACTCCCATAGGCAAAGTTGTTCATATTGACGGGATAAGTCGCCTCTTTAATAATTGGACAGGATTCTATTATCATTAACATATTGTTTACCCAAGTCGGCCGAAGTAAAGAGAATATGAACAGCCCTACGTGTCCTACCACCTGCACACGCGAGGACCTCTACAATGCTATTGATAACGCTGTGTTAGTGGCAAAGTTATGGTCAACACAAATATAATTCGCCCGAGTCGATACGCTAAGAAGAAGAACATATTGTTTATTGGTAGAAAGCTGTGTGCGATTATAAATCGCACTTGATGGTTTATTTTCATTTTTATTATTAAATCTTGAATATTAGGACTATTATAATATTTACTAAATATATAAAAATAAACTGATTTTACCTTGTCTTTCGCTGCTTTTTTTGGACTTGTTTCAACTTTCTCAGTGTTTCGCACTTCATCTACTCTCTTCCACTGATCCAGTGTAATTGGCCAACCAGCAGGGGCAATAACCCTGTTATTTATATATTAAGTTTTCAAAGCAGTTCATCATCATTATCATCATCATCAGGTCTTTCAAGTCTCCACTGCAGGAGCACGACCCTCTCTGTACTACCAGAGCCATATATTAGCTAACATAATCTTATCCTTACTCATTTCAGCCACCAGAAATTCACTGCGGAACATAGGTCTTCCTAAGGATTTCCAATACGACTGGTTGGCGGTCTGCAGCAGTATAATATAGGGGTAGAGGAACGCCAAAACAGAGATGGATGGATTGCGTTAAAGGGATATGAAAAAAGTGGAAGTGGATGAGGAAATTGTGGAGAAAAAGAAAAAAGACATATTGCGTCGACCCCAGATTGTTTGTTTTTCGTATGTGTAAGTGGCCAACACTGGTGTCAGATTTTTCAAGCTGCCTTAAGGCATCTGACATAGCTTAACGACTGCCATCAACGATGACAGCCGGGACCAACGGCTTAACGTGCCTTCCAAAGCACGGAGGAGCTCGAGATATTTTTATGCCGCTTGCGGTCACCCATCCAAGTAGGGACTGCACCAGGGGTTGCTTAACATACGTAAGCGCTCACAGAGCTCACACCCATAGGGTAGGGCAGATGATGATGATTAATAATAGCAATATACTCATAGTATGGATATGGACTAACTTCTTAAAAGAAAAAACAACTTACTCTATTGTGTACACTTTCGGCTCTGGTTGCATGGTTTTCATCTAGAAAAAAATATTTTTTTATTTTTAATTAGGTATTAGAAATTGGGCATCGACTGCTACTGTACCATGATAAAAACTATTTGTAACGATATCAATAAAATTAAGGAACATAGGTAATGCAAAATCTGACATCAGTGTTGGCCACTTACATACACGAAAAACCACAAACAAATATGTTTTTTCTTTTTTATTTCCTGCAGTGGAGACTAATAAAGACCTGATGATGATGATGATGATATTTATATGTATACGTTTTTCTCACCTTGTTTAAAGATCTGCTTTTCGTATTGCCGGAAACTTTAGGTGTTTTGACGGCTTTTATTGAGCGAGCGCTAAGAAATGTTGACTGTCTGTCTGAACTCTGGCAAAGAAATAACACAAAAATAAATAAATTCAATAAAAATATAGGTACAGGTTCCTTTTTTCTTTTTATAGTCTTTGGTGATATTTACGAAAACTATTGTCATTGTCAGATAAATATTTAATTTTAATTCTTTTTTTGCATTCAACAACCAAAAAATAATAATTAAAATAAAATACTGAAATTGATCGAAATTGGCGCCTCCACTGGCTGCACGTGGCATCATGCGGGAATGTTATTTTTTGATTTTGATTTGTTTAAGCAAGACAATAAGGGTTAAAATCCCATCACGAAGTCCCATGTCTGCGCCGTACCCACGCTGCGCCTTATAACTATTTGTTTTACTCGGAAGTAGACCTTAAAAGACATAGCGCGAAGGCACTGACAGGTTTCTAAGCGGACGGCAAAAAGAGTTTTAGATGGTGACCAGCGAAAAAGTAAGTAGGGAAACCCTGTTTGGTTCAGCAGTGGGACACATAAAAACGGCAAACATAGAATATAAAATGAAAGTAGAATTACCGGCAAATGAGAATGAGACATTGACCGCTTCTTAAGTGATGATACAGGTGTACGAGTATATTGAATGGGAAGCAGTCTTATATAAGGCCAGTACAGTTCACCTTTCCCAGAACAACGACCAAGTTCTTCAACAACATCGTTAGTGGTAGTACGTAGTACTGCTTCTAGTTCCAGCTAAAAATTTAATCTTCTTTTTATCCTGAATGGGCAATATATAATCCAAGTGATAGTAAAAAGTTATCACAAGGAAGTCTAAGTGATAGTGGCTGCTTAAATTTAAGGCTTGGGTGTAAAAGGCAGTGACGGCGGGGTCGAGGGAAGCAACGTCGCGGATAGCGATGCTGCAAAGCAGACTGGTCTCGAAGCCAGCGGGTAGGTCATATGGTACTAGAACAGCGTAACGATATGTTTACGAGAAATGTCTAAACAGCGACAACATCTTTTTGAATTCTCAACGCTATGTCAATAACTCCGCTGCCCCGCGATTGCTGAATTCATGTCCGTGTCCTTATGCGCACCATTGGCGAGACGCTGGTTCAAATCTTGCTCCACATAAGGTGTATGTACCTGAGTTTGTAATCAATCTGATTCTAGTATGGTTTATTTTTAAAGTTCATATAGATGATTTGGAAAGCTTGATAAATCGAAGTCAATCAGTAAAGTTTGAGCAGCGAGGCCCCCTACCACAATGGAGATTGAAATTGCGTAACTTGTGTCTATTAATTATCTGACGTGACTTGAAAATTGTCGTAGTACATTTACAATTGCAACTTACTTCCGGTGAAGATGCAGCAGCTCTAAAGCTGATGGTCTCGTGCTTGAGCACAGAGATCTGAATTCCACCTAAGATGTTCCTTCTATTTGGGATAAAGATCTCATCTATATGTAATTTTGTGGTAGGCTGCAGGGGCATTTCCTTGCAGGCATCCGGGTCGTTATCACAGATGTGGAAAGCGTCTTCGGTGCTGCAGAGGACTGTGAGTTGCCAGTTGCTGTCGGCGTTGTGACCGTAGGGTTGAACGAGGGCACTGTGGCCCATGACGGAATAACTGAAGTTATAGAAATACAGTCTGAGGAGTTAGAAAGTCTATCATGCACTAAGCTATCTAATGGCTTACAGCAAGGACAACAATGTCACCGAGAGGTTTGTGGTGGGAAGTCAAGAGGTGCAGTTGGGGTCTACCTTGGACGATTTTGCAAATTGATTTTGGTGGACTTTATAATATGAAATTGGTGTAGTTTGGTGTTATAAATGCTCGTACTCGTGAACAATTTGTGAAATAGTTAAAGTGGACTGTTATATGGACTCGTATAGACTTGTCACTATAACCTCCCGACCACGAGGCATCAAAGAACATACGCCATCTTTGATGCTACTTGTTACAACTTTACCGTACAACACCGATACTTAGTATCTCAATTTACTGGACATTGGCAGAGTCACTGAAATCTCGGTGGAGGCCATTTTATAAAACAGAAGAAGAAGAACGATGTCACCATCATCATCGTCTGAGCGCATTTCCGTTTGCATCCTCAGCGGTAATCCTTTAGAACCTAAGGTCTTGTAATTACTCCAGGTGATAATACCAGGTTTTGCACAGAACGATTGGGATATAACTGGATATATCTGTAGAATTGGATAATTTAGCTCGATTGTGGTTTATCCAAACTACACGGGATTGCAGCAAATAGGTATAAACGTGTTGTTTTTCTAATTGAGCTTTATTCATACACACACTACAAATTACTTATTAACGAGTGACTCCGCAAGCCACCCGGAGTACTTCGGACAGAGCTACGACTTAAAATAATCTTATTATTTGCGACGTCCGTACTCTTTCCAGTCCGTTCTAATACTAACTTAACTAGTTACATTTCTCGGGCCACACAGCCCCGGCAAAATATCAATAACATCAAACCCACCACCTTAAAAGTATTATAAACAATAGCCTAAAACTATTACTAACGGGAAGGCCTTCGGCCGACTGCAGCCAACAATGCCTTCAAACGGCCGCTCGAGCACATGGTCTATTGCCATCATAAAAAGTTTTTTCGGACATTTTGGGAAGTTCCCGCGCAGGGGCTTTTATCTTTACTTGTATTCTATTTAACAATAACTATAGAAACTACTACGAACAATGACAATAAGAACCGTCTGTTGCATCTGGTGATTTCCAGGATGCTTCATATCCTAGGATAGGTTCTAACACATGAGTGGGACTGAAGGACTTTATCCTGGGGTTTATGTATAAGAGAGACGTGCTTTGAGCTTACCCAAATAAATTAGGCTTGACATCAAAAGTAATATGACTTTGGTAGACTTGTGGCAGCTGTTTCCCTGTATCGTTATCATACACATCTACTATAGTCGGTTGCAGAGTACTGACGACATCAAAATGGACCTTCACCGGTGTGTGGCAGTAGAAAGTCCCTTGAAAATACGGCACCCATTGGCACTTGGGAGTGACGTGGGTAATGCCATGGTGTTGGTTGAGACTGTAGACTCCACTGAGGGCGGAGGCGACTGAGTATGCATATTTTGCACCAGGGTACATTAGGAAGAATTCGTTCATGAGCGCTGAGAGTGCTTCAGTGTTACCGAATACGTTGTCTAGGATCTGAAATTATACATCAAATAATGCAGATACGGGAATTAACACAAAATATAAAAATTTGATATTGATATTATAACCAAGCTGCATCGAGCGTAGTCGCAAAAAAACTGAGTTAAAAAAGGTACGAATACCCCCTTCTTGTCGAGTTTATGCTCCTATCTGTCTCAACACCCCTGGGCTCTATTAAATAACCTCAACAAAAACTTTATCCTTTCCCCTATTTATGTAATGATGATAAATATTAAAGGAGGACATATATTGTTTGGTTAACGCAACGAGCTCCGTGGCGCAGCGGTCAACACGCCGGCCTGTGACACGGATGGACCCGGGTTCGATCCCCGGTCAGGTCAAGATGAACAAAACCGGCCAAGTGCGTGTCGGGCCACGCGCAGTATAGGGTTCCGTAGTTGCGAATGACAACTTTGAGTACACACTGTTTACACTCGCACCTCACAGTTTAACGACCAAAAACATCTAACAATAAAGATTGTATGAAATTTTACATTTTCCAGTACATTTTATAAGTTGGTTGCCTATAACTTTTTAGTTTGTACTTAGTACTTAGCTCTGATAGTTTTCCTTTCAACTTCAGTATATATACTACTGCTGTAATTTTTTTCACGTATCTATATGTAACCGTTTAGGAGATAGAGGGGGGGGACACGTACCTCTAACAAAAATTTGCACTTTAAAACCAAATATTTCGGAAACGGATCCCTAAATCGAAAAATGGTGTTCTCAACCTCACAATATTTTTCAAAGACCTTTTTAACGATACCCCACAAGATGGGTAAGTAGAGAAAAAAAAATGACTCCCCCACTTTACTTGTATGGGAGCTACCCAAAAAAAAAATTTTTTTCAAGATTTTTTTCTACGACTTTTTTGCCATGATTAATATACATACTCATACCAAATTACAGCTTTCTAGTACTTATGGTCTCTGAGTAAAACCGCGGACGGACAGACAGACAGACAGACAGACAGACAGACAGACAGACAGACATGGCGAAACTATAAGGGTTCCTAGTTTACTACGGAACCCTAAAAATGATCTTTTTCAGATTGACCTGAGTCTTGGATATATATATGTATTTGTTATAAAATATAGTATCGTTGAGTTAAGTCTTAATTAAGAACTTACATTGGGGCTAGCTCAATCTGTGATGTCCGTAAAAAAAAAAAAAAACAAAACGCTATATTTTCTAACTGACATTAATGATGGAAAATTTTTGTGAGTGTTAGTTATCATCTCTGGAATTAGACTTTAGAACTCTAATATGATGATAAAGTTGAACAATCCCATTTAAAAAACGACTGCTTATATACAGAAAAAAATATTTAGACATCACAACTACATACTAAGTGAATAGACCAAATAACTTACTATTATCTGAGGTTTTAATATTTGAATCATCATCATCATCAGGTCTTTCTAGTCTCCACTGCAGGAGCACGACCCTCTCTGTACTACCAGAGCCATATACTAGCCTGAGTAGTCAGAGGATTTGGCCTACACTCTCCACGCTGGCCAGACGGGTTGGAGAGGTCTCTTTAATGTTAAGAGGGTATACTAGCAGTGCGTTTTCCATACAAATGTATTTCTCTATTTTCTCGCTGAAAACTGCGTATAGAGGCACAATTCTTTTTACATAAAATCTATTACTAAAACAGGTATGTCCCTATGTTTTATTTTTTTTCTAAAAACCTGTTTAAAAGATTTTTTTTTTACAAAAACAGTTTTTTTGGAAAAAATAAAAAATAGGGGCATTCCTATTTTAGTACTAGATTTTATGAAAAAATAATTTTGGCTCTAAAATCAGTTTTCAGCGAGAAAATAGAGAAATACATTTGTATGGAAACCATATTGAAAAAACACTGCTAGTATACGCTCTTAATAAGCTTTGTTTAGCTTGTGTTTCCTTAGAGTCGCCTTTTACGACATCCACGGGATGACTTGGAGTGGTCCTATTCTACTCTGCCGGGAACCACACGGCGCATCATTCAATATATCTTTGTAAGTGTAGTGATTAATTAGAAGCTGTATGCGAAGACCATAGATATCAGAATAATACTAGGTGCGAAGACAAAATAAGGACTGTAATAATATAATAAACATTTTCTTACAATTTTCATTACATCCGCTGAAATCAGAGGAGCCCTAGTAAGACACATCCTTGCCCAAGTGCCTCTCCAATTAGCCTGTAGCAGAGTGGCAGCTTCATGTTTCCTAATAACTTTCTCCCGTTCTTCTTTCAGAACACCACACGGGACTTCCTCCGTAGCCAGTTCGCAAGTCTGTGACGTCACAGGCGGTTGGGGTTCAAGAAAGAGTTTCGCCATTGTTTCGGCGTCTACTAACGAATGGACTTCAGATCCCTGTAGAAGAATTGAATCGTGTCATTGAGGGGATATAGAAAAAATCAGTTATCCAAGCTAGATCCGCATGTACCTTTTATTTAATACATTATGATGTATCTTGGGCACTGATTATCAGCGAAGTAAAGAAACGATAATGCCAGAGAGGAAAATATCCATGAAATTATGGAACCAATGTAAATAGAATATTCAAGCTGGAAAAAACTAAAGAATCCTATCCTAACTAATATTATAAATGCGAAAGTGAGTTTGTTTGTTTGTTACGCTTTCACGCCGTATCTACTGAACCGATCATCATGAAATTTTGCATACACATAGGTTAGGGTACCGAGATGGACATAGGCTATATATTACGCGGGCGAAGCCGCGGGTAACAGATAGTTAGGAAATAAAAGGTACCAGTGTAATAAATCATTTTGAAATCCAAGATTTTCTGGTACTTAGAAAGAATGAAAGAGGAGTTGAGCCACAAAGAAAACGTAGTCAGGTTACTCAAATCTTTATCAACCTGACGATTGTCCTAAATACTGCTCATAAAACGAGGCCTATAATACATTATTTGGATCGGAATGTTGGGCCACAAAAGGGATGGAAGAAAGAAAATTGCATGTAACAGAGATGCGAGTGTTGAGATGGATGTGTGGAGTGACACGAATGGATAAAATACGGAATGAGTATATAAGAGGAAGTATGAAAGTCGCGCCAGTAACAGAAAAGCTCCATAGTCATAGACTAAGTTGGTATGGACATGTGATGAGGAGAGAAGAAACTCATATCACAAGAAAGGCATTAGATTTGAAAGTAGATGGTACGCGGAACAGAGGAAGACCTAAGAAACGATGGATCGATGGTGTCAAGGAGAGTATGAACAGGAGGGGAGTGACAAAGGCTATGGTAGATGATAGATAAAGGTGGAGAGAGCTGACATACTGTGCCGACCCCACATAAAAAAGTGGGATAAGGTAAAGGAAGAAGAAGAATACATTATTTTCTTGCATTAAGCGTCGGAATATGCCTATAATAAATAAATAAATATATTGGGACATATCACACAAATTGAGCTAGCCCCACAGTAAGTTGTGAACTTGAGTCGGAGGATACTAACTCAACGATACTATATTTTATAACATATACTTATATAGATAAACATCCAAGACCCAGGTCATTCTGAAAAAGATCGTTTTCCATCATGACCTGACCGGGGATCAAACCCGGGACCGCCGTGTCGCAGGCTGGCGTGTTGACCGCTGCGCCACGGAGCACGGAGCCTATAAGATTCAATTCAGGTCTCTGCTTTAGAAAGTAATAAAGTAAGAATACCTACCTAACTTAGGATAATAGTTGTACTACATCCTTCCTAATCCTAACTTCCTAACTATCCTGACTTCCTGACTAATATTATAAATGCGAAAGTGAGTTTGTTTGTTTATTTGTTTGTTTGTTACGTTTTCACGCCCTATCTACTTCTTCTTCTTCTTCTTAGCGTGTCGATGGTACGTTTATTATTAAATTAAATTTTGTCGCTCCAATGACGGGCTAGCTGAGTACCCCTATCATTTGCTACAAGTAGATCGTCCCTCGTGCAGGTGTTTGGGCACTCGGGGCATGTGAATAGGTGCGCCATAGTTTGAGGAGAGATACCACACCGGCAGACATTTTGCGAAGAGTCAATCATTCCCCATCGGGCAAGGTTATCCTTGCAACGGCCTACTTGTGTTCGGAGCCTGTTAAGGGACTTCCAAATGGGCCAAGGCAAGTCATGACCAGGGGGAAGTTCTTCAGAGTTCTTCAGAGAAGTTCTGCAGAGTCTGCCTATGCCATGCCCTATCTACTGAACCGATCATCATACAATTTTGCATATACTTAGGTAAGGGTACTGGGAAGGACATAGGCTATACATCACGCGGGCGGAGTCGCGGGTAACAGCTAGTATCTCTATAATCGTACTTATAGACATCAATGCCAAAAATAATTTCTTTATATTACATGTTCCTCAACTTCTTCCATATTTTCAACTTCTTCTCCTTCAAGCACAATACAGTCACAAGGGTCTAGATCAGCAATATCTCTAAAAGACCTCGTAGGCCTCGGCTTTGGAGGGAATCCAAATTCAGGGTCATTTAAGCATCGCCTTAATGCAGCACATACTGCGTGGTATTCTGGAGGTTGTAATTTTTTGGCTAAGTGGGATTGTAGTGCTTGGCGAAACATCCAGTGGAGCATGAACTTCTGGTAGCCGACAACTTCAGGATCCCATGGTAGGTCTGGTTGATATGACCTGAAATATAGGTATTCAATTAAATTAAATTTTCATTTTTTTTTTAATATATAGTGACATATCACACAAATTGAGCTAGCCCCACAGTAAGTTGTGAACTTGTGTCGCAGGATACTAACTCAACGATACTATATTTTATAATATATACTTATATAGATAAACATACAAGACCCAGGTCAATATGAAAAAGATCTTTTTCCATAGTGACCTGACCGGGGATCGAACCCGGGAACCCCGTGTCGCAGGATAGCGTGTTGACCGCTGCGCCACGGAGCTCGACTTTTTTGATTCAATGAAAAAAGAAAGGATTAGGTACAATATAAGTTTATGAAAAAAATGCTAGCTATCTCAATGATTATACTCGTAAGTTTCTGATCTCACAATCAAGACTGCCGATGACATGGCTTAACGTTATGAAGAACAGTACTGCATCATAACAGTATTAACCCTCACGCCTGTAGCACACAGCTGCGAATGCGGAACGGAAGCATTTCGGAACGAAACACTGGCAGAACCGCGAAACGCTGTTGCATGATTCCATTTCGGTTTCGTTCCGCTTGCGGTGTGAGACGCACCAAACAAAATCATACTAGACAGCGTTTCGCGGTTTCGCCAATGTTCCGTTCCGGAACGCTTCCGATCCGCATTCGCAGCTGTGTGCTACACGCGTAACACTCGCCCCGATGATGGTCATTGAAACAAACCAAACAGCTAAAATAAAACCAGTCGTATGTGTAAGTTGCCAATGCTGGTATCAAATTTTTCAAGCTGCCTCAAGAAACAAACGGGTAGTAAAAAATATACTTGTAAAACTCTCTGTCCCAATTGACGATGTTGGTAGTGGTCGCAGACCGGGGTCCTCGCACCCAGATGATGAATGCAGTAGATAAATTGCCGAGGAAGCGAGACGCCCAGGGGCACTCCCTGACCGCAGCGCATTGGATCAGATCCCGAGGTCCAAGGATCAACATTGATTCGCTGAGCAGCACGAGATGCCAGTTGGTGCGGGAGTGTACCCAGATCCTAAACAAGAGTATAAATTTAATTTGAAAATTAAATCTATACACTTTGCTATTTATATACTCTTCTACTTTATAAACTTTAACTTTTCCTCGTAAAAGTTAAAGTTTACACATTTAACTCTATCTCAAAAACTACTAAATAGATTTCGATGAGACTTGTTTTAATCTACACTGTTTCCTTAGCTTTACTATATAAAGTTCAACTAAAACAGATTTTTATCAATCCAACTTATAGTTTTGTGATATAAACGGACAATATATAAAAAATGTGCCGTGTGGTTCCCGGCAGAATAGAATTAGGAATATTCTATTATATCGAATAGGACCACTCCAAGTCATCCCGTGGATGTCGTAAAATGCGACTAAGGAAACACAAGCTAAACAAAGCCTATTAACATCAAAGAGACCTCTCCAACCCGTCTGGCCAGCGTGGAGAGTGTAGGCCAAATCCTCTGACTACTCAAGCTAGTATATGGCTCTGGTAGTACAGAGAGGGTCGTGCTCACGCAGTGGAGACTAGAAAGACCTGATGATGATGATGATGATATAAAGAAGTTGGTTTAGACTATCATGAGAAACTGTGCAATTCTGACAATATTACATAGGTAATTAAATGTATTGAAAACCTATTTTTGTAGTCGATCGCAAAGAAACTAGGACTGACCTGCAAAAATGTCTGCCTGGCTGAAATTCCATTTCAACGCTGTCGTATCCTCTTGTTTGAATGAAACCCTTAGCTTTAGGTAGTTCACAATCCTTGAACCACTCAAACTTCTCCAAAACGACATAAGCTGTAACATAAGCATTATTTAACCATCATCATCATCATCATCATCTCAGCCACAGGAAGTCCACTGCTGGACATAGTATGTCCAGTATGTCCAGCCTGGCCTATTAGGCCTCCCCCAAGGATTTCCAATACGACCCTACAATAATTGTTTATATTTACACAATATTGTATAATGTAAAATGTAATTCATGAAATGTCTCCTTTATAGGTATAAACATGACTTTTCTCGAACTACATTTTAATTTCATTTTTACTCTCGACATTTTACTACTCATTCCATCAATATAAACAGCTTTCCTAGCGGATCTTGGTAGGAATCTAAAAATAATCAACCTTTTCATACAGATTTCCTGGGCGGCTGCACACTACTTTTGTGAGGTAATAGGTATATTAGATATATTTTTGATTTACCAGCTTTGATATCATACTCGTACGAAAAGTAGTTCATATTGATGGACTGAGTCACTTCTTTAAAGAAATGTCAAGGATACATTTATTGTATTCGTAAAACATTGCATCATTTTTTCCCAACTCGTAAAATTTAGGGATATTTAAGGCAAGAGTAAGCTCCGTGGCGCAGCGGTCAGCCGGCCTGTGACACGGATGGTCCCGGGTTCGATCCCCGGTCAGGTCAAGATGAAAAACGATCTTTTTCAGATTGACCTGGGTCTTGGATGTTTATCTATATATGTATTTGTTATAAAATATAGTATCGTTGAGTTAGTATCCCATAACACAAGTCTTATTTAGAACTTACTTTGGGGCTAGCTCAATCTGTGTGATATGTCCGTATATATTTGTTTATATTTATTATTCTCTTTATTTATTTCTTTAATCTTAGATTTAGGTTTTTATAAAATTGACATAAAAAGTTAAATATAATACAAAACATAAAAACTTTATAAAAACCTAAATCTAGAGTGCCGCCAGCAGCGGAGCAAGGCTCAAGCTACCAGCGGTCAGGGCACCAGAGAAAGAAACCTTCTGACAATACGTGCCGTATCCAAGAGTACTGCCTGCTGTATCTGTCCCTTGATCCAGCCATCTAGCGAAAGCCTCTTTAGATGTTGGTCAAGACTCTAGATGTTGGTCAAGACTCTATATTTATTTATTATTATAAAAAGGTATTATTTGATTTTGCGAGTAGCATCTTAGATTTCATCGGCTTCCTATCAGCCAAGATAAGAGTCAAACGCACTCAATTCATTAACAAATTACCTGGTTCAATAAAGTCCTCTATTGGAACACCGCTGTTCAACAATATCCTTGGATGTATCACGCTCAGCGACATTCTCAACGTATTATCTTCAGGGCTATCAATTTGAAGATATAGGGGCTCGCCTTTTGGCGCTAACATGTCTATTGCTCTGTTTGGAAGTGCTTTGGTGATCCGTACTGGGGGGTTGTTGGCTGCTGACGTGTACTCGTACATCGAAGGGTAGTAGAGTATGCCTGCACTAATTACTAATGCTTGGAGCTGTAAAAATAGAGAAGTAGTATTAAAAGATGATGAAAAATGTGGCTTATGAAGGTGAGCTAAGAAGAAATTGATAAAACGCAAGTGTATCCTGTTTTTGCAGTATCTTTGCTTCAAGATTTACAAGTTCGTGGAGGTTTAACATCCATTTTATTAGAATCCCAGCTACCAGCAAACATAAATCCTTTTTAATCCAGAGTTTTAGATCGTTAGAGATGAGAATAGCCAAATATTAATGAATTCATATTTATCATCCTCAGAGAACCAATGGATGTACTCGTACGCTCAAGCGAAAAAAGTGGAGATTTTTTCGTGTCCTACTTACTGCAGGGTGCTGCTAATGTCCGATTTCTGATCGGTCTCAAACCTAAAATGCCGACTGGAAATTATTTTTAAATTTACGGTACATGGTATATTTATTTTATGTCAAATTTCATTATTCAAGGTTTTCGGAAAGTACTACTGATTACCAGAGTGTCCAGTCGGTCCTTTTAGTCTATTTCGCTGTATAAATAAATACAAAAAAATAAATATATACGGACAAATCACACAGTTTGAGCTATCCCCAAAGTAAGTTCGAGACTTGTGTTATGGGATACTAACTCACGATACTATATTTTATGATAGATACTTATATAAATAAACATCCAAGACCCAGGTCAATCTGAAAAAGATCATTTTTCATCTTGACCTGACCGGGGATCGAACCCGGGACCATCCGTGTCGCAGGCAGGCGTGTTCACCGCTGCGCCACGGAGCTCGTCATGTATGTCCGTCGTCTCCATTTAGAAATAGCGACGATGACAGACGGACAGCCAACCAACTGATCTGATAATCCTATTTGACGGTACGGTAGCAAAAAAATACCAATACGTATGTAAAATATTAATTAGGTACCTCTTTATATTGAATCCATTCTCTCAATTCTTCTCTCATCTGCATTGGATTCATCGGCGGACCAGTAATTGATTTACTGCCGTCCTTTGCTTTTTTTAACTAAAAACAATCAGAAAACTTAATGAAAATCGGCCTCATAAGAAAAAAAATCCTTATGTTTTAATTCTTAATTAACGCACTGTCAAAAAAGGACAAGGGTTAATTTGTTTTGTCATCGGAATTATTTTTTTATTCTTAATATATAGGTATATTCTATGAGTTTTCGAAAACCTACCTAAAAATAAATACACATTCAATTAAAAAAAATAAACTACCTACGCAGTTTATTTTTTTTTTAATGGACTGAGTTTCTTTCGGCGTATTCTTCTCAGCAGTGGTCTTTCCGAAACGCTAGTAGTTTTTCGATTTTGCAAATTTAAAAAATAATAAGAAATTTAATAAAAATAATAATAAAATAAGAAACATTATAAAAATAAAATTCATTTCATTTCAGAATTGACAATGAGGTATTTATTTTTTCAAACTGGGTTCCATTTAAATTCCACCAAAATCGGTACAGATATTATAATTTTTACATTCCAGTATAGTAAAATAAATCAGATGAGATTCAATAAAAAAATCGTATCTACATACTCATAGTTTTGTTACAATCGGTGCACAGTAAATTCAGAGCATAATAATGGTTAATTGTTTTATTTGAACATAAAAATAAAATAAAATAAAATAAAAAGCAATTACCTGGTTTTCCTTTTCCCTTCCATGCTCTTCCCGTTCTCTAAAACCGAATGTTATCTATGGGCAACAAAATATAAAATAATAATAGTTCTTGGTAAAAAAGTAAATAAAAACCGGCCAAGTGCGAGTCGGACTCGCGCACGAAGGGTTCTGCACCAGAAAAAAACGGTAAAAAAAAATACTTTAGTATTTGGTATTATTTTGGCAATAAAAATACAACATCTCTGAAAATGTTATCCTCCTTGTTAATACGGTTCATGAGATACAGCAAAAAACGCCACGCCACGCCAACAAACAAATGCTCTGTTGTATGGGAGCCCTTAATTATTATTATTATTTTGATTTTAGTATTTGTTGTTGTAACCACAATAAAAATACATAATCTGTGCAAATTTCATCTTTCTAGCTATTACGGTTCTTGAGATATAGTGATACAGCCTGGTGACAGACGGACGGACGGACGGACACTACGGACAGTGAAGTCTTAGTAATAGGGTCCCGTTTTTACCCTTTGGGTACGGAACCCTAAAACGAGAGACAGCCTTACAGTAGCCTCATAAGATAAAAGTAACATCTACTAATTTTTTAATTTTTGATTTGTTGATACCATCTGACAACCCAGGTTCCTTAAGTGACATGCCGAAGAGAAACTCTACGTTCTCAGAAATTCCTTCTCTCCAAAATCTAAATATATAACTCAAAGGTGACTGACTGACTGACATAGTGATCTATCACCGCACAGCCCAAACCACTGGAAGGATCGGGCTGAAATTTGGCATGCAGGTAGATGTTATGACGTAGGCATCATTTTGATCAATTCTACTTCTTAACGCGAGCAAAGCCGCGGGCTAAAGCTAGTTTTCAATAAGTCTCTCACAGGAGAGAAATATCCGGCCTGTTCTCTCCGCTCACGAAATTTTGGGGACCGCACATCAATAAGCCCATTTTACGAAATCACTCTCACATATTTCAGGAAAGCGAAACAAGTTTCAAATCGAAGGTCTCTTATAAGTAAATATAAATATATACGGACAAAGCACACAAATTGAGCTAACCCCAAAGTAAGTTCTTAAGTAAGACTTGTGTTATGGGATACTAACTCAACGATACTATATTTTAATACCAAATACATATATAGATATACATTCAAGACCTTCTGAAAAAGATAATTTTTCATCTTGACCTGACCGGGGATCGAACCCGGGACCATCCGTGTCATAGGCTGTGACCGCTGCGCCACGGAGCTTGCCAAATGAGTAGCTCTTATAGTCGAGTTCGACATATGTAAGGTTCGCACGAGTGGGTGGAAGATACGTTCCAATAGGGGCTTGTCTCCAATGAAACTTATTTCTATCTAAAAATACTATAAGAACACTTTTAATTTTAAATCGATTCGTTAAGCGATCTTAAAGCGTCTTTAAAGTTGGGTGAATAGGACCATTTTTAAGAGTATGAAAATGTTTAATTACTTTTATTAATTGTAGTCCGCTTTTTTAGCAACTACTACTATTTATATCAACAACTATTATGAAAACATTGCCACAAACGAAAAAAATCATATAGCTACCAAACAAAGTTCTCACGCCACCCATACAAAATACAAAGTTGTGACGTCACAAATATGTAGGCATTTCAGCAGTGCGTCTTCATGTCTACAAATTAACGTCTAAAAATATGTTTCTTTAAAACTTTTATTTCTGAAAGAGTGTTTAGTTTAGAAATGTATTTCTGTCACTATTTTGTTTATTTTTGGCAGGCCTTTACATACCAACATGAAAAATTTTTTTGGTCAACATGCCCATTGTAGATACCACTACAAGCATTTGTTTAAAAAAAATGATTATCATTATTATGAAAAATGGCTTTACTCACGTTTTGTTACGTCGAATCCGCCGACTTGTTTTAGTCTTTTACTAAGACCATCACCACCACCATCCGACGGAATAAAACGTGAGTAAAGCCGTGTTTTCACAATTAATTTATTAATATTATTAGTATCATTATTTTTAGAACTTTATGCAAGTAATTACTGCATGAGAATAATGATTTATTATTTGACCTTTTGTTACATTTTTAAGCTATTTGTACACATGATCTTAAATTTTCTTTAACTTTTTATTCGATAAATATGTTTAATCAAAACGATACACTTAACATTTTGTATCTGAACAATCGTAGAAAACACCAGTCTCGTGACTGTTACCATCCCCATTCAATATAATGTTGGTATGCCGCGTGGTTCCCGGCAGAAAAGAATAGGACAACTCCAAATCTTCCCGTGGATGTCGTAAAAGGCGACTTAGGAAACTCAAGCTAAACAAAGCTTATAAACATCAAAGATACCTCTCCAACCCGTCTGGCCAGCGTGGAGATTGTAGGCGAAATCCTCTGACTGCTCTGGCAGTACAGAGAGGGTCGTGCTCCTGCAGTGGAGACTAATAAAGACCTGATGATGATGATGATGTGAGCATGAAATTTAAGAAAACTGTGATATATTAAATCAGATATTCGTCGGCATCGTGGATACGACAACGAATATCTGATTGAATTAAAATGAATCGAGCGAAATATACTAAAATGTGGCTTAGCTCAAAATTTATGAAGAATGTACCGACTCCGTGCTTGTGACGTCCAATAGGTGAGGAGCATGGGACAGCTTCAACAAGCCGTTGACTTTGAGGAACCTGGTCCTGGGACACTCAAACTCTTCATACAAGCCATGTCTTCGGGCCCAGTCGACCCAGCGGTACTCTTTCCAAGGATCCACCTCTGAAATTATATTTATTAGGTTTTTCTAATGGTTCACGTTCGGCGATCATAGCGGTGATTCTGCTGTATTGGAAAGAAATCTCTCAAGAGTTTTGTACGTTAAACGGCTATGCATAGTTAATCGAATCATAACATGCGCAGCTAAGCAATGCGATAGAAATAGTACCCACCAAAGAGCCAAGTTCAATACAAAACTTATGCTTGGCTGTGGTTGTGGGCTTCGCTGCAAAAAGGACGGAGATCTAAATGAGTGCCAAGTTCTATGCAAAATCAAAATATGTATTTATAGGAACAAAATAATATTATGAACAAGATAGTCTGGACTACGGACATCATCATCATCATCGTCATCAGGTCATTCTAGTCTCCACTGCAGCTCTCTGTGCTACCAGAGCCATATACTAGCCTGAGTCGTCAGAGGATTTGGCCTACACTCTCCACGCTGGCCAGACGGGTTGGAAAGGTCTCTTTGATGTTAGTAAGCTTTGTTTAGCTTGTGTTTCCTTAGTCGCCTTTTACGACATCCACGGGATGACTTGGAGTGGTTCTATTCTACTCTGCCGGGAACCACACGGACTACGGACAAGGACATACCTTTCATCCCGGAAAAACGTACTGTTTCACCCAGGCACCCCTTTGACGTAAGCGGAGCAGCGGGCGCTAGCGAGTAAGGTATAAATCATGCCACATGGAGGCAGGAGGAGCCCGATGGTCCAGCGGGTGTGAGCTCTATAAGCGCTTACATATGTTAAGCAACCCTTGGAGCAGTCCGTACTTGGATGGGTGACCGCAAAGTGGCATAAAAATATCTCGAGCTCCTCCGTGCTTCGGAAGGCACGTTAAGCCGTTGGTCCCGGCTGTCATCGTTGATGGCAGTCGTTAAGCTATGTCAGATGCCTTAAGGCAGCTGCTAAAAATCTGAAAAATCTGACACCAGTGTTGGCCACTTACACATACGAAAAACAAACAAACATGCCACACAGTTACGGAAAACTAGAAGGGTAGGATAGATACTACTCACCAGGTTCCGGAAGAGGCTTTTTTATAGGCACGTCCCTACACATCATGACCAACAAATCCATTTCGTGGGCCGGTGTGATGCCTGGCAGGTGATAAGGAGGTAAATTCTTCGTGTCCTCAATGAGTAACGATGTCATTGAACCTCGCTACAAAAGTAAGATTGCACATTGATACGGTCATTTTTCTTCTTCGTTGTGTTACTGTGATGTCCCATCCCAATCCCAACTATCCTAATCCTAACTAATATTATAAATGCGAAAGAAAGTTTTTTTTTGTTTTTTTGTTTGTTTGTTACGCTTTCCCGCCGTATCTACTGAACCAATCATCACGAAATTTTGCATACACATAGGTTAGGGTATTGAGAAGGACATAGGCTATATATTACGCGGGCGAAGCCGCGGGTAACAGCTAGTATCCTATCCTATCTCATATTATAAATGAGAAAGTGAGTTTGTTTGTTTGTTACGCTTTCCCGCCGTATCTACTGAACCAATCATCACGAAATTTTGCATACACATAGGTTAGGGTATTGAAAAGGACATAGGCTATATATTACGCGGGCGAAGCCGCGGGTAACAGCTAGTATCCTATCCTATCTCATATTATAAATGAGAAAGTGAGTTTGTTTGTTTGTTACGCTTTCCCGCCGTATCTACTGAACCGATCATCACGAAATTTAGCATACACATAGGTTAGGGTATTGAGAAGGACATAGGCTATATATTACGCGGGCGAAGGACATAGGCTATATATGACAAAACCTCACAATGATAGATTTCTATCATTGTGACTTTTTGTCATACTCACCATGCTTGGCTAACAGGTTGGTGAGCGCAGTTTGTTTGTCTTGTATAGATTCCGAAGCTGCTGCCCATCAAAAACGTTTTTAAAGCGAGGGAAGAAGGGTAATGGGATAAAATGTGGGATACTTCTTGCTCGGATTGTTTGTAAAAGGAAATTTGAAAATTACGAATTTGCGAAATTTGAAGTTATAGATCTTATCTCATAATATAGTTAATAGAAGGCACGTTAAGCCGTTGGTCCCGGCTGCCATTTAGTAGTCGTTAAAGGAACCACGTCAGAGGCCGAGAGGCGGTTCCGAAGAACTCTGACACCAGGGTGTGCATGGTCGACTGACCGTGTCACCTACACGAAATGATGATGATGATGTATCAGCAATAAAACTACTTACCTTAACTACTGGGCTATCTTTACTGATCGGTTTTTTAGTACTCTTGGATTTGACGGTACTTGTCAGTGTGTCGTCGTCATCGTCCCATGCGAATATTGGTACTTCTAATATCAGCCGATTCCAGAGGTCTTCAGCATCTGGTTGAGAAAGTTTTAAGTATATTGATATGTAATATAAGAGACCGTTGTCCCAATGTGATTCTGATGTATAAAATAGCCTTTGGTGTATGGATGCGTATACTAAATTAGCGAAAATACCTAAAAATCCAATTTCCTTCATCGAGATGAGAAGCGTAAAGTCAAGGGATTTCCGAAAATAAAAAAAAAATTTTTTTCATTTGTTTGTGTTAAGAGGGTATCCTAGCAGTATGTTTTCCATACAAATGTATTTCTCTATTTTCTCGCTGAAAACTGCTTCTAGAGGCACAATTATTTTTTCATAAAATCTATTACTAAAATAGGTATGTCCCTTTGTTTTATTTCTTTCTAAAACACTGTTTAAAAGAAAAAAAAATACAAAAACGAAAAAATAGGGGAATACCTCTGTTAGTACTTTATTTTATGAAAAAAGAATTGTACCTCTAGAATAAGTTTTCAGCGAGAAAATAGAGAAATACATTTGTATGGAAACCATACTGAAAAAAATACTGCTAGGATACGCTCTTAAAACTAATTTCAAGCACGATCGGCAGTATTTTTTTAAGTTTATCAATATATTTTTCGACCAATTTCGAAATTTAGCAATCTGCCATAATTTCATAAGTGCGCTTCCTAGTATAAAATACAAATGTGAGCGAAAAGCTCTGCTAATTAAAACATCTTAATCCCTAGTCATAATAACTGAATATGATTTTACTACTCTTTCAGCTTCATTCAAAGTTAAACATGTATTCATTTTAAAAGGGAAAAGGAGAACTGCAAAAGAAATTAAAGAAACTTCATTTGGAACACTACTTACGTACCTTAGAAACAAATCATCAATCATATTGCAAGAAAGGCACTAATGACGGAAAAAAATAAAAAAGCCAAAGTGAAAAATAAAAATCGTCTAGACTAGTATTATTAAGTATTCTTTGGTCTAGGTCAAGTTAATTTAGGATACAAGTTGTCACGCAACTAGAAAACCCACAAAAATATCATTAGAAAGTTTCTTTTTTGTTTTATTGAAAGAAGAAACTGAAGTAAAAGTGTGCTAAACAACTTTCTGTTTCAGGGTATTTCCAAACTACATGGTTAAAAGGAGAGCGAAGCCAATAATTTTATTCCGAAAATTAAAAAAAAATATCCTTTAAATTTGTTTGTGTTAAAACTCATTTCAAGCACGATCGGCAGTACACACACACGCCCACACGCACCAAGCTTGCTAGACGGTTTGGAGAGGTTTCTTTTTTACTATCTTTGTTAAGCTTATTTCCTAAGTCATCTTCTTTCGACAGAGGTAGGTACACGGGAAGTCTTGTAGTAGATAACTTACGATGATGATGACTTAATTTTTGAGCATATTTTTTTCATTTACCAGACAAAATGTTAAAAGTTACGAGTACCTTGGAAATTAGTAGGTATTAAGGAAAAAGTTGGTCAACGCATGGACAATACGTATATAATGGCATGTGGTCTCAACGCCTTAATCGTACGATTTGTTCTCAGAGACTCGCATAGATGGCGCTACTCGAAACTACACAACATTGTATCTTTCGTGTTATGAGAATAAAAAAACATGATTCACAAAATAAATCTTTTAAAAAATCAAAACAATATTTTAGGCATAATATTTTAAATTTTATTTAGTAAGTTAAAGGCTAACGCAGATTACCGCCATCTAGTATCGAGTAGCAAGCAACTCTTTTGCGCCATACATTCGCCTGCTTTTCGCAACCTTAGTTTGGTCCAATATTTTTATATGAGATGGGCAGTCTATTACGTTAGTATTATATTGTCTTTGATAATGGGCATGAGCATGTCCTCATTGCAATTTGTCCCTACATCGGTGTTTACTTACCAAGTCTCGGATAACGCATATGTAACGATCCAGTCAACGCGTGGATGATATTGAACTCTGACATGGCCTCGTCTTCAACGCAATCTGTCCCTTCATCAGAGTTCATGTCAGGCACAGCCAATTTCAACAGCGCCTGTAAAATTTGAATAGCAATAACGTTGCAAAATAATTTGCTATAAATATTCTGTTCCATAAAAAGTTAGAAGCATTTGAAATGTGGTGCTGGAGAAGAATAGAGAAAATAAGCTGGATGGATAAAATAACAAACGAAGAGGTTTTGAGGAAAGTAGGAGTAAAAAGATATGTTTTAGATACCATAGCCAATCGAAGAGGAAATATGATAGGACACCTGTTGCGACACGACCAGTTTATGAAAACTGTTATAGAAGGCAAAATAGAAGGAAGACGGGGGAGAGTAAAGCCCAGGCACAGTTATTTTAAAATACATGAAATACAATACATTAAAGTAGGAATTGTATCATACCAGGGTGTTAAGAGATTGGCAGAGGATAGAGACAGATGGAGGGAGTTCCACCGAAAAGAGCTTAGCTCTTAAATTTTGATGATGATGATTCTGTTCCATTTATTTATACCTACGTAAGTACCTAACACAACAGGTAAATTGACCAGTGACTGGTGAAGGGGTGACTCAGCCCGTCAAAATGTACAACATTTTGTACAAGAACTATGGTTGTAATCCAAAAATATCGATATGTTCATACAAATAACCCGACCAGAAAAATATCTATTTGTCGCTCTAACACTTCTCTAACAACTAATATTTAAGAGCGTATGCAGTATTTTTTCAGTATGGTTTCCATACAAATGTATTTCTCTATTTTCTCGCTGAAAACTGATTCTAGAAGCACAATTATATTTTCATAAAATCTATTACTAAAATAAGTATGTCCATACGTTTTATTTTTTTCTAAAATCCTGACTTATAGAAAAAAAAAATTTAATACCGTTTTTTAATAGAAAATAAAAAATAGGGGCATACCTATGTTAGTATTAGATTTTATGAAAAAATAATTATTCCTCTAGAAGCAGTTTTCAGCGAGAAAATAGAGAAATACATTTGTATGGAAAACATACTACTAGGATACCCTCTTAAAAAAGGAACTACAAAATAAGGTAGATCTTCATACCGGGAGCGTGTTTTTAGCGTTTATTGGATTTTAATATTATTCGTGGTACGGAACGCTTGCGATTCTTTTTCATACTTGGCCAGGGATTTTATCAAAGCATCTGCATAAACTTAACGATGAGCTTTATTCGTCCAATTTCTATACAACAGTAATTTTTTACGATCCCTCGAAGAATAGGGACGGGACGCTCAGAATAACTAAACGTCGTTTATTGCAAAATAAATTGGAGATTTCCACAGTTATTACGTTGTAATTGACTGCTGCGGTCCGCCTGAATTTCTAACGAGGAAATATTATTGGCTTATACTTTAAACGTGACTTTTTTGATGAGACTCTTATACATAAGGTACTGGATACAAATAAGGCCTACTTAATTTCAAACCACTTAATATCATTATTGCTTGAAAAAAGCAATATTTTGAGATCAGTTTGTAATGCTTCCTGTAAATTTAAACATGCTTATAAATAAAATACATGAGTTCATGCGTCATAATTTTCACTACAAATTAAACAAAAATCACGTACAAGGTAGTCTAATAAGGCCCGGGTACTTTATTAAAGCCCCATCCATTTTCGTGTTTTCGAAAAAGTGTCAAACCATTAGAAATTATTTACTAATTGTATTTAAACTAAAAGCTTTCATCGTTATTTACTTAAGTTACATATTATTATTTATGTATGAACAACATTTTCAGTAAAATCGGGTTCTGTTAATGGAATAGGCTTTATTGCGCGTTGCACATAGGCCTTATAAACCGCATTTTTTTTCCTTTTTCACATAAATATATAATTTTTATATATGAGTAGGTAGAGAAGTGGTGTCAGCTTTTCATTATCATTTTGTAGGTATGTTCTTTTTATTAACCAAGACGTTTACACTGTTGCATGTCCATTATTTTTCAGGCTGGCTTTATTACATTTCAGGCCTTATTTGTATCCAGTACCTTATTTAAATAAATATTAGAATTTAAGCTAAAAATAAAACCCTAGTAACTTACATTAAGGTTAAAAGAGATGCAAGCTATGAATTAACTACCAATCATGAAGAAAAAACGTGGGAAATTCTGAAAATTGTATCAAAAAGTCGTTCACAAGCTTCCAAAAATATCCATGTCGATTAGAAGCTAGACTTAAAATATTTAAACGTCGTTTACTGCAAAATAAATTGGAGATTTCCTTAGTTATTACACTGTAATTGACTGCTGCGGTTCGCCTGAATTTCTAAAGGAAATATTGCTGCTGTGGTGGTTTCTACTTTAAACGTGACTTTTTTGATGATATTCCGATATATTTTTAGATAAACACTTAAGTTTTAGCTAAAAATAAAGCCTTAATGACCGAGGTTGAGGTTGAAACAGACGCAAGCTAGTGAATTCACTGTAAAAGATGCAGGGAGAACGTGTCAAATATAGAAAAAAAAGTTAAAAAGTTGTTAATAGGCTTCCAAGAATATCTACCTACGTACGTTGAATAGGAGTTGACTTAGAATAACTTAATTCCATTTATTGCAAAACAAAGATGTTTCCTCAGTTATTAGTTACACTGTAATTGACTGCTTCGGTTCTCCTGAATTTCTGACGAGAAAATATTGCTGCTGTGGTGGCTTATACTTTAAACGTGTCTTTTTTATGAAATTTCTATATACTTTTAGATTAGTTCTAGGATTTAAGATAAACAGAATGCTTTAACACTTTATGATAAGATTGGAAGAGATACAACATTGTGAATTCACTACGAAAGACGAAGAGAGGACGTGTAAAATAACGGAAAAGAATGTCGATAAGGATCTGGACTCTATTACATTACATATTTAGATAAACACTAGGGTTTAAACTAAAAGTTCAGCCTAAATAGAGAAGACATAGTGTGTCAGATGAAGAGGAATGGCTGTGAAGATTTTAAAAATTAAATCTAAGTGATTGAAAAACGAGGTGAAAAGCAACACGCAGCATGGAGATAACATTCAGCATCGTTACAACACTTATAGCAAACTTTGAAATAGAAACTCGTACATATACCTAATTAAAGTGATGACAAAAAATACAAGAAAAGTTGACGCGACCGGTAGGTAGTTTCCGCAGTATGAAACCATGAGTTCTGTGGCGACTGTCACCGTCTTCTTAAACTTATGCCAAAGTTGTATACTTAAAACAATCAGCATCGCGAGAAAAAACGCTTATCGCAACATGCCACGTACTGGCAGAGGAGTTGTCAATTTTTTCTTGCAATATTGGTCGTTCTCAGTATCATAATACGGTTTAGAATCCTATCATAGTATCTTACGGCTGCACCGTATCTGCACCGTGCCTTTACCAGATTTTTCTCTGGTTTACGCCTAAAGCATCAATATGATATTTTTTTCCTTACCTTACACAGCAGCAAAGGCCATAAATGCACAAACGGCGCAGTAACTGCCGTCCCTACTGCCTTCAAGCCGGACTTCTGACCAGGTGTGTAGGTGATGAGAGGAGAGAATGGAAGAAGGGGGGAGTCTGTAGCGTCTACTGGAACCTGGTCGCTAACCCACACGCATCGCCACGCGCCGAGGTAGAATAACCTCACCAAGTAGCACCCTGGATGGAAAAAAATATTGTTAAAGCGGCAACAGAAATACATCATCCGTGAATATTACAATTGTCTAGCTTTTTTTTTAAATAACACCGTTTGTTTAAGCTCCAAAGTAAGTACGAAACTTCTGTAATGGGATACTAACTCAACGATACTATATTTTATTACAAATACATTTATAGGATAAACATTCAAGACCTAGGCCAATCTGAAAAAGATCATTTTACATCTTTACTAGATCGGGATCGAACGCCTAATCAACACGCCTGCCTGCGACACGGGACCACCCGTTTCGCAGGCAGTAGTGACAGACCGACATCGAAGTCTCAGTAATACGATCTCGTTTTCGCCCTTAGGGTACGGAACTGAAAAAATATTCTAGGTAAAGCATTTGAAGATGCAAAATGAAAATCAAACGACGTACCACTTTTAGAAAGCAGAGGGCGATGCTGTTGTCCTCCACCAGGCTTCATTCCAGGGGAATAAATGTGGTAGCGAGCCCTCCAGCCTTCTGGTTGAAAACTAAACGTGAAATTCTCCCATTGGTGTTCAACCTGATAAATAGTAACATAAAAATTACACAGATTGACCAAGCCCCACTGTCAGAGGTAAATCGTGGGATACTAAATAGACAATTCTGTATTTATAAAAGACTAGCTGTTACCCGCGGCTTCACCCGCGTGATATATAGCCCATGTCCTTCTCAGTACCTTCACCTATGGGTATGCAAAATTTCATGATGATCAGTTCAGTAGGTTGGGCGTGAAAGCGTAACAAACAAACAAACTCACTTTCGCATTTATAATATTAGTTAGGATACATATGGAATGAGTATATAAGGAGAAGTATGAAAGTCACGCCAGTAACGGAAAAGCTCCATAGTCATAGACTGAGTTGGTATGGACATGTGATGGGGAGAGAAGAACGCGGAACAGAGGAAGGCCAAAGAAACGATGGATCGATTGTGTCAAGGAGCGTATGAACAGGAAGGGAGTGACAAAGGAAATGGTTGATGATAGATCAAAATGGAGAGAACTGACATACTGTGTTGACCCCACAATAAAAAGTGGGATAAGGTAAAGGAAGAAGCAGAAGACATATACAAAATTTTTGTTTGTTTTTGTAAATGTAAGTGTTTTTTCTCTATTTGTTGACTTCGTGTTTCATGCTTTTTTTTGCTGGCTAATTCGCACCTTAAAATATCTCTAGTTTGCTTGTTGGTAAAGACGATCGACTACTTGTAATTTTCATACAAAAAGCGATAACTCTTCCACCCTTTACGAAATGAATTTGGTGTCATTCGATTTAGCATACCTTAGTCTAGGGCTAAGCGTTTTTCTTTTTTAATCGGTACGGTTTAGATTATTTTAAATAAATTAAAATGCCCCGGGCATTTTAATTGTTATAAATATGGATATTTACTTAGATGCTCATAACTTTTGTTGTAAGCAATATATCTTAAATATCAAAACGTACAGCCCTACTTCTCCAATTTTTTATCAATAATGTGTTAAAAAAATATTGAAATAAGGTGTTAAAAAAAATAATTCGATAACGCTTCCCACCCCTTAAACATGAACTATGTTTAAATAAATAAATAAATATATAGGGACATATCACACAAATTGAGCTAGCCCCACAGTAAGTTGTGAACTTGTGTCGTGGGATACTAACTCAACGATACTATATTTTATAACATATACTTATATAGATAAACATCCAAGACCCAGGCCAATTTGAAAAAGATCGTTTTCCACTTTGACCTGGCCGGGGATCGAACCCGGGACCTCCGTGTCGCAGGCTGGCGTGTTGACCACTGCGCCACGGAGCTCGACGTTTAAGGGGTGGGAAGCGTTATCGCATTATTTTTTCGCTTTTTGTATGAAAATTTACAGGTACTCTATCTTCCTAATGCTACAAACTGTGCAAAGAAAAGTAAATTAATATCTGAATTACGTCATGGACATGGATCTAAGAATAATCAGGAATCCCTTGGAAAATGTAACAGTGACGCACATAAAAATCCCTACACTCGTGTCGCGACACTAGCGCACGCACACATCGGCACAAAAATCCCTACACTTTTCCCCGGTCGAACGAAATGTCAAATTTTCCAAATGTCAAATACATGCTGCACACATGTGACTTGATGTGACGTAAGTTATGCTTCACTTTTGATGTGTCTAATGCCGGGTCCATATTATTCCTAGGTCCATGGTCACGGATGATCGTAATAAGCCGCTTTCTCGCAGTAATATGGCTGTTAATATGCTAATGTCACTTAATCTCTCTTACAGCTTTTCACACGCTATTGTACAAAGAAAAAGCCAGTAAACCTTCTACTCATACTATCTCAATAGCTATGCCATTGATATTTTATGTTAAAAAAGAAAGATAACACACTAACGTAGAGATCGGATTCAGATTATTGACATGATTTGACAGTGCTCTGTCATAGCTAAAATTATAATGACTAAATTCCAAATTCTTTATTTGCATCATCATCATCAGGTCTTTCTGGTCTCCACTGCAGGAGCACGACCCACTCAGTACTAACAGAGCCATATACTAGCCTGAGTAGTCAGAGGATTTGGCCTACACTCTCCACGCTGGCCGGACGGGTTGGAGAGGTCTCTTTGATGTTAATAAGCTTTTTATAGCTTGTGTTTCCTTAGTCGCCTTTTACGACATCCACGGGATGACTTGGAGTGGTCCTATTCTACTCTGCCGGGAACCACACGACGCATTTATTTGCATAAATGTAGGTAAATACATAGGATAGGATGTTCCTTTTGCAGTACTTTGAAAAAATTGGCAATAAGTTTTATATTTTGATAGCATGTTATTTTAGATTAGTTATTTACAAATAAGCAAAATGTTCCGATAAGAATATCGTTTTTTGCCCCTAATAAGAGTACTAGTATATTTATTTATCAGTGCTAGCGGTACACACTGAAATTCAATAAAAAGCTACAAATGGTGTTAACAGAATCGGAATCACTGATCTCTAGGCTATACGAATTAATTTGACTAGTTTGCACTTCAAAAAAAAAGTAAAGCCAGAGAGTAAAAGAGTTATGATGTCTTCTTTTTTTGTAATGGATTTTTTTCATTTGTTACGAAACCTATCGTTAGTAGTATTTAATGAAACGGCTTACTAAACCTATTCTAAAATTTATCACATCATTGTATTTCAGTCGCTTCTTTTAAATCATTTTCAATAATACCAAGTTTCTGTAATTTTTATATCTGACATCTTGCTAAGCGTAGCTTTTTATCTAATGACCTTTAGCTCAGTCTTTCTAGAAAAACGTTTTTCTGTATAAATAACGTTTAAAATAATATAAGTAATGCAAGCTTGACTCATGCCTGGTCGGCCCCGGACCCGCTGGTGCGACGAATTAAACAAATTTAATAAGAACTGGCGCGCACTAGCACAATCTAGAGAATATTGGAGGAGTGAAAGAGAGGCCTTTGCCCAACATTGGGACACTAATGGCTTTTAAAAAAAAAAAAATCTTGACTCAAAGACTGAATACCCGAAGTGTGAAAGTGCGCCATCTTCACATAAACATCATTGCCATAAGCACATGTCGTTTCAATGGCGGCCATAATAGGCTTTAAAAATAATTTAATAAGTCATCTCGAAGAGATTAAATATTTTCACTTAGATAAATTACAATGTAGCTTACAATGTATATTCAGACACAATGCAAAAATTGTTATTGAATTAAATTAAATAAATAGATACTGTATATTGCGTAATAAGTGATATTTAATTTGAAACTTACTAACACTTTATGACTTCAGTACAGGTGAAACTAAATATACAGTTTGTATAAAAGATTAAAATATACGTTTTAATTATCTTTACAAACTTATCGATCATTTGCTCAAAACTTCCTTATCTTTTTTTTTTTTTTTATGTCAGAGGACGGCAAACGAGCAAGCGGTTCATCTGATGGTAAGTGATCACCGCTGCCCATGGACTAATGTAACACCAGGGGTATGACAAGAGCGTTGCCGGCCTTTTGTTTTCCCTCCCCAGAGGGGAGGGGGGATGGGCCTCCGGCTCTCTCACTCACCGAACGAAGCATAGAAGCTGTAAAACTACTACTCAAACGTCGATTTTCTGTGAGAGTGTGGTACTTCCCCGGACGAGCCGGCCCATTCATGCTACCAGCTGAAGTGATTTTCGCCGGTAGCGTGGCTCTACCACAAGGGACTACTCAAACTCATTGGAGAATACCTACCTCGAGTTGACAGTTTGACAGGTGTTTCCTTAACTCAATTAAAATAACCTAATAAGATGAGATGTGTTTTTCCAACATAATTACTTCGCAGGGCCCTAGAACCCTTTTTAGCTCTTGGTCTCCTCTACGATCTTTTTCGGTTTTGTTCTGTCTCTGGAGTCGTGTATCCAAGATATATTCTTGCCTAAACTGTTCAGCTCACAAAAACGGCTTATACATCATCATCATCATCAGGTCTTTCTAGTCTCCACTGCAGGAGCACGACCCTCTCTGTACTACCAGAGCCATATACTAGCCTGAGTAGTCAGATCACGTCTTTCTCCCTTGCGGGGTAGACAGAGCCTAGGTCTAAACATCTTTAAGGCCACGTTGAGCATGTTGGTGGGAAATAGTGACGGGTAGCTAGCCGCATCACCTGACATGATTCTTCACGCCCGTTCCCTCGATCGACTTAAAAGATCTGCGCGTGAAGAGAAACAGCGGGTACATTCTACGTTTTTTCTTTTCTCTCAGCTTAGAATAGAATAAGTTTATTTACATATGAGTAGGGTAATACAAGTGTTAGTTACCGTAAAAACCTCAACTGTCTCCAACATGAAACACGCAGAGAGCACTCGTCTGCAGAAAGAGGAACGCAGCAAAACTTGCGCGTGGCTTAGTTGTATTTCTATTTGTGACATCTTGCCCATGTTGGTGCTATCCTGTACAGAGTTTAAGTTTAATTTCCTGATAAATATAAAATGTAAATTGACCCTCGACATACCTATAAAGAAGTAACGAGGCTGAGAACTCAATAAAAAAATAGGAAATATTCATAAAAAAGTTTCAGCCACCTGGGCGATTAGTATGGGAAGGTCAGTCAAAGATGCTCCTCATATTGACGATTTAAGTCAGCTCTTTAAGGAAATGTCAAAGGTCAATTAACACGCTGTATAAACCATCAGCTTTCATTCGCGGTTCCGATAGCGTTCATGTTGTTCTATCGGCAATTTGATACATTTTTCCAAAATAAAAGCCTCGATTTTCATGTCTCAGGTAGGAATAAGAAGTAGAGTTTAAATTATTACATTATTTATACACCTAACGTTTCGAGCACTTTACAGTGTTCGTGGTCGCAGGTAGACTAAGTTGACATTTGTCTAGTATTTTATAAGAACTGCAAAATCTACCGCCTAAAATATTCTATATATTATAATAGATGTATAAATAATGTAATAAACGCGATAAAAACCGTATTAAAATAATTTTATTTAAATGTGTAACAATCGCGAAAACACAAGAAAACATTAAGAAGTAGAGTATTAAAAAATTAACTAACAAAACTCACTTTTGCAATTATAATATTATAATGATTAATAAGGATTGTAAAGATTAGAGAGAATAAATGTTCACATATTTATATAAGAAGAAATATTCACTTTTACAATATCTTGGAATCTACGGTTCCGTGGTGCAGTGACTCAGAGCATTAAAACATGCTCTAAGTGCAGTAGTTAATACGCCAAAGATACGATGACCTGTGGTTCGATTCCCAGCATGAATAAATACTTCGGGCACGGCCAACCGTATAACCTTTGCCAAATCATATTAGAACTTGTTTTCTATCATACAATTACAGTGGCCCTTGACATCCACTACGTATTTTAGGTTAGCAAAGTTGACGATTGAAAATACATTACGTTACTGTGATAGGCGCTAGCGTGCGCTACCTACTTCTTCTTCTTCCTTGCCTTTTTCCCTATTTGGGGTCGGCTCTGTATGTCAACTCTCTCCAAAGTTTCCTGTTACCAACCTGCAATATCGGCACTTGCTCCCCGTTCCTTCATATCATTCCTCACACATTCCCTCCACGACTTTCTCGGCCTTCCCTTTCCTTTTTGTCCTGGCACATTTAAGTGCAGCATCCTTTTAGCCAGGTGATCGGCATCCCTTCTCTCGATATGGCCATACCAGGTTAAACGATGGCTACTTACCTACTTATATATACTTATTACTTACTTGTTAAAGTAAGTATATATAAGTCGGTAAGTAGTATTAACTAACCTCAAATATAACCACTTCAGACTCCCATCTGTCCATCGCTAAGTCCTCAGCTCTGATCCATCCATGGAGGTACTGCCTCACAGACCTGGGCAGCGGCTGCGTCTGGTCATCTACCCATGCTGTCTCCGATGATGCTTTAGCTGTGGCTTTGCTCATCAGCATGGCGGCTCGGGTGGCTGCTGGACCCTTGGAAATTGACAAGAAGACGTGAGGATTCAAGATTCAATCGTTTATTTAATATAGGTTTCTTTGAACACTTATTAATTGTCATATGTGTATACAATTTTTACAACAAAAAATTTTTGTTGACGTCAATAATTACTTATGGCTAAGTTTAGGCCGCTTCCAAAACGGAGTGCAGAAGAAGCGGCAACAAACTGCACAGCGCATTTTCTCCAAGCGACGTCAACTCACAATTCTAGTTAGACCTTATAAACTACTTATATATATGTGGACTGAGTGTGCATTGTTTTAATTAAATGTCATGATAAAAATTGAATTGGAAAAAAATTATGTCATCATTGATGATGATTGATGTTACAAATGGAAAACTGTAACTTTAAAGCTAAGGTCATTCATTTATTAATGGATTAAACGATATCATTAATTGATCACTTAATTACTTAATAAAATGCAACCGGCCAAGTGCGTTTCGGGCCACGCGCAGTGTAGGGTTGCGTAGTTGCGAATGACAACTTTGACTTCACACTGTTCACACTCGCACCTCACAGTTTACCGAACATCTACTCGTAACAATGAAAGTTGTTATAAAGGTTCATCGTTTACTACGGAACCCTAAAAAGGAAGAAAATTAGTAAGATAAATCATATAAGCTAGGTACTTCAGCGATTTGGAAAGTTAATTAAATTTTTACTTTTGTAGTATGAGAACTCGTTAAACAAATGTTGTAGTTTAGAAATTCTTCTTCTTATTTTCATACAAAATAGCAATAATTCAACAATCCCAGAGGAAGAGACAGATGGGCTTTCGGCTCTGTCACTCACCAAACGAAGCATAGAAGAAAAATGTTTCGATTAAATTATCTAGCCCTGTGAAGATGTTTATTTTTAACAAGTAACCCGGTATATACGATTGTATTCTATTACAAGCCTTATAACATTGACTTAAGAGTCGGATGGAAGCGCATGTCTCCATACAAACGGATAAAGGGAATTGTGGCAATATTTGATAATTTTGGAGTAAAATTAAGCATTTAATCAATTAATCTTATTATAATCTACGTACGTTCCTATACAGCTTGGTTAAAATACCAATGGTTTGAGAGTTACAAGCCTTTTCAATTTGTATCGAAATCTTGAGAGTCGTATAATTCTCAAACATTTGATAATTTAACCAAACTATATAGGAATACACAGATTATAGTGAGATTATTTGATTAGATGCTTAATTATGACCTAAAATTATCAAATATTGCCACAATTCCCTTTTTCCGTTTGTATGGAGACATGCGCTTCCAGGCGACTCTTAATGACCGATGTGTATACATTCTCCTTCTTTGCGTGTGGATCTCTCTTCTAAGTCTTTCACGCTTGAAAGAGTGGTCGTGGTTGTGCAGAAGGTCCTGGTGCGGGATCTTCTATTCTGCCCGTCCCTTGGGCGACGGTTGCTGCTTGTGCAATGGCTCTCCACCACTGCCTGTTAGTAGCATTGCGAGCACATCGGACAATGGAAGACTGGGTCGCTGTTTTTATAGAGTCTGACCAACGAGTCGGAGATTTGCCTCGAGCTCTTTTGACTTATACCCGGCCCAGGACTACAAGTCTTTCCATCCACGACTAATTTCGATTAATATGCCCAAAGAACTTAAGTATTCGTAGCTGAACAGTTAACGAGCGTGTGGATAGTATAAGTTAAATTTTAGCACTCCAATAAAGGGCCACTTCGATAGTTTTATTATTGGCCGCGATTAAGTCGTCCTGATTGCAGATGTTTTGTAGTTGGGACTCGGGACGAGATGAAGACGAAAAAAATAGAGAATGAAAATGGTGCACTTAGCGCCATAGTTTGTGGGGAGGTGGAGGAGCCGTATTGACTGACATTTTGCAATGCGTCAATTATTCCCCATCTGGCCAATTTATCTTTGGAGCAGCCTACTTGTATCCGGAGTCTATTCAAAGATTTCCAGATGGGCCAAGGCAGATTGCGGCCGGAGGGGAGTTCCTCTCACGGGCTAATGGAGTAGCTGCAGTGTGATTCCTCCTCCATAGTTTAATATCAATGCTTGCGACTATACAGCGCACTACACACTAAAGCCACCGACCCGCCGACATTATGTCGGTAACTTTTTGTCGGCGGGCTAAATTATTATTATTATTTATTATAAATATACTAGCAGCTTAAAGCTGATGCGTGAAAAAAAAATTAAAGTAAATTGCTTCACTTATTGCAAGTCGGAATGTCGCCGGGCAACTGACTGCTAGAGTACACAAGCCGCCGACATGTCGGTGAGCAACACGGGCGGGCGCAGGTTGCCGACATGCTTCTTTCGACATAGGCCGCCGGGCTGTGTCGGCGGGTCGGCGGCTTTGGTGTGAAATGCGTTTTCAGTTTACATACATACCAGTCCCCAAAAATCCGGATGCAGCTCATTATCCCGGAACTCTCGAAAGGGACACTCGTTGGGGTCCACTTCAATTACTATCATACTCTTCGCAGCGTCTACAGTCTTCTTAGCCATGTTGCTGCCTCTTTATCTTCACAGAATTAAAAATATATGCTCCTTATCTCAGTTAAACTTATTGAATTGAAAAATTCATTGTTTATTTCTCGGATTTTCCGAAATATCAATGACATTGAAATGTGTCATAACTAATTCAAACCACAGAAAAAGTTTTCATAACTATTACCTTTTTTTAAGAATAAAATAAAAAGTGGCGCTTGTTTCTTTGATGTAACCAAAGAGCTAAGACAATCTCCTTAGCCCTTCGAGCAACACGAAGCCGTGTTGCTCGAAGCTTAAGCCTCTTGAAGAATCTCATAAAATCTAAATCTAAGCTTAATATTATAAATGCGAAAGTGAGTTTGTTTGTTTGTTAAGCTACGCCGTATCTACTGAACCGATCATCATGAAATATTGCATACACGTTGCCTGGAGTACAGAGAAGGACTACTCAGATTCAGATTCAAGATTCAATCGTTTATTTAATATAGGTTTCTTTGAACACTTATTAATTGTCATATTTGTGTTTACAATTTTTACTACAAAAAAATTTTGTTGACGTCAATAATTACTTATGGCTAAGTTTAGGTCGCTTCCAAAGCGGAGTGCAGAAGAAGCGGCAACAAACTGCACAGCGCATTTTCTCCAAGCGACGTCAACTCACAATTCTAGTTAGACCTTATAAACTATTTATATATATGTGGACTGAGTGTGCATTGTTTTAATTAAATGTCATGATAAAAATTGAATTGGAAAAAAATTATGTCATCATTGAAATGTTAAATAGGTAAAATTTAAATAGCAAAATGTCAAATTATTGAAATTAAATAAAAATGTCATATTATAAAATATTATGTACCGAACGTACCAAACGTAATATTTCTGTGCATACAGAATTACGAGGCGTCTGCGCCAAGCTCAAGCCAAATATTGCTATCAGTAAGCGGGGTACTAATAGACTAGACTACCTTTCATCCCGGAGAAAAGTACTGTCCCCGGGGGATCAACACTAACGTAAGCGGAGCCGCGGACAAAAGCTAGTGTATACATAAAACTCAGTGGGGTACCTTACACCATTTATAAATTTAGAACGGCTGGACCGATTTTAAGATCGCTGATTCATTGGATTTGTCTCCACCCCAAATAGCAGAAGCAACAAAAAAATCAACAAAAAAAATAAATAAGGAATATAATAATTTATAATGGGTCAATTTGTAAAATATAACTTTACAGTTACTTAATTAGTTAACTCGGCAATCCTACAAAATCTAGTGTATACTTTTACTTCAAAGTTCAACATAATCCTTATCCTAATCCTAACTAATATTATAAATGTGAAAGTGAATTTGTTTGTTTGTTTTTTACGCTTTCACGCCGTATCTACTGAACCGATCATCATGAAATTTTTCATACACATAGGTTAGGGTACTGAGAAGGACATAGGCTGTATATCACGCGGGCGGAGCCGCAGGTAACAGCTAGTAATTTATATTTTGTGATGTGCATTATCTAATCGTCATTACGAAACGCTAGTAGTTTTTCGATTTTGCATATTAAAAATTAAAAATAATAAGAAAGTAAAAAATATGACGTTCAAAAAGAGATACAATTATCCAATTTTGAATAAAAATCTTTGACTTTGACTTTGACTTTGACTAAGCATGTTTTATAATAAGTAAGGTAATTAATGACCCATAACAAATAATAATGTGCAAGAATAATACAGCGTTATATAATATTAACATATTTTGATTATATAATTACCTATTTATTTTATCTGTTTTTCATTTCCCAGAGGTTGACTGGGAGAGAATGCTTTTAGCATTAAGTCCACCTATTGTAGCTTCTAAGGCACAATAAAGATAAATTAGAAGATAGAAGATAATTTTTTTTTTTAATTTAATTTAAAAAATTAAATTAAAAAAAAATAATTTATCTTCATGCTGGTTTGGAAGGAAAAGAAAAACATAGAATATACCAGCTGCCATCTTCCCGCGCAGACCGTAAAAGCCGGTTGGGGAATTGGGTGAAAATCTACGGAATCACGTTAAAGGCGATACGGCTAGTAACCCATCACTATTTCGATTCCGCTCTCAAACACGCTAAACGTGGTCTTTAGTTTTACGACCTGGAGCTCTGTCTACCCCGCAAGGGATAAGGACGTGATGATATGTATGTATGTATAATATTAACATATTTTGATGATGTACATATTTTTTGTCCAAATTAATGACATTAACATTCATAAAAAAACAAAACATATATAGATGCTTTGGAAAAGTTAATGCCATGTAGGTCTAGGAAAACCTCGTGCTGGATATTCTAATGTATGTTATATATCTTATTATTTTTAGGGTCATCGGAACATATATAGTTATTATTATCACAGCTGTAAGAAGTCCAATGCTGGACACTGGCCTCCACCAAGGTTTCCCATTATTGGGTTTGGTTTTGCTTTACTCACCACGCTTGGCAATCGGGTCGGTAAGTACAGTTTGCTTCTTGACTTTTGACTGCCACTTGACTGCCATTGGAGTTTGTTAGTCTTGGAGAACGGGATAAAGGTATATTGGAAATGCTACTTGCTCAGATGGATTGAGGATGAGAGCGTAGTAGCTTAGGGGACCGGACAGGCGTACCCAAATTCACACATGCAACCACTGGACGGGTAGTTGAGTATGACGCCTCTGACCACACATATTTATGTCGTAGATTGTAAGTTGACGTCATTTGGAGAAAATGCGCTGTGCAGTTTGTTGCCGCTTCTTCTGCACTCCGCCTTGGAAGCGGTGTAAACTTAGCCGTAAGTAAATCATTGACGTCAACAATAATATATTTTTGTAAACTAATTGTAATTATGAAAAAATTGACGTTCACTAAATGATATTGAAATATCTTACGATGAATAAAATGATTGACTTTGACTTAGTGTAATTACTTTATATTGTCATAAATTCTTTAAATACTCGATTTGTTAAATACTAGGTACATGAACCAAAACGGAACCAACTCACTCTTAGATGTATAAAAACAATTGTATACCTTTCTCTTTCACTCCTACGCTGATCTGAATTAAGTATAGCAGGTCTTTGGACAAAAGACAAGGTCGATTGTACAAAAAATGCAGTCGTGGACAGACGGATATGTCTTTCATATATATTTTTTTAAAGTCACACAGATTGAGCTAGCCCCAAAGTAAGTTCAAGACTTGTGTTATGGGATACTAACTCAATGATACAATATTTTATAATAGATACTTATATTGATAAACATCCAAGACCCAGGCCAATCTGAAAAAGATCATTTTTCCATCTTGACCTGGCCGGGGATCGAACCCGAGACCCCCGTGTCGCAGGCTGGCGTGTTGACCGCTGCGCCATGGAGCTCGAATCTAAATATTTATTTAGATAGTTTATTTGGCCTATCCTAATCCTATCCTAATTAATATTATTAATGCGAAAGTGAATTTGTTTTTTACACTTTCACGCTTAATCTATTGAACCTATCATCATGAAATTTCGCATACACATAAGTTTGGGTACTGAATAGAACATATGCTATATATTACGCGGGCGAAGCCGCAGGTAAGAGCTAGTTATTAATATAATAAACTAGCGGTTTTCCCGCTAATTCATCCGAGTAAATTATAGTCTATCACCTGCAGATAAAGTAGCTGTCTTAAGGTAAAAGAATTTTAAAAATGGTCCAGTCTTTTTGGAGCCTACTCAATGTAAACAAACAGTCTAATCTTTATTGTTTATAATATTAGTATTAATATAATATTGATTTATAATAATATGTATAAAGCTTTTATTAATCCGAACTCCCAGTAAAATTAAGTAAGCTACAAATTTTTGATGCGCCCACTACTTGTTTCTAGGCTATTTGTGTATCAAATTTCATTTAAATCGGTAGTTTCGGCCTGAAACTGAGGCGGAGAGACAGAGTTACTTTTGCATTCATAATATTTGACGAGCTCTGTGGCGCAGCGGTCAACACGCTGCCCGGATGGTCCCGGGTGTTTATCTATGTATGTATTTGTTATAAAATATAGTATCGTTGAGTTAGTATCCCATAACACAAGTCTTACATAAGAACTTACTATGGGGCAAGCTCAATCTGTGTGATTTTTTCCGTACATATTTATTTAAAAAAAAATCTTCCGTTTAAGCCTCAGGCCATCATGAATATACTAATACATACTTTAATACATCGTCACTATATGGTATCATGAAGGCGGATATAGGTCGGCTGCAGGAAGTACACCGGTTAGCCGTGAAAGCTGGTGTGGAGAAAAAGCTTAGCCACAAGTATGTGCGTGTGTGTACGCAGTCTTGTCCCAACTAATAATATAAATACGAAAGTGAGTTTGTTTGTATGTTTGTTTTGTTTAACAACTCTGCATACAAGAAATTACCAAAATAAAATTTTATTCAAATTTGGATAACACTAGCATCCTAGCTCCCCAGATGCGTCCGGGCATGTATTATACCTAAAAACCTTCCTCATTATTCACTCTATCTGTTGATGAAAACCACATGAAAATACGTGCAGTAGTTTTTGAGTTTATCGCGAACAGATAGACAGACTTTGTTTTATACGTATATACATAATATGTAATGATAGTGATGTATCTGACGAGCTCCGTGGCGCAGCGGTCAACACGCCGGCCTGCGACACGGATGGTCCCGGGTTCGATCCCCGGTCTGGTCAAGATGGAAAATGATCTTTTTCAGATTGACCTGGGTCTTGGATGTTTATCTATTTATGTATTTGTTATAAAATATAGTATCGTTGAGTTGGTATCCCATAACACAAGTCTAGAACTTACTTTGGGGCTAGCTCAATCTGTTGTGATTTGTCCGTATATATTTATTTATTTATATTTATTTATTATCTATTTTCGAAGATTTTGTATTTTTTTATATTAGTAAAATCGACAAAATACTAGCGCTTCGAAACGACTTCTGATGAGGAAAATATAATTATTCCACCTACACTGACTATGATTGGGTTCAATAAATAATGTCATCAATTCGGACAAACTAGATAGGTATCATATATCGTGTTTGCAAATTCCAAGGTTGTTCAGTCGTTGATATCTGCAATGTGGCCGTGCGAGACATTTCCGTGATCCAGTTTGTTACGTTATAGTTTCGTTTTATTAGGTTTTACACTGGTTTCAGGGGGAATTCAGATATGGCAAAGGCATTAAATCTATTAAACAGTATTGAAGCTTTGGTTTAATTCTTCTGATAAAATCTTGAGGCACCGACTTATTATAAATTTTTCAAGACGACAAATTAATAATTATTTTTAACAAAAAAGTAAAACCGACTTCAACCCTATACGCAAATGAGGAATACCCCAATGTACGGGGTGTTTCTCACTTTGAAACGCACCTATAAACTGGAACTTAAAATGAGGGTTTAGTGGGTGTGGTAGTTCAATTAAAATAGAGGAACAAAGTCGTCATCAACTTGTCTTGATTCGCGAAAAATTCAATAGAAATAAAATTAAACCAAATGGCATACTTGTACATTTTTTTTTGGTTTTTGTTGATTGTTTCTAAAAGCACTGGATACATTTCGATTAAAATATTATAGAACCACCTTTGAAGTTCAGTCAAAACAGAGGAGTAACGTTCTCATCATCATCGTCTTGATTCGCATAAGAATAAAATACAAATAAGTTTAAACCGAACGGCATGCTCTTACAATTTATTTGGGTTTTTGTTTATATTTTCAAAAAGTGCTCAATACATTGCGATAAAATTTTATGGGACCATTTTGGGAGCATTACCTATCGAACAAAAAAGAATCACTAAAATCAATCCATAATTGACTGAGTAATCGCGTAACATACAAACAAAAAAAAAACATACAGACGAATTGAGAACCTCCTCCTTTTTTGAAGTCGGTTAAAAATAAAAATGAGATTTGGCACTATTTAGTCGATTTGTTTGTTTGAGCCTCAGGGAAAACGCTTAAGATAGCTTAGCTTAATACGCATTTAAACTTCCTATTCAAAAGTTGGAATTTGGATTCCAAATTTCATAAATTGTATGTTCTATATTTTTAATTTTCCAAATTTTTCCTAACAGGAATTGTCAATTTTGTCGGGATGAGGAGTTGTTTCTTAAAGACTATATCGAGAGCAATTTTAATCTTTGTATAAGTCTATCAAATTTTATTCATTGATATAGAAAAAATATATACCCGGCTAACATACAATGACTGATATATGGAAAAGATGAAGCCACACTCACAGATATACACCTATTTGTCCAGCGGCATTTATAAACAGTACCTGGCTAAAAATAACTTGTTTAATTTGACCTACAATACCTTTGATTTACTAACATATACTGCCATATGATAAAGACGAAGCCACATATATTTATACGGCGGCATTTATGTCCATTTAAATCAACAGCCTTGCCGTAAATGTTCACATGTCGCGTCAAGGCAAACCAGTGCCGAAATGTCGGCTAGCTGAAGATTGTACGGCTGACCGCTCCAATGTATTTTTAATCAGACTATGCTTATGATCTTATTGCTTTGCAGTGATATTCATCATCAGGTCTTTCTAGTCTCCACTGCAGGAACACAACCCTCTCTGTACTACCAGAGCTTCGAGCAACACGGCGTCTGTTCCGGTACGGAAGGCGTGTTGCTCGAAGTACCGGAGCCATATACTAGCCTGAGTAGTCAGAGGATTTGGCCTCTTTGATGTTAACAAGCTTTGTTTAGCTTGTGTTTCCTTAGTCGCCTTTTACGACATCCACGGGATGACTTGGAGTGATCCTTTTCTATTTTGCCGGGAACCACACGGCTGGTGCTGGGAACCACACGGCAGTGATATTACAGAAAGTTTATTATTACTTTTATGACTGATACAATTTTTTTTTCTTTTATTTGTTTCATAAAAGTGTGTCTAGGCTTTTCCGGTCCCCTTTTGTCTTGTATTTTTTTACTTATTAGAAATACAAACAAGCACTGTATAGTACATATTATGCACTAAATGTATAATATAATCATACATAGCCTTTCAGGCAAATAGGCTACCTATACTGTTGAAAAGAGTTTCTTTCAGTATTTCTTCTCTGCAGTGGTCGGTGCCGAAATGCTAGTAGTCTATAGCTTTTAAACAATAATTAGTAAATGCATAATAATAAGATAATTTTAAAAGAGATTTGACGTGAAAAGTTCCTGCAAGGGCCTATTTTCTGAATAAAAGTTTTGAATCTTTGAACTTATGTAAGATAGCTTCTAGTTTTTACCACTATCTAACGCTTAAGAACGGTGTGGGACAAGTGTAGTAAATAATACTAAATTAATAATTGATTTGAAGGCTTCAAAGGCTACAAAAAAGAAAATTTAAGTTCTATTGCCATTTTCTTTCTGTGGTGTTCTTGAGAAAAAGAAAAAAAAGTGAATAAGTGTTGGAAGACACAGCGGAATGAAAAAGCTCCACCGACAAGAGCCCTGTCCAGAACTTGTGGTTTTGGACAAACGAAAAAATAGGTGAAAATCTAAATGATAGTCCATAGACAATGCAGCTAGCAACTCATCACTATTTACATTTCGTGTTCCACCTATAAACTTCTTAATCATGGCCTTAGAAAAGTCTAAAACCCATAAGAGTATGGGTTTAGGTTATTTACCCCGTAAGGAATCGAGATGTGATAATATTTAAGGGTGTGTCACAGATCTGTATATATTTTTGTGCATGTTATCGCTTAATATTATTTTATTTACGCCTAAATAGGGAAACAGGCATACGGCCCATCTTAAAAAAAGCGGTCTCACAGAAAATCGTCATTTGAGTAGTAGCTTAATGCTTCTATGCTTCGCTTCGCTGCTATGCTTCGTTTGGTAAGTGAGAGGGCTGGAGGCCCATCTCCCTCTCCCCTCTGGGGAGGGAAAAATAAAAGGCCAGTAACGCTCCTGTGACACCCCTGGTGTTGCAGTTGTCCATGGGCAGCGGTGATCACTTACCATCAGGTGACCCGCTTGCTCGTTTGCGCTCCTATGACATAAATTTTTTTATGATTCCACACGTGCGTTGCCGCCCTAAAGATATCTTTTTACGCCCTTTTTTAAGAACTTTATGCTGTAAATTTCTAATGTGCTGTAACATACTGTCGCAATTTTTTTGTTTAGTATCACATACAACTGATGAAAAATAATTTAAGATATTTTTAACAAAAAACAAAAACCGACTTCAACCCTATCATTTTATTTTAATAAGCATAAGAAAAACATGGAAATAAGTGTAATCCGAACGGCATACCTGTAAACATTTTTTTTGTTTGTGTGTATTTTTTTCAAAAAGCACTCCACACATTTCAATAAAAGTTTAATAGGACCATCTGTAAAGTATTAGGTATCGAACAAAAAACAAATTTCTTAAATCGGCCCAGGCGTCTTCGAGATATCGGGGAACATACATAAAAAAAAGAACATTACGACGAATTAAGAACCTCCTCCTTTTTTTGAAGTCGGTTAAAAATATATTAAAGTCTACGTTTGTAACAGTTTTATGCAAAAGTTGGTACTTAACTACATATCATAAAACATAAAAAAGTCCTTAATAGCAGAGCTAAAAATATTACACATAAGATTACTCTCACATTATCAGTTATTGTAACACTAGCAAAACAGGTCCACTGTACCCAGACTAACCAAACACCACCTCAACTTGACCTCTCATATCCCCTTCCTTCCTGCATATAGCATAGAGCTTGTATACAGAGCGCGGGCCGCGGAAGGTCAAGGAGGCTGGTCGTTATTTCTACTTTCACTGTATTTTGCAATTGGCCTTAATATAAGTTGCAATGCATTGAGACAATTATTATAGTGCAGAAATGCAAGCGTTGCGCTGTTTCTATGTCCGCAATGATATGGTTTCAATTTACCTTCCATGCTGGTCAAAACAGCTAAGGAATTAAAAATTTAAGTTTCTAAAAGATTTTTATGGCAGAATATGCTTTGAACATGTAATTATTATGATTATTATCATTTCACCATTTGCTTAGTAATGACATTCCTGTATTACTACATCCATCATCATCATCATCGTCATTATTTCAGCCGCAAGAAGTCTACTACTGGACATAGGCCTCCCCCAAGGATTTCCAATACGACCGGTTGGAAGTGACCTACAATGGAAGTATATACATAAATACATTCATTCATTCACAAATTGATCCAGATTCCTATCCATTTGCTGAGATTAAAATATTATAAAATCTATCTAGGCAAAGAGTACAATCTTGGGGATTATTATAAATAGGCATGAGTTAGCTATCTCTAATTTCCAATAATAAATACACTGAATTTCATTACGTTTTATCAAATTACTTACTACAAAAATTATACTACTTCACACAATTTTAATCAAGGAGTAAAAATTAAATTGAAAATCTAATAGCTATCATCCATATCTTATCATAAAAGTATTGATAGCTCTAAAATTAATTACTTTTTAACTACGGATTGGCGCCAGCACTAATTTTACTTCTGCACTTTATGATCAAATATAAAATTATATTTATCAAGTCTTATCTATCACATTTACTTATCTCTAATAGTGATATGTGGTTTATATTTAAAGATTTTTGAATGCTTTAGGCGCCAAGACTTGGGAACAAGTGTATGTCTTACTTAATAAGTTATAGTCATTTATGATACCTTTGATATATTATCATAAGCACGTACCTATTTAATATTTGTAAACGATAATTTTTGACCTAAAGTAACAAAATAAATTTCTTAATTTAAACTGTGCCAAAATGAGATAAGAATTTGATATGCTTTGAGAAAAGCGTAACCGTCGTGTTGCCTCTAACTCTCACCTTAATGACAGCTACGGTAACATACCAAAATTAGACGGCGAATCTGACTAAATTAAACGTCAGCAAAGACAATTACTTAAACTTTATTCATTTAAAATTGTCCATAAACACAATTAATCATAATGCATATTCTATCCTTTAAATTTTTGCATAATACCCTATTTTTACGCTTTTACCACATTAATTAGTCCTGTTAACTTTCTGTGGACCTGCTGCCCTCTATTGAATTTTTTTGGTACTAATCTTGCCAGAGCCTTGGCAAGACCGCGTTCTAGCGGATATCTATTCCTGTAGGATAATTCATCATCATCATCATTTTTAAAAAATGGGATTTCCCTACTATAGGTAACACGGGAAGTAAATGAAACCTGTATTGACATAGGTACTAGATATGTTATGACGAAAACTACTAAGTTGGATATATGATATGTTTTTGAACCAAGGGCCACAAGTAAAGTAATGTCAGCAAAATTTGAATGTAACTCCCCCGCAGTTTTGCCAGTACGAGCGTTTGCGTTTTGTTTATATATATTGTTTCTTCAGGTTTCAGTTTAACCTTTCGTATATTAGAATGAACGCTTCTTTCCGATTACATACTTTTCCTGCATTTGATTATAATCTTAGTTCTATTATATTACACCAATTATTACACTTGCATGCAAATTGGTTAACTAGGTTGTAGTTTTAGATTTTTTATTACAATATCGCACAAGATTAATTAGATATGCAAATTGAGATATTTCTGAAGTGGTTTCTTATTGTAATCAGTTTTGAAAAATCTAACATGTTACACAATACTATTTTAAAAAATATAAGCCCGATTGCACTTCCCTTTTTAGGGATCGTTGTAAAAATAATCAGGTTCGATCCCCGGCCAAGTCATGTATATGGAAAATAGATGGAAAACAATCTTTCTCACTTTTTTTTTTCAAATTATAATGTCTATATTTTATATCTTTCTCACTGTGACTGTATCTTGGATATTTATCAACATAAGTATCTATTACAAAATAAAGTATCATTGAGTTAATATCTTATATAGTTAAATTTGTGTGATTTGTGCCTATTTATTAAATTTTATTTAATTGGTTTTCGTAGAAAACGTATTATCTTTGCTAAGCTTTGCACGAAAATTAACACATGCAATAAAACACCTACCTACTTGCAAATTATCGTGCACTTCAAGAGTGAAAGTGTTCGCTTCCGACAGTTTCGGCCAAAAATGGCGAGATTCCGGCTGTGGTAACGTGAGGTGATGGATGGAGAAATACACTCGTTTAAATTGCACGACAGGTTCGGTTTTATATCTGCTTGTTTGACTGAGCTTACATAAATAAGCAGCATTATTTCAATAAACAGTTTTGACAAAAAATACCCCGAAAATAAACTAAAATGTAAAAAAATAATTAGCTTCTTTTTTCCTACCATTACCAGTTTCAAGGTATACCCTTTTTGATAAAAAAATAAACATTAAAATTAGACTACTCTGTGTGATACGTGGTCATAAATAAAAAAATTGAGAACCTCCTTCGCTTTTGGTCGGTTGAAAATAAAAAAACCCTATCTATCTTTTTTGACAATCTACGTCTTTCATATTGATTTTGCTGACGTTAATAGCTATCACACATCGGGAAAGAAATCTAATGAATGACACAACACACTTCAATTTCTCTGGTATTCTACGACCGATTCGACGTAATAACATACTGGTATTCGAAATCACAGTATACCGACATCTAGTTAGCTTGAACAACTATAAACAAATTACAACTAAAATTAAGAGTAACAAAATATAATTATTATCAAACTCGTAGCGGTCTACGAGCTTGATGCTACGAGATTACGCATCAACACAAAAGACATCAACGCATCCGCGTTCGTTGGTCATGTTCGTCAATACATACATCTACAACACTTTAAAACTCTTCTTTCGATTGAGTTTATTATTTAACCCAAAATATATCCATATTTCTTACAGATCATTAATCTGTGGTTCCTAAATTGTTTATAAAGTATTAGATGTTGACTGATTAAATATTTAATGGTCGTATTAAAAGTAGTGATTATATGCTCTTTGGTCGTATTGAGCGATTGTAAAGACAAGTTAACGAGCTCCATGGCGCAGCGGTCATCACGCCTGCCTGCGACACGGATGGTCCCGAGTTCGATCCCCGGTCAGGTCAAGATGGAAAACAATCTTTTTCAGATTGACCTGGGTCTTGGATGTTTATCTATAGTATATGTTTTTGTTATAAAAATTAAATATAGTATCGTTGAGTTAGTATCCCATAACACAAGTCTTTCATAAGAACTCACTTTGAGGCTAGCTTAACTGTGTTATTTGTCCGAAAAAAAAAAGTTAAATGTTCGATGGTCTTATCTTTTTTAAGTTTAGAAGTAGATACCTATGGCCAGCGTCCAACTCCACCAAAAGATCAGGTTTATGGTACTATTAATATTGCAATTTATTCAACTAAAGTACACGAAATTTCTGCTAAATCAGCAAAGAATAAGTGCTATATTTGATTTGACTGTCACAGAACGACATAGTATCTGAGCAAGTTAAATAAAAGCTTGTTAAAAGGATCAGACATTTTATTATTTTTGTATGTATGTTTGTTTCTAAAGGACATTTTTCCAACATAATATAACATATGACCTTGGACGTTGGAACCTTTAAAAAACCGGCCAAGTGCGTGTCGGGCCACGCGCAGTGTAGGGTTCCGTAGTTGCGAATGACAACTTTGAGTTCACACTGTTCACACTCGCACATCACAGTTTGACGACTAAAAACATGTAACAATTTAAATGTATGAAATTTTATATTTTCGAGTACATTTTATAAGTTGATGGCCTATAACTTTTTTGTTTGTACTTAGTACTCAGCTCTGATAGTTTTCCTTTCAACTTCAGTATATATACTACTGCTGTAATTTTTTTCACGTATCCATGTATAACCGTTTAGTAGATAGAGGGGAGGACACTTTCCTCTAACAAAAATTTGCAATTTGAAACGGAACCCTAAATCGAAAAATGGTATTCTCAACCTCACAATATTTTTTGAAGACCTATCTAACAATACCCAACACGATGGGTTTGTATAGAAAAAAAAATATTACTCACTCTTTGCTTGTATGGGAGCTACCCCAAAAAAAAATTTTTTTTCAAGATTTTCTTCTACCACTTTTTTAACATGATTATTATACATACCCATACCAAATTTCAGCTTTCTAGTACTTATAGTCTCTGAGTAAAACCGCGGACGGATAGACAGACGGACAGACAGACAGACATGGCGAAACTATAAGGGTTCCTAGTTTACTACGGAACCCTAAAAAAGAGTATGTTTTCTTTAAAGGCACACAATGTTCTTATCACAGTCCTGGTATTATAGTTGTTCGTTGGCAGTGGTGATCATTTACCATCAGGTGACGAGCTTGCTTGTTTACCGCCTTTTCATAAAATGAAATATCAATGTTTACCTTGAAACAAGTCAGCTCATTTTGTTTCCATTTCATTCTCAGTATTTTCGGTATCATATTACAATATTCAATGGGCAAAAGCGATTGGGCAAAAATCTAAGAAATCACGTCAAAAAGCGATGCGGCTAGCAACCCATCACTATTTTTATTCCGTTTTATAATCTTAGGCTCTGTCTACCCCGTAAAGGATACAGACAATATTCATCTAAATGTAGTCATCTGCACAATGTAACAACGTAACGCTCTTGACATTTTTGCTATTCACATTTGGAAGTCTATTAAAATATTCATAAATGATTGCGTATTTTATGTCTTGTGTGATTTACAACCATTTAGCAACATGTTGTTATAAACAAACAGGTTTTTAATGATCTTAGACGACTTCTATTTCGTTTAAAAATATAATTTTAGAGTTTCGTAGGTACCTAAAGAGTAGAAACAGGATTATTAATTAGCCTCTGTCTGTCCGTCCGTCTGTCACAGGGCTATATAGAGAATACAAGCTGATTTTGAACCTATGAGCTATATTGCAATCTCGGAATCAGAATCCCTATTGGAATACAGAATTGCAAGAAAAAAACATACAAAATGGAAAAAGCATTTAGACCTAACATACAAAGTCACCGATTAGCTGGGCGAATTTTTATGGGAAGACAATTTTTTTTTCAGATTTCACCATTTTTTCTTACATTTCTGTAGGTATTCCATTAGGGTTTCTAATTGTGAGATTTTAATATAGCCCATAGGTTTAAAATCATCCTGTATTAACGAAACCCTGGCCAATCTGTGAAGGGATGACTCAGCCCGTCAATATGAACAACTTTCCTTAAAAGGTTAGTAGTGGAAAAATCAACATTTTATTAATAGATTTTGTTAATATAGTTAAAAATGTTGCATCAGCAAATCCTTGTTCATATTACGGCTAAAACATGGTCTTAACCAATTGTTTGCCGTGTGGTGCCCAGAGATGTGGAATAGGACCACTCTAAATCTTCCCGTGGATGTTGTAGAAGGCAAATCAGATGATTTTGTTAATATAGTTTAAAATGTTGCATCAGCAAATCCTTGTTCATATTACGGCTAAAACATGGTCTTAACCAATTGAAAACATAAGCGGAACAAAGCTTATAAACATCAAACCTCTCCAACCTACTTGACCAGCGAGCAGAGTGTAGCCAAATCCTCTGTCTACTCACTAAAGCTATATGACTCTGGTAGTACAGATAGAGTCATGCTCCTGCAGTGGAGACTAAAAAACTCCTGATGATGATGTCAAGTGTTGCTTATTAGCAATCATTATAATAGTAATAAATCATTTGGTAATTGTTTTCTGATCAAAAACACTGGTAATCTAATTTCAATTTTTAATGAGGAAGTAGAGTTAATGAGGCTTGACGCAATGGCCATTGTTATCTTTTGTCTCCCTCACTCCTGATTGACATTTGTTAAGGGTGAAAGGAACGACGTGTATAAGATTTTTACTTTGACAAAAAGACGTGTGAATTGGAGCATATAATTTTGATAGTTTATCCGCTTATTATTTATTTTTCCATATTCTGAATTCGTTGTAAAAATAACGTTAATATTTAATCTCGAAGACAAAATTAATTTAAAGTATTTATTAAATATGATACATGGGGAAATCGAGTTCCATCTTTTTTCTATTAGGTATTAAGTTTTTATATTTTAAAGTATATTTAAAAGGCAGTAATAAATAGAGGTAGAAGCGAATCATTACAATTACTGGCTTAAAAAAATTGCCGTTAAATAAAGTCACTCCAATTAATGAATATTCGACAATCTTGCAATATTTTTTACTAACATAACCGGCTGAAAATTATATAAGCATCATTTTATTACAATAGTGCTTAGGTATAATGCACGAAATTAAGGCACCTCAAATATCAATTCTTTGAAAGAAAATTAAAAACATGACTGCTTTACCCAGAAAATTGTAGCCTTTATCACTTGGCATAGAGCAAGCATTCCAACAATCTTACAAATCAAAATAATATTTTGTTAAGGCATGTAGAAGTCACAGTAGAATAAATAAATCCACATCTGAAATTCATTTATACATGAACTCTGAAATAATACTCTTCTCTGTTGGGCAGTTGTGTAACAAAAATGAAATTCTTTCAACATTCAGCTAAATTTTGATATCTCATGCATTCAATCCTAAAGTACCCAGTAAAATTTAATATATTTTTACACATTAAAACTACATTACTAGTTACGTAACTAAACATTACGGCTTTTCAAAATCCTTATTTACCAACACTGTTACCGTAACCAATTTCACGCAATTCCAAATAACACCTACGATATTTCAATCAATCAAACGTCAAAAGGTCATCACACTTTAATTGATAACGCAAAAACAATGAGCACTTTCATTTTTATTCCATCAAAATTCACAGCGAAGTATCAAGACAGTTAAGTCCGTATACCGTCGCAGGCGCATAGTGAATGCCAACAGAAACTTTCGGTCAGTCCACGACTGTCTTTCAAAGCGGGCAGACGAAGGACAGGAATGCTTTCGTAAATAAAAATCGAACTTAAATTTCGAAGTGTTGGATTACTCGTGATTTTTTGTGAACGACAGTACTGTGAGTGTGTGTGTAGGTTTTTGGAAGTGTGTTTCGTGAATCAGGAATAATGGCAAGTATTTTTATGTTTTTGGAGAAGAAGGAGAAACTTATTTGTTAAGTAATGAAAAGATATTTAACACATAACTTATATTTAAAACTTCGACTTAAACAAAACGGAATTAAGTTTATGTATAACTGGTTGATAAAGTTTTAGAAAGGACAATGACGTATTTTTGAAGGTAATATAAAATAAAGGGATAGTTTTTGTTTGTTATGCATAATTCAATTTAGTATTTACAGCCAGTATTGTTGCAGTTAATGTTTGTTTTAACTTTTGATTCTCCGTAAATATCCGATTTCCGATTTATGGCGTAAAATAAATAAATGCGGTTTGATAACATTATAAAAAAGTGCATTAGTGCGGTTGAACTTTTCTTGGTGTAAGTTATTAAGGCAATAAATATTTTAACAAAGATTTAAAAAAAAATTCACACTATGTATACAAATCTGGGATAATCACGATTCAAATTTTTTTTAGACAAACAGTTTAGTACTATTTTCATTTTTAGTAATCTGTCTTCTTATACAAAAAAATTTGGCATTTGGCACATACACTCCCAAAAAACCTATCGAATCACATTTAGTATTGTTTCCTCAAAAAGTCCCAGTAACCTCCATTCGCTCTAATTTTCGACACGATCATTTCGAAAATCGACAACTTATAACCCCGTTTTCGCATTCGACACTCGCTGCCCGCACAATGCACAAAAAGACAGTTTCACTGGGTGAAAGTATGATGGTAGAAATCGCGCGCACAGACTGTGCTTGTGTGCGTAGTGACGTGGAATAATTGCACACAGGCTTGCGGATAATCAATAATACTGGTTGTTAATAGGATATATTGCATATTTTATTTTTGTAATTGAATAACAAGTTTAGAATGTAAAAAATAAAGAGTTAACTAAAACTACTACATATTTACAAATAAAACAGGCCTGGCAGCTCGTTGCCCCGTGGTAGCGTGCCCAGAAGGCTGGCAGCATGGTTGTTAATGGGGTCAATAAAATCTTTATTAGCGAATTTAAGAGATTGGAGAAGTTTTAGAGCAGAAAGTCCGTGGCGTAGTAGTAAACACGCCAGCTTGTGACAGGAGGGGTCCTGGGTTCGATCTCCGGCCAGGTCATGATAGAAAACAATATTTTTTTTATTAGCCAGGCCAAAGCAGAAATCGCGCGCATAGAAACTATTGTGCTTGTGTGCGTAGTGACGTGGAATAATTGCACACAGGCTTGCGGATAATCAATAATACTGGTTGTTAATTGGCTCAATAAAATCTTTATTAGCGAATTTAAGAGATTGGAGAAGTTTTAGAGCAGAAAGTCCGTGGCGTAGTAGTAAACACGCCAGCTTGTGACAGGAGGGGTCCTGGGTTCGATCTCCGGCCAGGTCATGATAGAAAACAATATTTTTTTTATTAGCCAGGCCAAAGCAGAAATCGCGCGCATAGAATCTATTGTGCTTGTGTGCGTAGCGACGTGGAATAATTGCACACAGGCTTGCGGATAATCAATAATACTGGTTGATAATTTGCTCAATAAAATCTTTATTAGCGAATTTAAGAGGTTGGAGAAGTTTTAGAGCAGAAAGTCCGTGGCGTAGTAGTAAACACGCTAGCTTGTGACAGAAGGGGTCCTGGGTTCGATCTCCGGCCAGGTCATGATGGAAAACAATATTTTTTTAATTAGCCAGGCCAAAGCAGAAATCGCGCGCATAGAAACTATTGTGCTTGTGTGCGTAGTGACGTGTAATAATTGCACACAGGCTTGCGGATAATCAATAATACTGGTTGATAATTTGCTCAATAAAATCTTTATTAGCGAATTTAAGAGGTTGGAGAAGTTTTAGAGCAGAAAGTCCATGGAGTAGTAGTAAACACGCCAGTTTGTGACAGGAGGGGTCCTGGGTTCGATCTCCGGCCAGGTCATGATACAAAACGATATTTTTTTAATTGGCCAGGCCAAAGCAGAAATCGCGCGCATAGAATCTATTGTGCTTGTGTGCGTAGTGACGTGGAATAATTGCACACAGGCTTGCGGATAATCAATAATACTGAAATCGAGAAAAAATATCAGCTGTTCTATACATTTCAGATTAGTAGGTATTTAACGTACTATGGCTCATTAATTTTTCTCGATAATAGAACATCACATTTAAAAAAGTAAAGTTCACCACAGTACTAGCAACGTTTAGAAAAATATAGAATGTGTTTGGTATTGACAGATAATTTTAGTTTACGTTCTTATCATGAAAACGAACTTTTGACCCATGACCAAGTCTAAAATCAAGAAGAATTTACGAGCGTTTTCATAGTACGTCAAATACACTATTGATCCAAAATGTATGGATGTATATATGGAACACAATATTTTACTTTCAATTTTAGGCTTGTTCATTCAATTTTTTCCGGTTTCACGTTGGGAACGCTAATTTAAATTATCGCTAGCTCAATACCAAACATACGAACCTACCTTCTTTATATACATTTTAATAAAAATATTAGTAATATGCACAAAATTCCACGTGTTCACAAGCGTGAAAAGCTGCTGTAAATACTGCAGTTTGAAAACAATACACAACCTTCAGATATCTGCAGTCGGTTGTTACGGGGAAACTTTTGGCAAGGCTAAGAAATACATAATAACTGATAACAAGTGGCATTATTTCGAAAAATAAAAACCCAACTGCCTTTTCAGCCAGTTTGTGTCCGCCATATTATCGCTAGCTTAGACGTTACATAGCCTATGTAAATCTGGAATAATACTAATCTAATGACACCTCACACTTTGAAATCAGTCCAGTTGTTTAAGCTACAGGAAGCAACAATGGAACAGACAAACTTTCATACGTAGATATATTCATACATACATACGTGCGTAACATTTTACCCTTCTTGTAGGTGGGTCAGTCGGGTATAAATATTAGTGTCAAATAGGTTAAGATATTTAGATTTATTCAGAAAAAGGCCTTCTCAGGCACTTTTTACGTCAATTGACATTTGAAATAATAATAATTTACTTATATTTCTTTGTCTAATAGGGTTCTAACACTACCAGACTACAAGCGTTTCGAAACTGACCACTGCAGAGAAGAAACATGCAATTATGCATATACATACAATGTTAAACCCTATTTAATCATATTCAACTGACCGGGCAAATTTCGTACGACAATTTGCCGAACACTTTTGTATAGGAAATTCAAGATGTTTCTCTTTTCAAAATTCGTTTATACATTTGTTTGAGTATTTTACGAAATCACTGCTAAAGTTAACGATATTTAACCAAGTCAGAGATACTCAGCTACCAATAAATAAAATTTAATTAAATACATTAATCTTGATCTTTCTCATGACAAATGGTGCTCCATATGTCGGAAACCCATTGACCTTTACAACCATATATCGCTGCTACGGTTATGTCAAATGACATTGACATGCATACGTTCATTTGACAGCCAATCATAGACTTGTAACGGATATCCGTCAGTTTTTAATTAATCAACGCGTTTAACTGGCCAAATTCCCAAAAAAAAAATTTGCTAGTTAGACCACGTTTTCTATTTTTTTGTTAATTGACCACAAAATTATAAAGATTAGCCCGTTTTAATTTCGTGTTTGTATACTAACAACAGTTTTGTATACTTTTTACAAAACTCCGATGTCACATATTTACTATATTATATAAAATAGTATATATTATATACTATTTTATATAATATAGTAAAATATAGTACATATGTACTATATTTTTGATTATTAAACTAACGGATTAATTTTAATGATATTATTTTCAACAAAGAACTTCTAATAAAACTATAATTTTAGGATGCCTTGATTTTAAGACATGATATGATCTACATATAATGTATAGCATTACACATGTTGTTTAGCACGTAGTACATATATCTCCATGTGTTTAGCTATGTTCTCTAGTGTATTTTAAATGATAAGTATATACGGTTATCAAAATTTATTGATGTGCACTTTTTTTTTGGACATGGCTGTAAAAAATATTCTTATTATTACGAATATATAGAGATTTTTAAATGGCTATAACACTTATCTGTACAAATATTATAAAAAGCAAAGATTTGATTGTTTGTTTGCATTGAATGGGCTCCGAAACTGCTGGATCAATTTTCAAAATTTTTATATGTCTAGAAAACTAAGGAGTTAGTTTGTCCAATCAACAGCTCGAGGTTATTTAGATTTCTGACTAGGGTGATCAGACAATATGATTAAGATCACAGGAAAATGCTGTACTTATGCAGGTTGCTTGCTATCCACATATTTTAAAAATCTTTGCGAATGACCCATATCCACCAGTGTGCTGCCTGTGGCTAGTATAATGATAAATATTTGTGTCCAAAACTGTGGTTAATCTGTCGCAATATACCTACCACACATAATAAAATACGATCACCGATGGATTAACATGATTGATACCCTGGCATATTCAAAGCTTCGCCATATTTCATTGCGAAAATTATAAGTTTGGATCACAGAAAAAGGAGATGTCGTAAACCTACTAATGGCATTTTAGTGACAAGTTTGTTTCAAAAGATTCAACGTTACGAATAGTACATTTTTTATTAAATATAGCTCGTGGTTTTACTCACATGAATGTAGATTTCTTAGGAATAGCAACCTTTTATAGGGATGAATTGTGTATGGTATTGGGTCTTGAGAACCACACTATACCTACCGCGTAAAGGAAAAATACTTAATAAGTTTAATAAGTATTTTTTATACGCCAAGATTTATATGTATATTTATAAATACATGTGGGTAGGTTTTTTAATAGATTTCAACGCTGAAACGTTATACAAATACTATATAAAAACTTACCTACTAAATTTTGTGACATGCTAACAAGTTTCAGTTTTTCTGGGCTAAAGTGTACAATATTCACATCCATATTTCCTTTCTCCTATCATCTGGGGTAATATAACATATTATATGACACATCGGATATCCTAGGCAAAATCGTCGCGACTTATCCCTGGATTAAGGGCTGTACCATTGAAATTAGTTTTAGCTGTCAGGTTTTAGTGACGAGAAAAAACTCTTCCTAATAGATTTTACGATGCTATCGTATACGCTCTCGACAAGAAGTGAGAATCTGTTGGCTCAGCTAAAACTTAGGTAGTATTTAGATAATACTTAAAATAAAAATAAAATAAAATAAAAATCGTTTTTTTTTTTACACTTAGTACAAATGTTCGCTTATGATAAAGCACTTATAAAGCTAGTAAAATGTATTTTATTTTACATTTTATTTTTGCGAGCAGCTTCTAAATAAATAAATAAATACGGACAAATCACACAGATTGAGCTAGCCCCAAAGTAAGTTCTTAAGAAAGACTTGTGTTATGGGATACTAACTCAACGATACTATATTTTATAACAAATACATATATAGATAAACATCCAAGACCCAGGTCAATCTGAAAAAGATCGTTTTCCATCATGACCTGACCGGGGATCGAACCCGGGACCCCCGTGTCGCAGGCTGGCGTGGTAACCGCTGCGCCACGGAGCTCGTCAAACCTAACCACACCTAATTATAAGGAAATGATAACTTGATTAAAAAGTCAGTCAAATGTATGTCGTTAATTAAAGCAAGACGATTAATGCTTGCATTATTCAAAAGTATCTCATTTGTAACTCCAGTGCCACTGATGCATAGATAAGGCATTAAAATGGATGTGTCTATGATTACAAATCACAAGTGTATAGATACAAAACACCATACGGGTGAGGAAATATAGAAACGCTTAAAAACGTGAAAAAATGTGTGTGGAGGAGATTATGAGCAAAATGAATATTAAAGCTGAGATTGCAAAGAAAATGAAGAAGAGAACAAACTGAAATACTCTCTCAAGTCAAAATAAAATGAGGTAAGAAGAGGAGGAAGAACTAGATATAATACACATTTCAAGGTGCCGTGTAACTACTCCCTCGCTCTCTATTTATTTATATTATACAACGTGGCTAAAAGAAAAAAGAAACACCAAAATATTTGATCTAAATATCCCGAAGAATAATACGTGGGCTCGGGCAGATGATCAGCTTTAAGTATTTTGATATCTCATTTAAATAAAAAACCCAAATAGGTCTTGAAAGCAGGCTTAAATATATATCGGTATTCTTAAGTTTCAAACCAATGTGTAGAGTGGACGGAGCCAAACCTCTACCGGTATAGTCATGCATGTTCAAATAGATAGTGATGGACTTACCTGTGTCACTTCTGTTAGTATTTATTTTATACTGTTACGCATTCTGCCTACGAAGATTAAAAAGTAGTTCAAGAACAAACTTTCTTTGCTTCACACACTAATAATTTTACGTTCGTTAAAAGTATAAAACAAAGTCGTAAAATAATATCAGGTAATAAAATATAAATATTGATAGGTCGATATCGTTAATAAACATCATAGCTCTCTAATTTAATAAATATTTGTGTCATATTATTTAAAATGTTGAATTTTGTAATTAAATATATTCTATTATCAATTTTTCTAATAATTTGTTGCCTGTCATTCATTTAATATTTTTTATAAAAAGCAATAAACACTATCGATATTTAAAATCCAAATAATCGGATAAAGACCAAATGTTTTAAATTGCGTAGTCATGCTAACTGAAACTTTCGGTAGTTAGCTAAAGTGTCAAATATTTCCTTTCTCCTTTCATCTGAGGTAATCTTACATATTATATGAGACATCGAGTATCCTAGGCGAAATCATCGCGGTTTATCCCTGGATTAAGGGCTGTGCTATCGAAATTAGTTTTAGTTCTGCGGTTTTAGCGACGAGCAGAATCTTCTCTTATAAAGAAATATCATCAACAAAAAACGAGTAAAATACATTCCAACATAGTATATAGATATCGTATTAAGCAATCAAGGAAGCTAAACAAAGTTTATATTTACAGTTTCTTCACTGGTTCAGGTGCTACAATCGAGCTTGTTGCAATTATTTTTACTGTCTTGTTACACTATAAATTATATATACCATATTGTGCTGTGTGGTCCCCGGCAGAGTAGAATAGGACCACTCCAAGTCTTCCCGCGGATGTCTTTAAAATATCAAAGACACCATACAAAATCCTCTGACTGCCCTGGCTTATATACGGCTCTGATAGTCAGAGAGGGTCGTGCTCCTGCAGTGGAGACTGAAAAAGACCTGATGACGATGACGACGATGACGACGACACCATAAATTGTTATTGTTACAATTTTATGTGAATGTTGTATAAAATAAAATTCATTATTTATTGATTTATAAACATCAAACACTTCAACCCGTCTGGCGAGCATGGAGGGAGAAGGCTTAATACTCTGACTGCTGTATGGCTCTGCTAGTACAGAGAGAGTCATGCTGTTGCAGTGGAGACTACCAAAGACCTGATGATGATTATAATATATAAGAATAAAATAGAATAAAAGTTTATTTGAAACAACTAAAACACACACAAACCATTACAGAACAACGAAACAGGACAAACAATAAAAGTACAGTAGCAAATAATAACCATAACAGCTTGTGAGCGTTGCAGCATTTCAAAAAGGTTGTAGGCTCAGCATGACGCTTTCCTCACACACAATCTATGCATGAGCAAAGCACTGATATTCTGCCTCAACCTGCTGGCGACCGACAGTATACCCACAAAACTTGAAAAAATAAAAGGCACAGCACAGTACAGTGTATTATTATAAAAAGATAAATAAAATTAATACAATGTAAAGAAGAATCTAAAGATAAATAGATAAATAAATAAAAATGCTAAATTAATAATTGTATACTGGTGGTAAAATAGTAGTTGCGGTTTTTGAAGTTTTACCTTTCTTTACATCCACGCATCTCAGAATATAAGGCAATCAAAATGATAAAACAAACAAAAATAAATAAAGTTCATAGCCTACAGTAACCGCTTTGCATCAGGTGAGCAGTATGTCTATTTGCCAACTTCATCATCATCATCTGAGCCGCAAGAAGTTCACTGCTGGACATAGGCCTCCCCGACTACGCTTGGCAAACGGGTTGGTGAGCGTTTTGCCTACTTTGTACATACATACTCACTATCCCCCCTTTTTTTCAGCGGGGTAGACATAGCCCAGGTCTAAAAAACCTAAAGACCACGTTTAGCATGTTGGTGGGCTTGTAGGTGGAGAACGGAATCAAAATAGTGATGGGTGCTAGCCGCATCGCCCACGATCGGCTTTTACGATCTGTGGCAGAAGCAGCTAGTACATTCTACGGTTATTCCTTTCTCCCAGACTAGCGTGGAAGTGTCTACTTTATTGTATAAAAAATAATCGATCTAAGACAGGATTCAATATTTTTTATCTCCAAATCTCTTTGCGTCACAAATGTCGCCATAGTAAATCAAATACCAGTTTTCGTCAACTACACCTATATATCACGATTGGGCAATGTTGGCCCGTTCTTACGTTGTGCTTACGTAAAGCTTTTGAAACTAAGGGATTGTACGTAATTAAGACTACTCAAAAACAAATGTCAAGAATATTTTTCTTTCTTTCTTCTTTTTAATTATGGCTTCCACCGAGACTTCAGTGATTCTGCCAATGTCCAGTATAATGAGATACCAAGTATCGGTGTTGTACGGTATGCGGCATCAAAGATGGCGTATGTACGTTTAGCGTGTTAGTGGGCGGGTGGAAAGTTGAATCTAAACAGTGATAGGCTGCTAGCCACATCGCCTATTGATGTGATTCCCTAGCAAAATCCCTTGACCGGCTCTTACGGCGGGAAGAAAAGCAGCTGGTATATTCTATGTTTTTCCTTTTCTACCAAACCAGCATGGAAGATTGTTACTCTTGCTGTATTATTACTTGGCTAAAGGCCTACTACCAGACTTAACGCCATTCCTTAGGTAGTGGTTTGAGTTACAATAATTTGCAATATCCAAGACTCAAATAAGAGTAAAAGTAAATTCAAAACCCATAAATACTTAAAATGATAAGCTCTAACTATTGCAATGAAGAGTAATAAAGCTCACGTAATAAGCACAACAGCTATTGCTCGTTTATGTTGAAACTAGGATCCATCTTAAGCCTTAGTTCATATTGGATAGGATTAACATAGTAAATGGAATTGAATAGATTAAGAAAATTGCTTGTGGCTCAGTCGTTATCATACCAGCTATAGAATCGAATCTGAATCAAAAAGACACCGTCATGCCTTTATTTCAATAATCATTATCATTTCGTGTAGGTGACACGGTCAGTCGACCGTGCCCACCCTGGTGTCAGAGTTCTTCGGAACCGCCTCTCGGCCTCTGACGTGGTTACTTTAACGACTACTAGATGGCAGCCGGGACAAACGGCTTAACGTGCCTTCCGAAAAACGGAATCATCTTTTTTATCAGACAATCGGGTGATTCACGTCTGCAATGTCCTAACCAAACTGGAAACAACTTAAAAAAGTATGCTTCCCGTGGGAATCGCACCCACGACCTCCGGGTCAACAAGGCAAACGCCTTAACTACTGGACCACGGAGGCAATGATTAACATCATCATCATCATCATCAGGTCTTTCTAGTCTCCACTGCAGGAGCACAACCCTTTCTGTACTACCAGAGCCATATACTAGCCTGAGTAGTCAGAGGATTTGGCCTACACTCTCCACGCTGGCCAGACGGGTTGGAGAGGTCTCTTTGATGTTAATAAGCTTTGTTTAGCTTGTGTTTCCTTAGTCGCCTTTTACGACATCCACGGGATGACTTGGAGTGATCCTATTCTACTCTGCCGGGAACCTCACGGCTTAACATATGCAGTTTTAATGACTAACAAACTGGCCAATTTTTCAATGCTTGTGTGCGTGACACCTTTGCGTTATCACACGCGTTCTGCCAATTTATGCCCTTAAAATCCGTCAAATTGGTAGCTGTGTGTGTGTGCCATCGACTATGGGTTTGACACTAGTTTTTTTCAACGCTTTTAGGCTAAAAGAGTCTATCTAGGCTTTATGGTAGGTCTATTCTATTATCGTTTCCTGCAGCCTACACGGCTTGACCGATTTTAAAGTGTGAGATGTATTTAGATATGTGTTCTTCCCTAAAGTGTCATAGGCTATGTGACATTTTCCATACTCCAGACAATGTTTATGTGAAATTTCATGATGATCGGTGTAGTAGATAGGACGTGAAAGCGTAACAAACAAGTTTTCACTTTTGCATTTATAATATTAGTTGGGATACAGAAGTAAGTGATTCTTGAAAAAGGAGAAGGAAGAAGTACCCAAAACCGGCGAGCATTCATGAAAAGAGTAATGAATGTGGATGAAGCGAAAGAAGTTTGTAAGGTCGTAGCAAGTGGAGATCGATATAGCATAGCCTCTGCCTACTCCCATGGGAAAGAGGCGTGATAATATGTATGTATGTACAGAAGTGAGGACTAACTCTTAGCCTGTAAGTGCATTTCTCGGTACCGTTCTCAACGACCCGCGAAGATTGCAGTTGCAACCGCTATCTAAATTAACGGTTCAGACAATTTCCATATTCCTTCATTATAGGTAAGTAGTTTTGTCCGTTACTTCACCCACAAACTGTGATTGAATGCATATTTTCGTGGAGTAAATCACGGAGGAGTTAATCTTATTAACCTACTTAGAGAGTATTATCATCATCATAATAATCAGGTCATTTTAGTTTCCACTGCAGGAGTACGACCCTCTCTTTACTACAAGAGCCATATATTAATAAATAAATAAATACAAAGGGACACCACACAAATTGAGCTAGCCCCACAGTAAGTTGTGAACTTTTGTCGCAGGATACTAACTCAACGATACTATATTTTATAATATATACTTATATAGATAAATATCCAAGACCCAGGTCAATATGAAAAAGATCTTTTTCCATCTTGACCTGACCGGGGATCGAACCCGGGACCCCCGTGTCGCAGGCTAGCGTGTTGACCGCTACGCCACGGAGCTCGACAAGCCAGAGCACAGAGTATACAGTCAAAGCCTATTTAATAGAACCTCACTTCAACTATCTAACACGTTTTGCAACAACACACAATTAATAAGCTCTTCCACGCTGGTCTGGGAGAAAGTAAAAAAACGTGGAATGAGCCAGTTGCTTCTCTTCCCGCGCAAATTGTAGAAGCCGGTCGAGGGAATAAGCGAGAGGAATCATGTCAATAGACGATGCGGCTAGCCAACCATTACTATTTTTATTACGTTCTCCTCCTACAAGCACCAAGATGCTGATCGTGGTCTTTGGGTTTTATGGACCTGGGCTTTGTCTACTCTGCAAGGCAAAAGACGTGATAGTATGTATGTATGTACGTTTTGCAACGAAGTTTAATTTCATGACATTGGAAATTCTGCACTCCGCTTTGGAAGCAGCCTAAAACTTAGCTATTAGAAAATTACTGGCGTCAACAATTATTTTGTTGTGAAATTTGTGAAATCAAATAAGACAACAAGTTTTCAAAGACCTAATTAAATAAATGGAGAGAGATTAAATACATTAATGAGGAGCTCGATGGTCTAGTGGATGTAAGCATTATAGGCGCTTCCGCATGTAAAGCCACCCTGGGCGCAGTCCCCACTTGGATGGGTGACCGCAGTTGGCATAAAAATTTCTTGAGCTCCTCCGTGCTTCGAAAGGCACTTTAAGCGGCTGTCATTAGGCAGCCTGAAAAATCTGACACCAGTGTTGGCCACTTACACACACGAAAACAAAAACATTTAATAAATATGTGAAATTTTGAAAATTTGGAGGACCGCCTAACAATGTCTTGTTTCTAGGAATTGGTGTAAGCATTACTTTATTTATTTCATCGTTTAGTGCAAAAATCTGAACGGATTTGAAATCATACTAAGTAATTTGTCCCTATAAAATTAATAATAAGCTTTTACATTCATCAAGAAATTATTTAACTAAAACAGCGGGAAATAGATAGCATATAATATGTACGGATATTTTGTAACAACGTGTGTTCAAAGATAAAACATCGAAATATCAAGGCTGGTTCGTTTTCACTAATATTCACGGTTCGTCAGTCCGTCCGTCGGAGCGTTTTCTGCTTGCGACACATGTTATTAGTAAGTATGGTTTGCACAAACATATGAAATGCTCTACAAAAGAACAAAACATTAATAACTGCTTGATTTCTAAGTTATAAAATTATGGTAATTAATAGATCCTAAAGTTTAAAACTTACCTTTTTATTTTTATTCCATTTTCCATTTAGTAGTTTAGGTTAAAATAAAAATACCTAAACAAAACGAGGTAGACGTAGATATTTAACTATACTAGCAATTACCCCGCCACTTCATACGTGTAAAATTTCATCCCCCTATTTTACCTTCTGTGTGCTTGAAAAATTATTTCTTCTTGCTTCTCTTACATCATAAAAAGAACAACAAAGGAACGTCAGAGGCCGAGAGGCTGTTCCGAAGAACTTTGACACCAGGGTGTGCATGGTAAACTGACCGTGTCCCCTACACGGTTTGATGATAAAAGGAGCCCCTGTACCAAGTTTCAAATTTCTAGGTACAGAAGTTTCAGCTGTGTGTTGATATATTAATCAATGAGACCGTAAGATTTGCCTTTTGTTATAAAAAAAATGTCATTTGAAAGGAGACAAAACTAGTTCTTCATTGTTTGAAGTCTGAACAGTATTTCTTCTGCGTAGACCTTTCGAAGTTTTGTTTTTAATGATGTAATTTATTCACTGTCAATGTCCATTGTCTAGCCGATTGATTCAACACGTGAAGCGTCTCTCGCATGACAAATCAATGCAATTAAATTGACCAACCCAATTGGTAAACATTCAATCACGCCGTGCAAAATACGGCTCACTTTCCATTTTGTATAAGGTATTGTTCACACTAAGGTATTGTTAAAGCATATAAATAAATAAAAAACCGGCCAAGTGCGTGTCGGGCCACGCGCAGTGTAGGGTTCCGTAGTCGCGAATGACCTTTGAGTTCACACTGTTAACACTCGCACCTCATTGTTTAACGACCAAAAACATCAAAAAATAAAAATTGTATGAAATTTTTCATTTTCCAGTACATTTTTTAAATTGGTTGCCTATAACTTTTTAGTTTGCACTCAGCTCTGATAGTTTTCCTTTCAACTTCAGTATATATACTACTGCTAAAATTTTTTTCACGCATCCATATATAACCATGTAGCAGATAGAGTGGGGGGGAGGGGGAGGACACTTACCTCTAACAAAAATTTGTAATTTAAAACCAAATATTTCAGAAACCAAAAAATACCTATTTAACGATACTCCACACGATGGCAATCCATTTAACCAATGTTTACAATTCTTTCGGCATTTCAATAAATGATAGAACTTTATGTTCAAGTAAAGAAATATTTTGTTAATGGATTAAGTTTGAATATTTTTATTGAATAATCAATGTAATTAAATTGACCAATCCAATTTGTAAACATTAAACTGCTCCGTGCGAAACCCGACTCATTTTCCATTTAGTTTATTATTCACGCTAGAGTATTGTTATAAAACGCAATTTCTCCCGACTTCATCTGTGTAAATTGTAGCTATGTCACCTGCAGATAAATTATTAGCTTTTTTATGTAAAAGAATTTTGAATCTCTGTGATCAAAACGGGCTATAAATCGAGTAATTTACAACGATCCTTGACTTCACGAACATTGATTTGCTTATCTCATTATCTACTTAACCAACTTTGATGCACAGCGAACAAAAATTAAAAGTTGCACAACAAATACGAATAAAAATTCTATAATAACTTGGGTTCGATTTATTGCGGAACATTCATAGCTACACGTATAAAAAATGTTTTCACCCCAACTCAACTTGAAGACATTTCGGTTGCTCTGTTGAAAATAAAAATGATAAATCTTTGCTGGTTTATTATCTATCTACGTCGATTATTTACAATCAGTATCGAGCTCCGTGGCGCAGTGGTCAACACGCCAGCCTGCGACACGGAGGTCCCGGGTTCGATCCCCGGCCAGGTCAAGATGGAAAACAATCTTTTTCAGATTGGCCTGGGTCTTGGGTGTTTATCTATATAAGTATATGTTATAAAAATATAGTATCGTTGAGTTAGTATCCCATAACACAAGTCTTTCATTAGAATTTACTTTAGGGCTAGCTCAATCTGTGTGATTTGTCCGTATATATTTATTTATTCATTTAACAAACACTGCAGGTTTTAGTGTAAAAGATGCCTTATTCTGTGTAAATAACAATACAGTTCTCATAATAAATTGATTATTCGGCTAAATTAGTATATCTAATCGGAAAAATCTAATCATTGTTAACTTTTACTATGATAAAATCATCATCAGGTCGTTTTTAGTCTCCACTGCAGGAGCACGACCCTTTCTGTACTACCAGAGCCATATGTTGGCCAGAGAAGGCGGAAGGTTTGGCCTACATTCTCCACGCTGGTCAAAAGCGTTGGAGAGGTCTCTTTGATGTTTATAAGCTTTGTTTAGCTTGTGTTTTCTAAGTCGTCTTCTAAGATATCCACGGGATGAGTTGGAGTGATCCTATTCTACTTTGCTACGAACCAAACGGCCAACTATGATCAAATAGAATGATTGCAACAAACTGTCTGCCTTTTCTAAAAAAAAAAAAAAAACACTTTTCGACAGCTTACATCGAAATACGTTGGATATCCTAATCCTAACTAATATTATAAATGCGAAAGTGAGTTTGTTTATTTGTTACGCTTTGACGCCGTATCTACTGAACCGATCATTATGAAATTTTGCATACACTTAGTTTAGGATACTGAGAAGGACATAGGCTAAAATCACGCGGGTAAAAGCTAGTTATATATATTTAAAATATGAGCTAGTGGGGTCCGTTTCCAAACTGAATTCCCATGAAACTGAAATTTCATTACCTATGTCTACAATTATAAAATCACCAACTTCTGTTTTCAAAATGCCAATAACTTTTTTTACAAGTTACTTTACAATGCAGTAGGTATATTCAAAAGTTATTGTTTTTAAATCTTATCTCCGGTGCATAACGTTCAATTTTTGGTGGCGATATATTTGCCACTGCCTTGAAAAGGTTTAAACCACTCTCGCACCGACAGTTTCAAAGTTTCCAAGCCAAAAGGAAGCCGATGCGATCAAATAATTTTAATGGCGCACTTTCGCCAGATTCTGCCATCGGCATTTTTTTAATTAAAGAGTTAAGTGACGTTTGGTTCGCTTAATTAGATTCCACATTCGTTTTCTTTGTTTAACGAACTTGAAGAGAAAAGGTAGTTAAAATTGATATAAATGCTTCTTATTCTATTGATGTTGTCGATAAAATAAATAAATTTATTCAATATTGAATATTAAAATAATATAAGTTTCTCATGAGGAGTAAAAGAAACAGGACACAAGCTTAACGAAACTTACAAAAATCAAAGCAACCTCTCCAAGCAGTCTGGTCAGTGTGGAGAGTGTAGGTGTAAAAAATATTGACACACTAGCAGAAAAGGTAACAAATAAAATCTTGTATGTTCTCCATACAAATACAATTGTGGTAGAGCCACGCTATCGACGAAAATCATTTTTGCTGGTAGCATAAATGGGCCAGCTCGTTTGGGAAAGTACCACACTCTCACAGAAAATCGACGGTTGAGTAGTAGCTTTACAGCTTTTATGCTTCGTTCAGTGAGCGAAAGAGATCGACAGCCGGAGACCCGTCCTCAAAAATAAAAGACACACAACGCTCTTGTCACACTCTTAGTGTTGCATTAGTCCATGGACAGCGGTGATTACTTAAGGGCCCACACTAGGCACACTAGCGACGCCATTTATTTTATTCCTAATATTTTATAAATAGAAAGAAATTCAAGAATGTAAATCATATTATCCTTAGTTTAATGATTACTGATTACCGCCAAAAACGGCCGTTTTAGGCGGTAATCAGTAGTTCTCTGATTCTCATAATTATTAAAACATGATTCCAAAAATACTTCAGGATTATATGATTTACATTCTCGAATTTCTTTCTGTTTGTAAAGTATTAGGAATAAAATTATTAGCGTTGCTAGTGTTCCTAATGTGGGGCCTTAACATAAGGTGACCAGCTAGCTAGATTGCCGCCCTATAATTTAAAAAAAATTAATTAGCCGTCAAATATCTATAATTTTTCGTTTTTAACCTTTTTATTACTTATGTATATTTAGGGATTTTGATTCGATCATCTAAATATTTCCAGCTTTTTCTAAATCATTTTGTTTATTTACGTTTTGCTGAGAGTCAAAAATATTACCAAGTATTATGAGGAGGAGCCCGTTGGTCCAGTGGGTGTGAGCTCTATGAGCGCTTACGTATGTTAAGCAACCTCTGTTGCAGTCCCTACTTGGATGGGTACCGCAAGTGGCATAAAAATATCTCGAGCTCCTCCGTGCTTCGGAAGGCACGTTAAGCCGTTAGTCCCGGCTGTCATCGTTGATGGCAGTCGTTAAGCTATGTCAGATGCCTTAAGGCAGCTTGAAAAATCTGACACCAGTGTTGGCCACTTACACATACGAAAAACAAACAAATCAAGTATAACCAAGATATTTTTTGCAAAAATGCTGTTGGATTTGCTATCTGTACAGCTACGCAAGTCTTGTATCGGCATATTTTACCTACACGTTGCCAAATCAGTTGATTGGGACTCGGCAAGATCTCATTAGAACTTCATACTTCAGTGGCAACTTCTTTATTGTCGCTGGGTGTTTATTAAAATGGAAATATAGGTGCTAAATATTTTTTTATATATAAACCGTATATTATACCTATATTAAGTGACTGACACTTTTTTTAAATATTATTACAAGCCATTGCTGTCCCAATGTTGGGCAAAGGCCTCGTTCACGAACGTCAACAGCGACGAGGTTACCCATAGGCCTAGTAAGATAGCATACTGCTGCTTCCCCTATTTAAAATCTAATGCCGTTTGATCAAGCATAACTTGCTCGAAAACCTTCACTCGATTTTCCATGACCACTATAGTTTGCCCCATCAATGCATCAAAATCTCTAACGATTAAAATATGTAAACGCGCGTTTTCCCGAAATATCGTAATATCAAATCATTTTAAACAGTAAATATATTATTTCATTCAATATTATATTATTTCTAAGCAAACCTTATTGCGTTATTATTGCAATAATAAAAAGTAAAGTATAAATTTAACGTCAACTTATAACTTTTTCGTCTCGTTAAGGTGGATACAAAAAAAACAAATACACTTTAAATATCGAGTAGAGATTTATATTAGATCAATCGTTCGTTTTGCTTGAATTTTTATAAAATAACCAGCTGATACCCGCGGCTCCACCCGCGTGATATATAGCCTATGTCCTTCTCAGTACCCTAACTATAGATACTACAGATTTAGTATAAATATAAAATTCATCATCATATAAAATTAAAAAAGTACTTTTTGAATTACACGATTCGATCTGATGATATTTTGAGGATTCGCGTTTACTTATTTTAACCGTTAGAGATTTTGATGCATTGATGTAGCAAGCTGTAGAGCACACTGATTGTAGGTCTTAAAGATAGTTGAGTAAAGGTCTCCTAGCAAATCATGTGTGATCAAACGGCATTAGATTTCAAATAGAGGAAGCTATACGGCTTGCTTACCAGCATTAGACAAGTGTCTACCACACTTGTTCAACTGTCCAAAACTATTTCTCGCATTTTTTTTTAAGATAATCGCAAATAATTTTTGAACAAACTTTTCATATTTTTATTTATTAAAAGTCATACAAACGATTATTAGCTTGATCATGATAGAATACCATCTTTTTTAGGTTATTCAATGCAAACAAATAATCAAATCTATCATCTTTAAGTATCATCATCATTTTGTGTAGGTGGCATGGTCAGTCGGCCATGCACACCCTGGTGTCAGAGTTCTTCTTTAAGTATCAAGTATAGACGCACACAAATACTAATAGAAAGACTTTTTCAATACCTATTTATTTTCTGTGTCTGTAAAGACTCTCAGAGACTACTTTATTACCAATAAACCGTGGTTCAGTATTTTCAGCCAGTATCAAAGGAGACAATTGAGCTCTACTTTATACTGAACGGAAATTGAATGCGAAGCAAAGAGCATCTTAGATATATAAACTGGTGTGGACTGTGGGACTGTTAACTGAGATCAATTGCTTCTATTTATTTTGCTTTAGGTATATTTTAACGCTGTTCACAAAGATTTATATCTAAATTTTTAAATAATCTACGATACGAAATATCAGCACATCATTATCATCATAAGATATTTCTTGGTCTACACTGCAGGAGCACAGCAGAGCAGTCAGAGGATTTTGCCTAATTTCTCCACGCTAGCAAGACAGGTTAGAGAAGTCTCTTTGATATTTTGTTTATGCTTTGTTTAGCTTGCGTTTATCAAGTCACCTTCTACGACATTCATGGAAAGACTTGGAATGACCCCACACGGCCTGTATCAAATACATATACACCTAAATACTACAAGAAAGACTTTTCAATACCCTTTTATTTTTCTTTATCTGTAAAGACTGTACTCTATTACCAATAAACCGTTGTCCAGTATTTTCAGCCAGTATCAAAGGAAACGATTGAGCTCTACTTTATACTTGAACGGAAATTGAATGCGAAGCAAAGAGCATCTTAGATATATAAACTGGTGTGGACTGTGGGACTGTTAAGTGGGATCAATTCCTTCTATATATTTTGCTATACATTGTTAGCTGTTCTCAAGGATTTCTATCTATTTTCTCAATAACCTTTTTAACTACGACCCAACGGAAATATCTGTGCACTTAATGACTTCATTGAGCCGCAAAATATTTAAAACAGTGAAAAAGGATGAAAGACGTACGTAAGTAATTTTTTTTTTTTGTAATGATTGTGGAGAAAACAAATAACAGTCGGGAAGATTCGTGAGTATAATTATAGATGGTTACCATGGTAAAACGGACCAATTTTAATACGAAAATAGAGTAGTTTATCAAAATAAAGAAAAATATCAGAAAACTAAAAAGCCACTTTATTAGAAAATTCACTTTATTAGCCGTACAATTTTTTTTTCTGTTTATCCCTATGGTTGACTGGGAGAGAATGCTCTAACATTAAGTCCGCCTTTTGTAACGTAAATTAAGTTTAATAAATAAAGCCTTGATTTTTTAAAATGCTCGTTCCTTAGCGGAAGTTATCTTATTTGTTTACCGTGATTGGTCTCCTGGTGATAATGCTATTTTTTGTTTTATATCAGTTTATAATTCATGTACACTTGTAATATAACAGGACGAGGAAAAAAAGGATAAAATTCTGAGAAAATAAATGCTAACTTAAAATTAATGCTACAACATCAAAAATAATGTACATAATTATGTAAACCTGTTTAGTTTAATTGGTCTAGATATCGTGATGGCTAAATTGCAAACTTATTTAATAGTTTTAACAGCATACAAATACATACTATTATTTCGTTGTTACATTTGGTCTTAGTTATATTTTTTGTAAGTTTAAACTATAATAAAGGTTTTATTTAAATTTTATCATACTTATTTAGTTCAGTATTTTGTCTGAAGTCAAAGTAGTTATTTTTATATTACCCATAATGTCTTCGATTATAGCATAATGTACACAAAATAAATACATAAATCAGTATACGTTGATCATAAATAATTTAGATTTATATCGAATGGGTCAATTATACATTAATATTAAGTATTTTTTGTAAAAAAAACTAATAAATAGAAACTTAAACTTAACTAAAAAGAAATAAAACTATTAAATAAATACCTAACTAGATAAATCTAAAAAAAAGCTATAAATAAAAAATGTCCCGCAATTTGTTGTCACACGATACACCCAGAATGATGGCAGCATTGTCACGTCAAATGGCAATGCTTATAAATAGAAATATAATTTTGCTTTTAGTAAGAAAATCATTAAGTGTGTAAAATTATTTGTCAAGAAATCAAACAAATTAATATGCACCATTATCTTTATTTATGAAAAAGACACACGCAACTGTTTACTATTAATAAAACACGAAGGCTCTATTACACAACCAACCTTTTATTTGCATATTACGATTCTACCTTGATTCCAACGATATAAGTTTGAATGTATGAATAAAACACCAAAATCAAGGCATTTTTATTCAATTATACATTTATAATGAATTCAAAGTTTCCGTTCTATTCGGAAGTTAGAATGTATGATATAAGGTTACGTAGATTAATTGCAGTTGTTTTGATGTTATAGTCTTTTTACTTGGACAAATTAATATTAAAGTTCCGAGGAATATTCCCGGAAACGTGAATGGGGAACGTTTCCCGGAAATGGGAATTTGGGAACGGCACATCACTTTATTCTTAGAATGTCTCCATCATTAAGATTTAAGTTCATAGGCGTATGAATACGATGCAATTATTTATTTACAATTTTCGTCTGTGAAACACAAACAGCTTTGATGGAGATCTCTCTTTTCATCTAGGAATCCATTTGGAAAAGCACTTTGCCCTTCTCTTTATACTTTAATGACGTACGTATATGCAATATTGAGTTACAAATAATTATAAAAAAATATAATTTAGATAATGGACTATTTTCCTAAAAAAAATATAATTAGTCCGTTAGTTAGAATATCAAAAAATATTTGACACGTGTTTTTCTTTTGTCAATCAAACAAAAAATGACAAAGATATAGCCCGTTAAAATTGTGTGTGACGTCACTAGCCAGTACACTTTTGAGTGGCCTGTGATATCACAAGCCACTCATTAACTTTGACACGCTTTATCTTTGAAATTTATTGTTTAATAAACGAAAGAAAAAATACGTGTCCAATATTTTTTGGTTGTCTGACTGACGGTCTAATTTAGTTATAAATATTTTGACCCAGGACAATCGGCTATTTAAATAACATAACAACGTCATATCTTGTCACCCTTAATTTGGAAAAGAAATATCTAAAGGAACTTAACTTTTTAATCTTATATCAAATACCAATGAACACAAAGAATATTTTAATAACTTAAATAAACATTAATACAAGTACCAGTATTTCTAGTTTAATGGGTAAAATTAATTGCCATTCGTTATCAAAACCAATCCAACCACGATATAATGATCATAATGATCATCGAAATGATAAAAAATACATTAAACTTAATGTGTTAAGATATTATAAACAATCATCATCAGGTCTTTGATAGTCTTCACTGCAGAAGCACGACTCTCTCTCTGTACTACTGGAGCCACATATTAGCCAGAGCAGTCAGAGAATTTGGTCTACACTCTCTACGCTGACCAGACGGGTTGGAGAGGTCTCTTTGATGTCTATAAGATTTATTGAGCTTGTATTTTCTGAGTCGCCTTCTATGCCATCCGCGCAAAGACAATTTTTGTTTATTTTGTGAAAAAGTGCTCGATACATTGCAACAAACATTCCATGGGACCACCTCTCAAGTATTACCTATCGAACAAAACAAGAATTACTTACTAAAATCGATCGGAGTGGTCCTATTCTGCCGGGAACCATGCGGCGTGCAATAAATAAAATTATATAAGAGCAGGAAGGTTCCCATTTTGGCAGCTAATGTATGTAGGTAGACTTTGTATTTTATTACGAAACAATCCGTGGTATCGAAACCGCGTTACTTAACAGTAAGGCACGATCGCATAGTTCTCTACTATCAATTAGTTTTGTCTATTTTAAAACCATTTGTGCGGTTTACAACCGCTTGAAACGACTTCATGTTTCGCAAGCAGTTATTGTAATTGAATATTAACCGAATTCCAAGATCATCATTTCGTGTAGGTGACACGGTCAGTCAACCGACGACCATGCACACCCTGGTGTCAGAGTTCTGCGGAACCGCCTCTCGGCCTCTGACGTGGTTCCTTTAACGACTACCAGATGGCAGCCGGGACCACCGGCTTAACGTGCCTTCCGAAGCACGGAATCATCTTTCTTATCAGACAATCAGGTGATTCATGCCTGCAATATCCTAACCAAACTGGAAACAACTTACAAAGTATGCTTCCCGTGGGAATCGAACCCACGCTCCCCGGGTCAACAAGGCGAACGCCTTAACCACTGGACCACGGAGGACCAAGATACTACTACTATTTTACTGAGTCTCTTTATGAAGATTTTTTCCTAGATAGCACTAAGGAGTAGCAGTTAGGCTAAGATGATGTTGATGATGGGACGTCTTAATTTGCCTTGCCCTAACTGCCCTTTGCAGGTCACCTAGAGTCATAGTAATTATGATCCATCCACCCATCTCAGGCGTGAGAAGGCCACTGCTGGACATAGGCCTCCAAGGAATATAACTGGGGTGTTTTTGCCATACTCACCAGTCTTGGCAAATGGGATGGTGAGCGCAGTTTCTTTGGCTTATATCGGTTCCAACGCCGCTGCCTATTGAAACCATTTTTAAGCGAAGAAAGAGTAGTAAAATTTTATTGAAATGTGGGAACGGGATAAGGCTATTTGAGATACTACTTGCTCGGATGTTCGAGGATGAGATTGTAGCAGCTTGAAAGGTCGAGCGTGCCCGATGCCATATCTGCAACCACCTGACATGCTGTTCAGGAAGACACCCCTGATAACATAAAGTGTAATCTACATTTTAGTGCCATTTACTGATTTAGATAAAATTATTTTAATAAATAAATATACACGGACCAATCACACAGATTGAGCTAGCCCCAAAGTAAGTTCGAGACTTGTGTTATGGGATACTAACTTAACGATACAATATTTTTATAATAGATACTTATATAGATAAACATCCAAGACCCAGGCCAATCTGAAAAAGATCATTTTCCATCTTGACCTGGCCGGGGATCGAACCCGAGACCCCCGTGTCGCAGGCTGGCGTGTTGACCACTGCACCACGGAGCTCGCCATTTAATACGGTTCTTATTGCCTTTATTAAATTATTTATACACCTAACATTTTGAACACTATTCAGTGTTCGTGGTCGCAGGTAGACTCATTTACTCGTACAGAATGCTCTCCCCAAAGTTATTACCCAAAATTACTTGGTAATTGTTAATACATGTTCCTCTATAAGACCTTATTAACAAGCTAAATTTATTATATTCTATCCAATACATAGGATTATATTAACCCAATCTATCGATACTGGAATCAATTTGATTGATCGACCAATTCATAACGTCCAAATAGTTTGGCGAATTCCCAACCCGATTGAAACTGATCCCTATATTACATACATAGATTTATATCCCTCATAATACATAGATACAATAAGTCTTATGTATCTTAGATCGGGGGAAAAGTTCTTCCATATTTTGTTTGGAGATTTTATCCGAAATGACAAAGAAACTGTGGCATTGAAATCAAAATTCTTTGATGGAAAACGTAAAAATAAATTAAGTGCTAATCATAATCAGATTTTAGTATGGCCATAATCATTACAATTTTAATCGCTACCTACTTATTTTTTATTTTTAAATAAACTTTAAAAAAATGTATCGAATTTTTTGATAATCTAATGTATTAGAAACGACAACAAAGCAGTTGAAAAATTGTGTAATTTTTTTTTACCTTGCATATTCTTTAAGAAAGTTTTACCTCTCTAATGGTATCAAAACATTATTACAACTTTATACATAAAAACTACTTAAGAACGTTTCCCCCTTCTTGATATATTACTTACGGGAAAGATCGACTTCGTAAGTCACGTGAGAACTTAGTTAAATAAACTTTCTGAATCTCGAATCTGTAAAACCTATGTCATCATCATCATCATCATCATCACGTCTTTATTAGTCTTCACTGCAGAAACATGACCCTCTCTAATTTCACCACCGTTCACTACCCAGAGACATATATTAGCCAAAGCAGTCAGAGGATTTGGCCTACATTCTCCACGCTGGGTAGACGTATTGGAGAGGAGACCTCTCCAAAGAAGGTTTGCTTGGAAGTTTCTATGCTTTATTTAGCTTGTGTTTCCTAAGTCGCCATCTTCGATATCCACGGGAAGACTTGGAGTAGTCCTATTCTACTCTGCCGGGAACCACACGGCGTCAAAGCCTATGTAATCTTTATAAATTGATCTAGCCTAAATTACATACATTGCGAATGTATGCAACCGTCGCCTGGCGGAAGATTGTATGACACTTGCACAATTGCAGTTAATTATAGTGTTGAAAACTTGTATAGTGGGTAATTTGCGTAACGTTATATTGTTCTTTTATAGTTGTGCTGTAAAATTGAACGTGTGGTTTGGAGAGAGGGAAGGGAATACAAGCTTTAAATAAAGTTAATTTTAATATGGTTTTATCGCGTTTATTACATTAATTTTACCTATCTAAGGTTTCACTAGAAAAGAGACTAGATCAGTCACTGATTTGTGTCTAAAATTTTATCTATATTAATTTTATAAAGTGGACAAATTTGAAGCAAATTTGATTGTTTGTTTTTTTTATGTTTGTTTGTTTGCATTGAATAGGCTCCGAAACGACTGGACTGATTTTCAAAATTCTTTCACCTTTAACTAATTTATGTGCAGGTGACGTAGGCTTTATTTTACACGGGCAAAGTTGCGGGAAAATTGTTAATTTATTACATAAAAAACTCACTGTCATTTGTAGATAGGGTTGCCACCTTTTTTTTGCAAATAAAAAACATTGGTTATTATAGGTACGAAAAAAGTACATACTATCAAAATAAAGTACAATTTATTTTTCTTTATTATTATATTTAAAAACACATTTTTTATTGCTTTTTTGCAGTTTGTATCAAATTAGGATATCGACTCAACAATTGCACAGCATTCTTACAATCTATCTTTAAATAAAAATTTATATAAGTAATTCATTTTTAACTATAAATTCTTCATCGACTTTTAAATATCACAAAAAAATCAAATCAAGCGAAACAAAGTATTTTCGTGTACTTTATTGTTCTCATACAGTACAGAGTACAATTGCCTGAAATAATGTACAATAATTATTTATTATAAAGTACGGGTGGCAACCCTATTTGTAGAACACCCTATTATCAGGTTGACTCATGTGAGTCCTCGTAAGATGCGCGTGATCATCTTTACTATTTGTCCAAAAAAAATCGATTCCCACCATAGTTATTTAACTCATGGTGTTACGTATCACATCTACTTTGTCATACCATTGTGCTTTACTGTTCATGATAAAAAGTACACTTTTTACTTTAGTGCTCCACTTAGCCTTCCTGGTGTTATCTCCATAATTAAACATATCTTTTTAGATCACAGTTGCGACAGTACTTTACGTAACTGGGGGCGGTAAGGAACAAACGCTTCGCTGAACATGTCACTTTTCCATTGCTATGTAACTTATGACAATAGGGTGTACATTGGTTGAGTGATTTTGTCGAATGTTTTGACAGGTACTTTATAGGACAGTCGATTAGTTTTAACTGTCACATAGACTGCCAGAAACCAATGCCCTTTGAAATTTAACGACTTAAAAAGTTAAAAGATATCGAGGTTTTAATTTAATTTGAGTATGTAATGTTTTCAAAACTGCCCAGTTTTTGTAAATGATAGTGTATGCTATGCCATACACATGTGTACCAAATTTCCAGGGAATATAAAACCTATAAGTTTAGTTTCAAAACAAATCTTTTTAATTATAGTAAGTACAGTATATCTTAGGGCAGTTTTTTAATGTTCTTGTGTATTTTATCAAAATACTCGATTTAGTATCCACCATGTTAAAACTTGAGTGTAGGCACTGAGCTCCGTGGCGCAGCGGTCAACTCACCGGCCTGCGACACGGATGGTCCCGGGTTCGATCCCCGGTCAGGTCAAGATGAAAAATGATCTTTTTCAGATTGACCTGGGTCTTGGATGTTTATCTATGTATGTATTTGTTATAAAATATAGTATCGTTGAGTTAGTATCCCATAACACAAGTCTTACATAAGAACTTACTTTGGGGCTAGCTCAATCTGTGTGATTTGTCCGTATACATTTATTTATTTATTAAGCAGTACATGTCACTAAACTTACAAAATCATGTTTGTCTTCTTCTAAGAGCTCCGTTTCGTGGGTCTAAACCATCTCTAATCGAAAGACATCGCATCTTCATTACCTTCATTACCAAATTGTCTTGCATTGAAAGCATTTTGTAACATAAAGCTATTGTAATATAACTTAGGCCATTCAGATTTTTTTATAAAATAACTAGCAGCCCTACCCGGCTGCGCCCGGGCATGTATTATACCTTAAAACCTTTCTCGTGAATCACTCTATCTATTGGTGAAAACCGTATGAAAATCCGTGGAGTAGTTTTTGAGTTTATCGCGAACAGACAGACAGACAGACAGACATGGCGGAGGACTTTGTTTTATAATATGTAGTGATAGTGATAAAGGAAGGCAAACGAGCAAGTATAACTGCAAAGATAACTGCAACAAAACAGGGACACCAGTTTTTAGACAACCCTAAAAGATTCGTCAATACTAACTTAACTCGTTAAATTCAAGTAATGCTCTTCCATGCTGGTTTGGGAGAAAGGCAAAAACATAGAATATACCAGCTGTTTTTCTTCCCAGTCAGACCCTTAAAGCCATTCAAGGGATTGGGCAAAAAATCTAAGGAATCAATAGGCGATGCGGCTAGCAAACTATCTCTATTTTGATTCCGCCTTCCACCCTTGCTCCCGCTATGCTAACAATGCTAAATGTGGCCGGGTCTTTTGACTTTTAGTTCTGTCTACCCCACTAAGGATAAAGACGCGATAATAATGTATGTATGCGTCATTGACTCGGCCAATATACTCGAAAAATGTGACTTATTACGTATACCAAGTGAATGATATAACGATTTATGCGTGTTCTCACTGCAGACATACAGTCATGCGATTTGGTGTAGGAATCCGAGCATTGTGCTTATTAGGTAATCTGACAATTAAACTCTGTTGGTGCATTGCATACTTTTACGCGACTTCCTAAAAAGGAGGACTATGTTTTTAGAGCTCGTTTATAAAAGCATGTATGTATATGGATTTGTTTACTCCATCATAATTTTTAATTACTACAACAGATTTGGCTATACGAGATATATTCATACTTGTTGCCTTAACCCCAAGTAAGTATAATGTTCATAAAAAAGTAGGAGAATGACTTTTCTTTGATTTTTCAAATTTAATCAATAAGTAAAACACGTTTTAATTAATTTTAAATTAAAAGAATCCACTTGGTGTCACAGACGCGTACAAAATATCAAATTTGACTTGCCCCGATAGGTTTCTATTATACGTGCGTAATATAGTGTAATATATTCGCACAGTTCAAAAATAGACATAAACAGGACCACTCTTTGATTTTATTCAAATGTGATTACAAACCGATTACTGACGTCACATCTAGTGCCAGATATTTTACCCACAGATTTTACTACTTCGAAAATTCAATCACCAGGATTTTTTTAAACATCAATGAAACCTCTCCACCCCGTCTGGTCAGCGTTGAGAGTGTAGGCCAAATCCTCTGACTGCTCTGGGTAATAATATATAGCTCTGGTAGTACAGAAAGGATCGTGCTCCTGCAGTGGAGTTTTAAAAAAATCCTGACATTCTACTAACTAACATAGATATTATTAATAGAAAGAAACGCAATATGAAAGCCGGCGCGTCGACCTCGCGAAAGTAGAGTCGACTAATCGTAGGTTGCAGTGTTATGCATGCGCGTGCGCAACCAATGACTTGTAAACAGAGGGCTTTACTGTCCAATAATACTTCATTCTAACACTTCTGCTCTTAACAGTACTCACTTGAAATTTGGGGGCTCCGGCGCGTCCGTGGATTTCGCGGACGAACGTTTTTAAATTCGGGTGCCTCCCAGCCGGGTGCTTTGCGGACTGTGGGCCTAACGGCTGGACCCTTCTCTGTGGTCGTTTAAAACAAGTGCCTTAAAAACGTAGGGTCCCGAGTACAATCCCCAGTCAGGTCATAATCATCATCATCATCAGGTCTTTTTTAGGATTCCATACCCAAAGGGCAAAAACGGGACCCTATTCACGAGACTCCGACGTTCTTCTCTCTTTTTGTCTGTCACCAGGCTGTATCTCATAAACAGTGATAGCTCCCGTAGTATCTCACAATTTTTTTACAGATTATGTATTTCTGTTGCCGCAATAACAACAAATACTAAAAATAGAATAAAATAAATATTTCAGTGGGCTCCCATACAACAATCATGCATTATTGCCGTTTATGGACGATTTCTTCCACGCTGGTCTGGGAGAAAATAAAAAACGTAGAATGTACCAGCTGCTTCTCTTCCCGTGCAGATCGTAAGAGCCGATCGAGGGAATGGGCAAAAATTTTAGGAATCATGTTAATAGGCGATGCGGCTACTAGCAACCCATCACTATTTCGATTCCATTTTTCATCTAACGCCCACCAACATGCTAAACGTGGCTTTAGGTCTTAAAGACCTGGGCTCTGTCTACCCCGCAAGGGAAAAAGACGTGATACTATGTATGTATGTATGGACGATAGTCTAAAGTTGTATATGTAGATAATGGTACGAAACCCTTCACGCGCGGGTCACTTGGGGCACTTGGCCGATTTTTTGTCTCCTTTGCAGGATCACGGCCCTCTATGTACTACTAGAGCCATATCATAGCCAGAGGAGTTAGAAGATTTTGCCCTCACTCTCCACGCTAGCGACATCTTACGGGTAGGAATGATTTAGAACAGCTATTTATTTATTGTATATTCTAAAGATATATATATGTTAATACATGTACGAGTATATATCTATCTCCGTCGGTAATGTGTAAAATAAAGTTATTTTAGCTTGTAGTAAATGTCCTCTACACTTCGCTCTATAATGGAGACATCAGCTTACCGCGTGCTCGTCGACCTTGCTAAGCTTGACATAAATGAGCTTTTATGTTCGCGACAGCTTTCATGTTAAAAACTTTAGAATGAACGCAAAAAGGCAAAATCCGACACTTATAATATCCAAACTACAATATTTAAGTACATAAAGAGATAACTTAATTTCATAACATTAATAAGCTCTAAATGGTAAGTCCATGACACTAATTATATATTTTTTGATCAAACTAGCTATAACAATTCACTTTTTATCCCTAAATTGTACGAGCAAGGATTTCAAAAAAAAAAGAAAAAAAAAAGAACAAATTACCGCATATAGGGCTTAACCGATGACTGTAGGTTAGATTAAGTCTCTGATCTTACTTGTTTATCCTTGACCAAATATTTTTTAAAACACATATTTTTGAAGATTTATTGACATTAAATTTATAGCTTTTATTACGAATCTTTTTATCAAAAAGTCTGTGATCAAAGTTTAAAGAATCTATTAAAAACTAGTTTTTTCAAAACATTTAGAAACTTCGATCTAAATATCACTATATTAACATCTCATTTGTTCACGGTCAGCTCTAAGTTCGGTATCGCAAAACATTCTTGATAAACCAATTTTTTCGAGACCTCTATATTATCTTTATGACAGAAGTCGCAGAGTTCTGTTTTATTTGGTTACTCAGGACGTGATATCCATTTTAAATTGATACTTAAGAATTAGATTTTTATTCTTTGGTAGAGGTCTGGGTATGGTGGTTTATTGTTGGGTAATATAGTTGAAAGCTATACTACCAAGGCCGGTCAGTATTATAAGGACAGTGGCGTGCGTGTGTTTAATAGATTTAACAACATTAACAGCCATTTTTGGTTTAATTTTGTGTCAGAATTTTGATGTAAATTTGTGATGAGGATTATATCTACGTATAAAAAAGTCTTGAGCAGTGTAATATATTGAATGACTTATCAAAATAATTGAAATCAGTACTTGAAAGTCCTCGTGGCCCTACTGGTGGAGATCAGCAGTGGGGCTGACAGTCCGTAGGGAAAAATATGGGCATCCTAAAAAACTGATCAATTTTGTAAGGTTTGATTTGTACGGGTTTCCCTATTTCAATATTTTTTTTCAGATATTTTTGTATGATATGTTTTCGTTTTTATAGCGCAAATAGTGATAAATATATGCATAACTGCTGCTCTGCTGCTGTGATTTCATTATCTGGTTGGATTAATTACTTTTTTCCGGATAAAGAAATGTTTCAGTTTTCTGACCATGACCCAATTACCTATAATAATATTGTAAAGAAGAAATATTTGCTTTTTTGTTTGCATTGAATGGGCTCCAAATTACTGGAACAATTTTCAAAATTTCTTTTACCTATAGAAAGGCAATTTATCTGCGGATGATATAGGCTATAATTAACGCGGAAAAAGTCGCAGGAAAATTGCTAGTGTACTTATTAATTTACAAGCTCATTTATTTATTATAGTATAAGATAAACTAAATGGTTTTTAATTAGCATTACAATGCTCGGTATTTATTAAAATTGAAAATATGTGATGAAAAAGAATTCGCCACAGGTGGGATTCAAACCCACGAGTCTTGGCGCCCTAAGTGTGCTGTCAGCTTATGTAGTTGGTAACACACGTAGGGCACAGACCTAAGACTCACGGGTTCGAATCCTACCTGTGGCGAATTCTTTTTCATCACAAATTTTTAATTTTAATAATATAACGAGCATTGTAATGCTATATATCAATTTCAATAGTATAAGATTAACTGGTACAGATGTAGAAGTATTCATGAACCGAGGTAGATAAAGTAGAGTTCACCTTTCAAATGTCTTTGTTGTGGCGGCTCAACCTTGGCAGTTTCATTCATACGAGTTAGGACATAGCGTGCGGTCAATATAGTTAACTGAGATACAAGGTCTTATAAACAAATGGCCACAATAAGAACAAGATCGCGATTGTATTTTGTAGAAAAGTTTTTGATGATGTATATATAGAATGATGATGTAAATATGAAATACGGAATGATATAACACTATTTTTATGTATATTTAAAATTGTACTTATGGTTTTATGTTAATAAGTTTAAGTTTTTATATTCTTTATGTAAAACTTTGTTGTATCTTTATTTGTATAGCTTTCTTACTCGTGACACCTATTTACTTATTTTCTGTTTACCCAAAGGTTGACTGGGAGTGTTTTGCACACTGTTTTGTGTACACATACATAGAATCAAATATTGAGAGGCTTATAATCCATAAACCATTGATAATTAAATATTGCCATAATTCCTTTTTGTCCGGTTGTATGGAGATATGCACACTCAGGGCCCTCTTAAGAGCTAAAAAAGTATTAAAATCTCTGTTCAGTACCTATGAAAACATCTGTAAGCAGATTTAATGTGTTACCCTTATAAATGTGCATCCTTTATAAGGGTGATTATGAGTCTCTGGTATATTATGTGTGATCAATGTATTAGTTCTGGCTGGTAGTCAAAAGACCGTAGTATATAAATGTAGCCCATTTATTTAACTATGCAAAAACATTGGGGCGCGGCCGTAATCTTAACAAAAAATCAAAGATATTTCCCCACTGCTGGCCAAAGGTCTCTCTCATATAAATATATATCTCTCTCATAAACTTTATACAATAAAAAATATATTCAAAGATCCACGTGCCATCAAAAATTTAGGCAAAAACAAAGCAAGCTCGAAATGTACAGCGAAACCTCGAGTTTATTTTTCCACTTCATTAGGTTTCGTCGATTGAACAATGTTTTACGGAACTTGATTTGTTTTATCGTTCGTATTCTCTCTCTTTTATCTGAGCATGTTCCCTGTTGCACCCTTAGCTGGAAGGCTTTGGAGCCCGGGGTCCGCTTTCCGGCTTATTCTTCTCCACTTCACATGGTCCTTAGCAACCTTAGTTGAGAGTCCATTGGCACGAATATCAGTTGTCAATAAATTGACAGTTTTTCAGAGTTATTATCCGAGTCACGACGAGCTCCGTAGCGCACTGATTAACACGCCAGTCTGCAACATGGGGGTCCCGGGTTCAATCCCCAGTCAAGTTATGATGGAAACCGATATTTTTCAGATTGACCTGGGTCTTGGATGTTTAGATCTACATATATAAGTGTATGTTATAATATATTGTATCGTTGATTTAGTATCCTGCGACACAAGTTCACAACTAACTGTGTGGCTAGCTCAATTTGTATATTATAATTTGTTAGTACGTCCAAATAAATTTGTAGGAACATCAGGAGTGCGGTCAGGATCAGCCATGCTTAATATACGTGGCATATGGGCGTAATCTTAAATCAAATAAAATAACTTATCACAAAATCACTTTCTTTATAATTCACGTTGAAATAATTACTTACAATATCCACACCTTACAATTATTCTTAATGATAATCAATTTTACTTTAAACGAAATACATCGATATGACGCTTCGCTAGACTGATAGCCGTCAGTATTGTTCGGTAGTAATTTGAAAGTGACGTTTGTAGATACGTCACCCAACTCGACAGATGGTGTTAATGAACGCGCCGTTATATTTATTTATTTTATTGTTTGAATTCTATTTTATATATCAACGGGTCACTCACGTGCTATTTGTCGGGATTGCCGACTATAGTTTCGGACTCGTCAGGAGCCTCGACAAATAGCACGTGAGTGACCCGTTGATATATATATATATGATGTCTTTATCTCACGTTAGTTTTAATGATATGAATTCTATTTGTTTATTTTAATGCGAGTTTGTAAAAAAGTGTTATTTACTGGGAAAACCGAGATCCATTTTTACCGAACAGGCTTATTCTTTGACGAAACAGAATTACTGTGAACACAATTTGCCTTTTCTTTTCAATTAGATAACTCTCCTTCGATTGAGAAAGTCACGAGATATTCATTTGTTTTCTTTGTCCGTTAGTCTGATCTAGACAGGGTCCAGACAAGTCAGACCGTTTTCAAATATCTGACAGTTTCTAATTATTGTTCTCAAATATTTCATTGATTTAGATTTCAATAAATGATATAAATTGACAGTTCATTTCGTGCAATCGTTTTAAGAATAATATTTTGAGAGGTATTATATTAAGATAATACTAGACGAACACCAAAACACTAGTCGTTGTGTGCCCCTTCGGGTTCAGCCTCTGATTATCTAATAAAGACAAGATCAAAATGTAAAAACGTTATCAATATAATCATCATCATCATCATCAGGTACCCCTTAGTCTCCACTGCAGGAGCATGACCCTCTCTATACTACCAGAGATTATATTAGCCAGAACAGTCAGAGGTTTTGGCCTACACTCTCCTCACTGGCCAGACGAGTAGGGAAAGTCTTTTTGATGTTTGTAAGCTTTGTTTAGCTTGTGTTTCCTAAGTCACCTGCTACAACATCCACGGGAAGACTTAGAGTGGTCCTTTTTTACTCTGCCGGGAACCACAAAGTTTGTTATTATTTGTTGTTATCGATAATATATTACATCAAATAGCACGCAGCGCCGATGGCTAATGGGGCAGAAAGGTAGCATCAGCTTCAGAATATCACCTGGTAGTACCTGTAGGCACCAGGTGTAGTACCTGTAGCCCTCTAGATCAGGATAAGCCAATTCAAAGACGTCCAAACGCTTACCAGCCAACGAGTCACAGAGACAAAAAAATGTGTCTCATTGTTTCCTCCGATTTGTCTCATACGAGTACCATACATAGACGGCTTGGACTATATACTCTCTAGACGCAGTCATGTCTCTATTTCAATGAGGGTAAGTAATATAACATATAAACACAAAATATATATGTTTTAAGATTTAAACCAACGAAATATATAATTTTGGTCAGTATAATTATCAAACAAGATAAAAATCGGAAGAAATAATTTAAAAAAAAATCATGTGTTATGACAATTATTCAACATAACAAACCTTTCATATACCGTTTTAACGTTATAAAATTTAACAAATCGATTTGTTTTTACGTATAATAAACGTAATATATACACATTATTAAGCATAATAATCATTGTTTATACAAATAAAGTGATAGAAGATGCAAATCAACGTAGTCGCTTTCGCACCCAGTCGTCGCTCGCTCGCTTCGCTCGCTCGCTCATATGGTGGTCTATGTTTAACCATAACCTAACCTACCTTCTGCTATCAAGTCACGTATCCAAACCAGTCGCTTTCGCACTGTCGTCGCTCGCTCGCTTCGCTCGCTCGCTCATATGGTGGTCTATGTGTAACCATAACCTAACCTACCTTCTGTTACCAGTTACTTTCGCACCCAGTCGTTGCTCGCCAGCATAATAACATAATAATCATTGGTTATACAAATAAAGTGATAGATGATCCTACGTTCTGTGACTAAGTCGCTTTCGCACCCAGTCGTCGCTCGCTCGCTTCGCTCGCTCGCTCATATGCTGGTCTATGTTAATGTTTAAATAAATAAAATAAATAAATATATAGGGACATATCACACAAATTGAGCCAGCCCCACAGTAAGTTGTGAACTTGTGTCGCAGGATACTAACTCAACGATACTATATTTTATAATATATACTTATATAGATAAACATCCAAGACCCAGGTCAATATGAAAAAGATCTTTTTCCATAGTGACCTGACAGGGGATCGAACCCGGGACCCCCGTGTCGCAGGCTAGCGTGTTGACCGCTGCGCCACGGAGCTCGTCTCGTCGTCGTTTAGTATTCATAAACGTTATAATAAATGAGTTTATGGTTTTTGAATTGAAAATTTTATGAATATTATAGCTTTTAAGAATAAAAACAGTAATAATTATATCAAGTTAACATTATATCTTTTGAACTTTATTGAAATGAAAATATATAATTTGTTATTATATCAAACAATACGCACCCCTGTTAATTAATGCCAAAAAAATCGTGTAAAAATCCGTCAAATTGGTAGCTATGTGTTTATATATTAAAATGACAGCAGAAAAACTGTTATTGTTCATAACTCAATTCAACTACGAGTATTTTATGTAATTATCATATCAAATTTTATTTACACTAAATTCAAGCAAATTCTTTGTGTTAACCGTGACTCAAAGAGAAATTTTTAAGTTGAACCAAGATATCAATAAATCTCGCCGGATCAAATACAATTGAGGAAGACTTTCATTTATGAATTCGCGGAAAAACACAATTCGGTATTTGCCTAATATTAAGATTATATACAATTTGTTTACAATGGTACTAATTTTCATCTAAAAACACTATAAAAAACACTTTTAATTTGATATCGATTCGTTAAGTGTTCTTAAAGCTTCTTAAAAGTTGGGTGAATAAGATCATTTTTATAAGTATGAAAATCTTAAATTACAATTATACTGTATTATAGTCCGCTTAATTTATAGCAACTTTTATTATCAAACCATGACCACAAACGTAATATTTCGTATAGCTACCAAACAAAGTTCTCACGCCGCCCATACAAAATACAAAGTTGTGACGTCACAAATATGTAAGCATTTTAGCAGTGTGTTTTTGCGTCTAAAAATTAACGTCTAAAAATATGTGTCTTTAAAACTTTTATAACTGAAAGAGTTTTTTTGTTTAGAAATGTATTTCGGTCACTATTGTGTTTATTTTTGACAGGTCTTTACATAGCGACACGAATTTTTTTTTATTCAAGTAGCCAATTGCACTAAAATAAAGCTTTTTCTATTTGATTTCAGAAAAAATGACAAAATAATTTTACAATGTTTTTGTGTAAAACAAACAAAGTAATCCTTGAATCTTTATCGTATGGAAGTCAAGTAATCGAATAACTATATCATTTGTATTAACCAATCAATTGATGGTAATTTGTTATTACTATATTACCAAGGTGAGTAAGGTCGATTGACCGTGTCACCTATACGAAATGATGATGATTACTATATTCATTCCATTATTTTCCATGCTGGTCTGGGAGAAAAAAAAAAGTACAATGTACCAGCTGCTTCTCTTCCCGCGCAAATCGTAAAATCTGATCAAGGGAAGGGCATCAGGAATCATGTCTATAGGCGATGCGGCTAGCAACCCATCACTATTTTGATTCCGTTCTCACCTACAAGCCCACCAACATGCTAAACGTGGCCTCAAGTTTTTACAGACCTGGGCTCTGTCTACCCCGCAAGGGTAAAAGACGTGATAGTATGTTTGTATGTATATTCATATTTCGGTTAAGAGAAATGTGTATATCTTTTTGATTAAAAAATAATTTTATCTGTAATATTTAAATGCAACGTTTATTTTTAGTACAATTTTTTTTTATATTAATTTATATTTACATAAAAGTTTATTTTTTAATAATTTTACAATCTCTTTTTTTCAGGTATGTTGAACGTCACTTATATCTCGCCAAATCTCGTTAAAAGGTATTTTTAATTATCATTATAACAATACACATTTGAATATTCATTTGATTTATTTGTTCTTTTTTAAAGTATTATTTTAAATTCTTTTAAGATGGATTCTTGTACCTAGTCAGTAGGAATATAATCATAATATGTGTGATGCTAAGCCTTTGATACGAGTATATTACATAAGAGAGTATAATACATAAATTTCTCGGGGCCTTGTGCTGCCTCATTTTTAATAAAATTAGTCATTTGATAAAGATGGAGAAAAAGTTTGTTCTGTGAGGCCCTAGATTCAAACTATTTTATGAAGTTACTTAAAGTTTTCGCCAATAGTGGCCGTTTTTGTCAAAAACGCAAATTTTTTTAACTATAATAATGAATGTGAAAAATTCATCATCATCATTTCGTGTAGGTGACACGGTCAGTCGACCATGCACACCCTGGTGTCGAGAGTCCTTCGGAACCGCCTCTCGGCCTCTGACGTGGTTCCTTTAACGACTACCAGATGGCAGCCGGGACCAACGGCTTAACGTGCCTTCCGAAGCACGGAATCATCTTTCTTATTAGATCAGGTGATTCATGCCTGCAATGTCCTAACCAAACTGGAAACAACAAAGTATGCTTCCCGTGGGAATCGAACCCACAACCCCCGGGTCAACAAAGCAAACGCCTTAACCACTGGACAACGGAGGCTGTTAAAAAAGGCTTTAAATTTTTTTTGAAGTGTTATATAGAGCTTAGAAAAAAAAAGTGATAAATTCGTTTTATTCGACATGGGGGCAATACTGCATCCTTAAAAATTCATGCTTAAGATGAGAAAAACTTCAAAAGCGACCAAAAAAGAAAACAAAGTAAATAAAAATGAGTGATATTACTTATAGCCTCAAAATTATGCACAAAACACAAAAATGATTGTCACAAAGGTCACACGACGTCTTCATAAACCAATACAATGTTACACGTGTAATGACATACAAACATACAAAGGTATTGCATTACATGACATTGAACGTTAGGTCAGTATTCGTTGAGCTTTTGTATGGGCAGCGTTTTTGAATTTAAATTTTTACTTACTTTAATGTTCTCTAATATTTTTTTTCTTTTTATTTTCCTTTTTCAATAATGGCTGGCCGAAATTTCAGTGATTCTGCCAATGTATCAAGTATCGTTGTAATACGGTAACTTTTTAACAAGTGGCATCAAAGCTGGCGTAGGTTTTTTGGTTTTTTGATTGCCTCGTGGGAACTTCTAGTGATAAATCTGTACGAGTCCACATAATAGAGTACTTTAACTATTTCACAAATTTTTCATGAGCATCAGCATTTATAACACCAAACTACACCAATTTCATATTACAAAGTTATATATTTTGCAAATTGACTTTAGTGGACTTCATGCAAAATTTTATATTTTTTAATTACCAAGTCTTATTTAGTAAATTAATGCATTCATAATTTATTTCAATTAAGATCAAAACCAACTTTCGATCCAAATTAACGACTTTTAATTTAATCTTATTAATTTTGATCGACTGTCTGTTCTGTAAGATTATTTATCAATGGTGAAGATAGAAATTACAAATCGCCTTGTCAGTGTTTCTTCATTACATATTGGAAAGATATCTAAATAAAAAAACAATGCAACATTACTGAAGGCGAACCCTACGTTTTGACCCTAAGCATTATGCCACAAGTGACATAACGTACCCCTTAACAAGTACCAAGTATAAAGCCACACGTATACATTACGCCACCAGTTAACGGACATTGCAAACCTTAAACCGTGTACTGGGGTTAGGCAATACCTTTGCAATACCAATACGGCCACAGAATCAGGTGTTAAATTAATTATCAACACTATTCCCAAGCAATAAAGTGGACAATTGCTTGCTATTTGATTTGGGACTGCATTTATTACTTTGTTTTAGACGTTGCAGCGGTAAAATTTCGATTGAATTTGAAGCTTGTGTGCTTAAATTAAAGTTGTGATTGAAGTGGTGAAGTTTATTGACAGACCGGTTAGTTATCTAATGAGTATAATGAAGGATTAGGGTTACTAATATTGGATTGAGCACGTCTGTTTTGTCGCTGTTTTGACGTTACGATATTCGTCATAATGACGGCTATTATTTATAATGGATGAGATGAACCTCCTCATCATCAGGTCTTTTTTAGTCTCCACTGCAGGAACACAATCCTCTCTATACTGCCAGAGCCATACATATAATAGCCAGAGCAGTCAGAGGATTTGGCCTACACTTGACACACTGGCCAGACGGGTTGGAAAGAACTCATTGATGTTTATAATCTTTGTTTAGCTTGTGTTTCCTTAGTATAAAGGTAAGCATTTCAGAAGACCTAAGAATAATTAAGGCACTTAGGAAAGTCGTTTTGTATAAAGAATTTTATATCGACACTTTTATTTATTTATGTAGATCCTCACGCTAATATTAATATAAGTATTGTTTAAACTTTATTTTATTTCAATATACGCAGTACGCCAACAAAATAAGCTCAAAGCTAATCCAAACATCAAGTTTGGGCGTAATTACGGCAATTAGTCCGAAAGAAACTTAATTAAAAGCTCCTCTTTACGCCACTCGACACCGCCTTTATTAACTCCAATCATTAAGAACTTTAATTAATTGTAATTGATGTAAAATTAACTCATCTTTGAACAGGCATAGTGATTTAGAAACGACTTTTAAATATTATTAAAATACGTAAGAACAGTTTACTCACGTAAATAATAAGCTAGTGGCCGACATGTTTTGACCTCATTCGGAGGTCTTTAGAAACAAATCGAGATGTACCCAGACGCGCTTCTCAAGACGGCGCGAAGGAAGACCTGTGGATGAGGACGAAACATGGCGGTCATTAGCTATTTACGCGAGTAACCCATTCTAAACTTTTTCACAACAATAATTTTTTTTATAAAAAAACAAATACAGAACGCTGTCATATTTTTTTTATTTTTAGAAGTGAGCCAATAGAATAAAAATGAATACTTTTGACTTCACATATCTTTGAGTGAAATTTTTTAAACTTATATGTGAATCAGACGTTTTAGTAATCATGGTACCATTGACCTAATCTGTTGGAGTCGGAAGATATAGGCAATTCAAAACTAAAGGATATAAACAAGGTCTTATTTTTTTAAAATTTCTAATCAGTATTTATTACCAAAGAATGCGTAAAGGGGAACTATCATAGTAAGTATGTTATACTCTTATTAAATAAAAAATACATATGATAAATATTATTCTAACTATCGACTAATTATTTTTATAACATAAATTACTATCTAAATTAAAAATTAAAAAAAAATACAATAAAATATTATAACTATACCTACTTAATTATACAAAATAAAATTAAAAATCTAATATTAAATTTTGTCCATGTGGCAAAGTGCCTAGAACGCTGGCTGCATTACCTCGTTGAATAGCGATTGCAATCCTTTGTCCGAGGTAAGAGCCAGCCTTATTATAAATTTAACGAACTGATTTCCCGCGACTTTGTCCGCGTTAATTAAATCCTATGTAACCCGCAGATAAATTAGCTTTCTATAGGTGAACGAGTTTTAAAAATTGGTCCAGTATTTACGGAGCCTATTCAATGCGTACAAACAATAAAGTCTTTTTAGGGTTCCGTAGTAAACAAGGAACCCTTATAGTTTCGCCATGTCTGTCTGTCTGTCTGTCTGTCTGTCTGTCTGTCTGTCTGTCTGTCCGTCCGCGGTTTTACGCAGAGACTATAAGTACTAGAAAGCTGTAATTTGATATGGTTATGTATATTAATCATGGCAAAAAAGTGGTAGAATAAAATCTTGAAAAAAAATTTTTTTTAGGGTAGCTCCCATACAAGTAAAGTGAGGGAGTAATTTTTTTTTCTCTATTTACCTATTGTGTGGGGTATCGTTAAATAGGTCTTTCAAAAATATTGTGAGGTTGAGAACACCATTTTTTGATTAAGGGCTCCGTTTCCGAAATATTTGGTTTTAAAGTGCGAATTTTTGTTAGAGGTAAGTGTCCCCCCCCTCTATCTGCTAAACGGTTATATATAGATACGTGAAAAAAATTACAGCAGTAGCATATATACTGAAGTTGAAAGGAAAACTATCAGAGCTGAGTAGTAAGTACAAACTAAAAAGTTATAGGCAACCAACTATAAACTGTAAAATTTCATACTATTTTCATTGTTAGATGTTTTTGGTCGTTAAACTGTAAGGTGCGAGTGTGAATAGTGTGAACTCAAAGTTGTCATTCGCAACGACGGAACCCTACACTGCGCGTGGCCCGACACGCACTTGGCCGGTTTTTTTTTATAATATTAGTATTGATGGAGTTATTGCGATTGCAATATTTTTTTTATTAAGCAATTTCTAATTTGAGTCTGTTCATTATTATTTTTTTGTCATCGCTATAATATATTGATTAGGTTAGATTCTTTTCCATAATCTTGTTTATTGTTAGCATTTATACTGCTCGTTTCGATGCAGTCGGTTAACCGCCGTGAGAAAGCAGTGAAAGCATGCGCCGCGGTGTGCGAAGTAGGCCAACAATATTTCCAATTATCAATTACGCGATGCACTATTTGTGCAAAATCTATATTGAGTGTTTATCCTTTAAACAAACAGACTAGCCAGTCAAAATTAACAAATTTTCTTATGGGACCAATGCTGAGAAATAAAAAAGAAAATCGAAAATTTAGTGGTTCCTTTAAGAAAAATATGTATGTCATATTTTTACACTTTTACCGCTTCTGAATATTACCAAGTCTATGTACTCACAAATATAAATAACCATAGAAGAAGGAATATTTTTTTAATCTATGTAAATAACAAAGTACAAGGAACACTATGATATGACTTAAATGCTGTTTTAATAATATCCACACTTTGTAGTGTTCATGATCGTAGGTAGACTAAGTTATCATTTACTAGTAAATTGACATTGTCAAAATTGTCATTTGTCAATATCAACTTAGATAAGTCTACGTGGGAGTTTATAGTGGGAAGTCAAGGGGTGCAGTTGGGGTCTACTTTGGACGATTTTGCAAATTGATTTTGGTGGACTTTATAATATGAAATTGGTGTAGTTTGGTGTTATAAATGCTCGTGCTCATGGAACAATTTGTGAAATAGTTAAAGTGGACTGTTATATGGACTCGTATAGAGTTGTCACCATAACCTCCCGACCACGAGGCATCAAAGAACATACGCCATCTTTGATGCGATACTTAGTATCTCAATTTACTGGACATTGGCAGAATCACTGAAATATCGGTGGAAGCCATTTTATAAAACAGCAGAAGAAGAAGTCTACCTGGAAAAAATTGTTTTTTGTTTTTTTGTTTTTCATATGTGTAAGTGGCCAACACTGGTGTCAGATTTTTCAAGCTGCCTTGAGGCATCTGACATAGCTTAACGACTGCCATCAACAATGACAGCCAGGACCAACGGCTTAACGTGCCTTCCGAAGCACGGAGGAGCTCGAGATATTTTTATGCCACTTGCGGTCACCCATCCAAGTAGGGACAGCACCAGGGGTTGCTTAACATACGTAAGCGCTCATAGAGCTCACACCCACTGGACCATCGGGCTCCTCACCTGGAAAAATGAACTGTATAAAGTGTTTCAAACTGAAGTTGTATAAATAATGTAATAAACGCAATAAAACCGTATTAGAAGTTATTTTATTTATACGTGTAACAATTAAGAAAACATTAAGAATGTCTATAAGTTCAAATGTAAATACGAGTATCTATTCAGAAGACTCACCTAAATCCTGACAACACTATTAATTTTTATATTTACATTAATTTCTAACAACCATAAGCACATTGACACACTGACATACAGAAAAGAAAGTGGCCAAACACGGTTATTTCGACTTTCAAGGACGTTTCGATTGTTGTTTCTCGGACTTGGGCCAGTTAGGTACCGGTATGGTGACGACGGGTCTAGTTCGTAGTATGGTTTGTTCACTTTAGGACAGATTCGCTTTAACATAGAATTTCTTAAGGGCAGAATTACTTTACGGCAGATTCGCTTAAAGACAGAGTTTGTACAGACGTGTCCAATGGTTTTCATTAAAGATTCGACAGCCACTACATCGATGGTCACCGTATCGAAAATGCTCCATTGACAGGTTACTGTAGCACGAGATCATATTTAATACGACATATAATGACATAACAATGACAATGTAAGCCCAAGTCCACTTAAGTAAGTCTAAGTAGGTATGCTGTAGATTGTCATTTGACATCATTTGGAGAAAATGCGCTGCGCAGTTTGTTGCCGCTTTTTCTGCACTCCGCTTTAGAAGCGGTGAAAACTTAGCTGTAAGTAAATTATTGACGTCAACAATAAAATAACATTGTAAAAAATTGTAATGAAAATTGACAGTCACCAAATGATATTGAAATATCTTACGATGAATAAAATATTTTAATAATGACTAGGTATATCGATGGTTGCTGCAGCGGCAGTTCAGCAGGTCGATGTAACGGTGCGGTGCATAATACTTTCGATATTTTGTCAGTCAATACGCTATACCATCAACATGCTGAACTGTCGATGCAGCAACCATTGATATGAGGTACGATCGCTACAGTAACCTGTCGATAGAATAATTTCGATGCGGTGACCATCGATGTAGTGACTGGCGATACTATGAACTAAGACCCGGGACGACGGTGCCATAAACAGTGATTGGTGTTGAGATAGCGATAATTTGAATTCGCGTTCTCAACATGAAAATGAAAAACTTTTGTTTGGTTAATAAGCGTAAAAGCGAGACAAAAATATCAGCTGTTCCATACATTTTGGACCAGTTGCTATTTAACTGAAAAGCTCATTTTGATTTCAGACTTGACTCCATTCTAGAACATTCAATTTTTCAAGTATGTGTCATAAGTAAATCCGTAGTTACTGTATGTTTTTTTTTTTTCATTCACATTTATATTTTTATTATAAACTAGCAGCCCTACCCGGCTGCGCCCGGGCATGTATTATACCTTAAAACCTTCCTCGTGAATCACTCTATTTTTTGGTGAAAACCGTATGAAAATCCGTGGAGTAGTTTTTGAGTTTATCGCGAACAGACAGACAGACAGACAGACGCGGCGGAGGACTTTGTTTTATAATATGTAGTGATGTGAATGAAAAAAAAAACATATACGCCATTATATCAATTTACAGTGTGATCTTTTGTTCCGTCACGCCCTCGTCACGCCATAATTTTGATATCTCACGTCTGTGGAGCTTTCCGTGACTGAGACATTTTTCTACGAAGTACTTTTTATCTACCCTTCAATCAATGTAAAAACTTCTATTGAAGGTCACAGTTCTTATTTTATTATATTTATATTGAAATTGTAACATGAAAACAGAAAAAAGAAAGAAAAAAGAAAAGAAAGAAAAAGACAATAAGGAATAAATATTCGTAATCATATAAAGCCCTTCAGGCGAGTAGGCGACCAAAACTGTTGTTATGAGTTTCTTTCGGCGTTTCTTCTCTGCAGTGGTCGGTTCCGAAACGCTAGTAGTCTGTAGCTTTTGAACAATTAATAAATACATATATCTAATGAGATAATTTTAAATATGATATGACGTGAAAAAGTGCCTGCAAAGGCCTATTTTCTGAATAGACGTTTTGATTTTGATTTTGATTTTGTTCTTAAAAGGAGTCCTCTAGTCTTGTTACATGAGAAAAATATGAGGATTTATAATTTAAGGCGAGATAGAAATAATAAAACAAGGGGTTTTTTATTCGACCCTATTGTTATTACACAGTTTTTGTATATAATTGTCTATGCCAGCTTTTTAATAAGTGTGCTAAATTTTATAAGCGTAAGTATATTTGTATGTTTGACAACACATATCTCAAAAACTTAAAGTTAGATAACAAAAAGTCTTTATTAGTTGAACTTGATATCCAACATAAGGCACAGCGTAAGTTTCAACGAATAAGGTTTAGTAGTTATTGAGGTAGAGAGCTAAATATGTCAATCATTGGGAAAAATTAAAGTCAGTTTATTTTTTCATCAAATAATATTTTTTCAATAAACTTCACTTACATTATTACCTATTTTTTTTTTCTCCTTTCAAATATTGACCAAACATCTTATATATATATAAATGAGTAAGCTTACAAATCTGAGATTCAATTACATCAAAATTTAAAGCCTCAGGAGAGGGGCCTTTTCCGATCGGCCTCGACAAGCACATAAAGTCCTCAGTTTATGACTGCAGTGATCGATTTACACGACACGATCCTATCTGGATTCGATTTATAGAAATATTTATGGATGCAAAAAATACAGGATATTTTATGGGACAGCTGGACGTTTGGTTTGAATCTGTTTTTTTACAGGATGTTACTGAAAATTGAAATAGTATTTTTATGGGGCAAAAATGTACTACAGTTTGACAAGACGAAAAATCATTCTACATTTAGTTTTGGCTCACAACTTTTTCCTGAATTGTAATGTTACGAGCCCCCCCCCACTCATGAGCTTTAACGCGCTACCTATATCTTTTTTTATTATTTGTTTAACTAACGAATGAAAAATACGTGTTCAATTTGTTCGCTATCTATCAGACGGACTAAACTTTAGTACTCATTTTAGTATTATTATTTTGACCCAGGAAGCTAGCCTATTCTATCGAAAATACAAACTTTTAAACATTCAGACTGTAAGCGAATTTAGCTCCTTAACCATTCGTACTCTATCTTATATTGGCTCACAACTTCATCCACAACTATCCCACGAACACATAATGTTTAACCTATATAAAAAATAAATATAAAAAGTTTATAAAGACCCCAAACCAAATTCGATCCTTAAGCTTTTATACAACTTGACAACGAAATATTCAGATACCTCATCCTTAGCGACCAAAACATCGTACGACACAAAAGAGGCAGGATCAAGGGCTTCTTAAAACGGGCATGGCGGTTCGTTGACCCCTTAACAAGGCCGTTACATCAGTTTGGTGGGCTTACTGCGGGATAGAGAATTATTTTATACTAGATACGCCCCTGACTTCATATGTCACTATTTGCCCCATGGAGTCCTCTTTGGGGTAGGTATATAATTTATTATGCTTTCCTTTTGATTTGAGTTTTGGATTTCGGTACCTAGTGGCGAAAATTAAATTTGATTTTATCATAAGAATACACTCTAGGTATAGGTATAATCATTTATTTAATCTACAAAAATAAATATGGGTTAAATTTAATTTCAATATCATTTCAATATAAATAATAGGGTATCGTTAAATAGGTCTTTAAAAAATATTGTAAGGTTGAGAACACCATTTTTTGATTTAGGGATCCGTTTCCGAAATATTTGGTTTTAAAGTGCGAATTTTTGTTAGTGGAGTCCCCCCCCCTCTATCTGCTAAACAGTTATATATGGATACGTGAAAAAAATTACAGCAGTAGTACATATACTGAAGTTAAAAGGAAAACTATCAGAGCTGAGTACTAAGTACAAACTAAAATGTTATAGGCAACCAACTTATAAAATGTAGTTACTCGAAAATGTAAAATTTCATGCAATTTACATTGTTAGATGTTTTTGGTCGTTAAACTGTGAGGTGCGAGTGTAAATTTATATAAACACTATGAAAAACAAAGTTAACTTTGCTGGCAAAAAATTATAGTGGTTTTTGGCTAATCTAAGCTTGCTTCTACGGAACCCTTCATGGCAACTCGCACTCCCCCAACTCGCACTTGGCAAATTTTTTTGTTTATAGTTGTTTGTTTGTTTGTTTTTCGTATGTGTAAGTGGCCAACACTAGTGTCAGATTTTTCAAGCTGCCTTAAGGCATCTGACATAGCTTAACGACTGCCATCAACGATAACAGCCGGGACCAACGGCTTAACATGCCTTCCGAAGCACGGAGGACCTCGAGATATTTTTTGCCACTTGCGGTCACCCATCCAAGTAGGGACTGCACCAGGGGTTGCTTAACATACGTAAGCGCTCATAGAGCTCACACCCACTGGACCTTCGGGCTCCTTTCAAAAGTTGGTTGTGATCTCTATTACAAAGGGAGTAGCCATACGCTGCATTCCCCTCTGTCAAGGTACAAGCCAAAATTAGGCATATGCATGTCTATGTGTTAGTTGTGTGTGACTCATCTGTACACAAATTATTTTTTCTTTTATATGTCATTTTTTGTGACAATGTCATAATTACTATCAAGTGACAGTTTAAGTTTTGTATGTAGGTGTGCGGAACTAAACTTGTGTGCACATTTCCCCCCGCAAAAAACGCCAGAAAAATTGTCATAGTAAATTGTCGCTATGCCCCACAGAGATGTATAGAGTGGGCTCGGGGGCGTGGCAGGTGGGAACGCAATATGAGCAACATGGGCATATTTCTCGAACACGCTGTCAGTCGGAAGTTTATGTGCACTCGCGTAGTACGTCACGATTTTTACGAAAATGCCGTCTTGTGCAGTGATAATGTGCAAAAATAGAAGTTCCAATATGAGCCTGAAACATCTCGGAGTCACCTACCATAAGAAAGCACCAAAATATTCGTGTTTTTAATGCATTTTAGAGCAAAAACTTAAAATCAATAAATAATATGTCATCGGGAATGTCATGCCGGTTACATTGCTATAAAAATGAAATCAAATGAATGGATGTATTACATTGCGCGTAAAGTCTTTCATTAGCAGTAATAAGACTGTTTTGACCGCGTAATGTATGTGACGTCAAGCAAACGTGTCGTACCTTACCAATATCGAAGTACGGGGGCTGGTTGACGTTGCGACTAAGGATGTCCCAGTATCTTTTTATCGATAATTTTCACTGAACTAATATACCTCAATGCGAACTAATGTCGATGCATAAGGAAAGTATGTTTACCAGTTAAAAGTTAATAAATATCAACGTCAATACTATATTACAATACAAATACTTTAATTCTATTTTGGAACTATCCTTTGGGTGAGTTTGTTTTGGCGCCTGATTTCAACGAGGATGGTTTTCATCAGGTTTTTTTTCCAGTCCTTTCTGAAGCATCTTAGAAAAACAGCTTCCTCTCTTTGTACAAAACACTTCGCACTACAAACCAAATATTTCCCTTTGTTCCTCTATGGATTTGACCTGCTGTCATGCTGCTCAACCATCTAAAGGGCTCCAAAGGGCCTTCGGGAGAGACGGATGTCGGCTTTGAGTGTTGCCTGTGTGTGCAAGGCTTGGAGAAACAGTAAACTCTCATGTTATGCTGCCGTATGGGCTAAAAGCTATTGCCAAAAGGGCATATCCTGGTTGCGAGTGACCCGGGACCGCTGGGCGATCACCAGTAATATGAACTAATTGTACTCTACGCACTCTATCCCAGTGGAGAGTGTGACTCTATAAACTTGTCGATATAAAATTTGACATGGTTCTGTATATCAAATGTTCTAAATCTTTAATTTTTGTACCTCAACAAAACTACTAATCAGGCTGAACAACTTTTGCTACAGCGTCATTTTTATATCTCCTATAGTTTTCCTGGACCATTATGGTTCTGCATCAGTTGTTCCATATCATCAATTTAAACACCTCAACAAAAACTGCTCAACAGGTTGAATAAAATTTGCTAAGGCGTCATTTATATATCCCGATCCTAACTAATATTATAAATGCGAAAGTCAGTTTGTTTGTTACGCTTTCACGCCGTATCTACTGAACCGATCATCATGAAATTTTGCATACATATAGTTAAGGGTACCGAGAAGGACATAGGCTATATATATTACGCGGGCGAAGCCGCGGGTAACAGCTAGTTTCTTATAGTTTAACTGGACCATAATGGTTCTGCATGAGGTGTTCCAAATCTTAGATTTTTTATACCTCAACAAAAATGCTCATCAGGCTTAACAACTTTTGCTCAGGCTCCACTTTTATATTTCTTATAGTTCAGCTAGACCATTATGATGCTGCATCAGGTGTTCCATTTTCCGAAATCATTTCTTCTCTATATGTTACCTAGGCTTAAAAGCTATATAGCAAAAAAATTTCATTCATCATCGTTTTATTCAAATCCGTCCAATATTTCCTGAGATAAACGTATTCAAACATACATACAGTACAGACAGACAGACAAAAAAATTTTTTCTTACTATTATGATTTTTAAATGTCCCTCTATCCATTTCATTCAAAAATACTAAATGTACAGACAAAATATTTTTACTGTTTTATTATTATATGTATAGAATAGATAATACATTTTGTTTTTGTACGCTACTTCCTGTTATGAAAAAGGTGCCACTTCCCATATAGTTGAATCGGCACTGTCCATAGATATCAAAAATAAGGCACTGTCCTTTCCCGCTTGCGATGAATCATCCCCCGTAATAAATGAATGAATCTATTAATTTATTCAACTATTTTTATTTATTTAACGACGCTGCATATAAATAATTAAATATTAAAACAAATCACGAACCATATACGTGTACTACGCGCAAGAAACATCGATAATAGTTTATCGATTGTCAATCACTAGCGTAGGTGTGAACTTGTTGAATGTGTGAGCTCGCATTTACGCGTCAAAAACGAATGTGTGTCTGTCACTCCCGTTGACCGTTTGATTTGTTTGCATAAAATATTTTGTCATTGTGTGCGTGAAACTAGTGTTCCAATGTTTATGTGCATGTAGGTGTAAATTTTTCTGGAGACATCGGAACTCAAACAAATTTCGCTCGCGCACCGATCTAACCTAGTAAATATTCTGATATCTATGCTATGCCCACTCCCTCCGTCCTGTACGGAGGCCGTGTTGCTCGAAGCTATTACATAAAGCAAAATACCTCATGGTATTATTTATTATTGTCGAGCTCCGTGGCGCAGCGGTCAACACGCCTGCCTGCGACACGGAGGTCCCGGGTTCGATCCTCGGTCAGGTCAAGATGGAAAATGATCTTTTTCAGATTGACCTGGGTCTTGGATGTTTATCTATATATATATTTGTTATAAAATATAGTATCGTTGAGTTAGTATCCCATAATACAAGTCTTACTAAGAACTTACTTTGGGGCTAGCTCAATCTGTGTGATTTGTCCGTATATATTTATTTATTTATTTATTTACCTCATGGACCTAATAAAATGAAAAAAAGTTAGGTGTTGTTATGAACAAAATAAGGTATACAGTATTCAAAGGTGACTTTTAGGATAGAAAACAGACACAGATATTGTTTTGTCCTAAGAAAGGTTTTCCCTATGCTTGATTATTAATACGTAAAATACGAGTCGCTCACGTATGAAGTCAGCTACAGGCCGACATGTTTCAACTTCGTGCGCGAGTCTTGGATCACGTTCGGAATAACGACATTTTGTTTTGCTATAGATTATTTCATCTATCAAAAATAGATGAAATAATCTCTTGATTTTCTGCAATTCGTCCCAAATGGGCCGTAAGCATGTGGGACGAGTTGTGGAATTACTCCATCTTTCAACATATATTGCTGGAAGTCTATTTAAGGACCCGCACTCGGCCAACTAGGGACATTAATCATTATATTCCTAATACTTTACGAATTAAATCAAATTCAATATTCTGAGTAATATAAGCCTTAGTAAATAACTTGAAGTATTTCTGGAATCATGTTTAATATTATCAGAATCAGTGAGAATTATGAGAATCAGATTACCGCCAGAAACGGCCGTTTTAGGCGGTAATCACGTTTTCTCTTAATGACTGATTCTCATAATATTAAAACATGATTCCAAAAATACTTCAAGTTATTAGCTAATGCTTATATGATTTACATTCTTGAATTTCTTTCTATTTGTAAAGTATTAGGTATAAAATTATTGGCGTCGCTACTGTGCCTAGTGTGCGGGGGCACACTCATCGGTAATTGTCTTAAGGGGTTAAGACAATTACCGATTAGTGCCTAAAACGGCCGTTTTTGGCAATAATCATTAGTAACTCAGAGCGGATAGGTACAACACCGGGCGTATCTTGATTCATGGAGAGAACCTACGGATGAGGTCAAAACCTATCGGCATGTAGCTATCTTTCCACATTTTTTAAGAGTATTTTAAATGTTTATAAATCAATTTATCAGCCCCTCACTAACTCAGCGATACTTTATTTTATGATAGATACTTTAAATATAGATCCAAGACCCAGACCACCTGAAGGCCAAAGGTCGTTTTCCATCATGACCTGGCCAGGGATTAAACCCGGGACCCTTCGCCTGCGACACGACGCTGAAATTTAACTTTGTATCAATATATTGAATCTTGAAAATTGAAGTATCTATTGAATCTTCCAAGTTGGTTTGGTAGAGAAGGAAAAACATATATACCAGCTGTTTTTCTTCCCGCGCAGACCATAAAAGTTGGTCAAGGGATTGGGCTAAGGAATCCCGTAAATAAACGATGCTTCTAGCAACCCATCTCTATTTTGATTCCGCTTTCCACCTCGACCTTAACACGCTAAGCTTGGCCTTAAAGTTTAATGACCTAGGGCACTTGTCTACCCCGCAAAGGACAAAGACGTGATAATATGTATGCATGTATCAACCTATTTTAAAGTATCTATTGCAGCATACCATGCCCGAAATATCAAAACCAGCCTACATCGGCCAACGAAATTAGCATAACATGCAAATCGGGTTACTCAATACTTCCTGCGCCGAAAACAGGAAGGGTGAGGCCATTGACGACAGTTTGATTACGTTAGTGACCACACAACACAACAGGTTTCTACGATTTTATAAAATACTGGCAATTATTCCACGAACTTGTTCACGTAAATTATAGCCTAAGTCACCTGCAGATAAATTAGCTATCTATAAGTAAAAGAATTTAAAAGTTCAGTAGTTTCGGAGCTTAAATGCAAACAAACATGTATAATATTAGTATAGATAAAACTTTGACTATATAACTATTTTTTAAATAAGTAAATAAATACGGACAAATTTCGACAAATCACACAGATTGAGCTAGCCACAAGTAAGTTCTTCAATAAGACTTGTGTTATGGGGTACTAACTAAACCCAGGTCAATCTAAAAAAGATCATTTATCATCTTGACCTCACGGGTCAAGATGAAAAAATGACGGGGATCAAACCCGGGACTTTCCGTGTCACAAGCCGGCGTACTGACCGCTGCGCCACGGAGCTCGTCCAAAATATCAATAAACTCTTATAATCGGAATCAGAAGCCCTGACATAATATGGACTCCAATAGAAAAAAGGCGAAGATGGAAGAAAAAAACTCTGGAACTCCCATTAAAATTCACCGATCAGCTGGTCGAGTTTTTATGGGAATTCTAAATATGTTTTGCGATTTACACCTTTTATGTTGTGAGGCTATATTATGTTAGGGATTTTATTCATAATTACATAATAATAGAGATAAAATATAGTATCGTTGAGTATCCTATGACCTAACCTAAACCTAGACCTGACCTAAACTTAGCCATAAGTAATTATTGACGTCAACAAAAATTTTTTGTTGTAAAAATTGTAAACACAAATATGACAATGAATAAGTGTTCAAAGAAACCTATATTAAATAAACGATTGAATCTTGAATCTTGACATTAACCCCATAGTAAGTCTCTAACTTTCTGTGGGCTAGCTCAATTTATGTGATTTATCTTTAGACCTATATATACACTTTTATATGTATTTTGATCACAATTATAAACTCAGTCACACAAGTTGGGACCAATTCGATTAGAATTTAAGCCCAACGATCACAGGCCAGGCTTTACAATTTGTTCTCAGTGAGATTCTCAGTGAGATTATGCGACCCCATAAGTCCAGTAAGGCGGGTCAAGCATTGTTAAGGACGGACTAAGTCCGGAGGGTCGACGGGGTAAATCATGGTCGTTGTTGACAAGCCGGAAAACTTGGCAAGCCTTTAGGGGATTTCAATCACTCCCAAGATTCTGTGCGTGAAAATTTGTTTATACTTATCTATATTTATTCGCCCGCGGTACTGTACAAACAATAACGTTGCAGATTTTTGGTTTTTTTGCAAAAGACGTGTCATCACGCCTGCCTGCGACACGGATGGTCCCGGGTTCGATCCCCGGTCAGGTCAAGATGGAAAACGATCTTTTTCAGATTGACCTGGGTCTTGGATGTTTATCTATATATGTATTTGTTATAAAATATTCTATCGTTGAGTTAGTATCCCATAACACAAGTCTTTCATAAGAACTTACTTTGGGGCTAGCTTAATCTGTGTGATTTGTCCGTAAAATAAAAAGAATAAAAAAAAACTGTAACAAGTTACCTTATTAAAAAAAAACTGACGTTACCTAGCCTATGACACTGGGGAAGAATACAAATCTACTTACTCCTTACACTTTAAATCCAATTAGGCCATTTCGGCTAATAGGAGGCAACATTGGAACAATCCTTAAGAATCTTAGCGCCATTAGGGCCTATGACAGGGTTCACTGGCAGACTTGCAAAGTCTGAAGTCTACGTCACAGAAGAGCCAGTATTATAGGTTACTGCGTTCTACGAGTAACATCGCTATACCACTTCAACTAGCAATACAATCGAGTTTATTTTTCGTGTGCGATAAGAGGCCAACATTTCAAATTTTTCAAGCTGCCTAAAGGCATCTGACAAAGCTTAATGTCTGCCATCAATGGTGACAACAGGGTCAAATGGCTCAACGTGCCCTCCGAAGCAAGACATAATTTAATGCCACTTGCGGTCATCCATCCAAGTGGAGACTGTGGGGTGGGTTGCTTAACATACGGAAGCATTAATTTTGCTAACACCCACTGGCCAAAAGAGAGACGAATAAGATACATATACAACTCCAACCAGATAATAAATCAAGTTTTAGATATAATTACAATAGCGTGTTTGAAATAATTACCAGCAATACCGACCAATTAGCTGTTAATTGGAAATTAATTATCTGTTGTTTATGTGCATATTATAGCTTCACTTCAAAACGTGGAAACGGAGATATCATATTTTAATATGTCTTCCGAAGATCAGGATAAACTGGAATTGTGGTTCACGTATCTGAAATGATGACAAAATATTTACAAAAGCCAGTTTCATTGTACTTAAATTTAACATTTATGACCCTTATAGTATACCTAGATAGAGAGTAGATTTTATTAGTCTAAAAGCGTAGAAAAAAAATATGTCCAACACATAGACTACACTCATAGATTTGATGGCAAAAGTCGACATGACGCATGTGCTAACACAAACATTGACACATTGTCCACTTTTTTAATCATTCAAATAAAGGGCTGATAAACTTTAGAGAGTAAATAATATAAACAAACAGAAAGAAAAAATCGTTTTGATATGCACTAATTTTTATTAAAGTACCAGCTGTTACCCGCGGCTTCGCCCGCGTGATATAGCCTATGTCCTTTTCAGTACCCTCACTTATGTGTATGCCAAATTTAATAATGATCGGTTCAGTAGATAGCGCGTGAAAGCGTAACAAACAAATAAACAAACAAACTCACTTTCGCATTTATAATATTAGTTAGGATTAGGATTTTATTAAATCAGTAATCATACAATAGGACCACACCGAGTCTTCTCGTTGTTTGTTTTTCGTATGTGTAAGTGGCCAACACTGGTGTCAGATTTTTCAAGCTTCCTCAAGGCATCTGACATAGCTTAACGACTGCCATCAACGATGACAGCCGGGACCAACGGCTTAACGTGCCTTCCGAAGCACGCACAAGTCTTCTCCTGAATATCTTAGAAGGCTACTTAGGAAACACAAACCAAACAAAGCCTATATTAAACTTTAAAGAAACCTCTCTAACCCGTCCCACCAGGGTGGAGAATGTAGGCCTATTCCTCTAACTGCTCTGGCTAAGATATGGCTTTAGTAGTTCAGAGAGGGTCGTGCTGCTGCAGTGGAGACTAAGAAAGACCTAATAATTATAATGAAAAATTCAAAACATCAACATTTAATTAAATTGAATACTAGGAAGTCGGTTTTAATCACACTCTTCGCTTCTATGGTTATAGAGGTTAACAACCAATTTAGGTACCCAATTACCTAATTGGTTGTTCGTGGATGTCGTTAAAGGCGACTAAGGAAACACAAGCTAAACAAAGCTTATTAACATCAAAGATACCTCTCCAACCCGTCTGGCCAGCGTGGAGAGTGTAGGCCAAATCCTCTGACTACTCAGGCTAGTATACGGCTCTGGTAGTACAGAGAGGGTCGTGCTCCTGCAGTGGAGACTAGAAAGACCTGATGATGATGATGATGATGATGAATTGGTTGTTCAGGTTATCAACCAAGATCCTAAACCAAATCATGAAGAATATTTTGTGGTTACAAAGCTAGACATAATTTAGGTATTATAAAAGAATAAAACCCCTTTTTTAGGTAATCGAAATCCGTCTATAGTAAAACTGTAACAGCAACTTAAGAGGGTATACTAGCAGTGCGTTTTCCATACAAATGTATTTCTCTATTTTCTCGCTGAAAACTGCTTCTAGAGGCACAATTCTTTTTACATACAATCTATTACTAAAATAGGCATGTCCCTATGTTTCACTTTTTTTTAAACCTGTTTAAAAGAAAAAAAAATTGTGCAAAAACAGTTTTTTTGGAAAAAATAAAAAAAGGGGCATTCCTATTTGAGTACTAGATTTTATGAAAAAAGAATTGTGGCTCTAGAATCAGTTTTCAGCGAGAAAATAGAGAAATACATTTGCATGGAAACTATATTGAAAAAATACTGCTAGTATACGCTCTTAACCGAGCCCACCACAATTGACAGTTATCCAACGAGCCGCTACGTTTTTTAAGAAAGTAAAAGTGCCACGGACAGACAGGTTCTATTGAGTTTTTGTTACGTAACCTTTTGTATGTCAACTCGATAGAGGCCAGGAAGTTTTTAGTGGTGGTTTGGAGACCTCAATTGTATGGTTTTTTTGGATATGGATTAAATGTGGATTAATAATATAAAAATATGGATTTAACTTTTCTTTTTTCAATAGTCAACAAACCACAGATCTGTATATTTCGACTAACTTATAGACATTTTTGATGACATGAAAAATTTATTACGTTCGTAGACAAGTTGCATTAATTGAAAAAGTAAAAAAACCTTTTTTGACATTTAACTTCCGCCATATTGGTTTTTTGCTGACGTTATACACAAAAGTCAAGCGGGTACAGTTGTGGTTTGCTAGACAATTTTGCAAATTGATTTTAATGGACTTTATAATATGAAATTAGTGTAGTTTGGTGTTGTTGAATGGACTCTTATAGATTAGTCACCCAAAAAAAACTCCCTAAAAGCTCCCACGGGACTACCAAAGAACATCTTTCGTGCCACTTATTAAAAACTATACCTTACAACACCGATACTTAGTATCTCATTATACTGGACATTGGCAGAATCACTGAAATCTCGGCGGAAGCCATAATTTAAAAGCAAGAAGAAAGAAGCTTAAAACTTTTCGGGGAAGAATACAAATCTAATGACACCTCATACTTCAAAATCATTTAACCCATGTAGGCTCAGGAGACAACAATGGAACATACATACATACATACATTTATACGTTCATATGTGCAGAAACTATCTGGCTAATATATGGCTCTAGTAGGACAAAGAGGGTCGTGCTCCTGCAGTGGAGACTCATCATTATTTCGTGTAGGTGACACGGTCAGTCAACCAATTGTGCTGGTTTCAACCAGGGTGTGCTGGTTTCAGAGTTGTTCTGAACCGCCTCTCAGCCTCTAACGTGGTTCCTTTAACGACTACCAGATGGCAGCCAGGATCATAGGCTTAACGTGCCTTCCGAAGCACGGAATCATCTATCTTATCAGACAACCGTGGTTCATGCCCTCAATATCCTAACCAAACTGGAAACAACTTAATAAAGTGTGCTTCCCGTGGGAATCAAACCTGATGATGATGATGATGCGCGGAAAACATTACCCTCCTGCTAGGCTGTCAGGTAAAACAAAAAATCGTAGCATATGAATGCAAGTACGTCATTACTTAACTACATTGCCTTTAAAGACCGCTAAAGTTCCTTCAACTGTGTGATTGTCTGAATGGTGTAACACGTCGCGGAAGTTGTCGCAAGCCGCAGCAAATGTCAACCGGCTGGTTGGCAACCGATCGCGGTACCAGATGACTAACTAGATGTTAAAATAATGTTTTGGTGACCGCCCTGATTACGATCTATGTTGCTTACTTTGCTTAAAACCTACTAACGATTTTCTTGTTGTATTGTTCTGCACCCAAAGAGTATCTTATCTTCTTTGGGGCTGATTACAAATCGGAAGCACGTCTAACCATTTTGTTCTTACCCGAAACCTTACTGTGTTGGTACACGGTGATTTCTAAAAAAGGAATGCATGCGCTCCAGAATACCACCTGGTGCATAGAGTATCCGTAGTCTTCCAGATCAGGATAAGCTGATCCAAAGAGGTCCAAACTCTTAGCAGACAAAAAGTACCTAAAGAGTTAAATCTGCCCGCCTATTTACTAACTCGGATGACAGGTGTCGATGCCTATCAATCTGTTACAATGCGGTTTTTGTATCACAAATAAAAGTTCAAGCAAGCAAAGTAACAGTAAATTCTAGATTGATAGGCATCGACACCTGTCATCCGAGTTAGTAAATAAGGGGGCTGAACTTTATTACTAAATCTCCGATGTCCGTCTTTCTGTCACAGAGCTGATATTGAACAAAAAGACTTACATTTTCATTATTTTTTGCCGTTTTAGCAACAAGTAATACAAACTATACAAATTGTTAAATTAAGAGACAATACGAGATATTATTATTTATTTAGTTAAGATTTATGTTTCTTATTATTCTTTCTTTTTTAATCCTAAGTATTTATATTTTTTTTTGTTTAGTTATATTTGTAATTATGTGTAAATAAAATTAACTATTGGCAGATTTCTAAAGCAACTTTATATGTTGAATGCTCCAACGAATAAAAGTCCATACGAGATTGTATGTTAGTGAGCCAAAGTAAAATAATTGTAATCAGAACCAAGGTTTCATTAATTCTGATTCATACTTCGCCATTGTTTTATTTATATTCATAACATCATTGCAAGATAGACCTCTTTGTACTGACCACATACTCTTGAGTGTACGAGAAAGTCTAGAAATGGCGTTACTGGAAATTACAACAATCTTTTACGATAATAAACAGCAATGATTTAAACAACGTAACAACTTCCTAATAAACTGGAGTAATTTAATCAATAAGCTAACCACAAAATTGTTACGTTGACAACAACCAAGTCATGATTAAGATATGACTCTGTCAATTTCAGACTGTATTAAGTTTATTTACATGATTATAAAAATACTAGTTTGTCTTTTTATGATAACTAGATATACAAAATGATTCTAAAAACATAATTTTACAGCCCACACGGATAAAGGAGCTAAAAAGGATTAGTTACTTAGTAGGTCTGACCTTTTGAATGTTTTTCAAACAAAGAACGAAAAACATCACTTAGAGTTAAAAACCGGCGAAGTGCGTGTCGGGCCACGCGCAGTGTAGGGTTCCATAGTTGCAAATGACAGCTTTGAGTTCACACTGTTCACACTCGCACCTTACAGTTTAACGATCAAAAACATCTAAGAATTATATTTTGTATGAAATTTTACATTTTTCAGTACATTTTATAAGTTGGTTGACTATAACTTTTTAGTTTGCACTTAGTACTCAGCTCTGATAGTTTTCCTTTCAACTTCAGTATATATACTACTGCTGTCATTTTTTTCACGTATCCATATATAACCGTTTAGCAGATAGAGGGGGGAGACACGTACCTCTAACAAAAATTTGCACTTTAAAACGAAATATTTCGGGAACGGATCCCTAAATCAAAAAATTGGTGTTCCCAACCTCACAATATTTTTTAAAGACCTATTTAACGATACCCCATACGATGGGAAAGTAGAGAAAAAAAAAATAATCCCCCACTTAACTTGTATGGGAGCTATCCTAAAAAAAAATTTTTCACCATTTTTTTCTACCACTTTTTTGCCATGATTATTAAATAGTATCTGAGTAAAACCGCGGACGGACAGACAGACAGACCGACAGACAGACATGGCGAAACTATAAGGGTTCCTTGTTTACTACGGAACCCTAAAAAATAGGAATCACGACATATCATTTTGTTTTTGCTACACATATTGTTGTGACGGATATATTTCATAACCGTATTTATTATATAAGTAATTAAAATAAAAATATATCTCTTTCATGCTGGTTTAGGAGACAAGAAAAAACATAGAATATACCGGCTGCTTTTCTTTCCCGCGCATATCGTAAAACCCAGTCAAGGGATGGAGCGAAAATGTAAGGAATGACGTCAAAGGGCGATGCGGCTAGCAACACAATACTATTTTGACCCTCCTTACCATCTTAACGCCCACTGAGGCTAATCGTGGCCTTTGGGTTTAGTGACCTTGAGCTCTGACAGCTCTGCAGGGCACAAAGACGTGATAATATGTATGTATCAATAAACCAAGTGTAAATAAAGTCTTTTGTTGTTTGTTTTTCGTATGTGTTAGTGGCCAACACTGGTGTCAGATTTTTCAAGCTGCCTTAAGGCATCTGACATAGCTTAACGACTGCCATCAACGATGACAGCCGGTACCAACGGCTTAACGTGCCTTCCGAAACACGGAGGAGCTCGAGATAATTTTATGCCACTTACGGTCACCCATCCAACTAGGGACTGCACCAGGGGTTGCTTAACATACGTAAGCGCTCATAGAGCTCACACCCACTGGACCATCGGGCTCCTCGTCTTTAGGTCTTCTAATAAAGTCTTTTAGGAAAGAGTAAAATACTATACATCAAAATGTAACTAATATAATTTTGTGATAAGCAAAACATCAATCATTCGCTGTTTTCCAACTCTTAGGGTTAGAATTTTCTTTTTAAATTTATATGGAAACAATTTCAGGATACCCTTTCTAATAAAAAATAAATCTTAAAATCAGTCTACTCTGTAAAAAGTTATGTGTTTTATACTAATAGTTTATTTATATATATATATATATATATATATATATATATATATAATAGTTTATTTTTCTGCAAAAACGTTTTTAAATATACTAGCTGTTACCTACGACTCCACCCGCGTGATATAAAGCCTATCTCCTTCCTACCCTCACCTATGGGTCTGCAAAATTTCATGATGATCGGTACAGTAGATAGAGCGTGAAGCGTAACAAAGAAACAAAAAAATAAACAAACTAACAAACTCACATTCGCATTTATAATATGAGTTAGGATTAGGACAAACTCATTCTGCATTTACTAAATCGTTTATGTATCGCAAACATAAAAAGTGAACAGCCTCTGTGGTCCAATGGTTAAGGCGTTTGCTTTACTGACCCGGGGGTCGTGGTTCGATTCCCACGGGAAGCATACTTTGTTAAGTTGTTTCCAGTTTGGTTAGGACAATGCAGGCATGAATCACCTGATTGTCTGATAAGAAAGATGATTCCGTGCTTCGGAAGGTACGTTAAGCTGTTGGTCCCGGCTGCCATCTGGTAGTCGTTAAAGGAACCACGTCAGAGGCCGAGAGGCGGTTCCGCAGAACTCTGACACCAGGGTGTGCATGGTCGACTGACCGTGTCACCTACTCGAAATGATGATAAAAAGTGAATAATGAAGGTCAAAATCGAAATTGGTTACTAAAATAAATACCGTTTACAGCAATCAGTCAAAAGAAAATGTAAAAAGGGAAATGGGAGAGACGGTAATGTTCGCGTATTCTCTTGCATACTCTCAAGTAACTTAATAGGAACACTTCATAGCAGATGCGTGGCCCAAGTAGGGAGAAGATAGCGATTTTTATAATTTATAACCCATGGTGTTTAAGATTTAAAAATAATTTACGGTGTTAGTCTTGCTTTTCGTGTACAGGATTATGCCAAAAAAGATTCAACTAATTTTGTTATTTTTTTTTTCATCAAATCTACCTTTTGCTATGGATCCACGTTAATGCGAGCGTATTCGCGGGACTACGCTTGCATTAACGTGGATCCATCGAGAACAGTGCTTCAGGCAACAGAAATGACAGTGTAAAACGTAACAAACGGTCAAATAAATAATCAAATCTATAAATAAACAAACTCACTTGCACAATTTATGATTAGATAGGTAGAATTTTATTAAGGAACTTTGTGTTTATATGTATACCTAGGGCTTTTATGTCAATTAATTAATTTGTAAAAATAGAGTATTATATATTGAAGAATGTCAAGATTTTTTACGGCAAGATTTTTTGCTCTTTTAGGTTTATTTTATATTATATTTTTAGACATCTCACAGACGCCGTCACTATCATAAGTAGTTCGCCGTAAACTAGTCCTCGCAAACATTTATTTAAATGTCTTATAAACTACTGAATAGATTTTGATTTCCAATGAACTTAAAAATGTTATGCTATCAATACCTCCCTACTTTTTAAATTTTATCGTATTTGGAGCACAAAACAAACATTAATACTAAAAAATACTAAAATATTGTATTATAGTGTTTTCGCGAGCGATGCGAGCAAGGTTTTTAAGTCGCTTTGGGACAACTCGAACTTGCGCGCTTTGCACGCTCGGTCTCATACCTGTTACCCTATTTATAAAGAAAAATACTTGTATCACCTCTTATGCCTTAACCCACACAATATTCGCTGCGTGACGGAATCTGCTACGCTCTACTTACCACAATTGTAGCGCTTGTCAATTTCTAAGTAAATATTTCAAATACCGCTCTGTGCCAATTGGAACATAAATTGGCTGAATCATAGGTTTTGTAGGGCTGGTATTTATGTAGATAATATCAAGACGGATATTTTCGATTGTTGCCCGTGGGACTACCGATATTATTAGAGTATATGTAATAAGATTCTCTCACATTCGTCCTGAGGAAAACACCCGGAACGTTAGCATGTGGTCTCAACGCCTTAATCGTACGATTTGTTCTCAGAGACTCGCATATATGGCGCCACTCGAAACTACACAACATTGTATCTACCGTATTATGAGAATATAAAAACATGATTCACAAAATATATCTTATTAAAAATCAAAACAATATTTTAGGCATAATATTTTAAAATGACACCGTATATTTGGTAAGTTAAAGGCTAACGCAGATGACCGCCATGTAGTATCGACTACCAAGCAACTCTCCTGCGCCATACATTCGCCTGCTTTTCGCAACCTTAATTTGGTCCAATATTTTTGTATGAGGTGGGCAGTCTATTACCTTAGTATTATATTGTCTTTGACCCGGTTGAGATCGAAACATGTCGGCCTGTAGCTGATTTCATACGTAAGTGACCGGTATTTTACATATTCTCACGTTAGTTTTTATCAAAAAAGTACTACTGATATTCCAAATAAGTGCCTAGGAACCTTTTACTATTTTTTTTAAACTACCATTGTTAAAAAACGCTCGTCTACTCTGTTTGACAGATTACGTCTACAATATTGAATTTTTGCTTAAATCACATAGCCTATGACACTCCGGGAATAATAAAAATCTAGTGACACTGCTCATACTTCAAATTCGGTGAAGCCGTTTAACTTACAGGAAGGGTCAATGGAAAAGACATACTTTCATTAATACATACAAAACCTATTTTTAACAAAAAATCTAAAATCGTGTACGTTTTCTTTTTGCTTTAGTTTAACTTTTTCAACAAGAGCTCGATATATTTTAATTCAAATAATATGGGACTACAATTAAAGTATGCTTATCGAACAAAAAAATATTTAAATCGGTTCATAACGGACTGAGTTATCGCGTAACAAACACACAAAAAACATACAGACGAATTACGAACATCTTCTTTTTTTGAAGTCGGTTTAAAAATACGACAAGATATCACAACATTAAAACAAATAAACTTTTAATAAATAATTTATTAAACTAAAATAAACTAATTACATATTAAATAATTATGAAAAATTAACCTAAAACTAAACACCTTAAAAAATATGATAAAATACCTAAAATATATTATTAAAAGTAGTCCCTTTAGGCAAGGTTCCAAAGATACTGGCAGCATTCCCCCTTTTAATTGCAGTATACATATCATCTAAATATCATCAAATACAGCAAAAAAGCCTACGTATATCTTATTCAGTTGAGATAGAGCCGAATTTGCCATAACATAAACACGAACCATTAGTCGACACCCGCGGAGTGACTTGAAGTAAAGTTATTTTCACAATCAATAAGGTTGTGTTACTGCAGCATCATCACTTATAAGAGACGCCCGTCATTTTAAAGGGCGATCAAGGGAGAAAATTACGATGAAAACTGTTACGTTACTTCCGTATAATATAAGTTTCTTTTATAGAGGATGATTTGAAACAACCTGACAATATTTTAATGCCAGAATCAGATTGCCTAATAGAATAGACACGCATAAAAAATAAAAAATTGTACCTCTTATACAAATTCATCAATCAGCTTATCATATTTCTATGGAAATGCAAATATTTTTTCATTTTAAACTTTTTTTTTTGACATATTCTTATTGTATTAGTGATTCTAATTCCATCAATGGTGCTCTTATAGTAACACTAGCGTCACCCAGCAATTAAATTCTTAAAATCCTAAATTATATCGAACTAGCTGTTACCCTTGCCTTCGCCCGCGTGATTTAGCCTATGTCCTTCTCAGTACCCTAATCTATGTGTATGCAAAATTTCATGATGATCGGTTCAGTAGATACGGCGTGAAAGCGTAACAAACAAACAAACTCACTTTTGCATTTATAATATTAGTTAGGGATTAGGGATTAGTTAGGAATTAGGGATTTTAAAAATCTAACAAATACAGAACTAGTAACTTACTTTTAGTATTTTTTATTCATTACAAGTAATTTACTAGTGCCATATTTAAAGAGAAAAATCGGTTACCGCCAAAGTGGCCACGTTTTGGCATTACCTTGTTCTTGTCTTTAATTTATCAAACGAATATTAGTGAAAATGACCAAAATACTACAAGTAAATTACTAGTTATGTACATGTTTGATTTCTAAAATTCGATATAATTTAGGATTAAAATAATTAATTGCTGGGTGGCGCTAGTGTTACTATAAGAGCGCCTTAAACAATTACCAGGCTGTTTTAAATTACCCCTGTATTTCGTCAAATTTGCCAGAGCTATCCTAAATATTATGGAAATTACTAATCATCAAAAGATTCAAAACGTTTATTCAGAAAATAGGCCCTAGCAGGCACTTTTGTACGTCAAATCACATTTAAAATTATCTTATTAAGTATTATGCATTAATCATTATTGTTCAAAAGCTACAGACTACTAGCATTTCGGAACCGACCACTGCAGAGAAGAAATGCCTTTGTATGATTAATGATTATATTATATTTCTTTCTTTTTTACTTTTCTTTTTTTTCATCTGTTTTCATTTTACAATATTATTATACATTCATTATTTTTGGAACATGTTTATGTTTCATCAAATATATAGAACCGATTTCAAAAAACCTTGATAGTGCTTTTTCTTGATAATTTATTGTTTTGTTATTTGTTACAGGTAATATACACTTCAACCTTCCCTTCTCATGTCGGATAAAAGTGAAAACGTAGGATGTTCCAGCTTCTTACTACGCCGTTCGTAAAACAGCTAAGTGCATAAGAAGCGGCAAAAATCTAAAGTTGTTATTTTTAAAGATTTTATTTTGCAATCTACAAAATCTGTTAATTAAACCCAGTGATTCTTAAAGGGGCAACTCATCTCATCTATATGAACAACTTTTCCTATGGGACTAATGTTGGAAATCCAAAATACTAATAATAATATTCCCATACAAACGTGTTTAGCCGGCTAGACAATTTGTACAAAATTTTTGAATTTTCTTCAAATTTTCATCTTTATTACCGAAAATTTGTTCACATCGACGGTCTAAGTCGCCCCTTTCAAGACAAGACAGGATTCTATTAACATATTGTGTATACATCTTGTATGTTTGTTTGGGTCAGATCTTGCAACTCTATTTTGAAGCATTCCATAACCGATTAAAATAAAATTCTGTGTACTTATGTAAGTATAAAGCACATAATTGTTGTTTATGATCCATTATAAATAAATCGAGGTTAGTGTTATATTAATGCATATACATAAAGCATGTAGGAAATAACTGCGCTTTTTATAAAATATAATGTGCAATGTAGACAGGCAAACTAATGAATGAAAAGAGGTGAAAAAACAAAACGTAACACAATCGCTTACAAAAACGGCACTCGTTCATTATTTTTCATACTTGCCTTTGTTTCGCTTTTTCTGCGTTTTGTTTCATGCTTAGAAAGTTGAGACATAAATCATAAAGTGAAATCGCAGAACAAAACGCTGCTTTAGGCTAAATGGAACGGGTAAGGGCGTAATTTTACTGAGAGTGTTTTTGTTTCATATGAACAATGAGATAAGGTGCTTTAAGGCATTAGCTATTTAACTGTTAAGACTTCCGTAGCTTAGGTAATTCAATACAGGTTGATGATTTATGCGTTTCACTTTTTTTATTTTTATTTTTAGTTGACTATTGTACTTGTGGTGCTGTCCAGACGATGGCACATCTAAATAATTGGCCTAGCTGTCCCACTACCTGTACTTGGAGGACCTAATTGAGACAAATGATCGTGCGATCGAGGCCGCCAAGTTCTGCTCCCAATCATTATAATATAATTAGGCCGTTTTGACTTTAACTTATGCCCGCAGTTTCACACGCGTCAATGACAATCGTTTGGGGATAAAAAAAATCCCGTAATAAAATGTAACTTATCATTTTCCGTACTCCAGAGCACGTTTGTGTATATAAAAAAATTATGTTAATCGATTAAGTATAACGGTGTGAAAAGGAACAAACAGACAAATATTACTTAGAATTTCATTCCATATCTTTTTACGGTAACCGAAGAACAAAAGTACTTAATGAATAAAGTTTATTTTTAAATACTTTTGTTCTAAAAAATACTTCATTATTTTAATTTATGAAATGTTTCAATAAAAAAAAACACAGTTCTAAAAATACTAAGCAGTAACGTCAAGGATTCCCTCCCGTGTGTTTCCCGCAGGTAACAGGTTCCCTTTATCTCGTCGATTCTCATTACTGAGCGATCCTGTTACATGGTACTACCAGAGCGATATATTAGCCAGAGTAATCAGAGGAAAAAACATATTGCCCACGTAGTATTTTCTTCCATATCTTTGATCTTAATATATAGTAAGAGTAGGAACGTCAAGGATTCCTTCCCGTGTGTTTCCCGCAGGTAACAGGTTCCCTTTATCTCGTCGAGTCTCATTGACCCACTGAGCGATCCTGTTTCATGTAGCTCCTTGCGCGTTTCAATCACCGGAATTTATGATTCTCAAATCATAATATAGGTTTCTGCGAACACTTATTAATTGTCACACATATTTCATTTGACGACTGAAAAATTTTGCCGTCAGTAATTTATTGGCTACATAATATTAGGTACGTATTTTTCCCTTGCATGACTCATTTAAACGACTCTTACTAATACCTTGAAAATTAAGAGAGTTCGGAAAGTTTTAGAATTTTATGTATTTCGATGATATAAAATATCAGAAAACAAATTTAATTTGATGACTGAGCTGACTGTACCAAATTTCAGTTTTGGTATTCGTTCGTAAATTTACGAGTGGTATTTGTTCGGAATGGAAAATAATTAAAAATTCAAAGTAATACCAGTGGTATTCGTTCGTGGTATTGGATTGGAATAAATCGCAGGTAGACAGAGCATAAGGCCATAAGATTTTTAGCATGTTGATGGGCTTGTAGGAGAGAATCAAAATAGAGTATCAAAATAGTGATGGGATGCTAGGGGCATCGCCTTTTTACATGACTTCTTAGATTTGCCCATTCCTTCGGTCACTTTCTATGGTTCGCGCGGGAAGAGAAGCAGTTGGTACATCCTACGTTTTTCTTTTCTTCCAGACCTGCATAGAAGAGAGTAATTGTACTGTGTACTAGAGTATAGTAATTAACTGGCTAAGTTTAGTACCGCTTTCGAAGCGCAGTACAGAAGAAGCGGCAACAAACTGCACAGCGCATTCTCTCCAAATAATAATTTTAGTTATTCTTTAAAACTAGTTATGTGGTCTGATACATTATTTCTAAAAAGGCATCTGATATAGCTTGAAGACTGCCGTCATTGATGACAACTGAGTTCGAAGCATGGACAAGCTCGATTTCCATGCCACTTGCAAACACCCACCCAAGTGAGGACTGCACCCAGGTTGCTTAACATGCTTAAGCGCTAAATAATGCTCATGCCTACTGGGCTATCATAAAACTTATTTATCTATTTCAAACAAACACGCAAACACACAAATCTTTCGTCTTTATAATATAAGTTTAGAAAATCAGAACACGCTTAATTACGTATAAATATATTATTGTCTCCACCAGAATATAAAGCTAAACAAAACAGCAGTTGTCCCGAAGCAATTAAATTTTCACCATCCATTACTGGGCAGAAAGCATTCGAGGAATACTAAATCCATTAGGCTCCCATACATACTTTATACGCGCTGCGCTAATTTGAAATTACCCACAACCCGCAGTGGACTGCAATGCCTTTTGGCCAAACGTGTCGTTTGCTAGGGATGGGAAACAATAGTTAATTGAAAGTCGATAGAATTTTACCGATGTTTCGATCGAGTACCACAAGAAGTAAAAAGGCACAAAGAAATAGCAACGAGCAAACCTATAAGGCGCCAGAAGAGTTAGAAAACTTTCTATGTGCGTTTTAGGGTTTTTAGGAAGTACTTCAGGTGATAATTTATATAGCATCCCACGGGCCTGAATATAAGTGCTTAAATATTTTTTTTTTTAATTAGAACGTCCGACTTCATATCGGTCCTCATTCGCAATTCTTTGTGGCAGTATATACTCTATATTTATTACCTCGTCCATACTCCACAATAAATAATGAAAAATTATGTTTTTCGGATTTACCTGGGTTATGGATGTTAAAATATAGTATCGTTGAGTTTTATAATCCTATAACACAAGTCTCGATTACTTTGGGGTTAGCTCAATTTGTGTGGTTTGTCCGTATACATTATGCATTCATAATGCAAATATTGATATTTAGCAATTTGGCATTTGATTGAGGATGCTATTTATAACTTTGTTACTTATAGGTGATTCAGAATATATTTAAATGTTGTTTATCCGTTTGCCTGATAGTAAACTTTGGTCTATTTTAAGTTGGTTAGTGAACAAATTTTTATATTTGTTTAATAAATAAATATGAAAGTAAATTATTATGGATATTAAAAGTGCCTCCCATTTAATATCTTAAATATTTGACGTTTTGACATATTGTCAATGATGTGATAGAAAGCAGAAATAAAATAACATTTAACTTATTAAGGAAGTATATTTAATGGTGTTTTAAAATGTTATCTACCTAACTAGTAAACTTTTAGAAACATTTCGACATTAAGTTATTATAAAATTACATAATGTATAATAGTACTATTGTATGTTTTTAGACTAATGCAAAACATACTACAAGTATAAAAACATTTAACTGCGAGGTGAGTAGTAAAAGCTATTAAAAACAAGTTGACTAATGAAAACTTCCGTGAATGTCTGTCTCGATTACAATAATGCAAAATAATGATGTTAAGTAGCACATTTGCATGTAAGAATAATTTTTAATGCGCTTAAGAAACAAGTCAGTCATTTTCATTTTGCGTATAGTGGCAAAATTTATAATAGTGATTCTTTGAACATAATAACATACTATTTATAATTAATAATGCTACATATAATGACTCCTTCTAAATCAAAGGATTCACTTTTTTGATTCCCCATTTTGGGTTGCTAGCTGCATCGTCTTTCACATAATTTTTGAGATATTCTGAGGAACAAAATCAGCTGGTACTTACTTTGTCTTTCTTTTTCTCCCATACCACGGAAAAAAAACATGATAATATTCAATATTTTTTGCATACAAACAGTTTAATGTTGTCATCATCATCATTCATCATTACAGCCGCAAGAAGTCCACTGCTGGACATAGGCCTCCCCCAAGGATTTCCAATATGACCGGTTGGAAGCGGCCTGCATCCAGCGTCTTCCTGCGACCTTTATCAGGTCGTCCAACCACCTGGTCGGTGGGTGTATTTAATGTTGTAATTGATGGTAATTTATTATTCAAACAACATTTAAAATAATTTGAGATGAATTTAACAAAACTAGCAATTACTACTAAATGTGGTAATAAACAATAATTGCTACTGTTACACAATATTTTTTTGAGCACAAGTAACCATTATCTTGACGCCATTAACCTTCTTTCAAAGTTGATTGTAAACAAATAAAAGATTGAAGTTTAACTAGCTACTAACATCATTATTTTCATGCCATCTTCTGTGCCTGAGTTGAAACTTTATTTTATTTTTATTAACTACTAAATATCATTATCATCGTCAGCATTCCATAACCCACTGCTGCATAAGCCTCCCTTTGTCTGCGCCATCCTTCTCTGTCCCTAAACTTCACAATCCAGTTCTTTCCTGAAATCTGTTTTGTGCCATCGGCACACCTGCTACCGGGCGTCCAACGCTTTTTAAATATACTTAGTACAAAGGTTGCAATTAATTCTAAACAAGATTTTACTAGTCAACCTTGGAAATAATGAAAATATAAGTCTGCCGTAGGCAATTTTCAAAGAGGACGTCCGGTGCAATATTGAGGTGGTACCACAAGTGTCCTTTCTTCTTTCTTTAAATTACTTTCCCATAATCTTTGGCCTACCTGTATTTTGATTGCCAGTGACATTTTTCACCAACACCTCCCTTGACATATTACTCTTTTTTTTTTCGCACAATATACCCATTACATCTCAGTTTGTCGGTACTTCTTCTTAAATTTTCATATTTAATTCAGACTCTATAACATCTCATTATACTTGAAATTCTATCTGGAAATATTCTACGTACAGACAGATATTACAGGTTTATAATGGACGAGATTTATGTTCATACCTAACGCGCAAGAACTATGAAAGAATTTGGTTTCAAAATGTTTGCAATACGTAAACACGTAAACGCACGTTACGCTAACTTTTTGAAGTTTACGAACGAATATTTGTAGGCTAATGGAGGTTAGTTTAACACAATGGCGTAACTTACAAGTTTAAGTTAGGCACGCTTTATCGATTTTACCTTTATTAGTTATGTGAATGGTGGCAGAAATGTTTGTTACTAGTAATTAATCACGTTTTTGCATTTCAAAAAAAGCTTGGTAATCGTATAATGTAACTGAAATATGCCTTAATAATGATGATTACTTAAGAAAAAAATATTTAAAGCTATAATTACTACTATTTGTTTATTGTTATCAACTCATCACAATAAATGATCTCGTAAGCTACTGTAGTAAAATCAAATTGAATGAAATCATAATCCTAACAAATATTATAAATGCGAAAGTGAGTTTGTTTGTTTGTTACGCTTTCACGCCCTATCTACTAAGCCGATCATCATAATATTTTCATATGTGTATGAAAAATATCTAAGTAAGGGTACTGAGAAGGATATAGGCTATATATCACGTAGGTGAAACGATATAAGCTAGAATTCAATTAGTTCTACTCGCTAGCTTCAAATCTTGGGCTGATGATAAGAGAGCATCTACAACGACGCATCTACGAGAGTATCTACAAAATACATGGACTCTATGAGCGGTTACGTATGTTAAGCAACCTCTGGTGCAGTCCCTACTTGGATGGGTGACCGCAAGTGGCATAAAAATATCTCGAGCTCCTCCGTGCTTCGGAAGGCACGTTAAGCTGTTGGTCCCGGCTGTCATCGTTGATGGCAGTCGTAAAGCTTTGTCAGATGCCTTAAGGCAGCTTGAAAAATCTGACACCAGTGTTGGCCACTTACACATACGAAAAAACAAAAAACCGATACCACCGTAAATTATCGATAAAAATTCACTGTGCATCACTATAGACGACATTTCAGAGTCCGGGTGCATCGCAACAAAAAAGCCAGCCATTGCAAATTTACTGGCCAGCGGGCTAATGTTTTTGCAATTTGACTGGATCCAAACGAACACTAATGAAATTCGACCGAGGCACATTTCATCCTCTTTCCGGGTTATTAGCAAAGAGAATTTCGTAGCTTGTGCAGTGGGGAAGGAATTCTTGATGCAGGTTCTTTTTTATTTGCAGCGCTGGTTTTGTTATTTTTGTGCAGCTGTGTAGTTGTCTGTTTGTTTTTCGTATGTGTAAGTGGCCAAAACTGGTGTCAGATTTTTCAAGCTGCCTTACGGCATCTGACATAGCTTAACGACTGCCATCAATGAAGACAGCCGGGACCAACGGCTTAACGTGCTTTCCGAAGCACGGAGGAGCTCGAGATATTTTTATGCCACTTGCGGTCACCCATCCAAGTAGGGACTGCACCAGGGGTTCCTTAACATACGTAAGCGCTCATAGAGCTCACACCCACTGGACCATCGGGCTCCTCAGCTGAGAGCTGTGTAGTTTATTTGTAACTTTATTTTTTGTAAATTACATATGTTCTTTTATTACAGTATAGTACCTACCAACATTTCACCTTCGAAAGAATGTTAAAGTTTTACAGATTTTTACCCACGACGGAACGGAGCAGGTATATGCGTTTAGGGTGAGAGATGTTTGTTTGTGTGTGCGTTTGTGCAAAGTAATGTTCCCACCTATCTTCTAAACTAATGATCCGATTTTGATGCGGTTTTCAATAACGGGTTTGTGTTTGATGAGTTCATGTTCTTAAACAGGTGTCATGGCTGTAACTCACTAGGGGCGCCACAATATTAGTACAAACAATGTTGTGTCGCGGGTTTATTTCAAAATTTTTAATTTTGCTTAATTATTATGTTAGTGACATTCATAATTACAACACAAGAAATAAGAATAAAGTTGTGACAAGAGCTTGTAGACTACAGAAAACTAGTAATTCATTCTTAGGGCTTGGTATTCAATTTTACAATAAACTACCAGAAGATTTTACATCTTTGCCCTATCCAAAATTTAAAGAAGTGACTAAAAGTATATTATTAAAAAGAGCCTATTATAACGTTAATCATTATTTAGCGGATAAAAATGCATGGAGCCTTGACCTCGTGTGAGATACAGGAGACCTCAAAAACGTTATTTATCTATTGTTTCTGCTATATTGTGATTGGTTTTTTTAACTTAAATTATTATTAAATTATATAGAATCAACTACTAATTGATTGTAAAACATGTAAATGTTAGCAAGCGAGCAACAAGTATAGACCATAACCTTATTTAACCTTGTTTGACAATGTCTTAAGAGTTAGAGTTAGTCATGCTCACTAAAAATGTTCAATCTGGTGGCGGCGTTGTGTGTCGGGTCGTTGAGTTCCCTCTAATATGGTTGAGTTCAGCGATGGCTGATCCACACGTCAACTCGTGAACGGGTGCTGTCAGGGGGGACTGGTCTGCTCGGCCTCTTTGAGACTACTTTAAGTATCATATGTTGTTTATTATCTTTACACACTCGATCGTTAACATAAACATGTTCCAAAAATAATAAATCTATGAATATTGAAATTGTAAAATGAAAACAGAAAAAAAGAAAGAAAAAAGAAAAGAAAGAAAAAGACAATAAGGAATAAATATTCGTAATCATATAAAGCCCTTCAGGCGAGTAGGCGACCAAAACTGTTGATAAGAGTTTCTTTCGGCGTTTCTTCTCTGCAGTGGTCGGTTCCGAAACGCTAGTAGTCTGTAGCTTTTGAACAATTAATAAATACATATTACCTAATAAGATAATTTTAAATATGATATGACGTGAAAAAGTGCCTGCAAAGGCCTATTTTCTGAATAAACGTTTTGATTTTTTTGATTTTTTGATTTGAACGGTATTATTTAGAACTGATAAATCATCTCGAGTTATACTTATAGGCTATAATTATTTCACTAGATTTTCATTTCTAACTCATTTATGAATACCGAACCAAATATAACAGAAATAATAATAGAATTCACGTCTACAAACAGGTATTCCGCAAGTTAAGTTTGAATTCAAGATACACGAACATTCATCATTATCATCACCTCAGTCGCAAAAAGTCCACTGCTGGACATAGGCCTCTTCTAAGGCAGTCCTGGATTTATAAATAGGCCCTATAGGCCGCGGCCTAGGGGCGGCAGCGTTCTAGGGGCGGTAGATTTCAGAGGACGGTCACTTGATTTCAGAGGATAAAAGTCAAACACGTCCACTGGTTTTCTCATGGTTTTTTTATACTTTCAATAAATCCCTTTAAAAAAATTGTATATATTATTTCTTTTTTACGCTCTCTTTCTTAATGATTAATTCATTTGTTTATTTAACTTTCATTCGTTTGTTTATATAATAATTTCAGTAAAAGGGGCCTTCTACGTACGTCCCTTCTAAGTCCTTTACTACAAATGGAAAATTATTATTTAAGAAAGGTATATGTACATGGGGCGGCGGAAATAAAGTGGCCTACACTCATAAAACATATAGACCCGGCACTGCTCTAAGGATTTCCAATACAACCAGTTGGAAGCGGTTTGCATCCAGCACAACATTATTTTAGTATAATTCTAATTACATGTCATAAAAACTGGTTGATCTCATACCAATGCTAAAGCAATTATTTTGAGTCCTTGCTTTCTATATGTGCAACACTCTGTCTTCATTACGTGTCATGACACATCAATTGCTTTGCCTAAATATGATTAAGTTGCAGAACATAGTCTTGATATGGTCGAAGACACTATTGTTAAGTATTTTAATGGTTAATTCACGTGCGTGAAATTGTGGTGAAATATTTTTATCGATCAAGCTTATATTATAACAATTCATCAAGTTCCTTAAGTAAACATTTACACCTAAATATTATATTTGTTGGATTGTAAATGACTCACTAATTAAAGACTAGACCGAGTATTTTATAATATATTTTTTTGCTATGGCGTAGTTCCGTTGATAAAATTGCTTTCAAATTAATGGGTCCGTTGTTAACATTAAGTCACATGTTTGGAGTTGTCTGTTCAATAATAAAATCAAAATGAAACCTCAGACCAAGGTTATAACATTAGCGTATATTCCAAGATGTGTACAAAATAGTCACATAATATTCAAAATATGTATTTTCTAAACATAAATCATTATCAGGTCTTGTTTAGTCTCCACTGCAGGAGCACGACTCTCTTTGATTACCAGAGCCATATATAAGCCAGGGTAGTCAGAAGAATTGGCCTACACTCTCTACGCTGGCCAGATGGGTTGGAGAGGTCTCTCTGTTGTTTAAATGCTTTGTTTAGCTTGTGTTCTCTAAGTCGCCTTTTACGACATCCACGGAAAGACTTGAACACGTTACGTAAACACGTTAGGGAAAACCCTATCAATATCGCCCTAGTTCTTTCAAAGGTAATTCTACTTTGAAAAGTTATGGCCAACAGAATATGGCTTCAATTTATACTCTGTATTGATTTATGATAATGTTCTAGATTCAATCCGTCTGGCCAGCGTGGGGAGTGTAGGCCAAATCCTCTGACTGCTCTGGCTAATATATGGCTCTGACAGTCAGAGAGGGTCGTGCTCATACAGTGGAGACTAAAATTCAAAATTGTTTATTTCATTACTGTGGAACATACATTTCTGGATAGTGATTGGAGTCCACTTTTAAGCATAAAATGCCTGTGTTAGTGTTCCCCGCTCTCTCACCAAACAAGTCATAGTTAAGATTACATGTCAAATTATTTAAGTACCTATATAAAGTAACAACAAATTTCATGTCAGGTAGATTACATAATTTTTAGGTATTATATTTCTTTATCATTAGTAAAGATATATAGATATTAAAATATACATCAAATTTACACAAATTTTATACAGTCAAAAAGTAGAGAAGAATAATTTATTGTCACGCATAATTATGTTGCACATTTGTCAAGCATTCAGAAATGCCTCCGTTTTGTCATAACTCCAAGTTTTTAACAATAATGACAGAGATTTTTTGCAAGCACGCTTGGTCAAAGGATAAATATTCAAAATTTTATTAACAGCATTATATAGGAAAGCTGATGGACTTCTGTATTGTCTCTTAGCATATTTAGTTTTAAATGTATCGGTTGGGGCCACATTATGCTTTCTTCTTCTAGTTAATTTTTCAGAGTCATACAGTAACCGCTTGTGAAGTCTCAGAATTGTATTAAGAACGTAGAGCTGTCTGACTGTCAGAGTATCAGATATCCGGTATAATTCCTGGGTCGAAAACCTGTACTCTTTAAAATGCATCACTTTTAAAAGAGGTCTTTGAGTTCTCTCCAGTTCCAAAAACTTCATCTTTGTGGCACCTCCCCAAACCGGTATGCAGTACGTTAAAATAGATTGGGCCAAAGAAACATAAATTTGCATAAGCAGCTTATGATCTGTAGCATGCCGCAGTTTTCTGAATACCCAGATCAATTTACGTGTTCTGGCCATAGTGACTTCAAGGTGCTCATGCCATGTTAAGCGCTCATCTACAACAACACCAAGGTATTTTGTACTATTTACCTTAGATAGCCCAGAACACGAACAAGCATGGTTGAGGTTGCCACAAATATGGATTTTGATTTGGAAGTCCGGACTTGGTTGAGTATTGCCATATTTTGTGAAGGCTTTGATTTTTCTACGTTTAGAGTCAGAATGTTGCGTTTTATAAAAAAAACCTAATAATTATGATGAATGTTCTAGAATTATGTGCGAATTTGGTTTATACATATACATGTGTGGCAGTAAGTATATCTTTAAACTTCTATTAGTAAATAAAATTAGCATTTTGTCTCCGCTTTGGCCATCAGCTATCAGAATCAGGTGGGAAAAATCTAAAACGTAGGTCGCTCAAACCGGTTGTGTGACATCTCGCTGGAGTTTTACAAAATTGTATATTTTTGCATACATTTGCGTTTTTAGCTTCTAAAGTTGTTATTTGATACCGTGTGGGCGTTTGTATGCTTCGAGTTGAGATTGTGTTACTTTGAGGTCTAGGTTTATTTTTGTTTCTGTGTCGCTAACAAAGTTTGTCTCAGGTTTTCATATGGCCTCAAAAGCGGAGACAACCTAACTACTGCCTATGATAAATAAATAAATATAAGGGCATATCACACAAATTCATCTAGCCCTACAGTAAGTTGTGAACTTGTGTCGTGAGATATTAACTCAATGATACTATTTATGAATTAGGTGTTAGCTGGGGTTTCTCGAACAATAATTTGTGCGGATGCGGACTTGTCCAAACGATGGCCCATCTGATGAGTTGCCCTAATTGCCCCACTTCTTGTACTGTGGAGGATCTGTTTGAGGCAAACGATCGTGCCATTGAGGTGGCCAAATTTTGGCCAAATTATAGCCATTTTGACTCGAAAAGAAGAGGAACGATACTATTTTTTTTTATAATAAGAAACTCGTATAGATAAACATTCAAGAACCAGGTCAATCTGGAAAAGATTATCTCCCATTATGAACAATATTGATACCTGGGTCTAGTTTTACCTAAGCCAGAATGTTTTATCCAAACTCGCCATTTTTTGGGTACCAGACGGCTAATTTGTCGAAAGCAGACTAAGAAAGAGAAGGCGGGATGAGATTTTGATAGATTTTTTTTCAAAATGTCCACAACTGGCATATAAGACCTACCTGCCATTGGAGTACAATGATCAGAGATGGTTTGTAACTGGCTGGATCAAGGGACTCAGTACAATGCAACTAACGAAAACTGCTACTACCTGTATGTACCATCTTTACTGTATTGTATTTTATGGCTCAATAAAGAAATTATTATTATTAATTATTATTCTTGTCTTTTTATTTAATTTTCTCCCAAAATGGTTTTTGGGGATTTACCTGAATACGCGGGCTTGTGGCCAAACGTAAACAGTGTAGAAGCAGGCAGATTTATTAAGATTAAGAAGAGAGAAATTTACGAACAGTACGGCATGTATTTAATATTACAGCTTTTTGCATAAGTATAAAAGTAAGTGGGTGTATGTCTAGCATTTTCAGACTACTGTGTAGTGATTTAGGTATAATACCTGTGGATGAAATGACAATTGGTACGGTTTTGACTGTATCTACGCGCCACTGTGTTTTCAGCTCTATAGCCAGGTCTGTATATTTTGTGATTTTTTCGGTGTAAGTGGATGTACTATTGTGAGTGTTAGGTATAGCAACGTCAATTAAGTATACTGTTTTGTTATTTTTATCGTAGAGTGTGATATCCGGCCTATTGTGATGTATGGTCTTGTCCGTTATAATAGTCCTGTCCCAATATAGCTTAAAGTCAGATGATTCCAAAATGACTTGTGGGGTGTATTTATATTATGCTATTTTGTCTGTGATTAATTTATATTTATTAGCTAAATACTGATGTATAATAAATAAATATATATGGACATATCACACAAATTGAGCTAGCCCCACAGTAAGTTGTGAACTTGTGTCGTGGGATACTAACTCAACGATACTATATTTTATAATATATACTTATATAGATAAAAATCCAAGACCCAGGTCAATCTGAAAAAGATCATTTTCCATCTTGATCTGACCGGGCATCGAACCTGGGACCTGCGTGTCGCAGTCTGGCGTGTTGACCACTACGCCACGGAGCTCGACTCTTTGGAAGCTAGAATGTATACTGACGTGACATCATTTTTATTTATTTTTTTATCATTATCTCATTACAGTGTATAAGATAACATAAAGATGTAGATCGGAATACTTGTGACCTTACAGTAAACTAAATATAGTGTAAATGGAATCAGAGTCGTCATTATATATTAAAAAAAAAATCCATATTCAATCTTTTCGACTCTAAGTCAGTCTTGTGTCTGGTGTTCGCTATTTAATTGGTAAAAAACATTTATTAGTTCATAACATTTAAACTACATAATTTAAATTGCCCTTTGTTGGGAACCAAAAAAAAATCATTTTCATACAAAAGTGTTCATCTGCTGCCTTGGCAATTTGAATTGTAAAGTAAAAAAAATCAAGCTAACGGCATTGATTCCATAAGAAAAGTTGTTCGTTCACACTGACGGTCAAAGTCAACCCTTTGGAGAATGTTGAGAGAAAATTTAACTGTGTTATTGATTCATCATCATTTCGTGTAGGTGACACGGTCAGTTGACCATGCACACCCTGGTGTCAGAGTTGTTCGGAACCGCCTCTCGGCCTCTGGTGGTTCTTTTAACGACTACCAGATGGCAGCCGGGACCAATGGCTCAACTTTCCTTTCGAAGCACGGAATCATCTTTCTTATCAGACAATCAGGTGATTCATGCCTGCAATGTCCTAACCAAACTGGAAACAACTTAACAAAGTATGCTTCCAGTGGGAATCACACACGAACACGCGACCCCCGGGTCAATAAGGCAAACGGCTTTACCACTGGACCACAGAGGCAGCAATTGTAATTGATTTGACTATCTTCTTAAATAATACAAATCCTCCTTGGGTTTGCTTTTGTTAAAAACTATTGAGTTTTAGTACTTTAAGACGAGCTCCGTGGCGCAGCGGTCAACACGCCGGCCTGTGACACAGATGGTCCCGGGTTCGATCCCCGGTCAGGTCAAGATGGAAAATGATCTTTTTCAGATTGACGTGGGTCTTCGATGTTTATCTATATATGTATTTGTTATGAAATATAGTATCGTTGCGTTAGTATCCCATAATACAAGTCTTTCTTAAGAACTTACTTTGGGGCTAGCTCAATCTGTGTGATTTGTCCGTATATATTTAATATTTAATTTAATTTAATTGCCGCATATGTAATCTATATATTGCGATGCTACTTGTTTTCTAACACCAAAAGTTCTGCTTTTCTTAACAGGAAACTACTAGCACAAATGATAATAACTAATGAATATATATTTATTTTTAACTAGCTGTTACCCGCGGCTTCGCCCGCGTAATATATAGCCTATGTCCTTCTCGGTACCCTAAGCTATGTGTATGCAAAATTTCATGATGATCGGTTCAGTAGATTCGGCGTGAAAGCGTAACAAACAAACAAACAAACTCACTTTCGCATTTGTAATATTAGTTGGGATAGTATAATTGTACCTATAGGTAATTCCATATGAGAAATATATTGAATTATAAATAAGAAACTTATAACTGTTGAACATATTATTTCCCTATATGTTTTATATTCATATCTTTCTATTTAAATCAATTAATACAGGTATTTAAGTAGGTACACGAGGAACTAGTTATATATATAACAACAGGAAGGAACTAAGCTTAATGACAAACGTTGTGTAGGAAGATCAATATTACAAACAACTTACAAGACAGTTGATCAAGTTATGTAATACCAACAACTAATAACCAATATAGTGACGTTTATTTGACAGGTTGTCAGTAACATAACACCCACCATTGTTTGTGATGATGATTGTGTGCGTAACTTGAACTTTTCAAGTAGGAAGTACCTGTTTCTGTGGGTCAAGTAGTTAAAGTTATAAGTAATAGCGAAGTCTTATAATAGGGTACCATTTTACCCTTTGGGTACGGAACCCTAAAAATTAATTAAGCTATTGTGTTTACAACAAAACAAATATACACATTTCCTTAAGTTTTTGCGGTGATGATTACATTTACTTATGATGAATTCAATGTTTATTACTTTTCCACTAACACTTTTTGTATAAATTGTACCATTTAAAAATATAGGACGAGTTGCAGAATAAAATTTTGAATAATTTTAATTTTCTGCAATTCTTTTTCTGGAATTACTCATAAATTGAGAAATTCCACAACTCGTCCCACATGCCTACGGCTCATTTGGGACGAATTGCAGAAAATTAAAATTATTCAAAATTTCATGCTGCAACTCGTCCTATTTGTTTGTTTGTTACGCTTTCACGCCGTATCTACTGAACCGATCATCATGAAATTTTGCATACTCATAGGTTAGGGTACCGAGAAGGACATCCCATTCCCAACTTCCCAACTAATATTATAAATGAAATTTTGAATAATTTTAATTTTCTGCAATTCGTCCCAAATGAGCCGTAGGCATGTGGGACGAGTAGTGGAATTACTCATAAATTGAGAAATTCCACAACTCGTCCCACATGCCTACGGCCCATTTTTAACATTACGCCATAACAGTTGCAGAAGTAATTTACAGTGGATTACTCATCAATATAATTACTATTTTAAAAGCTTTAATTTATTTGCTTTCTATATTATTATTTTTGGCCTTATTGTCTTGCGTTCCGTTCATTTCTATTCTGTGCTTTTATTTTGAATTTTGAATTTATTCATCATCATCATCATCAGCCTATACTTGTCCACTGCTGGACATAGGCCTTCCCAATTGCACGCCAATTATTTTATTATTTTATGTGAAATGTAGCTTAATAGGAATAACTTCAAAATCGTTAACCTTCAAATTTCAGGTAGTCAAGTAAATACATGGCGAAATTTTGATCAGGCAGCTGAACACTTGTGTATGAAAATGTCGATTTTTTTTTGAGTTTCCTGCATTTGTCCCATAGGAAATGTTGTTCATATCGAGGGGCTTAAACGCCACTTTAAAGGTCCAGAATGATCAACATTTCGCCATGTATAACTAACAGCCTAATTAGCAATATTAGAGACCATTTTTGTTTCCGCTGCCTCACTGCATTGCGTTCTCTGCATTCCTATACTCTGTGCCTTTTCCTTTCATTCGGCCTTCGGACACTGGCCTGTTCACTCTGCATACAGTAGCTGGTTTAACCTTATGTTATACAACCTTTATGTAGTGATATACTGTTGCTAATTACATATGGAACGGTCTTGGAAATAAAACTATTCAGGTTTTTGTGAATTAAGACAATATATACTATATGTTAGTAAAACCCTGTCCGATCCATAAAGGGGCGACTCAGCCCTTCAATATGAACAATTTTTCGTGTGGGATTAATGCTGAAAATTTGAATAAAGAAATAACGTTCCACATAAAAGTATTCAGTCAGCCGGACGTTCGGTTTTAATTTCTATTAAAAATTTTGATTATTTTTTTGGAATCTCCTAAATGTTCATAGGAAAATTTAACCAAAACCAGAAGCGTTGAACTAGTATAATAAAAATTGCTTAAATTCAAAATAATTGCAGGTTTTAGAATTTCTCTCTAATTTTTGCTATAATGGTGCTCCCAACACTGCTGTTAAAAATGTTTACAAACATTTCCTAACATGATAAAAATACATAATAACATGAAAATAAAAAACCATTGCAACTAATATTGATTATAAATATACCTGACAAATACCTTTAAAACAATATTACAACAATAAGTTATTTTATTTGAATGTTATAAAATTATTAAAAACATTTTTAACAGCAGTGTGGGAGCACCATTATGACCTTGTAAGACCACGCCCAAGCCACTAGGCCTTCAAACACTTCATCATCATCATCATCATCAGCCTATACTCGTCCACTGCTGGACATAGGCCTCCCCAATTGCACGCCATCGAGATAACAAACACTTCAATAATTTATAATAATACTGCCACAAAGTTTTCTCTTATAAAAGAGCAACAATATTATCATTCCTTAAAGGATAAGCTATTCACATTGCACAACAAGTTAAAAAAGAAAACAGGTAGTAACTAAAAATATTCGCGAGCACATAATTCTCAGGGTGACACTAAAAATAGAGAATGTTTAAACTTTATTCACAGATAATAACTCTAAAACAATGGTTTCAGTTTTGGTGTTTCGCCATGGTAAAATAGTATACAGAGAACAAGTTTTGAAAAATATTTGAAAAGGTGAAAGTAAACTATAATATATTCAAATCAATTAAATATACTCTGACCAGATTTTACAACAAAACATGTCGGCCTATAGCCGACTTCATACGAGAGTGACCCGTATTTTACATATTAATAAAATGACCTGCATTTCAACTTGTTATTAAAAATAAATATATATTATTGAGTCTGTATGTAACATGTCTTGCATAAAAGGATATCTTTAAGGACATCAACTGAGAGAGTACAAATGGTTATAACAGATGTAGCGATCACAATTATTCTATCCTTTCAGAACTACACGACAGAAAAACCATTAGTTGTGTCAGTGTTTTGATATACTGAATTGAACATACATACTATCACGTCTTTTTTCCCTTGCGGGGTAGACAGAGGCCAGGTCTGTAAGACCTTGAGGCCACGTTTAGTATGTTGGTGGGCTTGTAGGTGAGAACGGAACTGAATTGAACGTAAGTATTTTATAAATAACAAGATTGATTAAGAACTACAAGGTAGTTAGTGTCTAGTGATAAAAATGATTACTAAGGTGGCAATTAATTCAAAACATCTTCTAAAAGCATGCAATTTTTCTTGTATCTTGAGTGATATTTTTAATAAGGTAGCTCTGCTTTAGAGCTTATACTCTGTATTGATTTTACTTCAGTGGTCTTGCAGCCCTCTTTTTCTCCGGTTTTTGTAATCTGTAACCTTTATTGTAGTCGGTATAATAGTGATTTTAAATTAAAAGAGCCCCCAGCGTTGTCCTTAATTTACGCAACGTACTACTGAGTAAAGCTCGGCGTGTACTAGCTACTGTGATCGTCTTATATGTATAAGAGAGAAACCGACCAAGCGCGTGTCGGTCCAAGCGCAGTTTAGGGTTCCATAGTTGCCCGTCATTTTATTAGTCGGTCGACTATAATTCTTTCACTCGTGAACCCTCTTAGCTGTGATCGTTTTCTTTTTACTTCTTACTTCTTTATATATGACCCTGTTCTTTTACTGGAAAGAACTGGCTCGCGATAGCAAGGGACAGAACGGAATGGCGTAGACAAAGGGAGGTTTATGTCCAGCAGTGGACCGCAAAAAGCTGACGATGATGATGATGATATGACCCTGAATTTTTTCACGCATCCTTATACATTTATTTAGCTTCTTAAAGGGGAAAACAAATCGGATCTGTCACACTATCATCACAAATATGGCGTTTCATACAAGTGATCAGTTGTCGTTTGCCTTATACAATTTTGCAAATTGATTTAAGTGGACTTTAAAATATGAAATTGGTGTAGTTTGGTGTTATAAATGCTCGTGCTCGAGAACAATTTGTGAAATAGTTAAAGTAGACTGTTAAATGGACTCGTATAGATTTGTCGCCAAAATCTCCCACGAGGCTGCCAAAGAACATACGCCATCTTTGATGCCACATACCGTACAACACCGATACTTGGTATCTCATTATACTGGACATTGGCAGAATCACTGAAATCTCGGTGGAAGCCATAATTAAAAAGAAGAAAGAAAGAAAGAAACCTACTTGAAAACATTAAGTTAATTTAAGGCAATTCAGAGAGATGATTTAGGGTCACAATTTAATTCAAAAACATTGAAACCCAAAGATTTGAAGTATGGCTTTAAATATCAGGCAAAGAAGTAAACTAATAACTAATGTAAAATGTAATGTAATGTCTAATGTGTAATGTAAAAAAAAACTAATAAGTTATTCTTCTTCTTCTTGTAAAACTCTAATAGAAAATAATAAAAAAATATGGCAACTGATTTTCGTTTACATAGATCGTAAAATGCGACATGGAACTATTTCCTTAAACAAAAATTGTAATCACGTTAAACAATGATGAATTAAGAGTTTTTTTATTAAAACTAACGTGAGATGTTAACATTATTAATATGTAAAATACGGGTCACTCACGTATGAAGTCAGCTACAGGCCGACATGTTCAGTGCGGACTGGGACGACTTCGTGCGCGCGTCTCGGTTCACATTCGCCCTGAGAAAGACCTCCGGATGAGGTTGAAACATGTCGGCCTGTAGCTGACTTCATACGTGAGTGACCCGTATTTTACATATTAATAATGAATTAAGAGTTTGCCTCGCATCCTAGGTATAAAAAGCTTCGGACATTTTGACGAACGAATTTTACTTTTTTGCAAAAACAAACACGCATGCAAATGTAATAAATCAATAACAGAAACAACAATAGCAGATAAATGGTTGTTCGACACAATGCAGCGTGACTGTGTAACGAAGTTTACAATATTGTTCTGTGTATGGTGGACCTTTAAGTTGGCTGCTCACTATGTAATATTTACTGTTCAAAGTGATACGTCATGGGTTTTTAAGCCATTTAAAGAGAAGTTTTGACAAAAATATAATACAAATAGGGGCAGCATTGGACCCTGAAAAATACCATAATAAACTTAATTATAATTATTAAATAAAGAAAATAGATGACATAGACATGCGTGTAAGAGGAATAGGATATGGTGTAGAAATTCGGCGCCGGGGCTTGAAGCGCGGTTGGCGTAATTGGCAACGCGATTGTACAGAGATCTAGACGCAGTTCAAGTCCTGCCCGCGTGGAATTTTTTCACCATATCTTATTTTCTTTATTTAATAAATAAAGTAAAATAGCATTGTGAATACAAAATAAATCCCATATAAACTATTAATTATTATTTCTTCGGAATAAACGGGAGAATTTTCATAATCAATTGATGTTATTAAGGGTAATGAAATATTCTTTAAAGCTTCTTTGCCACATAAGCCACCTTATTTACTGAAATAGTGGTATAGTAAATTAAGTGGCTTATGTGGTTACAATCACCTAGATACTTTCAGAGCCCGGTCACGAAGTATCTGTGGATTTAACCAGAAAGATGCTTAAATGTTAGAGGCATCAATTGTTAGCGCTTGCCGAATAATGACATTTACAAACAATTTTGATACATTGAGTTACATTATGCATAGAATTTTCCGACAGATTTCTAAAAAAAAAAAAAAAACAAATTTTACGTATGCAATTGATTTAGTCGTTTTTGAAATTATTCATTGCAAAAAACACACACACACACACACAAATCTTTTCTTTAGGCGCTTACACCAGCCAACTAGCGCCACCCTTGGTTTTATTTGTAATTATCGCATTAGGATTTATCCTGTAATGATAGATATAAGTGGATAATAAATAAATAAAAAAAAAAAAAAAAAAACTAATAAATAAGATCAAATTGACAAAATCGACGTAAGTACTTCACTAGTAAATGACTTCTATTATTTTTTGTATTGCTTTTCATTATTTTGTATTTGGTAAATCAAGATAACTACGCATTACCGCCAAAAGCGGCCACTTTTGGCGGTAATGAATAGTTCTCTCAATCTGAAATGCTGATGTCGATGAAAAGTTCTTCTAAAAATACTACAAGTAATTTACTAAGGAAGTACTTACGTAGATTTTTTCAGTTTGTTCTTTATTCGGAGAACAAGAATTAAATAACGGGTGTCGCTAGTTTCGGTGATGTAAGCCACTTAAGGCCGCACACTAGGCACAGTAGCGACGCCAATCATTTTATTCCTAATACTTTACAAATAGAAAGAAATTCAAGAATATAAACAATATAAGCCTTAGTAAATAACCTGAATGTAGAAGTATATACAAGACTGCTTTCCTAATTATATTACTCTTTACTGGGCGACTACCTTTACACGAGGGCTGGAGTTTCGTTAGCTTAGCTTAATTGGGTGAATGGTAAATTACGGAGCGTTTTGTATGAAATTTATGACATTCCGGATTATAGAGTAGTGAGGTTAATCAATGTTTACTCTTGGTATTATGCGTCGGCACGAATTATTAATGGATTGACCGAGGTGTATTAATATTGATTTACGTAGTACAAATAACTAGTTTCTTTTTCTTAGCCTATAGTTGCTATGTCCCACTGCTAGGCAAAGGCCTCCCCCTTACTTTTCCACACGTCTATGTCCGCTGCTATCATTTGCCAGCCAGGCAAGAGCTTGTCCAGATCGTCCCGCCATCTTGTTCTGGGTCTACCCCTAACTACGGTGGCCATTGGGTTGCCAAAAGGACTTTCAAGATTCAATCGTTTATTTAATATAGGTTTCTTTGAACACTTGTTAATTGTCATATTTGCGTTTACAATCTTTACAACAAAAAAATTTTGTTGACGTCAATAATTACTTATGGCTAAGTTTAGGCCGCTTCCAAAGCGAAGTGCAGAAGAAGCGGCAACAAACTGCACAGCGCATTTTCTCCAAGCGACGTCAACTCACAATTCTAGTTAGACCTTATAAACTACTTAATATATATTATGTGGACTGAGTGTGCATTATTTTAATTAAATGTCATGATAAAAATTGAATTGGAAAAAATTATGCCATCATTGAAATGTTAAATAGGTAAAATTTAAATAGCAAAATGTCAAATTATTGAAATTTAATAAAAATGTCATATTATAAAATATTATGTACCGAACGTACCAAACGTAATATTTCTGTGTATACAGAATCATGAGGCGTCTGCGCCAAGCTCAAGTTAAATATTGCTATCAGTAAGGTAATCTTCAGTCTTGTAATATGCCTTTTTACATAATAATCGTTTCACATAACTTTTGAATTTACTATCAGGCATATCAAGGACTGACTTTGGCAATTTGTAATAATAGCGTATACAGTTCCCCATGAATGAATCACTAACTCTGCTTAGCCGAAACCGCGGAAGAAATAATCTATGATTGTTACGCAAGGGTCTATCACTTAAATCACTTACTTGCGTTATTTAGCAACCCAAATAAGTAGTTAAAATGATAAAATTACGAGCTATAAAACTTATGTATTCGGGCCGTGTGGTTCCCGGCAGAGAAGAGTATGACCACTCCAAGGCTTCAAGCCTTGATGAAGATTTATTGGGTATAAATGAGATTCTCTCTTTAAAAAAGCATTTTACGTTCGCATGCTCAGCGATATTACGTAGATTGGCGCTAATAGTATAGCATCTTTGTAAATATCATTCATTCTGTAATAGGTGCTATTCATTCATTTATTTCAATCAAATTCAAATTCATTCTTACCCATACCCAATACAGACATAAACTCCACCTAGATTCAAGATTCAAGATTCAATCGTTTATTTAATATAGGTTTCTTTGAACACTTATTAATTGTCATATTTGTGTTTACAATTTTTACAACAAAAAAATTTTGTTGACGTCAATAATTACTTATGGCTAAGTTTAGGCCGCTTCCAAAGCGGAGTGCAGAAGAAGCGGCAACAAACTGCACAGCGAATTTTCTCCAAGCGACGTCAACTCACAATCCTAGTTAGACCTTATAAACTACTTATATATATATACTTATATAGACGTTATTTGGCAACCCAAATAAGTAGTTAAAATGATAAAATAACGAGCTATAAAACTTATGTATTCGGGCCGTGTGGTTCCCGGCAGAGAAGAGTATGACCACTCCAAGGCTTCAAGCCTTGATGAAGATTTATTGGGTATAAATGAGATTCTCTCTTTAAACAAGCATTTTGCATTGGCATGCTTAGCAATATTACGTAGATTAGCGCTAATAGTATAGCATCTTTGTAAATATCATTCATTCTGTAATAGGTGCTATTCATTCATTCATTTCAATCAAATTCAAATTCATTCTTACCCATACCCAATACTGACATAAACTCCACCTAGATTCAAGATTCAAGATTCAATCGTTTATTTAATATAGGTTTCTTTGAACACTTATTAATTGTCATATTTGGGTTTACAATTTTTACAACAAAAAATTTTTGTTGACGTCAATAATTACTTATGGCTAAGTTTAGGCCGCTTCCAAAGCGGAGTGCAGAAGAAGCGGCAGCAAACTGCACAGCGCATTTTCTCCAAGCGACGTCAACTCACAATTCTAGTTAGACCTTATAAACCTAGTTTCAGAACTACTCTTTAAAATAGAAGTACAATAGTTATACGTTACACGGTTATATTTCTTTTACTAGTTATCAACAAGAAATAAAAATGGTATAGCAAAACACTTTAGTAATGTTAATATTTTTACTTTATTACAATGAGATAATGGAAACAAAAAGCTTAATAATTTGAATGAAAACTCAGATATTTCAATCTCATATAAGTTTGTTTGGCACAAAGCTGCAATAGTTTCCAAATTGCAAAGAAAAGTTTTTCAATAAAAAAATGCAATTAAGAGTATCCTGCTAGTAAACCTTTATCTACGATTGGCAACGGGGATTTTTCTAGTCCTGCACTGTTTTAAGGGTAACTACAACCTGAAGATATTTTTAATAGTTTTCGAAAATTTCACATAATTAAATTAGTGATATCATCTTTATAACTATGTTTTATACAAAGTGTAACAATGACCCTCGTCATATGCTTAAATTAAAAATGAAATTTTCATAAGAATGTGATCAGCCGCCATAGTAAAATATCAATAAAAATTTTCATGTTCCCAACATTGATCCCATAGCAAAAGTTTTTCATATTGATGGACTGCACCCCTTTAAAGGTGTGTCAGAGGTCATGTGACACTCTGAATAGGTTCCCATAAACCTTTATCACGAATTACTCTATCTTTTGCTAAAAACTGCATTGAAATTCGTTGAGTAGTTTCAAACATCTAAGCAAACAGACAGTGGAAACGAATTAATTTTGTACTATGCAAGGATAAATAGAAGATATTATTTATGCAAGAGACAACCTAACTGTCTGGCTGGATATTTCTATCATGGTGATTAATTTATATAGTATAGGGATAGTTTTAAGTCACACACGTATCACCAGCCCCCGTAGCATGGCTCCCGCGACGCCGTTTATATCGCGCGATAAACTATCCACTTCTCGCTCTTCAGTATTGCGAAAAACAAGATGGCGATAGTCGATAAACGTTGTCGCGCGTGTTATGCTACGGGGGCAGGGTTTAAAATTATCTAAAAAACACGTGATTCATGTACAAGTAGTAAGGGAAAGTTACCAACTCGGCCAGCGGCAAAATTTGCTCTAGATTAAGTATTGGAAACGGAAAAAAAATCGAACTAACTGTACCTACCCTTAGCCAAAAGCGTAGCCAAGTTTCTTTTTCCAATAATATTCATGCTGACTAACCATTCATTAACGAGGTTTTGTTTGTTTCCTATTGTTTGAAATTGTTTTCCGTTAAGTATTCCAATACGGGCAAAGTTGCAATTGCTTGTTAAATGTTTGCAATACCACGTTATTGTTGCGTCAGGAATAGTTGGAATTAATATTATTAAAGATAAGCGGTTGAATTAATTTTGAAAACCAAAAAGGGCAGATTTTTATGTTTCTATGTTTATTCAATGTTTCGATCACTTTAATATATAACTATATCAATATAAATATAAATAATAATAAATATATACGGACAAATCACACAGATTGAGCTAGCCCCAAAGTAAGTTCTTAAATAAGACTTGTGTTATGGAATACTAACTCAACGATACTATATTTTATAACAAATACATGTATAGATAAACATCCAAGTCCCAGGTTAATCTGAAAAAGATCATTTTTCATCTTGACCTGACCGGGAATCGAACCCGGGACCATCCGCGCCACAGGCCGGCGTGTTGACCGCTGCGTCACGGAGCTCGTAACTATATACTAAATTTAGTGAATGGATTTAGTTGTTCTTTTTGACTTACTTGGGTATTGTTTTATTTGATATATTTCCAAAACTTTGAACAATCATTCATAAATAAAGTCATTGGTATCACTTTGGAATGTGGATTGTCATGAATGCTTAGTACCTTTTCATGTCTATGCTTCTTACCTTAGAGCATTATTTTTTTTTTATTTTTTAGTTTATTAAGTTGGTTTAATGCTCTAAGCTTCTTACATTCTAAAACCATCAGTTTTAACCCTGTCTTTTATAAGGTACTTATTAAAAGTGATTGAATGTCTTCTTATTTGTCCGCAATTGTTACACATTTAATTAAAATTATTTTAATACGGTTTTTATCGCATTTATAACATTATTTATACACCTAACGTTTCGAACACTTTCCAGTGTTCGTGGTCGCAGGTAAACTAAGTTGACATTTGTCTAATATTTAATATAAATGTATAAATAATGTAATAAACGCGATAAAAACCGTATTAAAATAATTTTATTTTCATGATTGAATGTCTTTAAAGCTAGAAACAAATACTTGTAAAATTGACTTACAATAACTTTGACGTGCTGAGAATCGAATTTGGAGCCTATTGTTTGTCAGAGTAGGAATCACTGCGTCACAGAGCCCAGCTGAAAATTTAAGGATAAAAGGAGAATATTGTAATTCCATACAAAGAGACCCTGATCGGCTTAAAAGTTACAATTCAGTGAACATTGATCAGTTTGGAACAAAAGTTTGAACAAAGCTTTTGTTTCAGTATCGGCTGTAAAGCTTGGTCGGAACTTAAAGATTGTAAAAGCTTAAATTGTAAATAGAATTGTTACGTAAAAAAAATTCACTTTATCTTAAAACTAGCTGACCCCGCGAACTTCGTACCGCCTAACAGTCAAGCACTTTTTTTTTAGAATAAATTTCTGAACGCACACATGAATAGTTGTTACAGTATTTGACAGGATTCGACAACAAATGTTTGTCATATAATAAACAAATCAGCATTTATTGAAATGATTAAGAGTATTCATTACACATATCGAGTTTTCATTGTTTTTAAGATGGATTCTGCTATTCGGCGCGGAGACAAATCCAACGAATCCATAACCATGAAAATTGGTTCAGCAGATCTCGAGTTATAAGTGTTGTAACAAACCCGTCTTTGTTTTATGTCTCTTTATATATATATATCTATATATATAAGATAGATAACTTACACCCGCGGCTCTGCTCACGTACATGCTGATCCTTCTGTAACAGGTTTTTTTTTCTGGGAAAGGTTAATTTCTTCCGTATCTCGAAAAGAATCAATGAGATTAGTAACATCATTTTATTGGTGCCTTGTGTTAATTATGATAACATACTTGTTACGCATTATTTTGTTATCTAAGTACTAAATGTTACTAGTTTGTAACTAGGATATCCGTTTCATGTTTATATATTATTACTATTAGTGGAGAGGAGCCCGTTGGTCCAGTGGGTGTGAGCTCTATGAGTGCTTACATATGTTAAGCAACCCCTGATGCAGTCCCTACTTAGATGGGTGACCGCAAGTGGCATAAAAATATCTCGACCAACGGCCTAACGTGCCTTCCGAAGCACAGAGGAGCCGTGCTTCGGAAGGCACGTTAGGCCGTTGGTCCCGGCTGCCATCGTTGATGGCAGTCGATAAGCTATGTCAGATGCCTTAAGTCAGCTTGAAAAATCTGACACCAATGTTGGCCACTTACACGTACTAAAAACAAACTATTAGTGCAGATTTGTTAATGACTGTATAATACTAAGTATTTTAGCTATAATGTGTGATTCTCAATATGTGTGATTTGTCTAAAAAAAAATTATTGTAGTCGATAATCTTCCGAACAAATAAACAAATAAATTGGAAAAAAAAAAAAAACTTGCCAAGTGCCAAAATAAATGAGAGAAGGCTCTAAAGGATTCGCTTGTATATTAACACATAAATATAATATTATGCGTTTTTATTTCGTAAATAAAATTTCCTTCTTTATCACGCCAATATATAATAGCTCTGAAACAATACATATATAAAGTTTTATTAGTCCTAGAATTTGTATCATCATCATCATCCTCCTTACCTTATCCCATTATCTGGGGTCGGCGCAGTATGTCTTATCTTTCCATGTTTCTCTATTGATTCAGTGGAGACTAATAAAGACCTGATGATGATGATAGAAGAACATCATCATCAGGTCTTTATTAGTCTCCACTGCAGGAGCACGACCTAGAATTTGTATAGGAAAATATAAAAAACTATATATGATAAATGAACAAATGTCAAGCGTTCTCTGACATTTCCCATATTTCGCTGAATCATGCACTTTTGTAGGTAATAAATCCGCTAAAGGAAGTTGTGATTCATTTTCATCTCTTCCTCATATTTTGAATCGTGACGTCACGACATTTAATAATATTAATATAAAGTTTTATGTAATCGTGATTTCTCAATGATTCATAGGTATAAGTTTGATACTGCTTTAAAAAGAATGTCGTTATTTCTTCTATATATTTTGGCATTATTAAATTCTAGCGTTAGGCTTAGTAATAACCAAACGTCTGTGGTCCATCCATTCGTCTGTCGTTAGGCTGTATCTAATGTGATGAATGTGATGCTTCCACACTTGTCTGAGAGAAAAAAAAAAAACGTAAAATGTACCAGCTGCTTCTCTTCCCGCGCAGATCATAAAAGCCAATCGAGGGAATGGGCGTGAGGAATAATGTCAATAGGCGATGCGGCTGGCAACCCATCACTATTTTGGTTCCGTTCTCCACCTTCAAGCCCACCAATATGCTAAACGTAGGCTTAGGTTTCATAGACCTAGGCTCTGTCTACCCCGCAAGGGAAAAAGATGTGATAGTATGTATGTATATAAAATCGACGAGCTCCGTGGCGCAGCGGTCAACACGCCGGTCTGTGACACGGATGGTCCCGGGGTCGATCCCCGGTCAGGTCAAGATGAAAAATTATCTTTTTCAGATTGACCTGGGTCTTGGATGTTTATTTATATATGTATTTGTTATAAAATATAGTATCGTTGAGTTAGTATCCCATAACACAAGTCTTACATAAGAACTTACTTTGGGGGCTCAATCTGTGTGATTTGTCCGTATATATCTATTTATTTATTTAAAAAATTTATTTATTTAAATTGCGACCGCCCTCGATCAGGATACGCGTCATGATGGAATGATTGAATTATTCATGAAGTATTGTCGAAGTGAAAGTAATCGTGACCACCGTGACTTCATCCGCATGTGACATATTACAATTTATTGCTGTAGAATATAAACTCACGTTTGTCAATAGATTCTTATGTATATTTGAATTTGTCGTTCAACCAAATATTAATTTCTTCTTTTCATTTTAAAAGAGACGTAATAATCAGAGTAGGTAGTATAAAGCTATTCCACAAAACTGTTTTAATTTTCATTTGAAAATATTGTCCATAGACTACGCGAGATAAATTTATTATAGACCCAGCTTTACTCACGTTATATTTCTTTGGTTGCACTGACTAGTTTCGGTCTGTTACGAAGACCATCATCTAGGTGAGTGGTAGGGGTGGCGACATGATGGTTTCGTTTCCCTCTTCTTGTTTATCCAGTTCTTTGAGGGACATTACCGTCGTGTTGCCACCCCTTACACTCACCTCTTAGATGAGGAACCCGATGGCCTAGTGGGTGTAAGCACTATATAGCCGGGTTTCTTTATTGATAATCTGACGTTCCTTACAGTTTGAACAATTTTTTATTACATTTCTATATTTGTGCAAAGAATTAAGGAGATATTTTGTCCTTTACACCAGAATTAACTAGACCTTGTTTTATATCTAATATTTTTTCTGTTTGTTACAGTGGCCACCAAGATTGCTTCGGTGGACGTTCGTCGTTCTATTGATAGTAGCTATAATTGCGCCCGCATCAAATTCCACTGGTAAGTTTAAATAAATTAGTTTTATATTTAAATAATAAATATATAAAAATTCATTAAGTATAGTAAAAAAACCGGCCAAGTGCGTGTCGGGCCACGCGCAGTGTAGGGTTCCGTAGTTGCGAATGACAACTTTGAGTTCACACTATTCATTCACACTCACACCTTACAGTTTAACGTCCAAAAACATCTAACAATGAAAATATGATATGAAATTTTACAGTTTATAAGTTGGTTGCCTATAACTTTTTAGTTTGTACTTAGTACTCAGCTCTGATAGTTTTCCTTTACTCTTCAGTATATATACTACTGCAGTAATTTTTTTCACGTATGATAGAGGGGGGAGACACTTACCTCTAACAAAAATTCGCACTTTAAAACCAAATATTTCGGAAACGGATCCCTAAATCGAAAAATGGTGTTCTCAACCTCACAATATTTTTGAAAGACCTATTTAACGATACTCCACACGATGGGTAAATAGAAAAAAAAATTACTCCCCCACTTTACTTGTATGGGAGCTACCCTAAAAAAAATTTTTTTTCAAGTTTTTATTCTACCACTTTTTTGCCATGATTAATATACATACCCATACCAAATTACAGCTTTCTAGTACTTATAGTCTCTGCGTAAAACCGCGGACGGACAGACAGACAGACAGACATGGCGAAACTATAAGGGTTCCTTGTTTACTACGGAACCCTAAAAAGGAATAATACCCAATTTCGTACTTTTAGAAATAAATTATAGCTAGCAACATAATTATCAACATTTAAAAAAAACAATAATAATTATTAAAAATAATCATTAATACCTCCACATTGTTTCCGTTACACCTATTCCTTACATTGGTCAGTCAAACATCCAATCATGTACCTATCTGAAAAAGGTATAAGGAATAGACATAAAACATAAGGAATAGACTGACTGACTGAAGGATGACTTTTAGCATAGAGGAGAAAAACCTTTTAGTATTTATTATACCTAATATCCAATAAACGTGAACCCAAAATGTTCCAAAAACAAACGGTTTTAAATAAATCAACATGTAAATTTTGTTCATTCATGAAACCATAAATCTTCACGAAAGAATTAGGTGGATATGAAAAAAAGTCAATATTTGAAAATACTGAAAAAGTTTATAGTAAACTCAAATTGTTTTTGAATAAAATATGAGATATTTTTTTATGTATACGTATTTAAGTAAGGTATCGAATATATAGACTACTTATTACTAGTAAATCAATGCGTGTGAATATATATAATTGTAGGAAATGGTTTTAATTATTTTACTTGATTTAACCATGTTTTATAAATCATTTTTCATACAGACCCATATTTTTTTTGTTTTAGAGCAAAATGATATAAATACAAACTTTCTCGTAACCTACTTTAAACAAAAGACAAACTATTCAGCTAAATTACTAAAGTCTCGTATGAAATAAATCAACATTTATTAACTGTATACTTGTTTCTTTTAAAGTTTTACCTATTCTATTATAAAAATAGATTGATTGATTTAGCCTTTTTTTATGTCCTTCGATAAACTTTAGTATGATAGCTTTGATAGTCGTAACAAAAGTTTCAGTAAAATAAGTCTTATCCATCTTAATATTTCAACGTTGACACCCAGTCCCCGTTTATTTGATCCAAATAAATCGTTGGATTATCAGCAATACATCTGCTAGACTGACAGGGCAGGCAGTTGTCGCTAAAGCTTTTGAAAAAGGCAATATTTTAAAGTCAAAGTTTTTGGACGATAAACCTGAAATGGATATCCCATGTGATATGCCGAAAGTGGACATGTAACTTTGGGATAAATGCAAAATCAAGAAGTCAATATCAGAAAAGACCCAGGGCTCCGAACCATTCTAGATAATTAAATATAAAATATATATACGGACAAATCACACAAATTGAGCTAGCCCCACAAAGTTGTGAACTTGTGTTCTATCTCAGTGTATCTCAATGATACTTTATTTTATAATAGATAGGTACTTACTTATAGACGTAAACAAAACTTTATTTTTATGACCATTATGAAACTTAATCACTCCAGTGTTGGCCACTTCATCATCAGATCTTTGTTAGTCTCCACTGCAGGAGCACGACCCTCTCTGTACTACCAGAGTCAAATTATTAGCCTGAGCAGTCAGAGGATTTGGCCTACACTCTCCAGGCGGGTTAGAGGGGTCTTTTTGATAGTCATAAGCTTTGTTTAGCTTGTGTTTCCAAAGTCGCCTTCTACGACATCAACGGGAAGACTTGGAGTGGTCCTTATTTACTCTGCAACGAAACCACACGGTGTTAGCCACTTACACACACAGAAAACAAAAACAAACAACAATACATATAGATAAATATCTGAGAGCCAGGTCATTTTGAAAAAGATCGTTATTCTATCATGACCTGACCAGGGATCGAACCCAGGACCACTTATGTCGCAGGCTGGCGCTTCAACTACTGCACCACGGAGCTCGACGAAATGCAACCCATAAGACAAGGGAGAGAGCGAGAATATCTATTTTATTTTTTTAGCAGTTATTTAATGTTGACTCATCATCAGGTCTTTTTTAGTCTTCGCTGAAGAAGCACGGCCCTCTATGCACTACCAGAGGCATATATTAGCCAAAGCAGTCAAAAGAATTGGTCTACACTCTCTACGTTGGCCAGAGGGTTTGGAGAGGTCTCTTTGATGTTTATAAGCTTTGAGGTTGTGTCTCCCAAATTGCCTTCTACGAATACACGGGACTTGGAGTGGCCCTATTCTACTCTGCCGCGAATCACACGGCTAAAGTGTTGACTCATGCAATATTAATAAAAGAAGTACTTTCTAATATTATTTCACATTTCTGTAACAGCCTTTAAAAAAGTATTTTTATCACACCCGTAACTTTCTTCAAAATCGCAGCCAATAACACCCCGACACGGAACACAATAGGAAAATATACATTAATACAATTTCTTCAAAGAAAATTGATTGAAAATGTATCCTTACAGCAGTAAAAGATACTTTAAGTTAAGGCAATAGGGTTGTTTTTTGGGTGATGCAAAATATTGTTTTGGCTATTACGTACAAGTTGTCCCTTATGAGCGTTTGAAATTCAGAGTGTGCGCGAATTTATTTCGCGGAACAGATTGGGTATAGTGTCGGTGTTTTGGTGGTGAGATCAGTGTTTTAGAAGTAAATAAGTGAACAAAGTTTTACGTGGAATTGAACGTAGTGGTTTTAGGCCAATGCTAAATTTAGAGGTTTTAATGCCTCGGGGTAACAAAGGCCTTGGCCCCAAACTATTTTCAAAATCTTTTTCAGTCTTTTTCAGTTTACTTTTTCATCAATATTGTTTCTTGTGAAACCATACATAGATTCTTTTATTAGTTAACACTTATATAAACATGATCGGAATAAATCGGGGTAAATATAATAAGACAAAATTATCGTTAAATAAATTTGAACATTAACTAACGGAACTTTCCACACTACCAAGGGTATAAGATACCTTCATCCCGAAAAAAGGGAATTGTTCCTTGCATTCACCCGAGTGAAGTCTCAAACCATGATAGTACGCGAAAACAAAGTGCCTAACAATATATTAACTCGGTTTGATTCTTAAAGTAGCGAGTCAACCCATGAATATGAATAACAGTAACTGTTCATAATTATGGGACTAATTATGACATCCCATACAAAAGTGTTTAGCGAACTGAGCAATTATTTAAAAAATATATTTTTTTTAAATTGCCAACATTAGTCCCACAGGAAAAGTTGAACATATTAAATAAGAATTACGAATGAAATATTAATAAATATAAACGAGCTGAACAAAATAATACAATTTCAATTTTACTGCTGAAAATTTGCGAAACTTGGTACAATTTGAAAGCAGGTAAAGTTTCACACGTATGCCTCACGCACGTTCACGATAATAAAATTTAAATGGCAGGCGAACAATTGGAACGAAACATCTCAAACGATCCCCAAATTTAATTCGTTATTGGTGTGCAATAAAACGTAATGTTTCGAATTTTGAAAGAGTATTTATTCTGTAGAAACTGAAAGAAAAAGCAGAAACAAGCAAAAATGAAATGATGTTTTAATAAAATACGACAGTCCTGTTAGAAAGGTTATAAGGAAACACAAGCCAACAAAGCTTATAAACATCTAAGAACCCTCTTCAACCCATCTGGCCAGAGTGAAGAGTGTAAGCCAAATCATCTAAAATATGGCTCTGGAGTAAAAAGGTAGTGCTCCTGCAGTGGAGACTAAAAAAGACCTGATGATGAAGCTGATGTTCGAAATGTAAAGTCAGTACCTATCACTTGAGACTTCGATGGGTACGGAGGTATATTCAATATTGTCAAACATTTTGCATGGACCTAGGAATAAAATGGACCAGGCGCGGGGAAGTCACAAGTGACGCCAACTTTTTACTTTTTGCGTATTTCTATTGACGCCATAATAAAAATTAAATTAAATGTAAATAGGGGCCCCCATAAAATTATATGGTAAGTATAACACATTATGATTTGGGAGAAAAGGTAAAAAAAAAAAAAAAAAAAACAATAAACCAGCAACTTTTCTTCCCGCGCAGACCCGCAAAAGCCGGGTTGGGGAAAAACCTAAGGAGTCGCGTTATAGACGATGACGACCCAACAATATTTTAATTCCTCTCTCTACCTTTTAACGCGCACTGCCACGCCAACCGTGGCCTTTTGGTTCTATGACCTCGAGCTGTGTTTACGCCGCAAGGGATAAAGACGTGATAATATATATGTATGCACGTATGATTAGTCTAGGTCTAGTCAAAGACAATATGTCTAGTGAACGAGCAGTGGACCTACTGCCATCTAACGGTGCCTTTTGAAACTTAATTTGTTACAGTGTTTGCCAGAGCACGTGCCTGATAAGACATCTTTTCCTGCAAAGATAGATGCAAGACTTCACCCTGTGTGCAATATATGCTGCTTTTTCACTTTCTTATTATATTCTTTCTTTCCAGCCGTACGAAGAAGATTACGCAAGCCAACTAAAGTCTCCACCTCCGTCACGACCAGCGTATCCAGGTCTACCGACCAGGTCATCTCAGCCAGCGTCAACAGGCCCAAGATCCGTGGTCGGCCCAGCATAGCCAGTCGGAAGTCGTCGGCTGCCATTGACAATTCTGTTGGAACTGATGACCATAAAGACAAGGATGGATATAAAGTAAGTTTTATTAGTATAACAGCTAAGAGCAAATGCATTTGATGAAACTTTAAGGTTGTATAGAACCGTAAAGTTTCTTTTCGTTATAAAAAAGTTTGACAGAACCTTAACTACAAGAGATCAAGCCGTTTAATATAGGTTCTCAATCGTATGGTTCCCAGAACAGTAGAATAGGACCACTTCAAGTCTTCCTGTGAATATCGTAGAAGGTGACTAAGGAAACACGAGCTAAACAAAGTTTATAAACATCAAAGAAACCTCTCCAACCCAGTGTGGACAGTGTAGGCCAAATTCATTGACAGGTCTGGCTGGTGTGTGGCTCTTGTAGAACAGATAGGTTCGTGCTTCTGCAGTGGAGATTATAGAGGACTCGATGATGATGATAATGATAAATATAGGTTCCCCATCAAGATGTCTCTTAAGTAGAAAGAGGTACCTACCTCTTTCTTTATACAATAAGTAAATTAACCCTCGGCATTCCTTTAAAATGGTGACTTCAACCGTCAATATGATAACTTTTCCAATGGGACAAATGCTGCAGAAACAAACCACAGTTCTAAAGCCAGTGTGAATAATGTTACTAAGTATATAGTAAGTTAAAATTCATTAAACAGTGATTAAGTTAGGTAAAGAGTCAGCTATTGGCTTAAAACACATGCTTCTAAACCTGTAGACATCGACAAAACATTCATTTTAACAATGTTCACACGTACTCAATGCGGTTCCAGCAAAAACTTGTCATATATTTCCTCACTCATTTAGAAAGGTTGCATTTTCCTTTGACATGACAGGATAAGGTGGCGGACCTAGCATTGAACCTTGCTGTACCCGTAAAACAACATATTTGATTACATACAGTCAATAATAAGCTTTAAGCTCTTGCTTTTAAAGTCGAACTTAATTTTTCCTCAATTAGAGCCGTGGTTAGGTCCTATGCGGATGTGAATAAGCTTTTTAAACGAGACCAAAGCGAGTAGTTGGCCTTCGAAATGAACATTTGCATGGAAGCTGTCAACTTTATTAGCTTTTATTTTTTGAAACATAAAGATCAGTTTTGCTTGATTTCTAGTTCTTAGTGAAATAATGATATTTTGTCGTTAAAACTGCCAAATATGGATTATTCATTAGGAGTCTAGTGACCAATATTTGATAATAAATAAATGTATACGGACAAATCACACAGATTGAGCTAGCCCCAAAGTAAGTTCGAGACTTGTGTTATGGGATACTAACTCAACGATACTATATTTTATAATAGATACTTATATAGATAAAAATCCAAGACCAATTTTATGTTAGCAAATTTTTTATGAATACGCAGAATTTTAATGCATTTAATTGTTATGGTTTTCAACTAAATTCGTGTAAAAATACATATAATTAATTACTATTAAAGTTAATTAAATGTGCTCAATGACCTTAAATAATTACAATTATAATAAAATCAGCAGATTTTATGTTATGAATATACGGGAAATTAAAATTAAATATAAGTCAAGTCACAGATTTTTTTGGCAAACGATCCAACGTTTGTTTTAATAAAGCTACGGAAAATAAAAAGGCTTCCAATAATCTGAATCTTGACAAATCAACCAGATTGGGTTAGAACCACAGTAAGTTGCTAACTTGTGAACTCTGTATCATAGAATGCTAACTTAATGAAACCATATTTTGTAATAGACTAGCTGTTACCCGCGGCTTCGCCCGCGTAATATATAGCCTATGTCCTTCTCGGTACCCTACCCTATGTGTATGCAAAATTTCATGATGATCGGTTCAGTAGATACGGTGTGAAAGCGTAACAAACAAACAAATAAACAAACAAACCCACAAACTCACTTTCACATTTATAATATTAGTTGGGATATGGTAAGACCAAGGCCAGTCTGAAAAATATGATTTTCCATCATGACGTGGCCGAGGATCCAACCCAGGATATTGCAGGCTGGCGTATAGCTGCTGCGCCACGGAAGCTGTAAAAAATAAACCACACCAAAAGTTCCCGCGTTGGTACGGCTGATGCAATTTCCTCCATCATCATCATCATCAGGTCTTTATTAGTTTCCACTGCAAGAGCATGACCCTTTCTCTACTACCAGAGCCATATATTAGCAAGAGTAGTTGAAGGATTTGGTCTTCAATTTCTACGCTGGCCAGACGGGTTGAAAAGGTCTCTGAGGTTTATAAGCTTTGTTTAGCTAGCGTTTCCGAAGTCACCATCTAAGACATCCACGGGGAGACTTGAAGTGGTCCTATTCTACTCTGCCGGAAACTACACGGCAATGTAGAATAGGACCATTCCGAGCTGCAATATTCGTAAAGCGAGAAATGTCTATGTTTACTGTAATATTACATCGCAAGTAACAAAAATCACGTTCAGTAAACACGTTCAAACGAGGTAGCTCCTATGGGAATGAGTGATACACGTGATTCAATATGAAACACATCAATTGTGTTTTGTCGCCAAAAGCTATGAATATTTGCTATTGACTGGGGATTTTAATAGTATGAGTATAAAAATATGGGTATAAGATTTATATGGAGCATGGAATAACAATATATAGGTACGTACAATATAATATTATATACGAATCACACAGATTGAGGTGGCCCCAAAGTAATTCTTATGAAAGACTTGTGATAAGGGATACTAACTCAAAGAAACTATGTTTTATAACAAATACATGTATAGATAAACATATTAATATATGTTTTCTTATTTTCTAAAGAAATACTTAATGGACTTACGCCTCTCATTTCCTAGTGCCGACTGTTTAAACATACGCATACTTACACAATAAAGTTTATATAAATTAGTTTAGTCCGGCGCACTATACTAAATACTATTATATAAATAATAATAAAAAATAATAATAATACTATTTGACGAGGTCCGTGGCGCAGCGGTCAACACGCCGGTCTGTGACACGGATGGTCCCGGGTTCGATCCCCGGTCAGGTCAAGATGAAAAATGATCTTTTTCAGATTGACCTGGGTCTTGGATGTTTATCTATATTATGTATTTGTTATAAAATATAGTATCGTTGAGTTAGTATCCCATAACACAAGTCTTACATAAAAACTTACTTCGGGACTAGCTCAATCTGTATGATTTGTCCATATATATTTATTTATTATTTATTTACTAAATAATACTATACAGATTGATTGTGAACTCTCTGGTAATATTTTAATGACGTATCCTTAAAAGAGTAAAACAAATAGTGAGAATAGTTGTTTAATGACTTGACTAGATCATGCCCCCTAATATTTAGCCATTTTGGGCTCACATAGGCTATATACCAAGCGGGCCGAGCTGCAGGTAACAGCTAGTAAAATAATAATAAATATAATAATAATATATATACACGGACAAATCACACAGATTGAGCTAGCCCCAAAGTAAGTTTTTACGTAAGACTTGTGTTATGGGATACTAACTCAACGATACTATATTATATAACAAATACATATAGATAAACATCCAAGACCTAGGTCAATCAGAAAAAGATCATTTTTCATCTTGACCTGACCGGGGATCGAACCCGGGACCATCCGTGTCACAGACCAGCGTGTTGACCGCTGCGCCACGGAGCTCGTCGCTGTAGTATAAGTATTCTAGTAATTCCGAGTATCCTATAAATTGATACAAACTATACTACTACACATTTTAAAACAAAGTCCACTACTTCTGTCTGTTCGCAAAAAAAACAAAAACTTCTGTGCGGATTTACATGTAGTTTTCACCAATATGCCGCGGGTAACAACTAGTCCTAACTTCCTAACTAATATTATAAATGCAAAAGTGAGTTTGTTTGTTTGTTACGCTTTCACGCCGTATCTACTGAACCGATCATCATGAAATTTTGCATTCACACAGGTTAGGGTACTGAAAAGGACATAGGCTATATACCACGCGGGCGAGGCCACAGCTAGCAGCTAGCAGTAGCAGCTAGTTTTTAATAAAAATCCTAACGCACGTACGTAAATAATATCAATCGTCATAGGTAAGTTTTAACTCAGATGAAGAATTTTCTCATTAAACCTAACATGCTTTGCAAAAGGCGTTGCATATTTAGATTGACCTGTATCTTCAGTTATTCAAAATGCAATGCGATGAATATGCAGTCAATGAATATTTGATGTATCTGCGTCGGACCGAATAGATTGGATGTCAGAGAGGCCGCCTGTTTTGGCTGGCTCGGATAGCATTATGAATTTCTATTTCGATATCACTAAGGCACACGAGCCATGTATTTAAGAATTATTACAATAGGCCCCTGAGAAAAGTAACAGTGAAGATATTTTCAAAGTATGCAAACGTGAACTATGGGCATGCATTTTATTACCATTTGAAATACAAACTCATCAAATCAGCTAGTCAACTGCCTCCGTGGTCCAGTGGTTAAGGCGTTTGCCTTGTTGACCCGGGGGTCGTGGGTTCGATTCCCACGGGAAGCATACTTTGTTAAGTTGTTTCCAGTTTGGTTAGGACATTGCAGGCATGAATCACCTGATTGTCTGATAAGAAAGTTGATTCCGTGCTTCGGAAGGCACGTTAAGCCGGTGGTCCCGGCTGCCATCTGGTAGTCGTTAAAGGAACCACGTCAGCGGCCGAGAGGCGGTTCCGCAGAACTCTGACACCAGGGTGTGCATGGGCGACTGACCGTGTCACCTACACAAAATGATGATGAGCTAGTCAAAACGATTTTTACAAATTTTCCTATATGACCAAAGCTGGGAACACAAAAAAAAAGTTTTTTTCCATACAGATTGCCGGATCGGCGGAACATTTTTGTATGAAAATTTCGTTTGTTGACAACGGTGATTACACTAACATATACCTCTAATATGCCGGCTTCCTCAGGGTATTTTGAAAATGCAGTGAATATGGAGCTAGTTTGAATATTTGGAATATCTCGTCAAGCTAAATAGATCGGATGTCAGAGAGGCCGCGTATTTGTGCTAGCCCGAATAACATTATATCACATTTATATAAGTACTAGCTGTTACCCGCGGATTCACCCGCGTTATATATAGCCTATGTCCTTCTCGGTACCCTAATCTAAGAGTCATCATTTCGTGTAGGTGACACGGTCAGTCGACCATGCACACCCTGGTGTCAGAGTTCTTCGGAACCGCCTCTCGGCCTCTGACGTGGTTCCTTTAACGACTACCAGATGGCAGCCGGGACCACCGGCTTAACGTGCCTTCCGAAGCACGGAATCATCTTTCTTATCAGACAATCAGGTGATTTATGCCTGCAAAGTCCTAACCAAACTGGAAACAACTTACCAAAGTATGCTTCCCGTGGGAATCTAACCCACAACCCCCGGGTCAACAAGGCAAACGCCTTAACCACTGGACCACGGAGGGAGTTATACTAAGAGTATGCAAAATTTCATGATGATCGGTTCAGTAGATACAGCGTGAAAGTGTAACCAACAAACAAACAAATAAACGCTTGCTATTTGTATAATAATAATATGTTTTTCACAACCAATTGAAATTGTATAGAATCAACTATTTATTAATTGTAAAATATGTAAATGTTTGCGATTGACAACTGTAGATCAGGGTCATATTTCTGTTTTGACAATGTCTTAGAGGCTGAGTAGTCATGCTCACTAAAATGTTCAAACTGGTGGTGGCGTTATGTGTCGGGTCGTTGAGTTCCCTCTAATATGGTTGAGTTTAACGATGGCTGACCCATACGTCAACTCGTGAACGGGTGCTGCCAGTGGGGACTGGTCTGGTCGGCCTCTTTGAGACTACTTCATGTTCTGTTGTTTTTGTGATTTGATCACTCGATCGTAAACATAAACATGTTCCAAAAATAATGAATGTATAATAATATTGTAAAATGAAAAAGATGAAAAAAAAGAAAAGTAAAAAAGAAAGAAATAAAATATAATCATACAAAGCCCTTCAGGCGAGTAGGCGACCTATACTGTTGAAAAGAGTTTCTTTCGGCATTTCTTCTCTGCAGTGGTCGGTTCCGAAATGTTAGTAGTCTGTAGCTTTTGAACAATAATGAGTAAATGCATAATATTTAATAAGATAATTTTAAATGTGATTTGACGTAAAAAGGGCCTGCAAGGGGCTATTTTCTGAATAAACGTTTTGAATCTTTTGAATCTTAGCGGCCGATCGCAGCCGCACGCGATCAATCGCGCGCGGCTGACGCACGCGACTGATGCGACAATAGTCAATGTATGAAAATATATGGCGCCGCTTCCAAGGACTGCGACAGACGCGTGCGGCCTACGACAAACGTCAGCCGCACGCGGCTGTGCGTGTTGTTTGTTGTTCACATTGAACTGTTTTTTTATCAATCGGCAAAATTTCTGGAACTTTTCTTCATCAGATTTCAAATGTCTTAAGTCGCAAACATAATATGCTGCGATCCATTGCTCGTTGGCAAACCTTGAGTCTGGATTTTTGAGCCTCAGTAAAACACCATGTCTGAGCACCATATGTAAGGATGGGCAGAATGCACATATCGAGGAGTTTCTGTTTGAGAGATAGAAGGAGAGTACCCTTAGTCACTCCTTCATGAACCAAAAGCTCTTCTAGATCGAGAACGAAATGGAAGTAACCCAAATATCTCTAATATAAGTTTCTCTTTCCAGATTGTCTGCTACTATACTAACTGGTCGCAATACCGTACTAAACTCGGGAAGTTCATGCCCGAAGACATCCAGCCTGATCTCTGTACTCACATCATCTTCGCCTTCGGGTGGCTGAAAAAGGGGAAACTGAGCTCCTTTGAGTCCAATGATGAGACGAAAGATGGAAAGACTGGATTGTATGACAGAATCAATGCGTTGAAGAAGGCGAACCCGAAATTGAAGACTCTACTGGCTATTGGTAAGTTATAAATAAAATAAAACTAAAAACAAAAATCATTTATTGCTATATTTTTTGACTAAAACTAACGTGAGATATTAACATTATTAATATGTAAAATACGGATCACTCACGTATAAAGTCAGCTGCAGGCCGACATGTTTCAACCTCATCCGGAGGTCTTCCTCAGGGCGAATGTGAACCGTGCCGTCCGCACCGCCCGCGCCGCTGAAGATGCCGCGCGCTATCATCAGTGCGGACTGGGACGACTTCATGCGCGCGTCTCAGTTCACATTCGTCCTGAGGAAGACCTCCGGATGAGGTTGAAACATGTCGGCCTGTAGCTGACTCCATACGTGAGGGACCCGTATTTTACATATTAATAAAATTTATTGCTATACTTTAGGTACACTTACATACTTGAGGTATACTTACATTCCTTAGATACACTTCCATTAAGATTATTGGAGCCCGATGGCCTAGTGGGCGTGAGCATTAAGCGCTTTCACATGTTAAGCAACCCCGGGCGCAATGCCACTTGGATGGGATGCAAGTGGCATACAAATATCTGGAGCTCCTCCGTGCTTCGGAAAGCACATTAAGCCGTTGGTCGCAGCTGTCATCATTGATGGCAGTCGTTAAGCTATGTCAGATGCCTTAGGCACCTTGAAAAATCTGACACTAGTGTTGGCCACTTACATAAACGAAAAACAAACAAACATTAAGTGTAGTACAACTCCAGATCCACGGACCAATACCTGAGAGAATAATGTAAAATTACTTGACTACGGCGTGTGTAGGCTTTGTTACTTATTACTTAATATGCCTCCGTGGTCCAGTGGTTAAGGCTTTCGCCTTGTTGACCCGGGGGTCGTGGGTTCGATTCCCACGGGAAGCATACTTTGTTAAGTTGTTTTCAGTTTGGTTAGGACATTGCAGGCATGAATCACCTGATTGTCTGATAAAAAAGATGATTCCGTGCTTCGGAAGGCACGTTAAGCCGTTGGTCCCGGCTGCCATCTGGTAGTCGTTAAATTTATTTTTTAACGTCAGCGGCCGAGAGGCGGTTCCGCAGAACTCTGACACCAGGGTGTGCATGGTCAACTGACCGTGTCACCTACACGAACTGATGATGATGAGTTAAAATAATTTAAACAATTGTGTCGATGTGAAATTTTATCCTGTAGATAAAATACAAAACAAAGATGACTTATCGATACTAAATATTATAAAGAGTAAAGACTTGTTTGTTTGCATATTTTAAATAGGCTCTGAAAATACAAGTCCGATTTTCAAAATTCGAGTATTATGATAGGTAGTAAGTATTTTCTAAGGTTGACTAAAATTGTAAGTTGCGACAGTTAAAGTGTTTAAAGCAACCTATATCTACGATAAATACAAAGAAATATCTCCATGGTTATGCAAAGTAAGAGCTAATAATACTGCATAGTTAAATTTACCTCATTTTCAAGTAATTAATCCAATACCACGTATATATTACACCAAAGGAGGTACAGTACAATTACCGCCCGACTCCTCAATCAACGAACAATTTCGTCGTAATTAAATCCCAACAATCCAATCGAGTTAGTCAGTCGACTGTGATCAGCCAACACTTCCTTGCGTTATTCAATCATAGGTCTATACTCGTACCATACGTAACTGACAACAAACTTTCTTAGTAGAGATGGGATGCGGTATGAGCAAAATGTCGATGTCTTATTTAAGACATTATTCGATGAACAAACTTGCAACTGGTAGTGAACTACGAGATACCAGGGGTACTATTTTTATACGTCTTCGAATGATATTGATTATTTTTTTTTAAATATTGTTGGGTACTTTTTCCGGATTCTTGTTTGAGTATTACCAAACAGCCTTCGTGTAATATTAACCACTTCCTGTCCTTATCAGTCCAATCAGAAAAATATTTAATCTCGCAAAAATATCTCGTCTAATTATCATACTAATGCAAAAAATACTTAACACTGATTATGCATGTTAGATCATAAAAAAAAAGAATAAAAAATCTTTATAAAACATACCTGACGTATTACGTATTACTGACACATCTACTTTCTAATGAAAACACGTTTAAGTCATTTATGTTTATTAGCATCATAATTATCCTATTAATTGCCTATGAGCTATTTATGTCGTATTTACTACTATAAGTTACAATCAATCAATCGTATTTTGATGAATTTATTACCCTTACATAATTATTGGAATAATAAAAAATATGATGAATATTGATAACATTGATTTGGCAGGTCTAATGCTAATTAAAGTTCCTGAATAATTCGAACTAATTTAGAAATCAGAGAAAAAGTAATTTAGAAAGTTGAAAATAATAAATTAAGTTATAATTAACTTTAATTAATTGCCGTATGGTTCCCGGCAGAAAAGAATAGGACCACTCCAAGCTTCCCGTGGATGTCGTAAAAAGCGACTCAGGGAACTCAAGCTAAACAAAGCTTACAAACATCTAAGAGACCTCTCCAACCCGTCTGGCCTGCGTGGGGAGTGTAGGCCAAATCTTCTGACTGCTCTGGCAGTACAGAGAGGGTCATGCTCCTGCAGTGGAGACTAATAAAGACCTGATGATGATGATAACTTTAAGCAAAGAGCCCTCTTGCTATTACTATAGTGAGTTTGTTACGCTTTCCCCTATCAACTGAACTGATGATCATGGATGGTGTGAAATTTTACATACATTGGAGTACGGAAGAGTACATAGGCTACTTTTCATTCCGGAGAAAAGTACTGTTCCCAAGGGATTGACACTAACACGAGCGAAGCCGCGGGCGTAAGCTAGTCCCAACTAATAATTTTCATTTTATTTCATTTTCACCAAAACATTTTCATTATAACTATAGATATATTAACAGTGTATCCCATCACTATCCATTGCGAACGGCGTACAGTGCGATTCTCACGTCACAAAGCGTTGCCGTCGTTTTCACCTATTTTCCCGGGAACGCCTGCAAAAAATGCTACATTTTCGTAAGAGAACAAGTGGCGCAACGGCGCAACCAGGTATTATGTACAATGTATCGGCATTCTATTTCTAGGGTTCTGTTAACTGAATAAAATCGAATCATATGTAAAAACCAAGAAACGTTGATATCATTGCACTGCTTCTACAATAAAATACCTACGATTAATTAGTAATTTATGCTCGCATACAACTATCAAATTTAGAATTTTTGTAATTAATTAAATAATGTTAGGAAAAAGTATACAATCTTAAAGCATTATCTGATAGAGCCAATTCTTTTAAGAAAGTTTTTATAGGCCAGTCAATATCAACACGAAACGTGTCAAACATTGCAAACGCGCATGTATCAGCGATTTTTTATATATTGTAGAGACCACTAAGAATAGCCTACACCCAAGTTTGCAACTTTCTTAACCCTGTGCTACTCCTGGGGGGCCCGAAAGAATGGGACTTTTTTTCAGTTTTTACGAAAAACTTCCTTAAGAGTCCCACGTAAAGCCGCAATCCCATACAAACGTAGTTTGGTTTTAGTTTTACAACAGTTACGCCAATCTCAACCAAATTTCGTACATACAACTGGATAAGGCATATTGATGTTTATAAGATTTCAATTTTAAAAACATACCTATACAAAATTACAGCGAGTACAAGTTTTCGATACGAAACTTCAACTCGCTGTAATTTTGTATGTACGAAATTTGGTTGAGATTGGCTTAACTGTTGTAAAACTAAAACCAAACTACGTTTGTATGGGATTGCGGCTTTACGTGGGACTCTTAAGAATGGCTTTTTCGAGTATCTTTGTGGTATGCTTTTATAGAATACACTAAATTATTTACCGTGTGAGTATACTTTGAACTCTCTGTGACTTATAGTTACTGAGTTTTACCTGGTTAAACCATGCCAATTTTTTCCCAAATTTGGCTCAATTTGGGGTAGTTTTGCTTTTCGGGCCCGTAATAAGGAAACTAAAGATCTTACAGGAATGTTGTAGTAAAATAAAAGATAAAAGACTATAAGCTTTCAATTGTTGTAGCACAGGGTTAAAAATGTTGCAAACTTGGGTGTAAACTCTCTACAATGTATAAAAAAATCGCCGATACATGCGCGTTTGCAATGTTTATGTCAATATTATATTATTATGCTCTATAAGCGCTTACGTATATTAAGCAACCCCTGGTGCAGTCCCTACTTGGATGGGTGACCGCAAGTGGCATAAAAATATCTCCAGCTCCTCCGTGCTTCGGAAGGCACGTTAAGCCGTTGGTCCCGGCTGTCATCGTTGATGGCAGTCGTTAAGCTATGTCAGATGCCTTAAGGCAGCTTGCAAAATCTGACACGAGTGTTGGCCACTTTTAATATGAAAAACAAACAAACAATGTCAATATTGACTGGGCTATTATTTGTTTTTTCCAATCTAGGTTTCAACAATTACATTAATAACATTTAATGTCAATAACTAATCAGATTTTAGTACATAAATTGAGATAGCAGGAATGGTGTAATTCGATACGGAAATTGTTTTTTTTTTTGCTATATATTGCGTCTATTAATGTGACCTGATTCAAAACTCAGCTAAATTGCTAAAGGTGACATTTTATTTTCTGTAAATATTTCAACGTTTATTAAATCTACTTTAAAAAAATAAGAACCCGATACTGTACATTTAATAACGATAAAAAGCTGCTAGGTATCAATCAAATCTATTCCTTGCATAACTTAATATAAGAAAATAAACATTTTAAGAATCGCAATACGCACATTTTTATGATTTTTCCTTCCCCTCATTATATCCAAGTGCGAACTATTTTGTGAACTGTGACTAGTTAGCCCTAGCCAATGATAACAAAAAAGTTTGTACCTACTTTAATTTGAGAATACTCGTAGTATAAATCGACTCACGCTTGGCATTTTTTCCCCTCATTATATCCAAGTGCGAACTATTTTGCGATCAGTGACAGGTTGGCCATGGCTGTGGCTCAAATAATGGCCATTGTCTCAGTTATTCATGGGATAATAGAGCATATACACAATAGGCTCAAAAAGACTTAATCCATGTTAGACTATTCATGTTTTTTTTCTTTAATTACGAAAAGATATTATGCATACCTACACTGGGTGTATCAAAACTTAAAAAGTTATACGGAATCAAAAATATATAAGCATCTGATACGAATATCCCATTTTGTAATTGACCAATTTTGATAAAATACATTTACAAAAACTTTGCTAAAATTTTGAATATTAAAATACCGGATCCCAATTGGTTCTCCCGTTTATAAGCTATGGTTATTGCGTTGGGTGTGAAAAAAAAAAACCGGCCAAGTGCGTGTCGGGCCACGCGCAGTGTAGGGTTCCGTAGTTGCGAATGACAACTTTGAGTTCACACTATTCACACTCGCACCTTACAGTTTAGCGACCAAAAACATCTAACAATGAAAATAGTATGAACTTTTACAGTTTATAAGTTGGTTGCCTATAACTTTTTAGTTTGTACTTAGTACTCAGCTCTGATAGTTTTCCTTTAAACTTCAGTATATATACTACTGCTGTAATTTTTATCACGTATCTATATATAACCGTTTAGCAGATAGAGGGGGGGGACACTTACCTCAAACAAAAATTCGCACTTTAAAACCAAATATTTCGGAAACGGATCCCTAAATCGGAAAATGGTGTTCTCAACCTCACAATATTTTTAAAAGACCTATTTAACGATATCCCACACGATGGGTAAATAGAGAAAAAAAAATTACTCCCCCACTTTACTTGTATGGGAGCAACCCTAAAAAAAAATTTTTTTCAAGTTTTTATTCTACCACTTTTGTGCCATGATTAATATACATATCCATACCAAATTACAGCATTCTAGTACTTATAGTCTCTGCGTAAAACCGCGGACGGACAGACAGACAGACAGACAGACAGACAGACATGGCGAAACTATAAGGGTTCCTTGTTTACTACGGAACCCTAAAAAGGTGGGTATCAAACCGATTAAACTTCAGATTTTAAAAATACTGTTTAAGAAAATTTTAAGGTCATTTATGAATTTGATATTCTTGCAATTTTTTCGCGATTTCATACACGTAAATTATAGCTTATGTCATCCATAGATAAATTTACTATCCATTTTTGAAAGAATTTTATAATCGGCCCAATAGTTTCTGAGACTATTCAATGCAAACAAAAAATCTAATCTTTTCTGCATAATAATAATATTAGTATAGAATTATCAGTGATAATTTTCATACAATCCAAAAAATTTTTTTAAATATTTTTATTGGTCTGGTAGAACAGAGGGATTCGTGTTCCTGCAATGGAGACTTAAAAAATACCCGATGATGATGATAGTATTTTCTTCCAGGCGGTTGGTCATTCGGCACCCAGAAGTTCAAGGAGATGTCTGCCACCAGATACGCTCGCCAGACCTTCATCTACTCCGCTATTCCGTACCTGAGGGACAGGAACTTTGACGGTCTAGACGTGGACTGGGAGTACCCTAAGGGCGGAGATGACAAAAAGAACTTCGTGCTGTTGCTGAAGGGTAAGTAAATTTTACATGATTTTTTGAGGTATTTTTATGCATGTACAATGCTATTCTGAAATTTATTTCTTAAATTAATAAATTAAACTTTACAAGTAATCTTTCATATCTTCGGCCGCGATAAAAATAATATGGCAACAAAAATTAAGTCGTAAGATAAAAGTCACACGGTAAAAAAAAATTACATTTTTTTTAAAAGTTTACATCATTTATCCCATACGAAAAGTTGTTCATTTTGACAGGCCTAGTCACCCGTTTAAGGGAATGTCAGTGATAAATTTACACATTGTATAGTGATCTCATACCTATATAGTTAGACTATTTTGTACGAAATGATTTTGCTCTTGACCACCATCTAGCCTGAAGGCAAAGATATGGCCTTACGTAGAGCAAGCTTACCCAAAAAGAGCCTATTCATTCTATTTTAAATAATTATTAACTCTACGTTACGTAGTAATAAGACGAAGAGCATCTTCCATAGAAACTCTCACCCATTGTTATCAAGAAAATATAAAATCTCACAACCTCTCAATATCCGTTTCTTACCGTCTTCAACAGCCAATAACATCCGATAGTTTTGTCGCACAACAAATGTTGCGATTCGGCAGTTTCATTTTAAATGTAATCTGTGCTGGAATTGCTATGTCTGCGGGGGATGGGATCGTCTAAATATTGGCAAACGTCGGGCGCAGTGGCCAGGTGCTCTGTTTGTGTAGACTTTGTAAAATTTAGAGGCCTAACGTTTATTTTTTAATGGTAACTCTGCAGGCAACAGACTATTCTGATTGGCAAACGTCACGTATTGGGCTCAGTAGCCAGGTGCTCTGTTTGTGTAGACTTTGTAAAATTTAGAGGCCTCACGTTTATTTTTAATGGTAACTCTGCAGGCAACAGACTATTCTGATTTGCAAACGTCACGTATCGGGCTCAGTAGCCAGGTGCTCTGTTTTTGTAGATTTTGTAACATTTAGAGGCCTCACGTTATTTCTTTTTTTACAATACCTTTGCATGTCGTACGTCGGGTGCAGTAGCCAGGGGCTCTGTTTGTATAGAGTTTGTAACATTTAGAGGCCTCACTTTCTATTTTTTTTTAGTACCTGCCCAGACAACACTACTACACACTACACTACTTTTTCTAATTGGCAAACGACACCCATACCACGTAACTTTCAGAAATGACCAGATAAGATATCAGAAGCAATGTTTTAAAAGCATTGACCATATCTGCTCGATCTCAGCAATTGAAACAGGGCTGGTTTAATCTATGGCGGAATAACTATGTCTGTGAGAGACGGGTTCGACTGAATATTGGCCCCAGTATATTAATCCTGTTCAAAAGCCAAAATATAAAAAAGTCATTTTCCATTTCTATAAGTTTAGTGCTTCGCGTTATCAAAACACAATTTATCGATATATCGATAGACAGTGTCGACGGTCACCGCGCTCGATTGCACCTGTCGCCGTCCGCCGCATAAAACATTTTTTTATTATTTTGGCCGAAATTTAAATGGTTACGATTTATTATGTTTATCTCTGTCGCGTACATATTTTACTGTCCATTTTGGATGTTTGCCGTCATGTATTGTATGCAATGTTTGCATGGTTTTTTTACTTAACTTTTGGAATCGATAATTTCCGCAATGTTTAACAGCTTTCACTTCAGACACCAATGATATTTAGTTTTAATTATTTTTTTATAATTGGTAGATTTTGTTGTAAAAATACCTATCAACATAGTGCCGCCACATGGCGAAATAAACAATTCAGAAATCAGATATTCTGATTATTATTTAATTTTGAACACATAGTAGAGTAAAAATTGACTAGAGTTTAAGCTAGTGTAGATAGAAATAAGTAAACCTTTTAAAGCCGGACTAAATAAATCACTTTACTTATCGTTGCCGATCGAATTATCCTTAAGTAACACTTTTACGCGATGTTTCAATATTTAATGCCGTGTTCGATGATAAGAATCGATAATGCTGACTTGCATCGATAAGTGTACATCGATACGTATCACGATTTCACTTGAATCGGATTATTATTTGAGAAATGTCCATTAAATATATTAGAATTTCAAATAAATAACCTCTCCAACCCGTTTAGCCAGCATGGAGAGTGTAGGCCAAATCCTCTACTGACTACTCTGGCTAATATAAGACTCTGCTAGTATAGAGAGGGTCGTGCTCCTGCAGTGGCGACTAACAAAGACCTGATGATGATGATGAATTGCATTACATTCTCTTTTGTACATAGTAGAGTAGATTGTTAAATAAATGACTGTCAGAATTAATTATTTTGATTGATATGAAGTGTTAATTTTTCTCAACCTATTTCAGCCATTTTATAAATAATATTTTATTACGAATATTGAAAGCTTAAAATGTTATTGGGAGAAAGATTAAAAAAAAAATTAAGTGTAAAATTTAAGAAAAAATAAACGAAACCCCAATTTTGAAGTTAATAATGTTACAAAGAAATAAAACATTACGTATTAAATATTTAGTGCATAGGCTTTGTCTGTCTGGCTGTATCATATATTATAAAGAGAAAACATAAGATTGTAAAGTATTTTAGTTTTAAAACTAAACTAATTTTAAAAAGTTCTTTGAGTTTAAAAGGTGTCTTTGGCTGCGGGTAACATAGGCTATAGTTTATGCGGATGAGGTCGTGGAAAAAACAGCTAGTTAGTTACATACAGTATTTTCCTATACTTTATTTGTAAATGTTTCTTAAAATTTTATTCTAAAATAAGGAACCTTGACATATATATTGGACTATTCTTATTTGGAATTATAATGAACTGTATAAAAACATCATTAAATATGTAGAAATCAAGATTATTACGTAAAACTAAACCAAAATAAGATTAAGACGTTTTTAATAACGCGTGCTTTATTAGAATATAGTTTTTGTCCCAAAAAATATTGAACACTTTTATTTACTTTTTGTAATTAAAAGTGTTTTCAATATACTCTTTATTAACACGGTTCTCATGACAATGAAACTATATCGCATATTTTATGGACAAGGCTCTTTTTCCTATTAGTGCCGTGTGGTTCCCGGCAGAATAGAATAGAACCACTCCAAGTCTTCCCTTAGAAGGTGACTTTGGAAACACAAACAAAGTTTATAAACATCAAATCAACCTCTCCCACCCGTCTGACCAGCGTGGAGACTATAGGCCAAATCCTCATAATATGCCTCTGGTAGTACAGAGAAGTTCATGTTCCCTTATAGCTCTGGTAAGTACAGAGAGGGTCGTGCTCCTGCAGTGGAGATTAAAAAGACCTGATGATGAAGAAGAAGAATAACGATTACATAATAAGTTTGAGACTTACGGGATGCTTACTAAATTATAATTCATAAATAAATAAATACGGATAAATGACACAGATTGAGCTAGCCCCACCCACAGTAAGTTCAAGACTTGTGTTATGGGATACTAACTCAACGACACTATATTTTATAATAGATATTTGAATAGATAAACGTCCAAGACCCAGGTCAATCTGAAAAAGATCATTTTCCATCTTGACCTGACCGGGGATCGAATCCGGGACCATCCGTGTCGCAGGCAAGCGTGTTGACCGCTGCGCCACGGAGCTCGTCGATTATTATCGTCGATAGAAATCATACTTCATTTAAAAAGAAATATCAATCAAATCAAAATCACACAAATTCAATCTAAAAAAACCGGCCAAGTGCGTGTCGGGCCACGCGCAGTGTAGGGTTCCGTAGTTGGGAATGATAACTTTGAGCTCACACTATTCACACTCGCACCTTACAGTTTAACGACCAAAAACATCTAACAATGAAAATAGTATGAAATTTTACAGTTTATAAGTTGGTTGCCTATACTAACTTTTTAGTTTGTAATTAGTATTCATCTCTGATAGTTTTCCTTTCAACTTCAGTATATATACTACTGCTGTATTTTTTTTCACGTGCCTATATATAACCGTTTAGCAGATAGAGGGGGGGGACACTTACCTCTAACAAAAATTCGCACTTTAAAACCAAATATTTCGGAAACGGAGCCCTTAATCAAAAAATGGTTTTCTAAACCTCACAATATTTTTGAAAGACCTATTTAACGATACCCCACACAATAGGTAAATAGAGAAAAAAAAATTACTCCCTCAAGTTACTTGTATGGGAGCTACCCTAAAAAAATTTTTTTTTCAAAATTTTATTCTACCACTTTTTTGCCATGATTAATATACATACCCATACCAAATTACAGTTTTCTAGTACTTATAGTCTCTGCGTAAAACCGCGGGCGGAAAGACAGACAGACAGACAGACAGACAGACATGGCGAAACTATAAGGGTTCCTTGTTTACTACGGAACCCTAAAAAGATCATTTTCCATCTTAACCCAACCTAAATGAACAATTATTTTATACAAAATGATCGAATCTAGGCCCTCCGGTGTGGCAGCCTGGCATGATGACTACTAGGTCACAGATGTGGTTAACATATTGACTGACGGAATACAGATCCGTCTATTAGTAACCGGTATTTTTGCAATTCCGTCCACAATTTCAATATTCGAGAAACTTATAGATTTTATCAAATCAAGGATAAAACTGTGAAATATGCGCATTTAATCATTTTCATTAACATTATTGATTCTAATAAAAGTTAATTTATACTCGTATTATTTTATGTGGCTATCATCATTGATGGTAGTTGTTAAACTAAGTGAGAGTCAGCCTTTAGGCAGTTTCAAAATTCTGTCACTAATATTGGCCACTTTGTTTTGGCAAAAAATTTGATAACTGTGTCTTTTTAAATATTGTATTTATTGGGTCGTGCTCCTGTAGTGGAGACTAAAAAGACCTAATGATGATGATGATGATATAAGTAGACACTTGGACGCCACCTGCGTAGACACGCTCGTGTCCTCCCACCTTCCCGGCACAGGTTTTGAAGCGGGCATTGGCTGCAGCCATGCAGCCAATGCAGATTATTTCAAGCATATTTACACCGTTTGAGGGATCAAACGGCGGACATATGCTTGTATCGGCAATGGTTTCATATTTGAGCCGTTTGGGGTGGAAGCTCTGGGTCCGTGGGCGGCGCGTGTCCTCGGCGCATAAACTTTTTAAGCTTTTGAGCCAAAAGCTAATTGAGGTGACGGGTAACCAGAGGGCTGGTAATTTTCTAGGACAGAGGATAAGCATTGCCATTCAACGTGGCAATACTGCCAGCATTCTGGGTTTCGTGTGCCAACGACCTGCGGGATATTTTTTTATAGCTTTGTTTTATATGCATCAAGTTAGGTTTTTATTTAATAGTTTTAGTTTTTTTTGTTAAGTTTTAGTTTTTAATTAGTTTAAGAACTAGTGGTTTTAGTTTCACTGTAGCGAATAATGGTTTTAGTAAATAAAAACTAGCAAACTTTTTTGTCCGGTAAGTAGATTATTCATATTTAAAGTTATTGCAAAAACAAATTAAACGTCTAAACGAAGATATATTGCCATGTCAAATTAGTCCTTTAATATTTGCGTATAATAATTTAGTCCGACTAACGGCATTTGGTCCTGTTAACAATCACGGACAGTTGCGAAACGAAAATAATTCAGAGTCGGTCGTTTTGACGCCGGCCACGACGCGCTGTCGTGACGTGATGCAACTGCTGATTTAAGATCTAACTAACTTTCGATGGTAACTTTGTCCACGAAGGCCATATAATGCACCCAACGGTGGATAAAACTAAAACTGTTTTTTTTTAGTTATAGCTTGTGCTAAGGAAAACAACCTTAAAAAGCCTGTCAGAAAAAACTATTCCTTAGGAACCAATCGTGGGAATAAAGTAATCGACATTTTCATAAAAGTCATTGTTTATGATGTTAGCTATCTAGTTCTGCGAGGTTGCTAGTATTTTACAGGTAACTTTGCATTTAATAATTAATAATAATAAATATATAGGGACATATCACACAAATTGAGCTAGCCCCACAGTAAGTTGTGAACTTGTGTCGCAGGATACTAACTCAACGATACTATATTTTATAACATATACTTATATAGATAAACATCCAAGACCCAGGTCAATATGAAAAAGATCTTTTTCCATCTTGACTTGACCGGGGATCGAACCCGGGACCCCCGTGTCGCAGGCTAGCGTGTTGACCGCTGCGCCACGGAGCTCGAAAAATTTTATTACATCTAAAAATAGCTCTGGGAATTATTATGAAATTGTATAACTATTTTATGAAGAGCAATGCCGTGTGGTTCCCGGCACAAAACACAAGCTAAACGTAGCTTATAAACATCTAAGAGACTTCTCCAACCCATCTGGCCAGCGTGGAAAATGTAATTGTCTCTTGCTAATATGTGGCTCTGGTAGTATACAAAGGGTCCTGCTCTAGCAGTGGAGACTCAAAAAGTCCTGATTATGATGATGATGATTGTTTTATCCATCTTATACTCAAACGAGCTATTTTCCCGGTTGTATCTAAGTACTAGATACTGGAGTTTACCACTACCTCACCCGCCATTACCTCCTTAACAGAAACTTGCACTTCAATACTTATTCTACTCTACATATACTCAACACAATATGAAGAAGTTAATACGAATGCAAATAAAACTGATGAACAATTAAAGTTAATTAGTAATTATGTAGATATAAACAGCTTGCCGAGCTTTTAGCGAAGACAAACTTTAACTACCTACTTAAACTAAGATGAACTCTCTGCTTATACTTACTTAAGTTCTACGAAAACCTATTACTTCGGGTCGTAAATTAATATCGACGTTTTTTAAAGTTACTGTAAAAATAGCTATTGTAACTTACCAAGTCGTCCATTCAAAGCTATAGAAGAAATATTTACACCCGAAACACTGATGTTAGGTGTGTGACTCATAATTAAAAGAATGTACCTATATAAACGGGATGATTCCCAAGATCCTGGAAATATCTTAATGTCGGAATTAGGATCCCAAATGAATAAAATTCATCATCAAAAGAGGTCATCATCATCATTTCGTGTAGGTGACACGGTTAATCGACCATGCACACCCTGGTGTCAGAGTTCTTTGGAACCGCTTCTCGACCTCTGACGTGGTTCCTTTAACGACTACCAGATGGCAGCCGGGACCACCGGTTTTACGTGCCTTCCGAAGCACGGAATCATCTTTCTTATCAGACAATCAGGTGATTCATGCCTGCAATGTCCTAACCAAACTGGAAACAACTTAACAAAGTATGCTTCCCGCGGGAATCGAACCCCGGGTTAACAAAGCAAACGCCTTAACCACTGGACCACGGAGTGATCAATATTTAAAAAAATAATAGACCTCTTTAAACAATTCACCAGTCTGTCTATCTGTCAATTATTTTTTGAATATTTAACCACTTTTGCTCGTGTTCCGACTTTATAATTAAAATATTGCCATGTTGTGTAGAACCACCACTAATTTGAATGTTTACAGAAGTTATGCTACTTATTCGAGCTATTCCTGATTGCATTGAATCCTCAGACTTATTCCTGAAAATAAAGTTTGCGAATGCAAATGAAACTGAGTCGAAATTAAACTATCCCTCAGTTAATTAGAAGCTCGTAGGATAAACAGCTGAGCGCAGTAATACCGTCGCTGCCTGAACTTTGAGCTAAGATAAACTTTCTTGAAGGTAGTGTTTTACGAAGTTAAGATACAACACTATGCCGTGGTTCATACATGTATAATATCACGTCTTTATCCCTTACGGGGCAGACAAAGCCCAAGGCTTAAGTCTCAAAGGCGACGTTTTGACCATGTTTATAAGCTTACAGGTAGCAAACCGAATAAAACAAGTTGTATTATTAAGAAAAAGATTATAAAAAAAAGAACTAAATACCTGACTGCTATTTTTGATAGGTTACATCTTTTATATTTATTTTTCACTAACGTTATATAGTCTACTAGCGGTTACCCGCAGCTTCGTCCGCGTGATTTATAGCCTATGTCCTTCTCGGTACCCTAACCTATGTGTATGCAAAATTTCATGATGATCGGTTCAGTGGATATGGCGTGAAAGCGTAACAAACAAACAAACAAACTCACTTCCGCATTTATAATATTAGTTGGGATGACACTCTAAAGTAGTATGACACTCTAAAGTAGAATATAAATCTAATGATACTTCACAATCCAAAATTGGTCAAGCTGTTAAGGCTACAGGAATCAACAATGGAATAAAAATATTTACATAATATATACGCGTGAAAACATTACCATCCTTTTGGGTGGGTTAGTCGGATAAAAAAATAGTTAAAACCCAAGCATCATCCTTGTATTACCTTCTATGAAAAATAATAAAAAATTGCTTCCACAAGCAGAACAAATTTTCGAGGTCCGTGGCGCAGCGGTCAACACGCCTGACTGCGACACGGATGGTCCCGGGTTCCATCCCCGGTCAGGTCAAGATGAAAAATGATCTTTTTCAGATTGACCTGGGTCTTGGATGTTTATCTATATAAGTATCTATAATAAAATATAGTATCGTTGAGTTAGTATCCCATAACAGAAGTCTCGAACTTACTTTGGGGCTAGCTCAATCTGTGTGATTTGTCCGTATATATTTATTTATTTATTCAAGATTCAATCGTTTATTTAATATAGGTTTCTTTGAACATTTATTAATTGTCATATTTGTGTTTACAATTTTTACAACAAAAAATTTTTGTTGACGTTTATTGACGACAATAATTACTTATGGCTAAGTTTAGGCCGCTTCCAAAGCGGAGTGCAGAAGAAGCGGCAACAAACTGCACAGCGCATTTTCTCCAAGCGACGTCAACTCACAATTCTAGTTAGACCTTATAAACTACTTATATATATGTGGACTGAGTGTGCATGATTGCTTGATTATTAAGACTACCTTTTTAATTTTTATTGTAGTCTTATCTTTTTAGTTTATCTAGATCTCCGGTCCAAGTAAACAGAAAGTAAACAAAAATCTCGTTTCATTCGAAGCTTGTTTACAAATAAAATCGTAGAAGCAAGTTGTACGTAGTATTTTTTGCACAAAACTTAGCAAAAACTAGATACGTGACTTTCATCTATTATGAGGTCGAGCTACGAAATATATAGTTTTAGATTTGTCACATCTCATATAGCGTATTTCTGTTTGCATCTATGCAACCCGGGACGATTGTAAGACATGTTAGCAGAGCTAAACACAACATTCAGCCCTTCGATATGTACAACTTTAACTATAAAAAATGTATGAGACGGCCATTTAGTGTTTAGATCTTTGTTAATACCTATATATTGTATTTATTAATATATTTTTAATTTAATGTAATTAGTCTTAGGAGCAACTTGCTTTGCTCAAACGCTTATGGTCTATAATTAATATCGTATAAATATGGACAGGACTAAAAGAAACAATATTTTGTCGACATTATGAACAACAGGTTATTTTTAATAAGTTATATAAAATAAAATCTCCAACAATCCTATTTTTTATATACATTATCCATCTGTCTATCGGAAAAAACAGGGTTCGATTCTAGGTTCAAGTCAAAAATACTACTCAAAAGCTACGAAAAATAAGTGACGCAGAAAATGTGTAGCCAAGTTTCAACTATTATGAGGTCATGGAACAAAATATCTAGATTTTATGATGCGCTCTCGTCTTCACCTTATTCAAATGTCGAGGACGGAGCGGTGACTCAAACTTCCTTTTAGTTCCATCTAGAAATATCTAGGTTTTACGTTTTAGGTTCTTGCCGTATTTGATGCGTAGTATTTTATATGTTTATTTAAACTTTTTATCCCAACTAATGTTATTAATGCAAAGTGTAGTTGTTTGTTTGTTACGCTTTCACACCCTAACGAACAGATCATCATGAAATTTTGCATCAATATTAGTTAGGGTACTGAGGACATAGGCTATATATCACGTGGGCCAAGCCGCGGGTAAAAGCTAGTTGCACATATAAAGGATATTCATAAAAAAAATATATACCAAAGGCGGCCTTATCACAATAGCATCTCTTCCAAGTACCTAACTTTGTGGTAGCTGGAAGAATAAAAAGATAAAGTATGTACCCAACTCAGTTTACTTTTAAAATTATTCTAAGATATCAGGTATTTTAGAAAAAATTGTCATAATCTGAGCATAGATTTTTTAAAGGTTGTTAAGTAATTGCTGTCTGATCTACATATTTTGATATAATATACCACAATTTTGGGATTCATTCCTCAAAACAGGTAAAGAATACCCTTTGTTGTTTCGTCGTCGTTCCATCCACTGACCAGGTGGTCGGACGACCTGATAAAGGTTGCAGGAAGGCGCTGGATGCAGGCCGCTTCCAACCGGTCGTGTTAAAATTCCTTGGCGAAGGCCTATGTCAGAACAATCAGAGGATTTGGCATAATCTTCTGATTGCTCTGGCTAATTATAATGGCTCTGGTGATCAGAGAGGGTCGTGCTCCTGCAGTGGCGAATAAAAAAGGCCTGATGATGATGATGAGGCCTATGTCCAGCAGTGGACTTCCTTTGGCTGAGATGAGATGACCCTTTGTTGTCCAGTCAAAACGACCGTTACACACCTTGAAAATTCGACATTTTGTCCAAATCTGAAGTTTTGCCAATCGGATGATTTGCGTGTAAACCTTCATAACTGCCTACATAATAAAGAGCTTTGACAAATTATTCATTGAGTTATTTTAAACACGCAAGCTATTAAAAAACATAAGGTCATAGGTTATAAAAATGCAAGTTACGTGGTCGTGCATCAAATTTTTGAGTTGTTCAAGGTTGTTCATGATAAACTTGAGTCGTACTTGACCCTACTACTTCCGTTCGTGAGGTCATTATCATAGGTACCTTTCCAATTAAGGATAAGAACATTGTTTACAATGATTTCTGTGGTCCAGTGGTTAAGGCGTTTGCTTTACTGACCCGGGGGTCGTGGGTTCGATTCCCGCGGGAAGCATACTTAATTAAGTTGTTTCTAGTTTGGTTAGGACATTGCAGGTATGAATCACCTGATTGTCTGATAAGAAAGATGATTCCGTGCTTCGGAAGGCACGTTAAGCCATTGGTCCAGGCTGCCTTCTGGTAGTCGTTTAAGGAACCAAGTCAGAGGCCGAGAGGCGGTTCCGAAGAACTCTGATACCAGGGTGTGCATGGTCGACTGACCGTGTCACCTACTCGAAATGATGATGAATGATTTTAATATAATAATTTTAATACTTTGTAGTGGAAGCAGTAATAAGAGGTTGTTGTAAATGTGGTGAAATTAAACATTTTCTACAGACAGTACATAGCCTATGACACTCAAATATAAAGAACTTATTTAACGGTGAACGAATTTTTGAAATAGGTCCTGTAGTTCCTGAGATAAGTGCGCTACTAAACAAACAACCAAACCCTTCTGCTTTATTATATTGGTGTAGATTACTCGGCCAGTTGAACATGTTTGTATGAAAATTACAATTTTTTACGAAATTACAAACGAATAATAATTTTACATTTATCCCATAGGAAAGTTGTTCATATTGATACTTTGAGCTAAATAGTTGAGGCAATGTTTAATAGTTTATGTTGTTTATTTATCTATATTGACATCAATAAAGGCCTAAGCCCGTAAATGCAAGCATACATTATACACCAGTCAAGGAAGGCGTCAGGCAGGTGGCCAGCCGTAAGAACTATGCCATATAACAGCATCAGTGCTGTCATATTTAGCGGACCCCGTATTACAGCTGACGAGCCACCAGAAAAATGCTTAATAGAAAGAATGAGGAGAGAATAGATAGAGAGAGAGAGGGACACAAAAGACCAATCAGCCACCACAATATTTTAAATGTACGTTAATGTGTGGCCTATAAAAATTCATACGGTTATATCATGCGCGTAATAATACTTAAAAATGAGTAGAGTTAGCAAAATATTTTTTTAATGTTTTTGAATATTTTATTACCTTCATCATCAGGTCTTTCTAGTCTCCACTGCAGGAGCACGACCCTCTCTGTACTACCAGAGCCATACTAACTAGCCTGAGTAGTCAGAGGATTTGGCCTACACTCTCCACGCTGGCCAGTATTGGCTATTTTATTACCTATATAAAATTTATTTATTCTCAAACATTCTTGGAACTTCCGAAATTATTTTCACAACCTTATTTGAAATAAATCATTGTTTTCAAAATATATTACTACGATTGTTTTGAAGCAAAGGCCTTCGTTTCAACCCGAAGACATTTTGTGATTCTTAACCTCAAATAATAATAAGGCCTTTGTCCAGCTGTGAACGTCCCTGGCTGATAGATATATAGGACCTCAAATATAACATGAAATGTTTATTAGTAGAGAGACTTTCAGAGATTTCTTTAATTTCAATCAATAGCTACTGTTTCTTTAAGAGTTTTCTTTTTCACATTAAAAAATTGTTTTGCTATCCGTACACATTTCGGTGTGACGGCCCACTGGACAATATATGCCAGGGTCGCGGCGTGTGAATTATTGAAGTTAAAACATTATTAATTGCGACACAGCACGACTGTCGTTTGTTTGCTGCGGTTTTTGCTGACCGTACACGTTTTTACGCGACAGTGTGAGAAGGGTCATGTTTTTTCGAGTATTTTGTCAATTTCTTTGACAAGTTGTAAAGCCTACACGGTGATATGGGAGTACTTGTAGTTGCCTTAATGAAGACAAATAAAAGTATAGTAATTTATTCATTTGCATACATTACTACAAAGGTAATCAGATAATATTCATTCATTCAATTTCTGGTCGGATCGCCTGCTCCTAGACTTTGGAACCCTGGATAGAATGGTATACTACTGATTTCTTCTTTAGTAGCTTTCATAACTTAATTCTCCACAAAATCCATAAAATATATCTACAAGACTAATTATAAATTTTACAAATACAAAATTCAAACAAGTTTTAGTTGTATTATATTTATATAGCACGCGTCCTTGCTATTTTATTATCTGAGCCTAGTCTCTTTATCTTAAATATCATTTACAGCTATCTTAAAAGCTTTAAATGGTTCCTTCAATAACCCTCTTATGCTACCGGGGATAGCTAAAATTAATACTTAGCTACGCAAAAAATAACTGTACTCATACTTAATATGCTATTTACCTACATCGAAATCTAAGTATAGTGCTTTTACCTTAGCTTACATTTGAAGTCAGTACAGGTCTCTAAAGCTCTAAACGGTACCTTCAAATACCCTTTGAATACGCATGCAGGCTTTCTAACTAAGTCCAATCTAATCTCATTTAAATATCACCGACCAGAGGTGCTAAAACTTTTCTAATGATCTATTACTTATTATTGTGATTTGTCCATATATATTTATTAATTTACTACTGTTTTTATTTAATATTAGGGTTCCGTACAAAAGTTGAAAAACGGAACCCTTATAGGATCACTCGAGCGTCTGTCTGTCCGTCCGTCCGTCTGTCACAGCCGATTTTCTCCGAATCTACTGAACCAAATTAGATGAAATTTGGTAAGATAGTGTAATCCTATGATCCAAACACGGATGTGCAAAGTAAATAAAGATTTTTTTGAAATAAGGGTCATTTTGAGGGGACCAATTACAAAGTTTTAAAAAAAAGTTTTGCAAACTTTACTGTGTCATATATCAAATGAAAGGGCTCATTATGAGGATATCAAAAATTTTTTTTTTTGTTCGGGTAAAATCAATACTTTTGATTTTATTCACGAAAGAAGGCATAAATTGACCATTCCCCCCCCCTGATCTCCGAAACTACTGAGCCGAAAATTTTGAAAAAATTACAAAACATAGTTCATTCCTTGAAGATTACAGGAAAAATAATAAGAATTCTATCACTTGAAAATTAAGTGGTAAACTCACAATAATAAGTTCATCTAGGGAAATAGTTCACTAAAACACCACTAGATGGCGCTAGTCAATTGAATAAAACATTTTTTGCACATTGTGTGTGTTCACGAAGCATATTGTACGGAACCCTCATTGCGCGAGTTTGACTCACACTTGGCCGGTTTTTAAAGAATTTTTACAATTAATTCAGTAAAATTTAAAAACTGGTATTGAAATGTGTAATATACATAGCGCGAAGAACCGATGGCCGATGGGGCAGAAGGGTTCTCGAATGGCGACCACGTACCGGCAAGCGCAGTGTCGGGCACCCACCAACTAGGTGGTCAGACGACCTGAACAAGGTCGTAGGAAGGCGCTGGATGCAGGCCGCTTCCAGGTGGTCGTTTTGGAAATCATTGGGAGAGGCCTATGTCCAGCAGTGGATTTCTTGCGGCTGAAATGATAAATGATGATGATGAAATGTGTAATCAAATTTCTACTAATAACATCTTTTATATTATAAACACATTACATAAACTTAATTTGAAGAATTGATGTTATTGATAATGTTATATGAAAGTTACCGCGATTAGTTTCTAGTTCATTTTAATAATTTGAAGATATACAGCCATCATACAAACATATGCATTGCGGCTGTGAAAGTTAATAATTATATATTTTTAAATTCTTCAGATACTGTTTTATTTTTTTAAATCCAACTGTATATGAATTCAAAGCGAGTGTAATTCGTTACCATTTTTATTTCAAGTCAAGCAGTTTACCATTCTAGTGAATACTAGAATGGTAAAAAATGCATTAACTGCTAAAATCAGTTGAATAATAAATAAATAAATATATACAGACAAATCACACAGATTGACCTAGCCCCAAAGTCAGTTCTTAAGTAAGACTTGTGTTATGGGATACTAACTCAACGATACTATATTTTATAACCAATACATATATAGATAAACATCCAAGACCCAGGTCAATCTGAAAAAGATCATTTTTCATCTTGACCTGACCGGGGATCGAACCTGGGACCATCCGTTTCACAGGCCGGCGTGTTGACCGCTGCGCCACGGAGCTCGTCAAAAGTTGAAGCAAATATGTTTTTCTCGTATAAAGTTGCTAGCTCTTAAATATATCAAACAAGCAGCCCTTCCCGGTAGCCAGAGCAGTTGTCATACTTGTAAATTTTTCTCATTAATCACTCTTTTTATCGGTGAAAACCACACGAAAATCGGTGCCGTCGGTTTTGAGTTTATCGTGAACAGACAGACCTTCCTCCTCAGCCCTTCCTGACTGCGCCTGAAAATGTTTCATACTTATAAATCTTCCTCATTAATCACCCTATCTATTGATGTAAATTGCATTAAAATCCGTGAATTATACAAAAAAGATCCAAGAGAACAGACAGCGCAACTTCATATTATACTATGTAAGAATAAGGATATGTTAGTATAAATATATATTATATGAAAATACGGAGAGAACTTTGAAGTGCACATCGTATTTACTTCATGCACAAACTTTATCTATGATAAAAACATTAAAGCCATAAAACCATTACCTAGTATTTTAGAAACTTTAAAATGTTTTTCCCAAATGGCAGCACTTCAAGCCATAATATTCCCATTTTGAGGATCTCTGTCGCGTAGAAAGCCGAGAAACTGGCAGGAGGCCAACTTTATATAGTAGTGTTACCTCTATGGACGTTCAGTTGCAGTGTCATAGTATTTCACTTCTTGCAACACTAAGGAATAGGAATTAGAGATTTTTCTTTTTGTATGTATTTTTTAGGGTTCCGTATCTAAAATGTAAAAAGGAGCCTTTATATGTCTCTCGTTAAACCATCTGTCTGCCTGTCAAAACCTTTTCTTCAAGGACGCACTAATGTACTCGTATCAAGTCGAAAATTATACACATATTTTGACTTGCAGTTTCTTGAATTTGTGAAAAAATAACTTCTAAATTATCGCAATCAAAAGATATGGCCATGGAATCAAAACCTGAATTGTACTTCCCGTAGGCCTGAAATCATGAAATTTGGCAAGAAGCAAGGTCTCGCACAACTTAAGGCAACTATCTGAATACTGTAACTAGTAATTAGAACAAAAACTATATAAGTATTTATTATGCTTCGTGCGCGAGTCCAATTCGCACATGGCCGATTTTTAATTTGATTATCGCTACCACTATCACACTATGGGGCTTGGGGCTTATGACTACAGTTTGTGCTTTATCCTGAAGGGATATGGACGTGATCTTCATTTTTATATATGGCTTAAAAGGCTCAAATATTATCTGAAGATACCCGTACAAAACCATTAAAATTATTAACCAGGAATCCGCTTACTCAAAGGTAAAGCGTTAAATAATTCTAGGACAGTAAAATTTTGCTCAAACTCACAAAAATAATTTAAAAGCTCTTTAACTAACATAATTCTTTCAACGTTTCATTTTACGCTCCACCGTTAAAACGGCCAAAACAAATAAAATTTAATTCCTATTTTTACACTTTCACTGCGTTTAAATCCCACATACACAAACTCTTCATAATTCCACTTGCCGACTCGCAATTGGCTTAAAAGAAAGCCTTACTCTGCAATTGTGTTACTGCGAACAAAGGCACAAATGTGTTTATGCTAAACTTGAGAGGTACAATTTGCGAACTGGGTAGAGTAGCCTTGTAGGTGTTATATGTACCTATTTTTATGATTTAGATAGACGTTTATTTGAAACTGAAGTCACACATATACAAAGTAAAGTTAAAAAACAACAGAACATAAAAACAACATCAGAATTGGAACACATGGTCTTTGTATCTGTGTACTACAGCAAACCAAAAAGGCCATAGCTCAGCGCTGATGGTGCTCAAGGCGCAACTCACTGATTTTCAGCTACGTCAAGTGTGAGTGCGCATCTATAAGTTTTTAAACAAAAAGATAAAAGAGCTCATTTGATATATTTCCTAGAGAAATCTTTAGTCTGAACCAAACAGAAGGAAGGTAATGTTTATTGCGCGTATGCATGATGCATGTTGGTAAGAATGTAGCTGTTTCATTGCCGCCCCCTGCAGCTAAGCCGTTTAGACTAGAGGAACCAACCAATGGAACCGACAAATTTAAATGAATATATATACGCGTGAAAAACATTATCCTTCTTTTGAGTGGTTAGTTGGATTAAAAACTTTATTCAATTTTGAGTAACAAGATGATATTTATTTTAAAATATTATTTTTTTAGTCAACAGTAACAAGTAGTCCCAGACATCGTGATTGTCGAGTTAATTAATGTGCTGCGGAGGTCGTTACATAGCCAAATCATGACTAGTTCACAATTTAGAATTGTTCATGACTCAGCAATCATGGCGAGCTTCCATTTCGAAACAAAAGGCATATTTGAGCCAAATCTGGAAATATTGTTTCATTCTAACAACTTTTGCGCACGAATTACTTTCAACTTCCTTCTATATTGCCGTAAAACTAAAATTGCACATTCGATATTTTATCTCTCGATCAAGTTTCAGTAACGTCAATTACTAGCTTTTGCTACGACTCCGCTCGCGTTAGTTTTGATCCCTTGGGAACAAATAAATAAATGTATACGGACAAATCACACAGATTGAGCTAGCCCCAAAGTAAGTTCGAGACTTGTGTTATGGGATACTAACTCAACGATAGAATATTTTATAACAAATACACATTTAAATAAACATCCAAGACCCAGGTCAATCTGAAAAAGATCGTTTTTCATTTTGACCTGACCGGGGATCGAACACGGGACCATCCATGTCGCAGCCTGGCGTGTTGACCGCTGCGCCACGGAGAACAGTACTTTTCTTTGGGATGAAAGATATCCACTGTCCTTTTCCGTACTCCTGACAACGTGTATGCAAAATTTCATCATGATTGGTTTAGTAGATAAACAAACAAACTCACTTTCGCATTTATAATATTGGTGGGGATTTTTTTATTGACCCATATCGTTTCAAGATTTCAATAAATATGTACTATAGCTTATCCTAAGCCTAATCCTAACTTCCTAGCTAATATTATAAATGCGAAAGTGAGTTTGTTTGTTTATTTGTTTGTTTGTTTGTTACGCTTTCACGCCGTATCTACTGAACCGATCATCATGAAATTTTGCATACACATAGGTTAGGGTACCCAGAAGGACATAGGCTATATATTACGCGGGCGAAGCCGTGGGTAACACCTAGTACATTATATGTACAACGTGTTAATGAAAGAGGTTTTGCTTTAACCTCTCAGGTGGTAGCTCAGTCCATGAAACTGAACAACTTTTGTTCTGCAACATTCCCAAAATGCCAAAAATAGAATTCGGATTTTCATATAAATTGATTAGGTTAGCTGATCAGTTAGTACGAAATATCTCAAATTTTTTTTCGGGTTTCGTGAAAGTTGTAGAACAAAAGTTTTTTCAGTGTCATAGGCTGAGGTGCCCCCTGAGAGGTTTTGCGTTATTTCATTAACACGGCTATATATAAATACGCTATATATAAAACTGCCTCCGTGGTCCAGTGGTTAAGGCGTTTGCCTTGTTGACCCGGGGGTCGTGGGTTCGATTCCCACGGGAAGCATACTTTGTTAAGTTGTTGTTGTTGTTGTTTCCAGTTTGGCTAAGACACTGCAGGCATGAATCACCTGATTGTCTGATAAGAAAGATGATTCCGTGCTTCGGAAGGCACGTTAATGCGGTGGTCCCGGCTGCCATCTGGTAGTCGTTATAGGAACCACGTCAGAGGCCGAGAGGCGGTTCTGAAGAACTCTGACACCAGGGTGTCCATGGTCGACTGACCATGTCACCTACACGAAATGATGATGATATAAATACGCCGAAGGACTGGCAAAATTTACTTCGTATTTACTTAATTACAACCACTAAAATCACGAATAGATTTTTGCTCAATTCACAATGATCCACGACTCGGCAACTAATGGGCTTCCAATTCAAACAAAAGGCATATTTGAGCTGAAATCCTGGATATTGCTCCATCCACTCAAGGGATTACCTGGGTCCTATTCACGTCTATTTCTAGGCTAAGTTAAAGGCATACGTCATATAGGGCCTCACAGAACAATTTGTTTGATGATATCTCCGCTTTTTTTATATGATTTATTTCAAATGGGGACAGCACTGGACCCAATTTATGCTTTCCTTTAAGTTCACTGTAGTGTCACGAAGGCCAGTGAAAAGGCAAAATTATTAGTACTACTCGGAGTTATACCCACACCAGTCAATGTTTAAAATTTGGTTTGGAATAAGAAATCGACTACCAAGCCTATTTTGAACTTTAGTTGTTTCTTAAACTTTTCCAAATACCTATACGATTTTGCGTTGACATGTGTATTTGTTTTGTGTGATATTGTCCCTATTTATTTATTTATTTACACGTTTTGAACACTTTATGGTATACATATTCGGTAAAGTGTTCAAAACAGGCTTATAAATAATGTAATGACGCGACAAAACCTTTTAGCTGTTGTTGTTATTATATTGTACTAGCAGCCCTACCCGGCTGCGCCCGGGCATGTTTTATACCTTAAAACCTTCCTCGTGAATCACTCTATCTATTAGTGAAAACCGTATGAAAATCCGTGGAGTAGTTTTTGAGTTTATCGCGAACAGACAGACAGACAGACGCGGCGGAGGACTTTGTTTTATAATATGTAGTGATACATATAAGTATAAGAATATATTTTTTGTTTGTTTAAGCAACGAGCCCATTTCTCAGTTAAGGGCTGAAAATGAATGTATTATGATAAGTCCCAATATCTATTCTATATTAGTTTTTATTATAGATATTATAAAAAAGTGGGTATGGATATGTTTTAGTCAAATTTAATAAAAGTCTGCCCCAAAAAGAAATTATATGCAAAACGGTTTGTTAAGTCATTGCACTATCTTACATTAACTACAATCAAATACGCTTATTGACCATTAACGGGTATAACCCTATAACCCCAATAATCTGATCAATTACAGAATCATAACTATTATTACAGCAATAAACATTTGTTACAACAATAGAGTAATATTTCCATAATAGTTTCTGAGCGATAACTTGCAGATCGTGAGTTGAGAGGTATTTTTGAAAGGTACCGTCTTAAGCTCAGTGTAGCAAGGACAGAGGACGATTGAATTTATGTCTACAGTAAGTTTTATGTGCCAGAACATAAAAATGCATTTGAGTAGTCAGTTTTATGGTCGTTATTAAATACTTAAAATGATGACGAAATTTGAGCGTTAATTTTTATTGGGTATTAGCTGTTACCCGCTACTTTACTCGCGTGGGCTTTAATTTTATCTCGCAGTCTATTTTACTCATTTTTAGTTGAAAAATCTTTTTCTGGACTGCAGTAATCTTTCAAAATTTTATTATGATTCGATCCCACTAATCTTTCTATAGCTGAATTTTGTTAGGTTAAAATGATTTTTATTAAAAACTTTGAACCTCTGCGTCACAGACTGACTTGTCAACTACTGCGCCACGGAGGAGCCTAACTCCAAATCATAGACTGAAAAATCGTACGATCGAAAATTAAATTTTATCAAAACCCTTGGTCTCTTAAAATTAATTTTATTTTCTCCTTCTTGCAGAACTGCGTGAAGCGTTTGAAGCTGAAGCCCAAGAAGTGAAGAAACCCCGTCTGCTCCTTACCGCTGCTGTGCCAGTCGGCCCTGACAACATCAAGAGTGGATACGATGTGCCTGCCGTTGCTAGGTGAGCAAATATAGTGTTTTATCTAGGTACAACTAATAATAATAAGAACATGACTGCGCCCTACCATCGAAACTAACCTATTATGGCACTCCGGCGTTGTGGCGCTGCTCTGTGCGCACGCGCCACGCCAATACTTGGCGCTGTGGCGCTGCAACGCTAAATTGTGAATGCGTTGCAGCTGTAGAAAATATTGCATTGATATTTCATCATCATCATCATCATCATCAGGTCTTTTTAAGTCTCCACTGCAGGAGCACGACCCTCTCTGTACTACCAGAGCCATATATTAGCCAGAACAGTCAGAGGATTTGGCCTACACTCTCCACGCTGACCAGACGGGTTGAAGAGGTCTCTTCGATGTTGATAAGCTTTGTTTAGCTTGTGTTCCCTAAGTCACCTTCTAAGACATCCACGGAAAGACTTGGAGTGGTCCTATTCTATTTCCCAAAATATTGTAATCTGCCGTAACGCGACTTTATTGGATGGATGAATTGGAGTGCCACAAGTCAAATCCTAAGTTTTTTATTCAAAATTGAATTATCTCTTTGCGAACCTTTTTTTTTATAAATCGAAAACTAAAACTTTTCAAAACGACGCCGGTAAGAAAAAAACGCTAACATATGCAGTGGGTACACGTAGCAGCACCGCAATTCTGATTGAACTTGGGTGTGTTTTGCCCTAAGGGTTCTAACAAAATACTTACAAATCCGTTTAAGCGTCTAAACGTTATTGTGAAATAAAAAATACACCTAAATACATATTAACTACAGGTTTTAGATATATACAGATCAGTGGTATTCACACACATGAATTCGAAAACAAATTCTCGTTTTAAGTCAGTTGCGATGATGACGCATGAAAATATATCGCCTTCGTTTTACATAATGCATCCATTTTGGGATAAGTTGTAGACTTTATTACTTAGAGCATGATGCGTTTGTTAGATTATGTTAATGTAAGACTTCTCATATTATTTATTTATAATGAAACTACTTGAGTTTTGATAAGTTAACTACAAATTTATGAAAATATGATTCTAATTACTAAAATAAAGATAGTATCAGAAGAATAAAGAAACAACTTTAAACACATCACAGCTATTTATTATAAAGAACTTCAGAACTGCGGAATTATTTACACTATATATTTAACAATATTTTATTATTAACTTTATAAAAACACAATTGAAATCTACTTAATCATAGCACCATTCATTATTGTTTAAAATTATACAATAATACTTATCTGAACGTCTGTCTTGTTCGAGTCACACCGAGAAAGTGAGCCATACATTTGCCACTCGCCCTACCTTCGTCTGTTACGTCATAATGGAAAATATCTCATGACAACGACTATATTGATTTCAAGTATAAAATACTTCTAAGAGTATAAATGTAAATTATCAATTAATGTTTGATGGAATTATCTTAATGCTTTAAGTGACATATTTGTGTACAATTAGAAATAATACATTTAGTAGTATTAAACATGAAAATGTAATTAATATAGTCAGCAAGTGACTTATTCTTATTGAACAACGTATTTATATTTTATAAACTAGGTATAATCAACATCTTTTATATATATTCCCTAACACGTTCAATGGAGCTTGATTCTTAATCTATTATGAATCTGGAGATAAAATTATGATTTGCATGGTATGTAACCTGCTCTCAAAATGCAAGTCAGACTAGCCTTCACAAGATAATATTAAAGTAATATATTGACTGCCTCAGAATATTCGTTTTTCTTTTATTTACTCCGTTTAAACGATGAATATAATCTTTCGCCAAAGAATGCAAAACGGGAATTTGCAGTATCGTCAATATGGCGCCCACGCACCTCTCCCCCGCTCTTAGGTTTTTTTTTATGACATAGGCAAACTAGCAAGCGTTGCTAGTTGTTCGTTACTGCAATGACTCGTTACAATTTCAATTCATTCTGCAGTGGCAACGCTGCTTGTTAACACACACATTGACTTGTGCACGGATGTCAGTTTTGTTTATGAAGCGCTGCAACTTTGGTTTAGCTAAAAAATGCCATATCTATTTCTTATTCTCAAACATGTAGAAATGTAATAAAAGGTATCAATTTATTCTATCACACATCATAATCTTTCATATAACAAAATAAGCTGAAACAATTAGCCAAAATATATAATTAAAACATTAAAACATCACTAATGAGTTACATACAATTGCTCAATCCATTGTGTTTAGACCTTCGACAGATATAGGCCTAATTTTGTATTCAATTGTAACAATTAAGTCACATTTCTTACCCACGGCTTTTATTTAAATAGATCATTATGCATTATGACACGGACCCGTTATGCATTTTGTTATGCAAGTTTATTTTATAATTGGCGTGGTTTTGTGATTGTTCAAAATTAAATAATGGTGATGTTATGTTGTGCACTTAATTATTTAGTAACGAAAATGTATCGTCACTTCGTTACCCACCTCGATTGAAGGTTTGATGTTAGTCAGCAGTGACTGTGAAGTTCGGCTACGGCGGCAAGTGTCGCGAATTTTGTATGAAATGGGCAATTGTTGCGCATTTTATATGAAATTTGCAACAATTACCGCTCCCATCGAACTTTAAAGTCAATATATTAATACCTATGTTTCACAAAAGTTCAGGCGTTCATTATTATAAGTAAGAGTAGATAGTACAAAATATTTAGACAGTTCTATCTCTATGCACTACTATGTCACGAAAGAATTGTTCCTAAAGTCATAAGAAGCTATAAATTATGTAAACAAATGTTCAGGGGTTCGCAACATTTGGATGAAATAAGAAATTGTAAGAAAGAATATTATTGTTGTTTTTTGTGTAAAAAGATAAACCAAAGAAGAGATGGTTAGAAATATTTTTCCATAAAGAATGGAGGGAGTTTGCAGGTGAAGTGATTATTTGGCAACGTAAAAAATCTTTTGCCCTGCCCTCAATAGCTAAAAAAAAACAATTTATAGCAAAAACTGTTACAGAAATTTTATTATAAATCAGTAAGACTCAATAGCTAATAAAAAAAACAACTTATAGCAAAAACTGCTACAGAAACTTTATTGTATCTCAGAAATGCGCCAAATATTTACATTCACGGAGTCGGACTCGTTCCTGTACCAAAAAACATTGAGCGACAGCTTTTTGTATCGTTAAAATATAACCCGACTAATTAGAATTGGTCTTTAGTTTCGTATTACCCGTATAGTCATTTAAGTCAATTGTATTTGGTTATATGATAGCTTTTCGTGGCGGGTAGAAAACAGGAAACTTATTTTAAAATGCAGATTTGAGGTTCCATACCGGAGGAGTAAAAACGGGACCCTATTACTGAGACTTAATGGTCATTCCGTCCATCTGTACGTCTGCCATATGAAATCTTACTTCCATACCTTTGACCATAAATAACCAAAGTTCCATATCATAAACCAATTTTAATGAGGTTTTTTATGAAAAAACAGGTTGTTTAGTGATGGTTCTTAAGACATGTTTTATTTAAATTGGTACAGCAAAAAGAATTTTCGTATCAGAGGTTGTTTTATCAGGATTTCATTTTTAATTTGAAGTATCACTTGTATCAAACAAGATATTATATGCTTCATCTGTGCTATTTTGTCATATTGTTAAAAACATTAAATTTATTATTCTATACATAGTACGCACAAAAGCAATAACTAAATAATTACTTTTCCTAGTAAAGTATATTGCTTACTTTGCAACAATAACAAACATCCCATTAGCAAATGGCAGTAAAAGAAAATTTCCTAAGACAAAAGGAAATAAACGAAAAGCACAATTGCTGAAAGCTTGCTCGCAGCTTCGAGTAAACTATAGTGAAATGCCAATGCTGCCTTTATCTGCTGAAGCTCTGATGGAATTAAATGAGCTTCCGAGCTTTTTTAAATTCCAAGCCATCTTGTAAATGTTTAGAAACATATTTGAAAGTTAACACTAAAAGATTTGTATTCTTTTTTTTCTTGTATATTAGAGACAAGTTAGATTATATGCCAGATGACCTCCGTGGTGTAGTGGTTATTACGCCAGCCTGTTCCCAGAGCCACAACTTATATAAAATTTATATAAATACTAACGTACAGAACGAAAATGCCGTGTGGTTTCGGCAGAGTAGGAAACTCTAAGTATTTCCGTGGACGTCATAAAAGGCTGCTTAGGAAATACAATCTTCCATCATCAAAGAGACCTCTCCAACCCGTCTGGCCAGCGTGGAGAGTAAACGCCAAATCCTCTGACTGCTCTGGATAATAAGGTCGGATCGTACAGAGGGGGTCGTGCTCCTGCAGTGGAAACTAAAAAAGACCTGATGATGACAGAACGGAAACTGGCAGCGTGCCCCGCAAATTCTGACGATCTGTATTTTATAAGTGTTTTTAGTATTCACAATGCTATTTTGATTATACTCTTATTAAAATATGAGTTATGGTATCAATATGATATTCTACCCGCGTGGTTTTCCCCATATCTTATTTCTTTATTTTAATAAGAGTATAGCTTCAATCTGTGTTTGTCCTATTGGTTTATTTACAATATACAAAATAACATACGAATTTTTCCTTAGGGGGTACGACTTTGGCAACGTTACTCTTTTTCCGCGTATACACATGCGTTGCCTTAAAACTGTTACAAAGGAAAAGTGTCTTCAATCTACCGAAAATAGTCTCAACCAACAACTAAATCGTCAAACGGTTTCGCTGATCCCAAAATCTACTTCAAAGTATTGACAATCCCTAACGTACCGGAAATAACTGCGTGAACCTTATGGTTGAGGAAATAAAGGATTAAATTGGCTGGCAAAAGCCAGTAGTGTTTCAGTTCGTTCATGCAAGAGTAATCTTGTTTGCACATGAAATAACAAAGGGCTAGGGGAGTTTTTGTTTTACGCAATTCACATGTAGTGTCGGTGTGACTGGTGATGGATCTACGACATAATCTCTGAGGGGCCAGTGTCTGTTGGGAGCGGTAGACGTTTTAACATACAGCGACCTTCCTTTTCTTTTTATCTAACGCAAGTGTTGATTTAACTTTGGATTATTAATAATAAAATAATATTTATTTAGCCAAAAACTCTTTTTATACGAACACAAAGTTACAGATATTCATCATCATTTGTGTAGGTGACATGGTCAATCGACCATGCACACCCTGGTGTCAGAGTTCTTCGGAACCGTCTTTCGGCCTCTGACGTGGTTCTTTTAACGACTTCTAGATGGCAGCCGGGACCACCGGCTTAACGTGCCTTCCGAAGCACGGAATCAGGTGATTCATGCCTGCAATGTCCTAAGCAAACTGAAAACAACTTAACAAAGTATGCTTCCCGTGGGAATCGAACCCACGACCCGAGTCAACAAGGCAAACGCCTTAACCACTGGACCACGGAGCCAGTTTAATTTCTCTTTAAATATGAGAATATATAGAATACAGACTAATTTTCACCCCCATTCTTCACTTGTGTTAATAAGGTAGCCAATTACAGGTAAAAAATTTAAGAGTGAAAGCAAATAAAACAAACAAACTAACAATTGTCGTTAATATTATATAATTTGTAAGATATATTTATTATACTTTTTATACATTTGTTTAAGTCTAGACTATAGAAAAATAATTTCAAAGAAAAAATAAATTTATTTAAAGACTTGAAACAGTCACCTTTGAAAAAAATGTAGGCCTACATTTACTAAAGTAATTACTATACCACAACTTAATCATGTAAAATAAAGCCCCATGAACCATGAAGCCCTAAGCGATGGCCTCTTTTACCCATGCCTAGTTACGCCACCGGAGTAACGAGATGTGTACAATGAGGAAAACGGTACAGAAATAGTTAAAGTTTCGTTAAACACCTCAACTTTGTAGGTAACCTAAATGAAGTTTGAAACAGTGTAACGGAGTGGAAAAATCCAGTGTTTCTGTATTCTGAAACAGATGTTTTTGTACACTTTAGTTAAAGTGATTAAATTACCATTCAAAAGGCCGGTATTGCTGTGCCAATACCTCTGCTATTACTCATTTCCATTGACGACGATGACACTAACCGTCAGGGTTTTTTATGATTAACTGCCTGCAAAATTATTAAAAATAGAATAAAAATAAAACTGATTTCTATACTTACTTATTTAGACGCCTTAAAACACATTTACTGCTGAGATGCCAGCGTTGATGATTTCAAATAACAGGGGTACTATTTTTGAACGTGTGCCACTCGTCTTCGAACGATTTTTCCATACAAAAATCACTCGATGACGAGTGGCACGCGTTCAAAAATGGCACTCCAGATCTATATTTTTAATATACACCGCCTCATCCATTTTGCTAATATAACATGTACTAATCTTCAAGAATCATAAGAGAAATTGTAGAATAAATCCAACGTGATAATAACTGGATTGATGCTGTGTAGTTTCCGCCAGAGTAGAGTAGGACAACTCCAAGTCTTTTCGTAGATGTCGTAGAAGGCCACTTCAGAAACACAAGCTAAACAAATTCTACGAACATCAAAGAGACCTCTCCAAGCCGTCTGGCGAGGGTTGAAACTGTAAGCCAAGCCCTCTAACTGTCTAATGGCTGGCTTATATATGGCTGGGGAAGTACAGAAAGGGTCGTGCTCCTGCAGAGACTAACAAAGACCTGCTGATGATGATGAAGTGTCTGGTGTTTCAGTCCATAGTCACTTGTCATATCACAAATCTTTAACTAGCACTACTAACATTTATTTTTCCCCAGTTACTTGGACTTCATCAACCTCATGGCTTACAATATCCGCGGAAAAGATTTTTAAGTTGCTGTCCATAGTCAATTGTCATATCCACAAATTTAAATAAAATTATTTTAATACGGTTTTTATCGCGTTTATTACATTATTTATACACCTAACGTTTCGAGCACTTTACAGCGTATTAAAATAATTTTATTTAAATGTGTAACAATCGCGAAAACATAAGAAAACATTATATCCACAAATTGTTAACTATACCTACATAACCTTCTTCCCGCTGAGAGAGAAAAATAAAAGGCCGGAAATGTCTTTGTCACACCTCTAGTGCTGCAATCCATGGGCAGCGGTGATCACTTACCATCAGGTGACCCGCTTGTTCATTTACCGTTCATTTGTCATAAAAAATAAACAATTTTTTTTGCCCCCAGTTACCTGGACTTCATCAATCTTATGGCCTACGACTTCCACGGCAAATGGGAGCGGGAGACCGGCCACAACGCGCCTCTGTACGCCCCGTCATCAGATAGCGAGTGGAGGAAACAGCTGTCTGTTGACCACGCTTCCCATTTGTGGGTCAAACTTGGAGCTCCGAAAGAGAAACTGGTTATTGGTAAGTTTTTAGATGCTTTTTGTTTTTCATTCCAGCTTTTCCCCAATTTCGTTCGTTAATGTGGTGTCTGTACCTTTCATATTTTTTTTTTACAAAAAAGAAGGATGTTTGTATATTTTTGCCATAATACAAGATGATTTATAGTACAAAAATACTACTAACGTAACCATATTGTAAATTATGGACGCTAAGAAAACTTCATATTTTGAAAGAATAAAAGAAAATTAATTTATTTGATGATAAGCATTGCCATCCAACGTGGCAATGCTGCCAGCATTCTGGGTACCCTTTCGTGTGACAACGCGGGACATTTTTTAAATAAAGCTTTTTTTGTTTTTATCTAGTTAGGTATTTATTAAATAGTTTTATTTCTTTTTAGTTAAGTTTAAGTTTTTAATTAGTATAAATTTAATGTATCGTGTAAATAAAATTTTTAAAATAAATAAAGAAATTAATTATTTTTGATGATTCAAGTATTACAAATTTTCAAAAATTAAAAACTACCTTATTAATGACCACTGCCCGCTCTCCTCTATTGAGGGTGGCATTCGAACGATTCATGAAGCTGATGAAAAAGTTTTTGAATGGATTGACAGCCTTAGTTTCACTCTATGAGTCTTGCTACATTGAAAACCATTCGCATATAATAATAATGTACCAAAATGGTGCCACTCAGCATAAGGCAGTCATAACACCACCTCTGGTCTTCACAAATATTTTCCTATTGGTACTAAAAAGTATTCTTAAGGGGGCACCCTAGGCACAGTAGCGACGACAATCATTTTATTCTTAATACTTTACAATTAGAAAGAAATTCAAGAATGTAAATCATATAAGCACTAGTAAATAACCTAAAGTTATTTTTGGAATCATGTTTTAATATTATGAGAATCAGTCATTAAGAGAAAACGTGATAATCTGATTCACATAATTCTCACTGATTCTGATAATATTAAACATGATTCCAAAAATACTTCAAGTTATTTACTAGTACTTATATGGTTTACATTCTAGTTTTTTTTTTTCTATTTGTAAAGTATTAGGAATAAAATGATTGGCGTCGCTACTGTGCCTAGTGTGTGGCCTTAATTTGGTGAATTTCACCTTTGCAAGTATAACATTACAACCGGTATCAATAGACGTCCGTTTCGCTGATAAAAGTCATAGCCTTGAAATCAAAAAGTATAAAACAGAAACGTATGAAGACTTAAAAATCATAACAAAAAGAGTTCATAGTTCTTGTAAAGTCTAAATTATCGCATTAAAAATTCAACTTCATTCTTTATTCCACGCTTTTTCAAAGCAGCATCAAAGTAATTCACAGTAGTATCTTTGAATTTCATTCTAACTTTGAGTCACATCCAAAGGGATGTTTGAATTATTTTTTACATACGATAAAAATAAATTCAATGACATGTTTGTGTATTATTGCAAAATTTGTTCTTATCGTATTTATAAAAAAAAAACAAATACTTTTTAAATGCGATTCAAAGTTAGAATGAAATTCAAAGTTACCCAAGATGAGGTTACCTATTTACCTTTTTCGCTGCTATAATTTCGTCCCAACAGGTTTAGTGATACGAGAAATGTTGAAAGTAAAAGCACTTTATTGCTAGTCTAGACAGGCACGTGTCACTTCATACAAAAGGAAGAGATCAAAGACCCTTCAACATCATTTGAGCCTAAATTTTGAGAAATACAAGAGCAGGTATAGTTTACGTGAGCTTAGTCGCTAAATCTGTGATTTAAATTGTTGCAGACTTATTTTATTTTGATTATGTGGAACGATACTTTTTCATACAATACAAATAATAAGACTTAACTGCTCAAAGTTATTTGAAACAAAAATATTATTTAGGGTGGCAGTACGGTATACGTTTATAATCAACAACTCCTTGTTAAATAAGCGATGAATATCATCTATTACATTAACTATTATACACAGTGAAATGATGATCGTTTTGGACCATTTTGGGGTGTAGATATTAACAAATTTGCCTGTGGGAACAATTCCGGAAACTAAAAACCAAATTACATTCACAAATATTCAGCCACCCGGTCAAGTTGTATGGCGTTATATATAGGATTTTTTTTTCAAATCTCCGCACTAAATCACCCCTTAAAGGCTCTAAATCGATCAATATTTCACCATGAACAATTATCACGTGTCATAAAACACTTGTATAAAAGGAAATTTTTTACATACTTCAAAAACTTTAATCCAATTAGAATTTATGACTATACTTAACGCTAACTTTGTCTACCAACTAAGTTTGTGTAAACAAAGCATACTTACTAAGAATTTATTTCAAGGTATGCCGACATACGGACGTACGTTCACGCTCTCCAACCCGAACAACTTCAAAGTGAATTCCCCGGCCAGTGGAGGGGGCAAGGCGGGAGAGTACACAAAGGAGGGAGGCTTCCTCGCCTATTATGAGGTAATTTTAATTTAAAAATATTGCTCGTATAAGATTCTGGATGCCTAAGATTGTTAGGCCTAGAAATTCTTGTGGGTGTATTTTTTTAGCTTTTAAGCTTTGATTATGATTAAGGTTTCAGTAATTAGAAATTATAATTAAAGTTAATTTTAATTGTTTTGTTTATGTTTTGCTTGTACGGCCATTATTAGTATATAAAATTGATACTTAAATTTTATAATGAAAATGTTTATTTAGGTTAAAAATTTTCAGAGACGTGTAAGGTTGAGCGCAGTGGCATAATTGGTTAGACAATAACTAAGACGCAGGTTCGAATCCAGCCCCTGAACATTTACCATTACCATTTAGTCCTATTTAACTACTTTTTTTTAATTACGGAGTAGTCAAATCAGCAGTCTTTGTAAATTTATGTTTTATATTTTCATAGTTCAAACTTGGATAGAATGTTGTAAAAAAAAACAGTTTTTTTAAACCTAAAACGGAACCTTTCTTGAAATCCCTTGAAACTACTTCGTTTGAAAGGATAGGTATAAAGACAAAATATTTTTACTTTTATAGGTTTGTGAAATTCTGCGTAACGGTGGTACCTACGTTTGGGATGACGAGATGAAGGTGCCATATGCGATCCATGGAGATCAGTGGATTGGTTTCGACGACGAGAAGTCTATCAGAAATAAGATGAGGTGAGTTGCTGGTAACCTCTCCAAACTGTCTGGCCAGCGTGGAGAGTGTAGGCCAAATCCTCTGACTAATTAAGGCTCTCATAGTACAGTATGGAACATGCAGTAGAGACTAAGGCAGACCTTATTATGATGATGATGATTGTAATATATTAAGCCTCAAAGTTCTAATGTTTTTTGGAGTCAAGTGTTTCTATCCCATGCTAGAAGCTCGTTTATTTTCAAAATTACTATTATTTACTTAGTTATCTAACAATATTAAAAAAAATACAGATGGATCAAAGACAACGGCTTTGGAGGCGCTATGGTCTGGACTGTAGACATGGACGACTTCAGCGGCAGCGTTTGTGGTGGCGACGTCAAATACCCACTTATTGGAGCTATGAGGTTAGTTCTTACTTTAATAGGCAACAAATGCTTTGCCATTCCGCCAAAATTAATGGTGTTTACAAGTGCTCTCTTGCCACTAAATTTTTTTAAAAGGGAGCGAGAGAGAGAGAGAAATAAAGTTTACTGAAAATTTCCCCAATAGTTTCTAAATCAGGATAGTGATGCGTCATTTCCAAAATTTTAGAGAACGGTCGGAAATTTCACAAGACTTTTCTGAACCAGGATATTGACGTGCCATTTTCTAAACTTTCGAATACTGCCTGAAATTTTCCCGAGAAGTTCATTTGTTTGTGACTAAAATTTTGAACTGCAGGGAGGAGCTCCGAGGCATCTCTCGTGGCAAGGACGCTAAAGACGTGGACTGGTCTGAGGTGGCTGCCAGCGCCGTCATCGAAGAAACAGAGAAGCCACAACCGATCAAGATCAGCTTATCTGACGTTCTGAGCAAAGTCAAGAAGCCAACGAAGAGTGTCATTATAAGAAACAACGCTGCTGCTGCTCTGGTGGATAAGAACAGTAAGTATTTCTATTTTTATGGTTATAGAGAAGTCATAACAGATCAAGATCTGCTTATCTGACGTTCTATGCAAAGTCAAGAAGCCAACAAAGAGTGTCATTGTTAGGAACAACGCCGCTGGTGCTCTGGTTGATAAGAACAGAAAATATTTATATTTTTATGGTTATAAAGAAGTCACAACCGATCAAGATCAGCTTTTATAACGTTCTGAGCAAAGTCAAGAAGCCAATAAAGAGTGTCATTGTTAGGAACAACGCTGCTGCTGCTCTAGTGGATAAGAATAGTAAGCATTTCTATTTCAATAGTTATAAAGACTTCACAGGCGATCCAAGATCAACTTATCTGACGTTCTAAGCAACAAAGAGTGTCATCGTTAGAAACAATGCTACTGCTGTTCTGGTTGATAAAAACAATACGTTTTTTTATTTTAATGGTTATAAATAAGCCACAACCAATGAAGATCAGCTTATCTGACGATTTGAGCAGAGTGAAGAAACCAAAAAAGAATGTCGATCATTATTAGGAACAACGCTCCTACTGCTTTGGATGATAAGAACAGTACGTATTTCTATTGCTATAAAGAAGTCACAGCTCATCAAGATCTCTTTTTTTATTTTGGCTATTAAAGAAGCCAAGAACCATTAAAAACTACCTAGTAGCGATGTGCCTAAAGAAGTCAAAAAACAAAGAAAGAATATCATTGTAAAGGAAAATACTGCTGCTTCTTTTGTGAAAAAAAAGCAGTAAGTATTTCTATTTTTATGGTTTTAAAGAAGCTTAAGTAGCAGCTAATCAACATCTTTTTTGACTGTGGCAATGAAACCAAGAAAGAACCATTAAAATCATCACAGTAGATGAGCCTAAAAAGGTCAAAGAACCACAGAAGGAAATCATTGTAATGTATAATGCTGCGGCTACTCTGATTTGTACGAAAAGTAAATAAAAAGTAGTTAATGCTATAGTAGACAATATGATAACATAGAATTGAAAAAGCTCATCATAATGATAATAAATATTTATTATTACAGAGGCTCTTTCACAAAGGCGAGTTTTATTTAGATATATTGTAAACACTAGTATCACTTAATAAAATCTTAGATATAGTTGATGGTTAAGTCACTTATTCCCTTATTTACCTTTAGATATTAATAATAAATAGAACGCAAACAGAAATAAAATAACATATTTTCTGTAAATTACTTATATAAAGAAATTTCAATAGGTTTATTATAGCTTGCGACCGTTCAAAAACTGATATTAACAAAACATTTAAAAATAAATAAAAAAAAGGAAAATGATCCTGTGAAACAGGATCATTTTCCTTTTTTAAATTTATTTGAGAAATAAAAGCAACCTACACAGTAAATTTTAAAGTTCTATCATCAAAATGTTTCTAACTTCTAAAATCATACAAGAATGAAAAACAAAGTTGTGACATGACAGCGTAGAAGCTAATTTTGTACCTGTCATCTGGTCTTCAAATAAGAATGAAAACTTTAAAGTAATCAGAAAACTTAGGCCCGAGTCATAACTGTCAAGTGCGAAGTTGTAGACATGTTTGCGGTGGGGTAAGGGAGAGAATAAACTTGGAGCGTAATTTACTAAGCAATTTTTATTTACACCAAGTAATCAATTTATAGTTATAAATTTTTAATATTTATAATAACTTACCAATGCAAAAACACTTAAACTTAAAAAAAACTGGTCAGTCCCACATAAGACATTCTTTGAAAATTTAAAGCTTCCATAAGACAGACGAAATACCAGACATACAGTGAAAGCATTGTATTATAGACGAGTGAGCATTTCGATTTTATGTATACAATAATTATAAAAAAATGTTGGCATCTAACAAGGTAGAAAAATCGAAATGTAAGTAGAAATTAATGCAATTTATGTGATGCAGCCTTTAAGACCGTGTTATGTAACTCGTTTAAATCTAGCTCACCTCAATTTAGGAAAATTAAACCTGTACACAAATAGCAAGTTCGTTTGTTCACCAAATGTTCTGTACACGTTCTTACCCTAACAATATGATACAAGTAAACATCGCTGCGTAGAATGACAGACACTTTGAAACTGTCTCTTGCAGAGTTCACGGCCCTTCCTTTGTGTATTATTGACTCAAAGTTTGCGAGTAGGTCTCTTTGTATGTGAATATAATTTCAACATCATGTTTATTCTCTTACTTTCATGTTGTACAAAAATAATAAACGTTAGTTAGACCAATGCCGTAAACGTTTGGGTGACTATGTAATAATCGAAAACTTCCAATAGGCCTATGTTGCTAACTTTACGTTGTACACTATAGTACAACTTTGACGTTTGACGCTCACTTCTAAATCGATTACGGCTTTCGTATGATTTACGAAATTTTTTTTTATGATTTATTATATTAAGGATAAATAAACACTAATTGTTATTAAAGTGCCTATCAAAACGTTGTACGGTCACCTGCAAAAGTCCATACATAGCCTAAAGATGAAAATCAATTGCACTAATTAGGAAGACATAAATATTTAGCAATATCATAAACCTTATGCATAATACATAAGGTTTAAATTGCTGTTATTTTTTATATAATCTCCGAAGCTACAACCGATTTTTTAAGAAAATTCTATATGATGACGGTACACTGTAGTTGTCAAAAGTTAGTAAATAGCATGCTGGTTTGTATCCCGCCCGAGCCGACTAGTATTTTTAATTTGTAGTCCAGTAATTAGTAATGTGGTACCAAAATTTGTCCAAAGATTTAAAAAATACAATTGAATTCATTATAAAACTAATTAAGTTCAATATTAGTAAAGATGGAACTTCTAACAATAATACGAAATCCTAGATCCTAATCCTAACTAATATTATAAATGCAAAAGTGAGTTTGTTTGTTCGTTACGCTTTCACGCCATATTTACTGCATGCACATAGGTTAGGATACTGAAAAGGACATAGGCTATAAACCACGTGGGAGAAGCCGCGGGTAACAGCTAATAAAAATAATATTTACATAAACCAGAGCGGATTTAAACAAAATATCATGGATCTACAAAATAGCACACCTTTCAGTAGTTACTGTCTTTATAGTCTCTTTAATACCTACTTAGATATCTAAAAGCCATCGTGAGGTTATCCGACCATTAAATACAAAGTTGTCAGCCATTTGCCGCAGTAAAACGATTGAACTGTTCTTTCACTTCCACTAAATTACGATTTCAGACATTCAAAAAGTAATAATCAACATTCCGACTAATTTAAATCCGATAAGCTTGATAGATTTCTGAATGATAGGTATTGAAAATCATAAATCAAGACAATCATACCTATTGAAACTAAACTCGAATCCAATTGAAAATATTCCAATAACACGTCAATCACATTCAGAATCGATTCGGGATTAATCAAAAGAAAAATGCGATTTGAAATTTCTGAACTGGCGTACGAAGAGTAATAAAAAGTTTTGGAGTTGCAAAAATCCGGGGAGCATAGAAAATATGATATTTATTACACACACGTAACAGGCACGTAAAACTGGAAGTACCTACTTGTAAAGATCGCGGCTGGCTCATAAACTTGATGGTATTAAATCACAAACCCCATTTAGCTCGCGTAACCAGCACTAAAGAGCTCTTTCATCAGATTTCTTCGTGCATTTCATAGCTATTATCCAAGTTTTGGAGAGCTCGCGACGGATCAACGAAAACTGGTTGAAGGCTTCGGCGTAAAAGCACTCGATGTTTGAAACTTTTAGCAACTATGTCGCGAATTGCCGACTTTCGGAGCCATTCTTGGCAGCTGGGAGCGGAGTACCTAAAAGTGACCCTTGCGGCACTCCCTCCAAGATTTGTAGCTTTTAGTGTCGTGTATACAATGTACTTTTAGTTCTGTTAATAGCTTTTGTATGGTCGTAAAAGGTGTTAAGTGCGTGTGTTTCCGCAAGTCAAAAAAAGCTTTTTGAAATGGATACGGACTTGATATAAATTGAATATAAAACACATGTATTCAAAAACATGTATTTTATAAGTTTATAAAAAATTCATATTGTGACCAATTGTGACAAGTAATATTTTTTTAATTTTTCGCCCCAGGACGGTGAAGCCGAAAGAAAATGAGGGTTATGATTGACTGATGTGACGTTACACCATATTTAAAACAGGCTCTTCTAGAATACAATAATATATACTAAAAACTTAAAAAAAGAATTTTGTATTAAATTGCATTAAGTATCAAAGAAAGGTATTTTCATTGATGTCACAGAAAAATATAATCTATATATACAGCGTGTGAACTTTATACTGAAACCCATTACTGGGGACTCGATTTCTTTTAAGTTTCTAGTATTAGGATAATATCCACAAAGGAGCGACTCAGTTCGTATCTATGAACGACTTTTCCTATGTCCAATTTTCATGCTGTATAATCTTAAACCATTCTCATATAAAACTTTAAAATTATCTTATTTTTTTTCAGAGCGTGAACCTCAAGTCCTGTGCTACCTGACATCCTGGTCATCCAAGAGGCCAAGTGCTGGCCGTTTCACCCCCGAGAATGTTGACCCCAACCTCTGCACCCACGTTATCTACGCCTTCGCCACTCTCAAAGACCACAAACTCACGGAGGGCGAAGAGAAAGATGCTGATATGTACGATAAAGTTGTCGCTTTGAGAGAAAAGAACCCTAATTTGAAGGTACATAGATCTTTTTTTTTATATAGGTACAAAGACTCGTGAATTCCATAAAATATAGGTTATATTTTATGGAATTCACGAATCTTGGTTATGTTTGTTTCTTAAAGCTCACATAATATCAGGTCGGGGAAAAGTAATTACGGTTTTTGTAAACGTGTAAAGTCTTAGTAAAATATTTACGGTTATGTTGTATGTGCCTGGCTGGTTTTAATACCATTCGAAAGGCACAATTTTTAAGAAAATTATATAAAATGGTAAGAAAATTATCCCATAATTTCTTCACTGGGTTATTGTATATTAAAATGTATCAAATTAATGAAGACATTTGGGTATTTCCTGAGAGTGCGAATTTTGGCTGTCCCGGGCAAAAAATCCCCCGTTTCCTTGAATTAGACATGCGAGTTCTTTTTTAAAATAATGTTTGATCTTTATTCTTACTTAGAAACTATAATAATTGAACATTATAATAAATCAAGTGCTCTAAACAGAACTCAAAACACCTAAAAATTGATTATTATGGCGCGTCCTTACCCCAGTTTTGTTGAAGCAATCCTCATTTTCATGGTTTAATATTCAATAAATTTATCTGTGTTATGACAAATAAACAAGTAAAAACAATAAAGATTTACATAAAATATAAGTTACTTTAGTATTATTATTGTAGTTTTTTAAATAGACGATTGAATTGTTGTCCGGAACTTTACTGTGACTGTCCTGGCGTGTCACTAAATCGTGCGCACATTTTTATCCATGCGTTTTGGTAACTCGCTGTCCCCCTCCGCACGATCCGCCAGGCTAACTTGAAGTGTCACTGGGAGAGGTGGCGCGTTCTGCTGCCACATTCTCAGGATACCGACGTAAGTATTTGATTGTCCTGGTATTGGTTCTTGTATGTAATTGATTGTTCTGGTTTGATTTTTTTTATTTGAAATTCGTGTGGCAGATACGATAATATGGTGTATATGTCATGAACCTTGTTTATATTGTTGTGTTATACAGTGTACAGTGCTAGATAAACTCTAATAGCAGCAAAGGACAATTATCTAACTGTTCTTGATTTGTCTGGCATTGATTGTCCTGGCGTTTTAGCTGGGATAATCAATTTTGAATTATCAATTCTACTTTAAATGCATTTATGTAGCTTTTTATGTCGTTAATGGGCACATAATGTAATACCAGCCTCCGTAGTCAATATTTTGGAACGTAGGTCTCAAGATCCGGAGGGTTCGATGCCCAAGAAGTACAACAAAAAATATGTTTGAGTTACGGATGCCTTTAGAGCTCAAAGAGTTCCGCGGAACTATGAGTGTGCACCATTATTTATTAGTATATCATCTCCTTTATGTATTTCAAAAATATTGTCATCTTTGTGTGTGGACAGTTTGGTCAATTAACCCCACAAGCCCTAGTGCCAGAGTTTCTAACCCGTCACAGGGCTTCTAATATGGTTTTCTGACCGAATGCCAGATGACAGAATGGTCTGAAACTGAAGTTATTATTGTCTTTTGACACAATAACATTTTTTGTTTTAGAATGCCTCTAAATAAGCAGAGTAGAGAGGAAAGACTTAGAAAATAGCGAGAAGCAGAGCAACGCAGATTTAATTGAATTAAAAATGATCCCATTCTTTTTGGTGAAATGAAGGCTTAACAACATTATAACAATTTAAAAAAATCACATTTTGTACACGATAATAAAGATTTTTTATTACTTTTGATAAAAGTTTGTTATTTTTTCATGTAATTTTGATTGTCCTGGGCATGCGTATTGATTGTCCTGGTCACGAAATTTGAACTTGAAATATCTTCGAAGTTTTAAGCGCAAAATGAGTGCCTAACAAAAAATATGTTTCTTTTACGTTTAAAATTGATATTATATACAAAGTTTTACTTTAACTTCATGTTTAAAAAACGCCAGGATAATCAACCGAAGAATCATATTTCCAGGAATCACCCATTTACAGGGACAGCGAAAAATGCAAAATAAGCCGAGAATGAATTTTCCTATTTATGGAGTTCCTAGTAAAGTAGTACAAATTTGATTTAAGCATGTTCAGACTCAGAATTTTAATGTCAAAGTTACAGCTCTTTTGTATGGTCAGATAAAATCTTCATAAATATTACGTCAATACTTTTCCCCGAACCAAATACTTTACTAAATATATACCAAATATATACTCACTGATATGACAGACGCCGCAATACTGAATTCGGTAAAGTGTGATTGGGCTTTTGTGGAACAAAGACGAGCACTAGCTTTACATAGACCATAGACTAAATAAATTGATTGAATCTAAAGTTTTAAATAGCATTGTTGAGTCTTTGCATCATATCATATCTCATCACTTCAAGACAAATGACTAGGCGTTTAATACTGAGGTTTAATATATCTTCTTATTCTTGTTTTTTTTTTTTTCGTTCACATTTTTGCTATTCCTTTCAGACTAGCAATATCAGTACATGTTCGAGCGGAATATTTATTTAAGTTCTTCTTTTTCCAGATCCTACTCGCTATTGGTGGTTGGGCCTTCGGTTCCACTCCCTTCAAAGAACTGACCTCCAACGTGTTCCGTATGAACCAGTTCGTGTACGAAGCCATTGAGTTCCTCAGGGACTACCAGTTCAACGGTTTGGATGTGGATTGGGAATACCCAAGGTATTTTTCTTTTATTTTTTAAACTTTTTTATCGCCATAATCCCATATGATGCACAAAACGTATTCCAAATAGTTTTATAGGAATGCGTTTTGTATAGGGTATCATCATCATCATCATCATTAGGTCTTTATAGACTCCACTGCAGGAGCATAACTCGCTGAACTACCAGAGCAGTCAGAGAATTTGACCTACCCTCTTCACGCTGGCCAGACGGGTTGGAGAGGTATCTTTGATGTTTATAAGCTCTGTTAAGCTTCTATTACCTAAGTCGCTTGCTACGACATTCACGGGGGAAGACTTGGAGTGGTCCTATTATACTCTACCAGGAACCACACGGTAGCACGTGCTGATAGGTAATCACTGCCTACTAAAAAAAAATCCAAATTTAAAAAGTATGCAGATAAACAAAGTATGCGTTAGGCCAGCACCTACTGTATACAATACAAGCAATTTTTCCGCGACTTTGACCGCGTAAATTATGGGTTATGTCACCCGCAGATAAATTAGTACTATAAGTACTATAGGAACAGAATTTTGAAAATACGTGCAGCTGTTTTGGAGCCTATTCATATTCAATGCAAACAAGAAACAATTAAATCTTTGCTTTTTATAATATTAAGGCGCTCCTATAGTAACACTAGCGCCACCCAGCAATTAATTCTTTTAATCCTAAATTATATCGAATTTTAAAGTTAAGTAACATTAGTACAGATGAAGGTTACCTGTATCATTATTTCATACTGTATGAAGTAGAATCATCATCATCATGTCTTTTTTAGTCTTCACTCCTGGAGCACGATCCTCTCTGAACTACCACAGCCATAATTATACAGAGCAGTCAGATGATTTGGCTTACACTCTCTACGCTGGCCAGACTGGTCGGAGAGGTCTTTTTGATGTTTATAAGCTTTGCTTAAGTCGCCTTCTACGACATACAAGGGAAGACTTGGAGTGCTCCCATTCTTCTCTGCCAGGATCCACACGGAGCCACGGAGGTATTCAATACTAGCGAACAAATAAACAAGCAAATTATTCTTCGTTATAATATTTAATACACTTCATACAAGTGAAAGCATAATGTAGTTGTTAATAGATTTCTTCAGTTTAGCATAGCCAAAAGCTGACTTCTACATTTATATTTCAGAGGAGCTGATGACCGTGCTGCCTTCGTCTCTCTGCTCAAAGAACTGCGTCTGGCCTTCGAAGGAGAAGCCAAGACATCTGGTCAACCTCGTCTGCTGCTCACTGCTGCTGTACCTGCGTCTTTCGAAGCTATTGCTGCTGGATACGATGTGCCTGAGATCTCTAAATACTTGGTAAGCAATGTGAATAATCCACTTACGTCTCCATTATTAGATACTTCGCTTAAAAACCTAACTGCCAGTGGTATTTAGTTATTCTAATTTTTAAGTTAATTGCGGAGCTTAAATTCTACATCACTTTATGTTAATATTTTTGACACTCTTGCACAAAAGATAGACAGCTGGGTAATTTTAAGAATGTAGAAGAGTAGTTGAAAAATTTTTCGAACTCAGAGCATTAGTGTCACAGAGAAAGTAAATATAAACTCGGTATGCTCAAGAGGCAAGTAAACTAGCTGTGAGCATTTTTTTTCCACAAAACCAATGCCATCATATAAAAAAAAACAACATTAACATAGGAATTGTAAGGTCGGAGGAACATATTTGTATGGAAAAAATGACCAACTTTATGTCGTTGGTATGTTTTAAAATATGAATTAATATCAACTTGCTTTTTTCAGGACTTCATCAACGTCATGACCTACGATTTCCATGGACAATGGGAACGCCAAGTCGGCCACAACAGTCCTCTGTTCCCTCTCGAAAGTGCCACCAGCTACCAGAAGAAATTGACAGTGGTTTGTATGCGTCTCTAGTAGTACAGAGAGGGTCGTGCTCCTGCAATGGAGACAAAAAAAAGACCTAATGTTGATAAAATATGCATCTTTTATTCAATTCAGAAGGCAGACGGAAGTATACCTACTAGTTATTCTTTGTGTACCAGTTTTGCATAAAGTCTCAGTAAACCATTTGTTAAGTCAAAATTATGCGAAAAAATATGACAGATTCCGTGGCGCAGTGGTTACGCTGTGACACGAGGGTCCAGGTTCGATCCCCGGTCAGGTCATGATGGGAAACGATCTTTTTTAGAATGGCCTGGGTCTTGGATATTTATTATAAGTATCTAGTATAAAGTATATCTGGTATCGTTGAAATATAAACAGTACCGTTGAGGTATGATCACAATTTTGAGGCGAGGAGTTCACAACTAACGATGGGGCTTACTTACAAAAAAAAAAAAGAGCTGTCCGCTCTTATCTTAAGCTACCTTTTCTACTAGAGTAATTTTGCAAAAGCATTAAGGTAAGCGTAGTCATCAAACGGATGATGACTTTGGTGCAGAACAGATATCGGACAGTATAATAGCAAAAAAAAGTAAAACATTCTATTTGTTTTATTGTTTTCTGGAAATGCTTTAGTTAATTCACGAGTACATAGAAGTACAAATAGTTTCTCATCTAGCGCTGAAGATAATATCATTAAAATATTTTTAAGTCCAACAGTGGACTTCTTGCGCTGAAGATAATGATGATGATGATCACTAAAATATTGCAATTCGTTCCACAGGACTACTCAGCCCGCGAGTGGGTCCGCCAGGGAGCTCCCAAAGAGAAGCTGATGATCGGTATGCCCACATACGGAAGGTCATTCACGCTTATCAACGAAACCCAGTTTGACATTGGCGCACCTGCTTCGGGTGGTGGTAAGTGAAAAACGCCTACAATTATAGACAGGAAAGAATAGTTTTCTAAAGGTATTTTGGGAGGCCAATTGATTACTGAACATAGAAAAGTCTCCATTAAATATTCCTTTTTTTTCTTACATAACATAATCATGTCAACTTACTCAAAACTACTTACTTTACAGGCGCCGCTGGTCGCTACACCAATGAAGCTGGTTTCATGTCGTACTACGAAATCTGCGAGTTCCTAAGGGAAGACAATACGACGCTTGTGTGGGACAATGAGCAGATGGTGCCGTTTGCGTACAGAGATGACCAATGGGTTGGCTTTGATGATGAGAGATCGCTAAAAACTAAGGTAAATAAGGCACTACGTGTATGAAATTTTAGCACCATTATTTTAGTAGAATTTATTTATCGTAAATTTTCGTCACTTTATAAAAAAAAAGAAAAACACTAGCTGATTAAAGATCTAGCAACATCTCGTAATGGTATCCTTAGGTTTTTATTGCTTCATCAATTTAAATGAAAGTGTATTTAAGACTTATACTCATGTCAGTGGCTTTCCCGCTATCTTACTCTATCCTTTGCCAATATTTAAACATTCTGGTATGATACTTTTTCTCCTTTATTTTGATTGAAGTAACTATGCTTTCTCCTCTTTTCTTTCTTCTTTTAACTTGCCTTCTATAAAAAGTCACTAAACCTAAATGCTTTCATTATTTCATATTTTTATTTGGTACCTAAAAATAATTTGTTTTAAAATTAACACATTTAATCATGAATATATTTTTTTCAGATGGCTTGGCTCAAAGAAGAAGGATTTGGAGGTATTATGGTTTGGTCCATTGACATGGATGACTTCAGAGGATCATGCGGTACTGGCAAGTATCCACTGATTACTGCCATGAAGCAAGAACTATCCGGCTACAAGGTTAAATTGGACTACGATGGCCCTTACGAGTCTTCGAATGCAAACGGGCAGTACACAACTAAAGATCGTAAGTTTTTTTAACCTTTCTCCAAAAGTATTGTCTTAACCTTACTAAGTTACTAATATAGATTTATAATAAAGCAAAAACATTTGACTGTGTGTTTGTTTATAGATAAACTCAAAAAGTGATTTGAAATATTTTTACGTTAGAATAGCTACATTATCAACAGGTGATATAAGAATATTAAGATACATAAGATCTACATTTGTATCCTGATCGACTATTTAATATACTTAAAGTAACAAGCTATCATCATTAAAAACTTAGCCTAAATTATAAATTAGCTAATTAACAGAGTTAAAGATTATCTGCTGTTGAATATTTATATTTTAGTTACGTAGTTTTAAGTTTAAATTTTATTTGCATAATTTATTACATAACTTTGATTTCCAGCTAACGAAGTCACATGTGAAGAAGAAGATGGCCACATTTCATACCACCCAGACAAAGCTGACTGCACTATGTACTACATGTGTGAAGGAGAAAGGAAACACCACATGCCTTGCCCACAGAATCTGGTATTCAACCCCAATGAAAACGTTTGTGATTGGCCAGAAAATGTCGAAGGTTGCACTCACCACACGCAAGCTCCAGCCGCAAAACGATAGACCTGGCTAAGGGCTTTAAACAAATATAAGTAGAAACATTTATCCGTAATTTGGTCTTCTGAAGTCACTTTTACAAATTAATATTTGTATTTTAGGCTTTTTGGGGGTTAAATTATAACTGATTTATTAAAATTTTATGCAAAAGTGATCAATAAATTGTCAAATTATTTTTTAACTGAAAATATTTGGATGATTAAAGTAGGTGTGTGTTAGATTTCATATAAACAATTTACGTTAATGAACAAAGTAATTTGCTTAAAAGATAAGTTACTAAAAGATTTTTAATTAGCAGTTTTGTTTACAGAAAAAACTTTATAAGTAGGCATTATTAAGACTTAAACAAATATAAAATAATGACCGTATTTTATCATTGAGGTATTTTACTGATAATATTTTTTTGCTATAAATCCACCAATAATGTTATATTTTACGTAGTAACACATATTTATTGGCGTTTGTTCGGTTATCTCGAAGATGGCGAGATTCGTGTGATATAATGTAAATTTTTATTCATTATTTTTGAAGAATTGTAGATGTATTGTATCTATTGTTAAATTATACTTCTAGTTAGGTATAGTTAAGAAATTATGCTCTCCCAAAGTTACACAATTGTATATTTATGATTTTATTATTAATATTTAATTTAATATAATGTTTAAAACTAAACATTTTATTCAATTCCCGTCTAGCACTGAAACCGGTCGGGTCTGGCCGGTAGCATTTTCTCAAATAGTTGTGGTGCGATTTCGGTGGTTGCGGGATAATTTAACTAAAAATAATTTGAATCACAATATTAAAAGAAATTTAATGAATTTGGAATTCTTTATGTAGCTATATTTTTTTTTTTTAATAAATATGTAATTTAATTATTAAAAGAGATTTTTTTAACAATTTTGATATTATTATTGTGTATTTTTGGGACAGTCTTAGGTATGTTTTAGTTATAAGATATAATAAAGCTTTTTTATTATAAAAATACTCAAATCAGCTAAATCACTGCCTTTGACACTGCCGATTTGGATTTTATATTTTTTATATGTTGGTAACAGTGACAAAAACGATCGATGTGACATTACTTTAATTCTATATCTAAGTTTTGTAAATATTGTATTTAGATACAAAAGAGATGTAAGAGTATTATTAAAGATTTTTAAAATATTTCCGGTATTTCTTTTATTTATCGCTACTCTTCAGATCGTTAATATATATTTTATTTTAAAACAGGCTTTTAGGTATGCTAATGCTTACAATTATATAATGGAGCGTCCATTTACATAGACTATTAGTGAATTAAGCTCTCCAAACTATAAACGGAGTGGGTATTTTGACTTCTTTTAGTCATGTATTGGCAATTTTGGCTATCAAATCGATGGTTAATAACAATTATTTCAGTATTTTCTTTTTAATTATCATTTTTAGAATATTCATATAAATGATAGTGGAATTTTGAAATCAATAATAAGCCCAGGAAAATAAAAATGTTAACATGGGACAGTAAATAGTCCAGTGGTTTAAAAATCAAACTAACACCCAGCGGGCGTAAACACTGGCGGGACACAGCAACCCCGGGCGCAGTCTCCACTAGGTTGAGTGACCGCAAGTGGCATAAAATATCTTGAGCTGCTCCATGCTTTTGAAGGCACGCTAAGCCGTTGGTACCGGCTCTCATTACTGGTAGCAGTCTTTAAACTATGCCAAATTCCTCTAGGCAGTTTTAAAAATATGACACCAGATTTGGCTACTAACACATACGAAAACCGAAATAAATACTGAAGAATCCTGCTTACAGTTTGTTATTGTGTAAAAATTGTTCATCACTATTTCGATTCCGTTTTGAATCTCAACGCCACTAAACGCTAAACGTGGCCTCTAAGTTTTTATAAAGTTGGGCTCTGTCTACCCCGCAAGGGATAAAGACGTAATAATATGCACGACAACTTCATTATCCGACTACATAATTCTGTTGACCACGTAACCTAACACGAAGTATGGCAGCTCAAATATTTTAGAATCCAAATTGCAATTTTGGCTTCAATCTCCGTGATATAAACCATAATGATGGCCGTTTACAGCACTTGTTAATAGGTCCAGCTATGCAACTATAATGGTGAAATTCCCGCTTTTGAAAATATAGGAAAATTAACTTAATGTTGTTGGCTTGAAAGTCGTGATTCCATTGTGTTTTATCTAGTGTGTATGGAATGGAACATAGATGAAGTGTATTGCTTAGGAAAATTATTATGGGTGTCGAAGTTTATAAAGATTGCACTCCTATAAATGAAAATCATGTCATCTCAGCCGTGAGAGGTCCACTGCTGGACATAGGCACCCCCTTGGGGAGCTTTTGCCAAGCTCATTAAAAAAGAAAAAAAAATACGTTTATTGTCGGTTTCTACATTATGTTTATAGTAATAGTACCTAAGACTAGCTTACTAATACGTACTACCATTTAGTTTTGAACAAACCAAAGTTCATCCACAGTTAGCTGCCCACCATCGAACTAGGAATAAACCTGTAGCTCGAGTGGTGGGGAGCGTCATAAAGGATCATTACTTACTTCGCTGCTCACCACGCTTGAAAAACGGGCTGGTGAGCGTAGTTTATTTTGCCTATCTTCAACGCTGCTGCTCATCAACACCGTTTTTTTAAGCCAGGTTTAAAAAAATTAAAAGGTGGGATTTTATTAGATTGGGGGAACGGGATAAGGTTATTTGGGATACTAAGCGCTCGGGTGGATTAGGATGGAAATGAAGCAGCTCGGGAGGTCGTCTGGCGCGCGTGCCCGATACCATACCTGCATCCACCAGCCAGACGGACAGACAGTTGAGGACGTTGAGGATGACATCCCTGACCTGAATGTAGATACAAATTCATATATACATTTTTACACTTTGATACACCCATTATTTAAAAACTTAAAAATAATGTATAATGAACTCATTTATACGTTTAATGAGTAAACAACTTTTGATATAATATTATTAATCCTAAATTCACAACAATAAAATATAGCTGTTATAAACATAACGTGAAAACTATCATGTTCACTACGGGACTTACCGCGATTATTTTTAAGTTCTGTCTGATATTTCGACAACATTGCAGCTGCCATTTTCACAGTAGTGAACATAATAGTGATTGTGACCGCGAAAACTTAAAATAATTACGCGAAAACGTTTGGGGTAAGTAGTTAGTAGGATGTTTAATTTTGAGCGATTTAAAAAAAGATGAGGTTCTCAATTACTACTACTATTCTAGTATTATACTTAGGGCGCAGACCTAAGACTCGTGGGTTCGAATCCTACCTGTGACGAATTCTTTTTCATCACATATTTTCAATTTTAATACTACTATTCTCTTTTGCTTTTATATGTGATTTCATACAAAAACGGTAAAAAATACTATAAAATAATCTAAAACTATAAAACCATTGGAAAATCTCCGCCATCCATTATTCAGCGGGTTCGATCAACATAATTTGCAAAACTAAACAAGTTATAACGGTGCTGCACCATTTGCATGGCGTTCAACTGTTTCCGTAGCAAGCATGGCCCATTACCGATTTAACTGCATTCATCATCATCAGGTATTTTTATTTAATCTCCACCGCAGGAGCACGACCCTCTCTGCACCACCAGAACCATACATTAGCCAAAGTAGTCAGAGGATTTGGCCTACACTCTCCACGCTGGCCAGACGGGTTGGAGAGGTCTCTTTGATGTTTATAAGCTTTGTTTAGCTTGTATTTCCTAAGTCGCCTTTTACGACATTCACCGGAAGATTTGGAGTGGTCCTATTCTGCTCTGCCGGGAACCACATGGCGTTACGTAATTGTAATTACGTAAAACTGCATTACGTAAATGTTTTGGTTCTTTTTCGTGCGTGTAAGTGGCGAACGCAGAAGTGAGATTTTTTACTAGGCGTAATAAAATCAACAAGCCAAATCCTCTGACTGCTCGGGGTAATTTATGGTTCTGGTAGTACAGAGAGGGTCGTGCTCCTGCAGTGGAGACCAGCAAAGACCTGGTGATGATGTCATAAAATACAATTGATTTGAGAACGTTCCCTTCTTTGAGGTAACTTAATAATTTAAACAGCTTCTTGCCCCTAACTTTTTCTCGTAATGTTTATATAACAGCTATATTTTATTCTTGTGAATTTTGAATCCGTATTTTATCAAAATGTGTGATTTCTGGGTGCGGTGGGGTTTCCGGCTGAGTAGAATAGAACTTTTTCAAGTCACAAGCTAGACAAAGGTTAAAAACATCAACGAGACCTCTCCAATCCATCTGGCTTGAGGATTTGGCATACGTGGAGAGTGTACCAAACCATCTGACTGCTCTGGCTAATATATGGCTCTGGTAGTACAGAGAGGGTCGTGATCCTGCAGCGGAGACTAAAAAAGGCCTCATGATGATGATTATATCAAAAGTTGTTTATTTACTTAAATATATAGATGAGTTCTTATTACATTACTTATAAAATTATTCAATAATGGGTACCTACATCGAAGTGTGTAAAAATTTAAGTTTATATAATATATGTATACAAATATTAGTTAGTGCATTTCTTATAAACTTTGACATCCATAATAATTTTCCGAGGAAATATAGTTCATATATTCCGTTCTTGGCACGCTGGATAAAACGAAATACAAACACGACTTTAAGACTAATGCTATATAGTTTAATTTCTTATATTTTCAAAAACGGGAATTTCACCATAATAGGTGCATGGACCCATTAACAAGTGCTGTAAACGGCCATGGTTTATATCACGAAGATTAAAGCCAAAATTGCAATTTGGATTCTAAAATATTAGAGCTGTACTTCGTGTTAGGTTTCGTGGTAAACACTTTTAAGTAATCGGTTGAAGAAGTTCACGTGCATTTTATCACGTCCTTAACCCTTACGGGGTAGAAAGACCCTAATTTCATTAAAAAACTAACGCCACGTTTAGCATTAAGTGGCGTTAAGGCGGAAAGCGGAATAAAAATAGTGATACCTAAGTTCGCTGCATCGCCTTTTCACGTGATTCCATAGATTCCCAATCCCTTGACCGACTTTTACAGTCAGCGCGGAAAGAAAAGTAGCTGGCATACCTATTCTATGTATTTCTTTTCTCCTAAACCAGCATAAAACTAGTAGTGAAATTTGATTTTATAGTAGGCGCATATGTAGGTACAATATCGAATGCTAAAATCATCCCGCATACAGTGCAAACGTCTAACAGCGTGCTATATGCATAATACACGCACTTATACCTAAAGCCGTGTGGTTCCCGGCGGATAGAATAGGACCACTCCAACTCTTCCCATAGATGTCGTAGAAGGCGACTTAGAAAACAAAAGCTAAACAAAATCAAAGAGACCTCTCAAACCCTTGTTGAGAGAGTGTAGGCCAAATCCTCTGCCTGCTCACTCTAGCTCTGGTAGTACAGAGAGGGTTGTGCCCCTGCATTGAAGACTAAATGAGACGTGATGATGCTACGTTATTCCACCCATTCGTTCCTCACAGTTAAGGCGATACGCGTGAAAGAATGCCACAATTCACTGTTATTCCATTATCTAGACAGATACAAAAGTATCTAGATTTTTTTTTATTTTATTATTAATTAAAACACATGCAGTGTACGAGAAATAAAAGCAAAGTATGTGTTACCGTTACTTTCGATCGCCAAGAAAATAATTGGCGAAATATAACGCTGTGAATATGGGATGAGCAGTCAGAGGATTTGGCCTACACTCTCCACGCTGGCCAGACGGGTTGGAGAGGTTTTTTGATGTTTGTAAGCTTTGTTTAGCTTGTGTTTCTTAAGTTGCCTTTTACGACATCCACCGGAAGACTTGGAGTGGTCCTATTCTACTCTGCCGGGAACCACACAGCTTGTCTGACTACTCCGGCTTATATATTGCTGTGGTAGTACAGAGAGAGTCGTGCTCCTGCAGTGGAGACTAAAAAAGACCTGATGGATGGGTGGATGGGAATATGGGATGTATTAATTTCAATAGTGAACCCGTCATGTCAAAAAGGGCAAGAGTCACATTTTTTTTTTAATTTTGCATTTCGGGGCCGTTTTTCTTCTTTAAAACGTAACTATCATATATTTTTATCACTGATTCTAACCTAAAATATGTTGTGTGCGAAATAAAAAATGTTTCATAATGTTTTCGCGATTGTTACACGTTTAAATAAAAATATTTTAATACGGTTTTTATTGCTGTAAAGTGCTCGAAACGTAAGGTGTATACTTAAATCCCAACTAATATTATAAATGCGAAAGTGAGTTTGTTTGTTTGTTTTTTTATTTGTTTGTTACGCTTTCACGCCGTATCTACTGAACCGATCATCATGAAATTTGGCATACACATAGGTTAGGGTACAGAGAAGGACATAGGCTATATATCACTCGGGCGAAGCCGCGGGTAACAGCTAGTAATGTAATAAAAACTGTAAAGTGCTCGAAACGTTAGGTGTATAAATAATGTAATGAACGCAATAAAAACCGTATTAAAATAATTTTATTTAAATGAATAATTTTTCATTTCATTTTATTTCATTCAAGCAATTACTACCAACTCTTTTCAGACAGCCCGATGTCGCTTTGCAGATGTTTGCGGGCAGAATTTCAATGGATTCTGCCCCCACCCAGATCACTGTATGCTGACACATATATCGAGTTTGAAGATGGTTTGCAGATACTCTACAGATAAATAAATAAAGAAAATCTAGCAGAATCCCAAGAAATTATAAAACTAATAACAAAAAAATTAAACCACTGAAATAAATTGAAAAGAAAAAAATCAATCATTATACGATTTTCCTTTCCTTTTTTAATTATTTTTAAAAAAAGTAGTAGAAAAAAATATTGAAAAAAAAAAATTTATGTTAGCTCCCATACAAGTAAAGAGAGAGTAATATATATTTTTTTCTATACAAACCCATTGTGTTGGGTATTGTTAAATAGGTCTTTAAAAAATATTGTAGACTTGTGTACACCATTTTTCGATTTTGGAAACGGATCCCAAAATAATTGCAAATTTTTGTTTGAGGTACTGTCCCCCCCTCTCTGTTAAACGGTTATATATGGATACGTGAAAAAAAAATACAGCAGTAGTATATATACTGAAGTTGAAAGGAAAACTATCAGAGCTAAGTACTAAGAACAAACTAAAAAGTTATAGGCTACCAACTTATAAAATGTACTCGAAAATGTAAAATTTCATACAATTTTCATTGTTTGATGTTTTTGGTCGGTAAACTGTGAGCTGCGAGTGTAAACAGTGTGAACTCAAAGTTGTCATTCACAACTATGGAACCCTACACTGCGCGTGGCCCGACACCCACTTAGCCGGTTTTTTATTTTTATATTGCGTGCTGGATCACCACATAACCTTTCTTCTGGAAGGGTCAGTAAGGTAAAAATACCGAAAAGCATACACGTGAATTCAAAACCTCTTCTTTTTTTAAAGCTGGTTCAAAATATACTAAAAATAACAATGAAATTATAAATCTTCAATGGAACTAAAACAATGAAGGTATTTCTACGAATATTACCTTCCCAGAGATAATATTGTCGCTAATTTATCTCACATATTATACAATTCGCAATTATCTTTGAATGACAAGGTGAGGTATTTATCAATAATATTACACATACGCATTGTTACTTGTGTATTTATTTATATTTCATGTAGGTATCACACACAACTAACACAATGTTCAGTAAACATATCGCAAAAATCATATTTAAATAAAATTACTTTAATACGGTTTTATCGCCTTTATTACATTATTTATATAAAGAGGAGACATTATTTAATGAATCATAATTAAATATAAATATAAACGGACAAATCACACAGATTGAGCAAGCCCTAATGTAAGTTCGAGATAATATTTTATAATAAATACTTATATAGATAAACGTCCAACACCCAGGTCAATCTAAAAAAGATAATTTTTCATCTCTACCTGACCGGGGATCGAACCCGGGACCACCCGTGTCACAGGCAGGCGTGTCGACCGCTGCGCCACGGCGCAATAAATTGGCTTTGAACAAAAAAAGGTCAACTTAGTCTACCTGAAAACTTGAACACTGTAAAGTGTTCCAAACGTTAGGTAATAAATAAATATATAGGGACATATCACACAAATTGAGCTAGCCCCACAGTAAGTTGTGAACTTTTGTCGCAGGATACTAACTCAACGATACTATATTTTATAATATATACTTATATAGATAAACATCCAAGACCCAGGTCAATATGAAAAAGATCTTTTTCCATCTTGACCTGACCCCCGTGTCGCAGGCTAGCGTGTTGACCGCTGCGCCACGGAGTCGACGAGCTCCGTGGCGCAGCGGTCAACACGCCTGCCTTCGACACGGATGGTCTCGGGTTCGATCCCCGGTCAGGTCAAGATGGAAAATGATCTTTTTCAGATTGACCTGGGTCTTGGATGTTTATCTATATAAGTATCTTTTATAAAATTTAGTATCGTTGAGTTAGTGTCCCATAACACAAGTCTTACTGAACTTACTTTGGGGCTAGCTTTATCTGTGTGCTTTGACCAAAAAAAAGTAATTAAAGCGATAAAGCCGTATTAACAGCGGAAACATTAGAAAACATCAAAGTCATAGTTATGATTCCGTGGACCGTAATTTACCAATTTTTTATTACACACTAGCAGCCCTACCCGGCTGCGCCCGGGCATGTATTATACCTTAAAACCTTCCTCGTGAATCACTCTATCTATTGGTGAAAACCGTATGAAAATCCGTGGAGTAGTTTTTGAGTTTATCTCGAACAGACAGACAGACAGACGCGGCAGAGGACTTTGTTTTATAATATGTAGTGATGTAGTGATTTTGAAACGTCTCGCTGAGATAGTAGTAGCACAGTTATAGTGTTCCAATCAAAATCGTGGTGGATTACTTGAATTCTTATATTTTTACCCAAATAAAAGCAGCTGAAAAATCCTAACTTTTTCCTTTTCTCCTAAATCAATGTGGAAGAGTTAAATTTATTTTCTTTGAGTGTATTTGTTGAAGTCAACATTTCGTCTAATAAATAATTTTATGCATTCGTGGTGCGGTTAACAATAATGTTACGGGGCAGCCAAACAAGGCTAGGAATGCAAGTCCATTGCATTAGAGCTTATTAGAACTGACGTGGAGTGCAAGTTAGAAAAGACTAGCGAACGCTATTAAGTACTACGTTCTAGAGGAGCTACGTAAAATATATTCAGTGTTCCATTTTTCGTAATTTAAATTTTCATATCCCATCCCATATTCAATACTTCAGCGCTATATTTGCTACAATCACGCGTTTCCATAGCAACATGTCAACATAATGCAAAATGGCGGGAGGTAATAATATTGATTTTCTTTGGAAAAAATAATTTAGTTTAAGTACTTGCTGATGAAAATTTATTCCTTTGCACTGTGCAGTGCTCGATAAGTTATTACTGTCATAACTCAATACACACCAAAGCATTTTTATGATTTTCACCATGTTTTTGTTTATTAATTGTGGGAAGTACTACGCGCGAAAGAGATAGCAAGCGACTAAGTCAGCTGTAGCGCGGCGGCCACAGTCGAACGGGACAAAGTGAGTGGTTGCGGTGGCTTCTCTAGTTCGTAGTACTTAATATCTCAATGAGCGAACTTCTCGAAATCTTAGGTTGATTCAATACTACTTGTTTTTACTGTAAGTGATACGAGCTCCGTGGCGTAGGGGTTAATGCTAAGATGTTTAAGGTGGAGAAGTCGCGGGTTTGATTCCCTGACAGATCATGATGGAATATGATCTTTTTTAGATTGGCCTGGATCTTGGGTGTTTATTTATATAAGTAACTACGAGTAGCAGCCCTACCCGGCTGCGCCCGGGCATGTATTATACCTTCAAACCTTCCTCGTGAATCACTCTATCTATTGGTGAAAACCGTATGAAAATCCGTGGAGTAGTTTTTGAGTTTATCGCGAACAGACAGACAGACAGACAGACAGACGCGGCGGAGGACTTTGTTTTATAATATGTAGTGACTGTTATAAAATATTGTATGGTTGAGTTAGTATACGACACAAGTTCAGAACTTACTGTGGGGCTTGATCAATTTGTATGATTTTATTTATTTAAACTTTATTGCACAGTAAGTAAATAAAAGTACAATTGGCGGACTTAATGCCCGATAATAGTGATTTGTCCTATATATTTATTTATTTATCTGAATCTGGGTTCTAGAGATTGTGGATCAGTATTTAAACTCTTATCTAGGCTTCGTAGGTTACAGTTTTCATTAGGTTTGTTCAAATTATGTGAATGAAAGAAGGTTCCATTTAAATTTAGCTTTATATTACCTTTGACTAGTTAAGAAAATACTTCCATGGAGTATACTAAAGTGAGAATATCGCAAGACCAGTCTCATGTATTGTCTATGCAGAGAAGAATGGAATACTCGATAACTGATCTAAACACATCTTAAGACCTTATTAAAATACGTAACAACGGGTTACTCACGTAAATAGTCAGCTACTGGCCGACATGTTTCAACCTCATCCGGAGGATTGGGACGGCAACGTGCGCGCGTCTCAATTCACATTCACCCTGAGGAAGACCTCCGGATGAGGTTGAAACATGTCGGCCTGTAGCTGACTATTTACGTGAGTAACCCGTTGTTGGACGAGCTCCGTGGCGCAGCGGTCATCACGCCTGCCTGCGACACGGATGGTCCCGGGTTCGATCCCCGGTCAGGTCAAGATGGAAAATGATCTTTTTCAGATTGACCTGGGTCTTGGATGTTTATCTATATATGTCTTTATATCACGTTAGTTTAATAAAAAAAAAACATCTTAAGACCACTGCTATGCAATGCTATATGTATAGAAAGACAGAAAAATAGCAACATCTTTCATCTTTTGACTTGCACCACACACTACACTAATTCCCGTTAGGCCACAAGGATGCCCACCACAAAGGTGACACACTGGTCTTGTTGGGCTATCCGTAATTAAATGCTCATCATATCAAGTTATTTTCTAGTAAGTAATTTATTAACGTAAGGACAAAACTTCAAGCAGATGTAAATATCATATTAATAAATATATAGGGGCAAAATTGAGCTAGTCTCATAGAGAGTTGTGAACTTGTGTCGTGTCATCTCAAAACGATACTATATTTTATACATCCACGCGACCCGATAGAACAAGATACGATTTTTGAAATTTCTCCGTTCGCAAACCAGCGGTTATTCCATACACATATCGTTCGAAAACCAGTGTGACTAGAGTGACCACACGTTCAAAAATAGTGACCCTGGTCTGTCTGACCTATGCTTCACAGTAGGATTCGAACCAACGACGTCCGGGTCACAAGTCGAATTACTGGACGACGGAGCGAGTCAGGTGACATATGAAAAAAAAATAACTGTGTCAAAATACTATGAAAAACAAAGTATTATAGTATACAAAGTATTATAGTATAGTATACTGGCGTTATTGTTGCCTAGTGTTATTTAGGCTAATGTAAGCTAACTACTACGGAACAGTTTTTAAGGCGCTGTGGTATCAGACACTAACGCCACCCAGCAATTAATTCAATCAATCCAATTGATATGGTTTAATATCAAATTCAAAAATCTAATAGCTGAATGCCTTAGTAAATTACTTGTAGTATTTTTGATATTAAGTACTTTTCATAGATATAATAAATAATATATTATTGTTATACGTATATATTTGTTAAGAGTCGCCTGGAAGCGCATGTCTCCATACAAACGGAAAAGGGAATTGTGGCAATATTTGATAATTTTGGAGTAAAATTAATCATTTAATTGATTAATCTCATTATAATCTACGTACGTTCCTGTGCAGCTTGGTTATAATATCAATGGTTTGAGAATTACAAGCCTTTTCAAATTTGTATGAAAATCTTGAGAGGCGTTTAATTCTCAAACATTTGATAATTTAACCAATTTGTATAGGAACGTACGTAGATTATAATGGAATTAATTGATTGGATGCTTAATTTTGCCCGAAAATAATCAAATATTGCCACAATTCCCTTTTCCGTTTGTATGGAGACATGCGAATCCAGGCGACTCTTAATAGAAATTATTGTATTTTTTTTTAAATTTTAGTTAGTTTTAGTTTAAGTAGGTTGTAATTTAAGACATTATAATTCGCTTGTATAAATAACGTTTAAGAGAATTACTTATCTTGAATTTGATGAATTAAGAGTAATAAATAATTCATCAAATTAAAAATAGTGAAAACTTGTACCCAGAATACTACAAGTAATTTATTAGGGAATCGGCAGTTAAATTTTTTAAATTTGATATGATTTAGGATTAATAGAATTAATCGCTAGTGTCTGTTAAAGTACTGGCCACTTTCTTTCTTCTGAAGTCTTTTCTTCTTCTTCTTCTGTTTTATAAAATGGCTTCCACCGATATTTCAGTCATTCTGCCAATGTCCAGTAAATTGAGATACTAAGTATCGGTGTTGTACGGTAAAGTTGTAACAAGTAGCATCAAAGATGGCGTATGTTCTTTGATGCCTCGTGGTCGGGAGGTTATGCTGGCCAGTCTTTACGAGTCCATATAACAGTCCACTTTAACTATTTCACAAATTGTTCCATGAGTACGAGCATTTATAACACCAAAATACACCAATTTCATATTATAAAGTCCACCAAAATCAATTTGCAAAATCGTCCAAGGTAGACCCGAACTGCACCCCTTGACTTCCCACCACAAACTCCTGAAGTCTTTTAAAGCCCTATTTATCAGAATTTGAAATTGACAAGGAAAGAAACATAGTGTAATCAGGCAAAGGAAAGTAGACAGTGTTAAGATATAATAATACTCTACAATAAATTTCTAATAGCAATTGCAATAACTCTGGAATTAACTATAGTCATTTCCTCGTTATTACTTGCAATTATCTTGGCAAGAAATATTGGTTTTACTTAATACCTTTCTCACTTCTCTTTGGCTGATCAATTATAAATATTGTGGGTTTGTTTGTTTTTTGTATGTGTTTACTATTGTCCATGCTGGTTTGAGAGAATTAGAAAAACACAGACCGTAAAGGGACAACAGGGAATCAAGTTTTGTTTTGATTGTTTAACTGTTTTGATTCCGCTTTTCGCCTTTACGCCCACTAAAACGCTACGCTTCAGTTTTATGACCATAGGCTCTGTCTAATCCGCAAGAGATAAAGACGTGATAGACGTATACTGTTGTCGGATTTTTCAAGTTCAAAATACCTTCCTAAGCACGGAGGAGCTTGAGGTAAGTATAATTTATACAGCTTTTGATAAAAAAAAATTGGTAAGGGTATACCCCGAATTTGGTCCCATATAAATTTGTCAACGGGTAAATCATGACAACGGGTTATGTATTTTTGCCAAGCTGAAACTAGTGTCAATTAATCCACAAATATCTCACTACACTACCCACACTCACTCACAAATGTTACAGTCCTTGGCGGGAATTTAAGCGGACCACACGGTGTTTGTTTCAGGTTTCGCTAAATTGATCATATTAATTGAGCAACTGCCCTAACGACTCATCCTTGGACAGCCAACTAGGCAAGCCAGAGCCGGAATTCTGCGAGCCCTCTTGGGTTTCCACTCGGACCGATGAAGACTGTCAGGGGAAATGGCTTTGACTGACTCTCTGGAGCACTCACTCGGGTCCATGGTCCGTCATATCAAGATATTTTAACTAACATTGAATAAACACTATTACATATAATTTCATATACATCATCGTTATCATCAGGTCTTTCTCGTCTCTACTGCAAGAGCACGACCCTCTCTGTACTACTAGGGCCATATATTAGCTTGAGTAGTTAGAGTTATAATTATTAATTCATATACAGTTTGATATTATTATTCAAATTTCCTTTTGTTAAATAAACAATTAGTTGAATATAATTTAAATGCTGTTGCCTTTTATTATCAAATAAATAAACAGTTTTATTTAAATTCATAAGGAGATAGAATTTTTAATGTTTTTCATGTACTATTCGTTTATAAATAAACAATTAAAGTAATCAAGTTAAGTACCTTCTAATACCCTTTCAGCTTTAATCTCTATAATAATTAATTAGAAGGGTTGGTGTACGTACGAGTACAAACTTTCGCTCGAGACTACTCACGCCTATTTCTCGAAGTACATCATCTTATTTTCTTGCATCCATTATCCATCAGATCTTTTTCAGTCTCCACTGCAGGAGCACGACCCTCTCTATACTACCATAGCAATATATTAGTACCGATTTAAATCAACTTTGGTACACAGATAGTCTAGAGCTTGAGACCTTGAAAAAAAAACATATGTCCGTTCATAGGTTCTTTTTATTCCACTAGTTATCATTGACTGTTGCGGCCATAGTATCTCCTTCACATACAGGCTGATTTTGAAGCTATTAGCTATATTGAAATCTCGGAATCAACATCCCTATTGGAATACAGAACTGCAAGAAAAAAAGATGTAAAACGAAAAAAAAATGACCTCCCATGCAAAGCCTGATCCAGCTGAGCGAATTTCTATGGGAAGTCGAATTTTATTTTTAAGTTTTCACAATTTTTTCTTACATTTCTGTTTTCCATTAGGGATTCTAATTCTGAGATTTTAATAAAGCTCATAGGTTCAAAGTCAGCCTATATAGCAATGTTTTTACGGTTGGCCACCTGCCAGACTGCAACCCTCCTCGGGTATCACTTATGGACTTAATATCGAAGAAACAAATTATATCGTTGTCGAGCTCCGTGGCGCAGCGGTCAACACGCTAGCCTGCGACACGGGGGTCCCGGGTTCGATCCCCGGTCAGGTCAAGATGGAAAAAGATCTTTTTCATATTGACCTGGGTCTTGGATGTTTATCTATATAAGTATATATTATAAAATATAGTATCGTTGAGTTAGTATCCTGCGACACAAGTTCACAACTTACTGTGGGGCTAGCTCAATTTGTGTGATATGTCCCTATATATTTATTTATATCAAAGTGTGTTGCGGCCTTATTAGCAGAGCCATTAGACGAGCAAGCTGCATTTCTTAAGTGTGGAATCGACCGGAGATTTCATACGGCGACTATGAGGTATTGATACTTTGAAACCATATTAAATTTTTCTTTTATACGAAAATACTTTACTTAACTATTTACTGAATGTCCACCTGTGCAAGTACGCTAGATTCTACTTATTTATAAGAAGGATTGGCATTATACGTTCTTATTTGTTTCCAATGGCGCAACTTTTCTTTTTAGTAGAACTACTACTTACTATCAATAATTTAATTTTTTTCTTTACTCTTTTACGAACTTCTTATGATTATCCGTTTTAATCTTAACTATTTACTGAGTCTTAATTTTGTGCAAAAATCATCAAGTGTTTGAAATCGCTATTCTTTTATCAAATAATAAATTAGGTTTATCTACAGCAAATATTTTTTTTATTTTTGTGACAAATTTTAACTATGTTCGGATACTGTTAAAGTAATGGTAATCGAAATAAACATGAATTCGTTTCCATCAGATCACCCTAAAATGTATGTATGAATACAAAATTACAGCTAAATTAGTAATTGGCAAGTTGGCTAAGTGTTTCTACCAAAATTTAACTAAGACCTTGTTTCAATCGAGCATCCACAAGCGTTTGCGCGTGCAGATCCCTTGAAGGGAGTACTTTTTCTGCAATGAAACCCTTTGTCCTTCTCCGTACATGTGACAAACGTGTTTGACCAATTTAATGAGTATTGGTCAAGTATTACATGACAGTTAGGACTCATCTGCATTTAAATAGGACAACATTATTATTGCAGTTGCAATACGCTGGACATAAGCGTCTCAACGATTTCCAATACCATCCATTGGAAGCCATTTATATTATAACGCCATTTGAAAACCAATTTACTTAGTTCATCAACCCACAGGCGCTGTTTGTTCACAAAATAGATGTGAATAAAACTTTAGTATAAAACCTTTGCAGTAAAACAAAATAAGATGCAAAAGTATCAATACTTCTTCGTCCATAAACTGTTTTCGTCTCAAATGCTCAGTGCACACCGGCGCGCGCGCATCGACCACTATCAGTCAGTTCTCTAGGTCATTTCACCGCGCGCAACCGCTAACGACGACGTTCGAATAAAGAAAACATTACGAAGTTTGAAATAAAAAACAGAACGTTTTATTTTTAATTGTGAGAGTCCATTACACACTTTAAAATTTAAAAAAGTAATTTTCTTTTTTTCTGTGACGAAGGAAATTGTAGTGCCAGGAATGCGTTAAGTGAAATGTGTTTTTAATTATGGTGTGATCATGTTGCAAGGAATTTTACTTCGATAACGATACAGGTAATTAAACTCTTATTCTGTTTTTTAGTAAGGATTTGATTTATACTGATTAGAATTAACAAGTTTATTTTCATATAGATATGTGTAACAAAAGTAAAAAATCCGTTTGTCTTAACTAATGACTCGGTTTTCTCGATCTGACTTTGTAGCATCGTTTTACTAGGAATGGGTTGATTTTATTACTGTTTTTATTAGAAAAGTAGCTGTTACTACTAATTACCAAGTCAATATTGTTCCTACGTTTTTACTTAAATTGATTTCTAGTTCTTATGAAATTAATACTTGAATAGGGGAAGACGATATTGTAAGTCAAACTTTTTTTTTGTACGGAACTCTAATAAAAAGAAACTTTTTAAAAGCTTTTTTTTTTAAATAATAATAACTTTATTGACATATTTTAACTTAACTTTAACTTATAACTTTCTATAATTTAACTTGCCTTGTTATTTTGTCTGTGAGGGTCAAATATAGTTGAGCTGAAATTTTGTTCTAAATTCCATAAATATTGTCATTTGGAACAAGTCATCATCATCATTATCATCAGTTCTTTTTAGTCTCCACTGCAGGAGCACGACCCTCTTTGTACTACCGGAGCCATATATTGCCAGAGCAGTCAGAGGATTTGGCCTACACTCTCCGTGCTGGCCAGACGGGTTGGAGAGGTCTCTTTGATGTTTATAAGCTTTGTTTTAGCTTGTGTTCCCTAAGTCGCCTTCTACGACATCCACGGGAAGACTTGAAGTGGTCCTATTCTACTCTGCTGGGAACCACACAGCTATATAATATAGATTGTATATATAGTACAAATAGATAGTAGACAAGAGCGGGTTTATCTTATATTCCGCCCTAAGAAATACAAAAGTTATCAAAAAGGTGTGTTACTCACTACATAATATTATAATTAAACATAACGGGATATTTGCCGTGATTATCCTTTGAGTCATTACATAATATTATGCATAATCTAGAAACATATCATGCAGAAACTAACTATAAACTATTATGTCAAGTTTATAAAAATATCTATTGTATGCTCAAAGTTGGATGACAATGCAATATATATATTGTATTATAGACCTGAACCAAGAATGAGGAAGGAAGGTGGTAATCGGTATTTCTAAACTGAAAAGGATGAAACATGTTTGGGCTTATTTGATTTGTTATGGAAAAACTATAAAGTACACTTACAGGAAAGAGAATGTTTTAAGGCGGCCTCCGTGGCGCAGCGGTCAACACGCCAGGCTGCGACACGGATGGTCCCGGGTTCGATCCCCGGTCAGGTCAAAATGAAAAACGATCTTTTTCAGATTGACCTGAGTCTTGGATGTTTATCTTTATGTGTATTTGTTATAAAATATTCTATCGTTGAGTTAGTATCCTTTAATACAAGTCTTACTTAAGAACTTAATTTGGGGCTAGCTCAATCTGTGTGATTTGTCCGTATATATTTATTTATTTATTAAAAAATGAAATTTTTGTTGTTGTAGAGTAGATAGGCTATTTGAAAAATATACTTTAATTCTATTCAATCGTTTATTTCATCAAAGAGACCTCTTCAACCCGTCTGGCCAGCGTAGAGAGTGTAGGCTAAATCCTCTGACTACTCAGGCTAGTATATGGCTCTGGTAGTACAGAGAAGGTCGTGCTCCTGCAGTGGAGACTGGAAGGACCTGATGATGATGATGAATCGTTTATTTAATATAGGTTTCTGTGAACACTTATTAATTGTCATACTTGTGTTTACAATTTTTACAACAAAATAAATTTAGTTGATTTCAATAATTACTTATGGCTAAGTTTAGGCCGCTTCCAAAGCGGAGTGCAGAAGAAGTGGCAACAAACTGCACAGCGCATTTTCTTCAAGCGACTTTAACTCACAAGTTTAGTTAGTTAGACATAGACTATGAAGACATACTTCTTCTTCTTCTGTTTTACATTATGGCTTCCACCGAGATTTCAGTGATTCTGCCAATGTCCAGTATAATGAGATACTAAGTATCGGTGTTGTACGGTAAAGTTTTTCCAAGTAGCATCAAAGATGGCGTATGTTCTTTGACGCCTCGTGGCAGCTTGGGGCGGCAAATCTATACGAGTCCATTTATCAGTCCACTTTAACTATTTCACAAATTCTTCATGAGCACGAGCATTTATAACACCAAACTACACCAATTTCATATTATAAAGTCCACTAAAATCAATTTGCAAAATTGTCTAAGGCAAACTTCAACTGTACCCCTTGACTTCCCACCATTAACTCGAGGACATACTTAAATACATGAACAAACCTTCTGTCAAAGATTAACGTTGAAAGAGCCTAAGCTCAGGTCTTAAGGCCTTAAGACCCACAGTAAATTGCGTTGGTGGTTGTATAGATAGAAACTGAATCAAAATAGTAAAGGGTTAATTGTTACATAACTGCGTCGTCTAACTATTGGTATAATTCCTCAAATTGAAAAAAGGAAATTCAATGTGTTTACATCAAAATCAATAATGTATTTCTAAAAAAAATATATTTGCAAGTTTTGTTAAAAGTTATAGGCTTATTATTGGCAGCAATCTATTTTTTATTTTATTTTAAGCCATGAATGGACCCATGAATTTAAAAGGGGGCAGGCAGTGCTTGCCCTCATTTGAAGAGAGCGAAGATAATTATCATTCAAAAGTTGTTAAGTGAAGCCTTATTAAATAACCCTTCAATCAAACTTCTTTGTCAAAAACGGCCACTTTTGATGAACACTCAAAATACAGCTTCAAGTTCAAACCTTAATCTGTAAACATTAGTTCATAAAATATTTTGAAGGGTTATGTAGGGCCTCGAGAGCAATTTTTATATGCTATCTCCAGTTTCATTCAAATGATTTAAAATGATAACGCATTTTGTAAGTTTCCATAATGATCGCTTCAGTAGTTTAAGCGTGAAATCATAACAAATAAACAAACCAACTCACTTTTCCTTTTATAATAATAGATAAGATTGGATAACTTTCCCAAACGATTGCAAGTTTTTTATAAAAGTTATAGGTTTGGTTGCTATCGACAGCAGTCTTCCTTGCTGGTATGGAAGAAAAGAAGAAACGTAAAATGTACCAGTTGCTTCTCATCCCGCGCAGACCGTAAAAACTAGTCAAGGGAATAGGCAGAAATCTGAGGAATTATATCAATAGGCGATGCAGCTAGCAATCCATCACTATATTGATTCCATTTTCAACCAACACGCTAAACGTGGCCTGCCTGCGACAAGGAGGTCCCGGGTTAGATCCCCGGACAGGTCAAGATGGAAAAATGATCTTTTTCAGATTGACCTGGGTCTTGGATGTTTATCTATATAAGTAATCTATTATAAAATATAGTATCGTTGAGTTAGTATCCCATAACACAAGTCTCGAACTTACTTTGGGGCTAGCTCAATCTGTGTGATTTGTCCGTATATATTTATTTATTATTATTATTTATTTGGATCTTATGTCCATAGGTTTTGTCTACCCTGTACAAGGGACCTGTTCTTGTTTTGATTGGATAATTTGGTCAACTTTTAAGAGCGTATACTAGCAGTGTTTTTCAATATGGCTTCCATACAAATGTTTTTCTCTATTTTCTCGCTGAAATCTGCTTTTAGAGGCACAATTCTTTTTACATACAATCTATTACTAAAATAGGTATGTCCCTATGTTTTATTTTTTTCTAAAAACCTGTTTAAAAGAAAAAAAATGTACAAAAACAGTTTTTTTAGAAAAAATAAAAAATAGGGGAAATAAATTTGTATGGAAAACGCACTGCTAGTATAGCCTCTTAAGCACCAATTTTATTTATACCGGCTGATTTTGAACCTATGAACTATATTGTGATCTCGGGATCAGCAGCAGTAGTAAGTCAGGTGGGCGAATTTCTATGGGGAGTTTGATTTTATTTTCGATTCTGTTCCATAAGGGATTTCGATTCCGAGATTTTAATTAAGTTCATAGGTGCCGTGTGGTTCCCGGCAGAGAAGAATAGGACCACTCCAAATCTTCCCGTGGATGTCGTAAAAGGCGACTTAGGAAACTCAAGCTAAACAAAGCTTATAAACATCAAAGAGACCTCTCCAACCCGTCTGGCCAGCGTGGAGAGTGTAGGCCAAATCCTCTGACTACTCTGGCAGTACAGAGAGGGTCGTGCTCCTGCAGTGGAGACTAATAAAGACCTGATGATGATGATGATAATGATAGGTTTAAAATCAGCCGATACATCTGAAACGAGAATCGTGTATTCAGTGCCCTCTTTCAATATGTAACATGATTTACCAGTCAGCTTGTATAAAGCGTTATAGATAAACATACTTTTCCGTTTATAATATTGGTTATCACTACATATTATAAAACAAAGTCCTCCGCCGCGTCTGTCTGTCTGTCTGTCTGTTCGCGATAAACTCAAAAACTACTCCACGGATTTTCATACGGTTTTCACCTTTAGATAGAGTGATTCACGAGGAAGGTTTTAAGGTATAATACATGCCCGGGCGCAGCCAGGTAGGGCTGATAGTGATTATATGATTGGATTACTTTCTCAAGCAATTGCAAGTTTTTGATAGAAGTTATAGGTTTTACTTGCTATCGACATTCCAATCGACTGCTTATTCTCGAGTCCGTATTATTAATTCCTCCGATACGTCAAAGCGGCGCTGAGCCATTAATATAGAGGAGGGTACAGATTTATTGTCGTAATATTTCTCGGCTGCTTTATTTTCGCTGTTTTTTTATCAAGTGAGTAAATATACTGGGTGTGATACGGAGGCTTAATAATATTTAGTAGGCTTACATGCTTATTACTTCTTCATAATGATTTTAAGCTTTCGCGGACACAATCACTTTTATGTTCACTATGGGACTTACCGCACACACAAACACCACCGCAGTCTCTTCAGTTAGTCTGTGAAAATGGCTGCTGCAATGTCGAAATATCAGACGAAACTGAAAAATAATAGCGGTAAGTCCCGTAGTGAACATAATATCACTTCTTTATCCTTTCTGGATAGACAAAGCCTAAAAAAGGCCCATAAAACATCGATGTGACAGCAAAATCGGTGTGCGTATAGATAGAAATTGGAATCAAAATAGCTTTGGGTGTTTAATATCCACATCGCTTGTTGCGATTTTTGACATACCTACCTATTCACTCATTCTCTCGACCGGCTTCTACAGACTTCGCAGACTGATGATCTTGGTAGGCCTGGAAGTGGACTTCTTGCGGTTGAAATGATGAGGCGTAGTCCTTTCCCGAGGATATCCATCATGGGAGTCATACCTCCAATCACCGGATAGTCAATTGGTGATAAGTTGATAATACACTTCTATTTTCAACCGACGAAAAATTAGAGGAGGTTGTGAAGTCGACGCGTTTTTTTTTTATATATGACCACGCGTATCTTTTGACTAGTCCGATTTTGATTTCTTTTATTGAACGGATTTTTTATTGACGAGCGCCGTGGTGCAGCGGTCAACACGCCTGCCTGCGATACGGATGGTCCCGGGTTCGATCTCCGGTCAGGTTAAGATGGGAAATGATCTTTTTCAGATTGACCTGGGTCTTGGATATAAGTATCTATTATAAAATATAGTATCGTTGAGTTAGTATCCCATAACACAAGTCTCGAACTTACTTTGGGGCTAGCTCAATCTGTGTAATTGTCCGATATTTATTTATTTATTTTATTACCCCGAAATTAGTCCCATTGAAATTTTGCAACTCTAAGCATAAGACAACAAGGAATTATTGAATTTTTCGCGGTTTCATTTTAAGTTAAAAAGTTTTATTTTGTTCCAGTGTTACTCACTAACACTCAAAATGAAGACCGGCCGTTATTTTATAAATAGCATGCAATCACATAACGTTCTGTGGAATTCGAATATATTAATCTCAATCACGATATAAACCGTTATCTGAGTAAAGCTCTGTTTGACCCGAAACAATAAAATCTCTTTACGTGTTTATTTTATATGCTGGTGGTGTAAGGGTTAAATTTACATCCATTACTGTGATGTAGGTATGTACCTAAATCAGTTCCTACCTAATTAAATGATAAACCGTATGGGTATTGAACCAACGTTTTTATAGTCACTCTAGAAAAAATATTTCCTTATTATGTACTTTAAAAATAAATTGTTAAATCCAAATAAAATAAATACTTAAGACAGGCTCCCATACACATCAATTAATAGTGCGGGTACGTAACAGACGATATGACAATCCCAAAAATAATTAGTGGTATGTAGTATCAGACGATACGCGACACTAGCGCAATTAATTATTTAACTCCTAAATCAAATCAAATTTAAAAAATCTAATAGCTGATTGCCCTAGTAAATTACTTGTAGTATTCTTTTTATTGGAGAGGTCTCTTTGATGTTTAAAAAACCTTTGTTTAGCTTGTGTTCCCTAAGTCGCCTTTAACGTCTGGCCTGCGTGGAGAGTATGGTTATGATAGTCAGAGACGGTCGTGCTCCTGCAGTGGAGACTAAAAAAGACCTGGTGATGATGTTGATGATGATGATTCTTTAATTTCTTTTCATAGATATTATAATCTAAGTTTAAGAGAACGAATTATTACCGCCAAAAGTGGCCACTTTTGGTGGTAATAATTCGTTCTTTCAATTCATCAAATTAAAAATAGCGACAACTTGTACCAAGAATACTACAAGTAATTTACTAGGGCAATCAGCTATTAGATTTTTTAAATTTGATACGAATTAGGACTTAAAGAATTAATTTCTGGGTGGCGCTAGTGTGTCGTATCGTCTGAACTCACAGCGCATTAAAAATCAAATAATTAAATCAAAATAACATTAATATGTACGGGGACTACAACAAACGTGATTATACGCAGTTTTTTTTTTATCTCGAAAACCGTATGTTGTATAGATAATCGTACGGGACCTTTAGTGCACAAGTTTGAATAGCTCCTTTTTTGGTTGACTTGTCTTCTTCCATGCTGGTTTGGGAGAAAAGAAAAAACAGAGAATATACCAGCTGCAGTTCTTCCCGCGCAGACCGTAAAAGCCGGTCAAGGGGTTGGGCGAAAATCCAAGGAATCACATTGATAGGCGATGTTTCTAGCAACCCATCACTATTTTGTATTCCGATTTCCACCTTCACACCCACTACCATGCAAAACGTGGCCTGTAGGTTTTATGACCTTGGGCTTTGTCTACCCCGCAAGGGATAAAGACGTCATAGTATGTATGACTTGTCTCAAAAGTTAGTTTTTTTTTCTACAGCTCCAAGCTATTGCAGAGCTAAATTCGTAAAGTAAAGGCAGTGTCATACAAGAGATCTACTGATATTCTTTCATATACCTAGTATTCAAAACATAATTTTAAAATAGTCTTTACAAAAAATACGATTTGTTAAATCAGGTTGTTGTGAAATATGCTTATTTAATTATCTTTAATGAGCTGCCTGACCGACTGGCAAGCGTAACTGTGATCAGAATCTAGAATAAATCGCTTCTAAATTAAAATTTATCAAAAAGCTGACCCTCTTTAAGTTAATATAGTATTTTACTAGCTTCTTTTCATTATTAAATAAAGTCTTCGTCATCTTTAGTAATAATTTTATATTCTTCAACTTTTTATAAAATTTGTGCTTTTACATTATTTGTCTGTAAGAGTAAAATCTTGCAATGCAAGTTTTGAGCACTTATCCTAAATTCATTGATATTGTCTTTTGTTATTCGTGTGTGTAAGTGGCTAACACTGGTGTAGGATTTTTCACGATTCCTCAGGCATCGGACATAGCTTAACGACTGCCATTAAGGGGGCACACTAGGCACAGTAGCGATGCCAATCATTTTATTCCTAATACTATACAAATAGAAAGAAATTCAAGAATGTACTTAAATCATATAAGCATTAGTAAATAACTTGAAGTATTTTTGGTTTTAAAATTATGACATTTTTCTGACATTAATCTGATTCTCATAATTCTCACTGATTCTGATAATATTAAACATGATTACAATAATACTTCAGGTTATTTACTAGTGCTTATATGATTTACATTCTTAAATTTCTGTCTATTTGTTAAGTATTAGGAATAAAATGATTGGCGTCGCTACTGTGCCTAGTGTGCCCCCTTAATGATGACAACCCAGATTAATAAGCCTTCCGAAGTATGGATGAGTTCGAGATATTTTCTATGCCACTTGCGGCTGGGCTTGGATGGGTATCCAAGTTTGGACTGCGCCCGGGACTGTTAAACTTGCGTGAGCGTTAATAAAATAATAAGTGCTACATATAGATCACTATTTCAACGAAGCAGAAAAATATAAGAACATTATAACTATGTTTTAAGTACCGATTTAATCGATGCCACGCAATAGTTGGTCCCGGGAAATTCACCCTTCAGCAACTTCCAGACTGCCCAGTGGAGACTGCTACCCGGTGGAAGCTTTTCGTCTCGTAGTATGAAGAATGAGGATTGTGAGTACAAATTTTCCCATTACTCCAAGGCAAGCAATTTAGAGTATGAATCGCTCGTAGTAAAAAATGGTCTGAACGTTTTTTTTTTTTTGGCATCAATAACTTTTAAACTTTTTGTGCAATAAATGAATTTTTTTTGATACTTTTCAAGACAAAACTTTATCTTAGCAGCATCTTATTAAAAATAACAGGTTCACGTCACGACACTTGAATATTACTATAGTTGTTACTACATAAAAGTACTAAGAAAAAAACAGAAAATACATATACGCAAGAGTCTGGTTTACACTTGATTGGTTTAATTTAAATTTTCACTGACGTATTAAAGCTCTGTTATGATTAAATATTCTTCCAGACGGTTAGTTAAACAAAAACAATAAATAAGCAATAATGTCCTTAAACTTTCGCTCCAACCCGTTTAATCTAGGCCGAAGTTCTCAAACTGACTAAAAACTCGTTAGTATTCAACTAGAGGGTTTGTCCACTTGGATAATATGATTTATTTACGATTCATATTTTCAAAAGGATGCGTTCGAGTGGAATTATCGTGCATTCAGGTATTCAATGATATTTTTTCTTACTTTAGACGTTTTATTCGATTTTCGATACAACTAATACAACGTCAAGTTGTAACGCTTACTGACACATTCAAAATTTTTAACAAAGACATGATATTTTACGAAGAGTTTTAACAATATGTATTTTTGATATGTACATGATTAATTAATAATAAATGTAAATATGATTATGTTATAAGACTGGTCATTTTATGAGCTTATTTGACTTAACAACCAGTATAGCGTTCTCATTTGTCTTACTTTTGCGTGCTGATGCATTTGTTTAGGTCATATAAGCAGCAAAATTGATTTATGAAACTGTGTCACTTAGAGCCTCCTTCCTATTTCTAATAGGATTTATTCGCGACGATTTATTCAAGATAGTTAAATCAACGTTTACTTACAGATCACATGATACGAGTGGATGGACCCTCCTACGCGTTCTCATTAGTCTAACTGTTGTGTATAAGCGGCGGCAGGAAGTTGTTCGCCGTATGAGCAGCAGAAGTCCATTTGTAATTAAGTAGCTCATTCCGAGAAAATCATGTCTTGGGAGCTTGCAATGCATTTACAAGGAGCCTGAGTGGGCTTGAGCATTATTAGCGCTTACGCATTTAAGCAACCAGGAGCGCAGGCCCCAATTGAATGGGTGACCGCAAGTGACAAAAATATACTCCTCCATGCTTCGGAAAACACGTTAAGCTGATTGACGAGCTCCGTGGCGCAGCGGTCAACACGCCTGCCTGTGACACGGATGGTCTCGGGTTCGATCCCCGGTCAGGTCAAGATGAAAAATGGTCTTTTTCAAAGTGGCCTGGGTCTTGGATGTTTATATCTATATAAGTATCTATTATAAAATATATACACTATAGTGTCGTTGAGTTAATATCCCATAACACAAGTCTCGAACTTACTTTGGGGCTAGCTCAATTTGTGTGATTTATCCGTATATATTTATTATATCCCATACAAACGTAGTTTGGTTTTAGTTTTACAACAGTTAAGCCAATCTCAACCAAATTTCGTACATTCGACCGGATAAGGCATTTTGATGTTTATAATCAGATTTTAATTTTAAAAACAATCCCTATACAAAATTACAGCGAGTAGAAGTTTCGTATCGCAAACTTCTACTCGCTGTAATTTTGTATAGGTATTGTTTTATGGGACTACGTTTGTATGGGATTTCGGCTTTACGTGTGACTCTTAAGACGTTGGCCTTGGCTGTCATCATTGATTATTTAATTAAGGCCACAACAGAGAATATTTTACACGAATATGAGACAGGAAGGTTATTCTTATTGGTAGTTTACCATAAAACTATATCCAAGACAATAATTAACTCTAGGCATTCCCTCAAAATGATCACTCAGGCTGTCGATACAAACACTTTTCCTCATTTTTATCCATAAGTGATCAGCCACCTTGGCATTTTGTAACTAAAAGTTGTAAAAAAAAATTTTGATTGACTACTATAGTTGGTGCCAAAGGAATGCCGAAGGAAGACTCATTTTGATGGACTGAGTCACCCTCCCCTGTAGGAGAATTTTTAAGGTAAATTTATACGATTTTTAATAACTTTTTGTGTTTAACGTTATGTAATTGCGAAATATTTGTTCAAAACAGAAACTGAGGAAAAGAACTTAAGAAAAACATGTTTAAACGTTATCATAATGGTATAGCTACTTAATTAAAAAAATATTATGCTTTCTATAACTGTTTAATAAGCATGATCAATTCCAATTTAAGGTTTTTTTTCGGAAAGAAAAAGTGTTGCATGTCATTGACTAGTGAAAAAAAAAGCGTTTCCGTTAATACAAAAACAAAATGAGAGGAGATATGACACTTCGAAAAAAAAATGATACTTTATTAAATATAGATATAAAGGAAGAAACAAATTACAAAAAGTTTCTGAGCTTGCTCAAACAACATCTTTTAAATAAATCTTATTATTCCGCCAAAGAATATTTACAAGATCTTTAGCTATAGAATATTTCTATCTACATTCCTCTCGTCCCATTGCAATGCCTGACAAGGTGCATATATATTTAGACTAAATATTAAATATATTTATGTGTTGAATCATATGTAATGCAATGTAATAAATAAATAAATAAATAAAAATATATAAATAAATCAAACCCAACAAATATTGTAAATGCGAAAGTGAGTTTGTTTATTTGTTAACTTTTCACGCCCTTTATGTACCGATCATCATAAAATTTTGCATACATGTTGTTTGGAGTACAGTGAAGGACATAGGCTGACTTTCATTCCGGAGAAAAGTACTGTTCTCGAGGGTACTAACGCGAGCGGAGCCGCGAGCAAAATCTAGTTGGTAACAATATAAAAGGCGACCGTTACTGACCTTTCACATAGCTCAAACAACTGAACGGATTACGCTGAAATGTAAATTTGTCACTCATATTAGTTATCCCGGTGGATAGGCGTGGTCGTAGTCGGCCACATGACATCTTCCATGTGGACAGTGGCCACACGAAATCTCGCGCGATGTCACCATCAGTACGGTCACTGGACAACCTTAATGCACTACGTCGCGCCAACACTGATTTCGATTTCAGTTTTGACAACTGGTCAACCATTGTAAAGGCTGTTCTAACTTATTGTGAAAATTTGTGTGACCAGTGGTTTAATTCCAAGACTACTGATAGTGATGATAGTGAATAAGTGACATGAAATGCTTGTACGGACGAATGGACTTGTATTTTATTATATTTCATATTACTTTAATTTCTGACATTATTAATGTTTACATAATTTCATTTTTAAATATAATTTATTGCTTGTAATGTATAGTGTATCCAATGTAAATGTGTCATAAATGTAATTGGTGTTTATCGTTTTTATCACAGTAAATGAATAAATATACATTCGCTTAGAAAGGATTTTCCGAAATTCCATCCCTGAGGGATAAGACCTCCAAAGATTGTATTTAGCGCGAGAAAACCGTTGTCAAAATCTAGTTTTATCATACAACTATTAGAGTTTTACCTATATAATTACATCGCACTATATAATTACAGAAAGATGATTCCGTGCTTCCGAAGACACGTTAAGCCGGTGGTCCCGGCTGCCATCTGGTAGTCGTTAAAGGAACCACGTCAGAGGCCGAGAGGCGGTTCCGCAGAACTCTGACACCAGGGTGTGCATGGTCGACTGACCGTGTCACCTACACGACATGATGATGATGATCGCACTAGTAATTAGTGAATCTAAAGGTCACTTTACTCTTACTCATGAAGAAAAGCTCTCGAATGTGCCTAGAGTAACCGACAGAAACAAATCTAGTATCTATGATATAGAATGATAATTGAAATTTAATGTGAGAGAGAGACTTTAATAAATTATATATGATACTAGATGATGATTACAATTTAATACATAATTTTAATTTCTTTCTGGAGACACTCTTTATTTCTCCAAAATCTTGACACCCTTATCCAAAATTCCATTTCGACTATTTTGAATATAAATTTGGATGAACACAATTGGGACCAAGCCTCTTTGCCTGTTAGGTACGGTGGCTTAGGTATCCGCAAAATTTCCAGTATTGCATTACCAGCATTTTTGTCCTCTATACACAGTATTGAAGAAATTTATAAAAGAATTCTGGACAATCCTGACTTTGAGATAAGTCACAAGTTGGAGGCCATTAATGCTTGGTCAATGATGTGTCCAAATTCTAAAATTCCGGATTTTCCGTCCTCGCAAAGGCTGTGGGACGGGCCGCTTTGCAGTTTAGCCCAGATTAATTTATTACAGTCATCTGGTAGTGCTGCAGAGCGAGCCCGTCTTCTAGCTGCCGCCGAATGGGAGTCCGGGCTTTGGCTTCAAACCCTACCATCTGCCAACCTTGGTACCTTATTGGATGACGAAACTTTTCGCCTGGCAGCTGCCCTGAGACTAGGTGCCATTTGTACGGTGCCACATCGTTGCCCTTGCGGCGATGGCGTTGATGACTTGGGTCACCATGGTCTGTCTTGCCGCAAAAGTGCCGGTCGCTTAGGACGCCACGCCGCCCTAAATAATTTAATCCATCGGGCTCTTGCTACCATCAATATGCCATCCGTTTTAGAACCAAACGGTTTGGCTAGGGATGATGGCAAGAGACCGGATGGGATGACTCTTGTGCCTTGGAGGTTGGGGCGGCCCCTGGTATGGGACGCTACTTGCGTCGATACTCTGGCGACGTCTCACCTCCTAGTCACAGGATCAAAAGCTGGCACAGCAGCGGCGGCGGCGGAAAACCTCAAACAGCGCAAATATGAATGTATTGGCAACAATTATATATTTGAACCGTTTGGGGTTGAAACTCTAGGGCCGTGGGGACCCTCGGCACATAAATTATTCAATGCCATCGCCAAAAAATTAATAGAGGTGTCTCATGACCAGAGGGCTGGCTTATATTTTGGCCAAAAGATTAGCATTGCCATACAACGTGGCAATGCTGCCAGCCTTCTGGGCACGCTACCACGGGGCAACGAGCTGCCAGGCTTATTTTATTTGTAAATAGTAGTTTTAGTTTCTTTTATTTTTTTTTCTGTAAAAATAATGTGTACACAAATTTATTATACAAAATAAATTAAGATATTGCATACATACATACATACTATCACGTCTTTTCCCTTGCGGGGTAGACAGAGCCCAGGTCTGTAAAACCTTGAGGCCACGTTTAGCATGTTGGTGGGCTTGTAGGTGAGAACGGAATCAAAATAGTGATGGGTTGCTAGCCGCATCGCCTATAGACACGATTCCTGATGCCCATTCCCTCGATCGGCTTTTACGATCTGCGCGGGAAGAGAAGCAGCTAGTACATTCTACGTTTTTTCTTTTCTCCCAGACCAGCAATTTAATGCAATAAATTTTGACGCGACGGCCGCCTTTACACAGTGGTTCACGCGCTAGGCTGCGACAAGAGGGGCACCAAATTCTATTCGTTTTTGTCTGTGATTTTGGAAATACGAAGGTTGGTGTCAGGCAAGCAGGTGTTAAAACTTTTTCAAAATCAAATCATCATCAGGTCTTTCTAGTCTCCACTGCAGGAGCACGACCCTCTCTGTACTACCAGAGCCAAGCCTGAGTAGTCAGAGGATTTGGCCTACACTCTCCACGCTGGCCAGACGGGTTGGAGAGGTCTCTTTGATGTTTAGAAGCTTTGTTTAGCTTGTGTTTCCTAAGTCGCCTTTTACGACATCCACGGGATGACTTGGAGTGGTCCTATTCTACTCTGCCGGGAACCACACGACACAAAATCAAATCACAGTATGAATACTCCGACGCAACAGATACAACCAGGAGTTAAGCTCAGATGATGATGTTCCTCCATGCTGGTTTGGAAGAAAAGGAAAAAACATAGAATATACCAGTTGATTTTCTTCCTGCTCAGGCCGTAAAAGCCAGTCAAGAGATTGGGTGAAAATCTAAGAAATCACGTTATAGGCGATGTGGGTAGCAACTCATCTGTATTTTGATTTCGCATTCCACCTTAACGTCCACTAACACACTAAACGTGGCCTGCGGATATAACCTTGGGCTCTGTGTACCCCGCAAGGAATAAAGACGTGATAATATGTATGATGATGACAGTAACAGCACTGAGATGACAAAATGTATGGATACTATGGTTCTATTTCCGGACCTTCGATAATTTGGTTAAAATAAACACGTTTATATGATTGCGTAATTATTTAGTTCAAGTAGCTTATCGTTACGTACAATGTCTTTAAATGTGTACTTTTATTAGTAAAATAAGTGCAATTAATGGTTCAGTAATGGCGTTTATCATTTATTTATTTAACTGAAAACAGCGAATAAAAGGAATCTTACGTAAAAAAAAGAAACGATACAAACTACTTTTACAAATAATACTTGACATACAAATGTTTTTTTTCGCTAAAATCTTTATTTTTTCGTCGTCATGATAAAAAGTATAATATGTAATTGTTGAACTACAGATTTATATGAAAGGCTATTAATAAATTGCGTCGGATTCTTAATATTGATTTATCACAAAACTATGTTTCAGTCGTAAATTTTTTTAAAAAATTCAACTGTATAGCTATCACGGTTCTTGAGATACAGCCTGGTGATAGACGGACAGCGAAATCTTGTGAGCTTTCGTACCCAAAGGGTAGAAACGGGACCTTTTTACCCTTTTGGGCACAGAACTCTTAAAAAACTTACCCATAACTTCCATTGGTTCAACAACCAGGCTATATCGAGTCAACTGTCAAATGTCAACAACCGTTGGGAGTCGAACACTATTTGAAATTCAAATTCAGAAGCTCGTTCTAAAGACGGTCATGGATAATGTTGTATTGTGGCTATGGTTTTGAATTTTCCAAGATAGAAATATTTAAATTATAATATAGAATAAGATAACTATTCATCATCATCAGGTCTTTTTTGGTCTCCACTTGAAGCATGACCCTCTCTGTACTACGAAAGCTACATCAGCCAGAGCAGTGGGAGGATTTGGCCTACACTCTTCTCGCTGCGCTGACCAGACGGGTTGAAGAAGTCTCTTAGATATTTAAGGCCCCACACTAGGCACACTAGCGACGCCAATAGTTTTATTCCTAATTCCTAATACTTTATAAATAGAAAGAAATTCAAGAATGTAAATCGTATAAGCTTTAGTAAATAACCTAAAGTATTTTTGGAAACATGTTTTAATATCATTGATTAAAGTCATTAAGAGAACTACTGGTTACCGTCACAAACGGCCGTTTTAGGTGGTAATCAATATTTCTCACAATGACTGATTAACATTAAATATTATTTCCCAACTTTGTTACACAGGGTTTACTCACACATCTATATCCCAATATTGTCCACAATATGGTGCCCCTACACCTAGATCAAAAATTATGCAAACTTCCATTAAACAATTAGGTTTATACGTCGGACCCTTCATGCGATTACTTTAGTTGGTTTATGTAATAAAAAAACCGGCCAAGTGCGTGTCGGGCCACGCGCAGTGTAGGGTTCCATAGTTGCAAATGACAACTTTAAGTTCACGCTGTTCACACTCACATCTCACAGTTTACCGACCAAAAACATCAAATAATCAAAATTGTATGAAATTTTACATTTTCGAGTACATTTTATAAGTTGGTTACCTATAACTTTTGAGTTTGTACTTAGTACTCAGCTCTGATAGTTTTCCTTTCAACTTTAGTATATATACTACTGCTGTAATTTTTTTCACGTATCCATATATTACCGTTTAGCAGATAGAGGGGGGGGACACGTACGTCTAACAAAAATTTGCACTTTAAAACCAAATATTTCGGAAACGGATCCCTAAATCGAAAAGTGGTGTTCTCAACCTCACAATATTTTTTAAAGACCTATTTAACGATACCCCACACGATGGGTAAATAGAGAAAAAAAAATTACTCCCCCACTTTACTTGTATGGGAGCTACCCTAAAAAAAATTTTTTTTCAAGGTTTTTTTCTACCACTTTTTTGCCATGATTAATGTACATACCCATACCAAATTTCAGCTTTCTAATACTTATAGTCTCTGCGTAAAACCGCGGACGGACAGACAGACAGACAGACAGACAGACAGACAGACAGACAGACAGACAGACATGGCGAAACTATAAGGGTTCCTTGTTTACTACGGAACCCTAAAAATGAGTTGTGTAGGAGTTGATATAATTCAGATCACGTCTTTTTACTATGCAGGGTAAATAAATCCTAGCTAAAGCCCGTCGAAATGAACAATTAAATTGGATTACCACTAAAATCACATTTTCATACAAAAGTGTTCGGCCGGCGCAATTTTCAAAAAATAATTCAAAGATTTCAAAGATTTTATTCAGAAAATAGGCCTTTACAGGCACTTTATCACGTCATTTCATAATTTAAATAATTTAAATTTACTTAGAAATATGTTAATACTATTAATTAGTGTTCAAAAACTACAGACTACTAGCGTTTCGGAACCGACCGCTGCAGAGAAGAAACGCTGAAAGAAACTGTTTTTTACACTATTGGTCGCCTACTCGCCTGAAGGGCTTTGTATATTTTCCTTCTTTCTTTCCTTTTTTTTTATATAATATAAATACAATTTCTAAATACATAATTTTGTTTGATATGTTATGCTAGAGATCGAGTGTGTAATAGTAAATAGATATAAAAAAACAATAGGTTCAAAGAATTCTAGCAGACCAGTCCTCCCTGGCATTATCCGTTCATGAGTTGACGCATGTATCAGCCATTGGTGAACAAGATTCAAAGATTAAAATAAAAGTTTTGTGGTGGGAAGTCAAGGGGTACAGTTGAAGTTTGCCGTAGACAATTTTGCAAATTGATTTTAGTGGACATTATAATATGAAATTGGTGTAGTTTGGTGTTATAAATGCTCGTGCTCATGAACAATTTGTGAAATAGTTAAAGTGAACTGATAAATGAACTCGTATAGATTTGCCGCCAGAAACTCCCACGAGGCATCAAAGAACATACGCCATCTATGATGCTACTTGAAAAAAATTTACCATACAACACCGATACTTAGTATCTCATTATACTGGACATTGGCAGAATCACTGAAATTTCGGTGGAAGCCATAATATAAAACAGAAGAAGAAGAAAGATTCAAATTATTTTACAATCTTTTAATCAGACTGTCTACGTATTGCTAAAACATCAAGAAAGTGCAAGAACGAGACTTGACAATGATTTTAGTTAAGATGCATCTAAAATGTCTTTAAGTACTTGGGCTTTTAGCCATCGAGTCATTTCAGACACTGGCAAAAGATTCGGCCTTTTTTCGATCACAAATTCTAAAATAAACTTTAGAAAGTAAAAAAATTTGTTTACTCAGCAAAAGTAATTACAAGACCGTTGCTAATCTTCATTATGTAACGAGACCAGCGATTTTGTGCTCGATACGTTTTTACGCATTTTTTTGTGACGTTACGTCACGAATTAAGATAATAGCTACTGGAATTGAACCTTGAACCGAAATCATTGGATCGAGAAATAAGTCGAATGGCAAAAAATCTGTTTGTTGTGATTGCTTCTATTTCAATTTAAATTTTTAATGAGAATTTTACACATTCTATGACGTCGGAAAATTTAATTAATGAGTGAATGAACCTTATTGGTCTTGCTGGCCGGTTATTCTATTTTCTATTTCTAGCCTATACTGTCCCACTGCATGGCAAAGGCCTCCCTTTCGTCATTCCAACTATTGCGGTCTAAGGCTACCGAAATCCAGTTAGGCCAACTGTAACTGGCCGGTTAGGCCAACTGTAAACTTTTGTAGGATAATTTTTTTTTTCGAATTTCTACCATTATTTCACCAGGCAAAATGATTTATAGTGACGAGTTGAGTTGCTCCTTCAAGGGTTGGACAGGGTTTGATTAATTATTGTATAGGCATATAGTAAAAGTGGTTCATTGAAATACCAGCGCCGTATTTTCACTGTCATACGCAGAGTGTTACCGTTTTAGTCAACATCATCAGGTTTTTTTAGTTTCCACTACAGGAGCACCACCTTCTCTGTACTACCAGAGCCATATATTAGCCAGGGCAGTCAGAGGATTTGGCCTACACTCTCCACGCTGGCCAGACGGGTTTGAGAGGTCTCATTGATGTTCATAAGCTTTGTTTAGCTTGGGTTACCTGAGCCGGCTTCTGCTGACCTATTGGCTAACTTTTGACAACTGCGGTGTACATCATTTTCATGGTAACTTCAATGTTCATTACGGCTTCCGTATGAATGATTATTTTTATTAACAATATGAAAATCGTAATGGATGTTGAAGTGAGTATCAAAACGTTATACACCGATTTAGTAAATAGGCCTGCTGGTCCTATTCTACTCTGCCGGAAATCACACGGCGAACGTTTTGGAACGCAGTCCCTTTTCCAGGTATACTTGTCTTACTTATCTTCAAAACTGTACACACACTGCTAACAACAGAGCAACTCATAAGCATTCAGTGCAGCAACTTTCCTTAAAAGTATCGTTACGTTTGAAAGTAACGCCAATCAGGAAACGCCATTACCATACATTTACATGAGCCGACGCAATCAATTGTAATGACTATATTACTTACACTATTACTGCTAGAGTGTTGGAGTGACAGACTTTACACAATTTATTAACTTCTTCTTGCTTGCTTAATTGGACGTGGTAGAGCCACGCTACCGGCGAAATTCACTTATGCTGGTAGCATGAATAGATCGGCTCGTCCGGGGAAGTACCACACTCTCACAGAAAATCGACGTTTGAGTAGTAGTTTTACCGCTTCTATGCTTCATTTGGTGAGTGACAGCGCCGGAAGCCCATCTGGGTAGGGAAAAATAAAAGCTGACAACGCTCTTGTAACACCCCTGGTGTTGTAGTTGTCCATGGGCAGCGGTGAGTACTTACCATCAGGTAAAACTCTCCACGTTAGCCAGACGGGTTGGAAGGTCTCTTTGAAGATTTATAAGCTTTGTTTATGTAGCTTGTGCTTCCTAAGTCTCTTACTACGATATCAACGAGAAGACTTGGAGTAGTCTTATTCCACTCTTCTAGAAACCACACGACATTTGAATGACTTTGATAGAAATTTGATTGCTTTATGCATGCTTTTTGTCCATATGATAGTCGACGAGCACGAGCATTTATTACACCAAACTACACTAGTTTCATAATATAAAGTCCAATAAAATCAATTAATAATGTTGCGGCTAACTTATTACTATTGCGCACAAAAGGAGACTATAAAAAAGCATTTTTTTAATTTCTAAAACGAACCTATCGCGATTACTTTACTTATTAAAAATTGACGACAAATCGCGTTCAAGAGAAGAGTCTTAAGAATTTCATCACGAATTCCTACAATGACCTTATGTGCTCAGATTCCCAAATCGTGACTTAGTAAATGCTTCACGCAAATGTCAAGAATGGCAGTTTTGTCACTGGTTACCTTCACTTTAGGAAGATGCGCATACAGTAAAAACTGGCAATATTTTTTTTATATTGTGATATTGAGTCATTATTTAAGGGAAATTATAAGTCAAGCCACAAGATTATTTAATATGTCAATTGGCAGCCATGCATGGCAATATTATTAAAAAAGAAATAATACAACACTCACAAGCAAAATCTCTCCTCTGACTCAGTGGCTCGATGATACCTGTAATAAAGGGATCGTCGATAGTTCTGATAATCCCGCCTTTGTACCGATTCAAATGGATCCAGCTAATACCTTGCATCTTCCCAGAGGAAACAGTGTTACTCATGGCTCTTGCTGGATGACTAGATCAAGGGAAAGATGCAGAAGTCAGTTACCATGGATAGGGCACATATTTTCAGAAGGTTTTTATCTCTGGGGCCCCGACCGCTGGTAGCTTGAGCCCTGCCCCGATGCGGCACTCTTGGATTAGGTTTTTATAAGTATATTTTTTAAGATTTGTATTATAATTTGTAAAAGTCTTAAGTAATGCAAAGTTTTAAGAGATGCTTAAAAAATAATTATACATTTTAGTCATTAAATTATTTATCATTTACAGTGGATTGGGATCTTCATTAAGTATATTAATACTCGTGTTGGAGAACCCACTTTTCCATTTCAGAATTCCAATTTTCTAAGTATGATCGTGTGAATTTTAACAACACAGATTTAAATGTATTTTATTCTATACAAATAGCTTTCTACTTTATTTAAATTCACTGCAGTTGGAATGCAAAAAAGTTAACGACCAAGTAAAAGTAACGTGACATTAAAAGAGCAATCAACGAACAACTAATCAAAGTCAGAGACAGTCTGTCATTTCCATACATTTGTATAACATGTACGTAATCGCTTCATTCATTTGTAATCCAAGTGTTCACTTCCGACACATTACGTTGGTTTAATGTTGATTCGTTTTCAGTTATCGTGTATTCATACATATTGCTTTTATACTAAGGTAATAATTATAATTATGCTTTGACTATTATAATCGACGGATTAAAGACGATGGTGGAAAATAATATAAAATTTAGGTATGACATACATTATGTTAATAAAACCCTGGCTGATCCTTAAACTAAGCCTATCAATAATAACAATAGTATCTTATTTGGAATGGACTTAATTGGAAATTAAATAAAAATCATCACTTTAATTTATTTTGCTAAACACTTTTTCAATCAAAATTTGAAATTTGCTGCATTAGTCACATATGAAAAATTGTTCATCTTTTCTTGGACCGTCTTAAATGATTAGGTTTTATTAAAATCCTATCCTAAATTGTAAATGCGGAAGTGAGTTTCTTTGTTTGTTACGCTTTCACGCCCGTTCTACTGAACCGATCACCGTGAAATATTGCATACACATAGATTAGGGTACTGAGAAGAACATAGGCTATATACCACGCGCCTAGGCGTGGGTAACAGTTCTTATCTTATCTTATCTTAATTGGGGCCGATTATAAATCGGAAGCACGTCTAACCTTTGGGTTATTTTGTACTTACCCCTTGTCTTACTCACCCGCACGTGGGCTTTCGACAATTTTCATTTTAAATAGATGACTGTTGTTCTCAAAATGACCGGTCAGGGCTCCCATTAGAATTCTTGACTGTTTTCTGCTATATTTGCAGATCCTTTTATACCACCTAGCGTTGTCCATACCAAGTGTCTCCTTCGAGTGTGTGTGTCCACTCAGGTTACTCCATTCACGTTGATGTCTGCTATCGACATGTGCATTTATTGCAGTTGTTACTGTACTGTATGAAAGGCCTAAGAAAGGTTCGGGCCCTATGTATGGTATATTCGATCCTCTCCTTGCCAGCTCATCAGGGGGTAATAGTTAGTATTATATAATTATATTTTGCCACTTAAACTTACACAAATGTCCATTGTAGGTAAGGCAAGTAGGTGAAATGTACATTATATGATTACTACCACAAGTTTGTAAAGTTTTATCATACTAACACAGAAGGGAGTAGATAAAAAACAGAAAAATAAATATATTGAAACAGTGAATAATTTAAAACAAAGGAAGAAGAATTAACTCCAAATTAAAACGCTAGAAGTGCAATCCCAACAAAGAGCCAAAGTTACCGCGCAGGTGAACCCACGGGCACTTTCTAGTTAGCATAAATTTGCAGCAGTTGCAGTATCTTCCGACAGTTGATAATTTTATGAGTCAATGTTGCCATGTAGTCCAAGTGTCGAGCAGTAGGCGTTTTTTAGTCTAAATATATTCAAACCTATGAAAGCCAACTTATTGATAAGTCCACATTATAACCAAGATAAAATGCTAGTATTGCAATTACAATCTCAATAAAGAGCCAAAGTTACCGCGCAGGTGAACCCACGGGCACTTTCTAGTTAGCATAAATTTGCAGCAGTTGCAGTATCTTCCGACAGTTGATAATTTTATGAGTCAATGTTGCCATGTAGTCCAAGTGTCGAGCAGTAGGCGTTTTTTAGTCTAAATATATTCAAACCTATGGAAGCCAACTTATTGATAAGTCCACATTATAACCAAGATAAAATGCTAGTATTGCAATTACAATCTCAACAAAGAGCCAAAGTTACCGCGCAGGTGAACCCACGGGCATTTTCTAGTTAGCATAAATTTGCAGCAGTTGCAGTGCAGTATCTTCCGACAGTTGATAATTTTATGAGTCAATGTTGCCATGTAGTCCAAGTGATGAGCGGGAGGCGTTTTTTAGTCTGTCTGTATTCAAACCTATCTTCCTGACGGTTGATCATTTAATGAGTCAATGTTGCCATTGCCATGTCCAAGTGATAAACGGTTGGCGTATTTCAGTCTCTCTAACCTAAAGGAAACCGTCTTTTTGATGAGTCTACAGTATCACCAAGATGTTGTACGTGGTTAACGCTTTTTAGGTACCTTAGTAAAAATCTTTAAATTTTGATTGCTCCTTTTTTTATTTTCTTTCTAAATTTGTATTTTCCGGCAGTTGACGATTGACGGTGACGACTATGATAATGTTAGGTACATTATCATAGTCGTCACCGTCTTTGACTGAGTTTGACGAGCTCCGTTGCGTAGCGGTCAACACGCCTGCCTGCGACACGGATGGTCCCGGGTTCGATCCCCGGTCAGGTCAACATGGAAAATGATCTTTTTCAGATTGACCTGGGTCTTGGCTGTTTATATATATATATATCGTATCGTATAGTATCGTTGAGTTAGTATCCCATAACACAAGTCTTATTAAGAACTTACTTTGGGGCTAGCTCAATCTGTGGAATTTGTCCGTATATATTTATTTATTAGAAGTCTAAATCAATATTTTTATTTACGTATTTATTTCAACTACCTAATACCTAGCGCTTCTTATAATAGTGCCATTATTAGTCAAAAAATGATTAATTTTGTAAAATCTTGGATTTCCTACAATAAATTTTTTGAAGGGGGCGTAACTATACCTTAAGGCGCTGTGGTATCAGAGCTCGCGCCACCCAGCAATTAATTCTTTTACTCTTAATCAAATCAAATTCAAAAAATCTAATAGCTGATTGCCCTGATAAATTACTTGTAGTATTCTTTTTATTACTATTTATAGATATTATAATGTAAGTTTAAGAGACAATTTATTCAGGCGGCAATAATTTTAAAGCAATTAGATTTTTTAAATTTGATTTGATTTAAGAGAAAAAAAATAATTACTAGGTGGCGCTAGTGTCTCGTATCGTGTGATACCACAGCGCCTTAATAACTAAGAATACTGCTTAATATAGGTATAAAATAACTACCCAACATGGAATAAACCCATTTAACACAGTGCAAGTTAATCCACAGGCACTCTCAAGTTACCATAAATTTGCAGCAATGTTGCAGTTTCTTCCAACGATTGATAATTTTATGAGTAAGTACGCGATACCTACACGTAACAAGCGACGAGCGTTTAAATGTTATATCATTTGTCTATTCCTATTATTAGCTTATTTTATTCGATCATAACATACAAATACCTAAACTGATGTAGACGTAGAATAAGAAATCATTTGACGAGCTCCGTGGCGCAGCGGTCAACACGCCTGCCTGCGACACGGATGGTCCCGAGTTCGATCCCCGGTCAGGTCAAGATGGGAAATGATCTTTTTCAGATTTACCTGGGTCTTGGCTGTTTATCTATATATGTATTTGTTATAAAATATAGTACCTATCGTTGAGTTAGTATCCCATAACACAAGTCTTATTAAGAACTTACTTTGGGGCTAGCTCAATCTGTGTGATTTATCCGTATATATTTTTATTTATTTATTAGAACCTGAGTGGCAAAGGCTTTAATGTTACTTAAAGCGCAGTCGTGTTTTTTTACAGCTAGTTTATCCCGATAGACAAATTAATGTATTTTACTTGCTAGAAATATAACTTTAACGCGAACATCCATTTACTTATAGCACGGAATTCAAATTAAATTACTACTTTAAGCATCAGGATACTTGATGGTACTTATTTTCTTATTAGTACTTGAAATATATAATATGTGATAAAATCTTCTGCGTATATTCTTCCTACAATTTTGCCTTACTAGTTACTTATCGTTGTTGATGATTTGATTAGGGTTGTTTGTGGCTTTGAGTAAGTGCTGTATCCAAGTATATGGACGTATCTTATTATTACAGTATCAGATTAAATATACAGTTCACAAGGGAGATTGATATGCGGATATGGAGAACTTAATGAAACGGGGTCGAAGCTTTCAACTTTGCCTGGTATTTGTATGCTAGGCAAAGTTGGGACCAATTATGAACTGATATTTCTGCCGCTAAGAGTAACTTTGCCATATTATTAGCCGATAGAATTTTTATATTTCGCCTTGCATCAAATTTTGTGATTTACCTCTTATTTTTTTTAAATTCAATGTTTTGGACAACATTACGGACAACATGATAAAAAACAATAGATTATTCCGTAAATCATACTCGTATTTAAGGTTCTTTAGAAAACAAAGAACCTTTAAAGTTTCACCATGTCCAATTGCTTCTCTGTCTGTTCGTCCGCAGCATAGCTTAGAGATAATATGTTCTAGAAAGCTGTAATTCAGCATACGGCATGGGTATACATATTATATTAATTAGACCAACAAAGAGATGAAATTAAATTAAAATAATATTATTTAAGGTTCTTTTTAAACATATAAGTTAGGGATGCTACTTTTTCTCGTCAATCCTTTGCTGTGAGGTGTCGTCGGGTAGGTCTTTTAAACAATACATAATTTCGGTGTCTCTGGACACCATTTTTTGATTCTATGATCTTTTGTTTGCCTGTGTGTTTGTATGACACCCATTAAAGAAGAACAAAGTATAAACTACTTTCAATACGATCACATTATAGTACCGTAGGCCGGACGAATACACAGTATACAACAGACGTGAACATCTTTTGCATGTTCGCGACTAGCAGGATGGTAATCAATTTCTTGTGAGTATTTACGTCTTGATGCAACGGTGGGTGGCCAATTGATGTTGTTTTTCTGCTGATGATAGCAAGTCTTGGTCTACATTATAGGAAGTGGCGTAAAAAATTTTTTTTTATAATTATGTATATACACTAGCAGCCCTCCCACGCATAAGTTATGCCTATAAATCTTCCTCATGAATCACTTTGTCTATTGGTGAAAACCACATGCAAATCCGTGCTTACTACATACTACTTTTTGAGTTTATTGCGAAAAGACAGACAGAAAGACGCGGTGGAGGACATTTTAGAATATGTCATGATGATGGTGATAATCATAGAGGGCAAAATAGAATGCAGAAAGGGTAGGGGAAAACCCAGACACAGCTTTTCCAAACAAATAAAAGAAAAAGTAAAAATGGTGTCGTACCAAGATGTCAAAAGTCTGGCGGTAGACGAAGAAAAATTAAGAGAGCTCCCCCAATAAGAGCATCCATCGCTTTAAAATTTTGAAGAAGAATGTTGTGTACATACAAAACTTAGCACGAAATATGTTTAAAGTGCAAATTTATAAACGATTTTTTTATTTTGCTTACTTATATATTCACTTCATTGTTATTAATTTAAAATCTATATACTTCAATAAGGTAGGTGATTATTAATTCGACAATTAAATTTTGCCTTATGAAAAACTCATACAATAAAACGACTTCATCATCATCATCATCATCAGGTCTTTCTAGTCTCCACTGCAGGAGCACGACCCTCTCTGTACTACCAGAGCCATATACTAGCCTGAGTAGTCAGAGGATTTGGCCTACACTCTCCACGCTGGCCAGACGGGTTGGAGAGGTCTCTCTGATGTTAATAAGCTTTGTTTAGCTTGTGTTTATCAAGTTTAAGTTTCTTTTTATTTTACCTTTAAACATTCCGATCTTTAAAAAATAAAGATTAAACCTATAAAACAGTAAGCAAACACTATAAATACACTCGCTCGTGTTACAATGGCCGATGTATCGAAGAAAGTCGATGCATATGAATGGATGCACCGCGTCCGTATATAAGTAACGGGTAATTACGTTATATGTTGCATCTAACCTCATTCCAACGCTGTTTTCCATAGAGATACATTACTTGCCAACGCGTACCTTCAACTTACAAATAATAATAAATAAATATATAGGGACATATCACACAAATTGAGCTAGCCCCACAAAAAGTTGTGAACTTGTGTCGCAGGATACTAACTCAACGATACTATATTTTATAATATATACTTATATAGATAAACATCCAAGACCCAGGTCAATATGAAAAAGATCTTTTTCCATCCTGACCTGACCGGAGATCAAACCCGGGACCCCCGGGTCGCAGGCTAGCGTGTTGACCACTGCGCCACGGAGCTCTTAGCCGCATGAAGTTTACTACTGGACATAGGCCTCCCCAAGGACCAATACAACTGGTAGAAAGCGGCCCGCATCCAGTGCCTTCCCGACCTTGGTCTGGTGGTCTTTCCACCAGTTCGGTGCTAACGCTGCGCTTGCCGGTACGTGGTTGCTGTTCAAGAACCTTTCTGGCCCACCGAACATAAGCTCTACTATGTGCTTCACCCACTACCACTTCAAAAAGCTTCGTAATCCGCTAAGCTATGAACTTTGTTCCTCTACGGATCTCCTCGTTTCTGATTCGAAACACCCAGCATAGCCCTCTCCATACCTGTATGAGAGGCCTTGAGCTTTCTTATGAGGTTCCTTCAATTTTTCATTCTATTATGATCTTGGTAAAGTCGACGTAACGATAAGTCATCACTCACAAAATATATTCAATAAAGACTGTTGTTTTAGGCACTGAGGTATTTCGAGCTGATTTTTTTAAAACTTATATAATATATTCTTATACAGTCAAAGAAATCGACCTATCAATGTCTCAAGCACTGTTTTTATAATTTGACTAATGAATGGTTTTTTTTTGGTGGGAAGTTAAGGGGTTCAGTTGTCGTTTGCCTTATACAATTTTGCAAATTGATTTAAGTGGACTTTATAATATGAAATTGGTGTAGTTTGGTGTTATAAATGCTCATGTGAGTGTGTGTGTGCAAATTTGTGAAATAGTTAAAGTAGACTGTTAAATGGACACATATAGATTTGTCGCCAAAATCTCCCACGAGGCTGCCAAAGAACATACGCCATCTTTGATGCCACATACCCTACAACACCGATACTTAGTATCTCATTATACTGGACATTGGCAGAATCACTGAAATCTCGGTGGAAGCCATAATTAAAAAAGAAGAAGAAGAAGAAAAAGACTAATGAATAATCATCGACTAGAGTTATATGACAATTATCATACGTAATCTACTGATCCGTTCCTCATAGCACTTCCGAAGGCGTAATGCATTTGTAAGAATGTTTCTATTCAGTTTCCTGTACTTTTTGTCAGAGAGTTGAATCACGCGAATCAGACACACCTCCGCTTGGAAAACAATAGTGTTGGCCACTAGCATACGAGAAAAAGGCTATAAGTTAAAATAGGTATTATTCAAACTTGTATAATATGAATGTATAAACTTCTACACTCGAGGGATTATTTGGAAACGACTTGATATAGGTTGTTATTTTTATACATATCTTAATTGTACCAAAATAAATGGTTGATATTGGCGGTCTTAATGCTATGGAGCATTCTCTCCTAGTAAACCATAAGGAAAAAACCAGAGAAAGTTCTGCGACGCAAAAAATAAACTATAATTTCGAAATCGTCAGGAGTCCATTTTCAAGGCGAGTGCGTCGGCAATCCGGACAAATAGCACGTGAGTGACCCGATGTTATATATAATGACTAGCTATATAGTCTTCTTCTTATTGTGTCGGTGGCTCAAAAAGTCTAAAAGAATCCTATATTTTATCCCTCCAGTATTTAGCAGCAGCCAATGCAATGCCGTACAATTTTATAACACTGCTACAAGTATTTTCTTATATATGTTTAGTTCGTATTAAGGTAAATTAATACGCCGGAGTCATATAGTCCACGCGAACAAAGTTGCGGGCATCAGCTAGTAATTAAATGAGTATTCTATAATAATAAGATATAGGTATATATAGTTTATAAATATATAACATTAAAAATTATATATGTATACTTTTCGTGGATTATTTACTGCTTTTCATTGTTTTCGTTGTTTGTTGCAAATTAAAACGTCTATACGCGTGATCTAGGGTGACATTGCCACTCCGCAAACACGGCGTAATTAAAATATTTAATACTTTTACACGTTATAATACATACATAGTTATAATTAACAATAAATTTATACATACAAAATGAATATAAGATAGCATGCTTATAATGATAGTGATATCTAATTTAATAGAAAAAAATAAGTCTTCGTTTTCCGCGTTAAAGCAGCTGCAGATTACGGATTTAACGGATTTCATCATAAATCACATAGCTTTAATGAAACTCGATGTACAGTTGGTTCAACAATTTGAATCTCAATTGCATGATAAGGAAGTGCCGAAGTGTTCTGATTTAGTTGAGTTTGTTAGGCATCACGTTAAGACAGAGACAGAAATATCGATACTTTGATGGTATCGATACTAACGAGATATTAATAAAAATATCGATTAGTATTTTAGTATTTACTTTATGCATAAAAATATGTATTTTTTATTAATATGAACTAATATTTTTATACTTTTAAGGGTATCGATAAAAAATATTGATATTTTATTTAATAAAAATTATTTCTTCCAAGTTGTCAGTTCACTGCACGCGTCACACGCTCGTCTGTCCTTGTATTATATAATATGTACGAAAAGGAAAGCAATAGTTATCTATAGGTAGTGTTGTTGTCGAATATATTGGTATTAGATTAAAGTGATAGTTCAAAGTATTGATACAGAATACTAATTTATTTTAATACTTAGATATGCATAAAAAGGTATCGATACTTCTCGTGGAATCGATATAAGTCCCTGTCAAAGATAATTGAGAGGACTGTCAAAACATCGATAGAAGTTACCCAGACGCAAGACGTAAACGTCTAGAAAACATGTCTTCATTCGAAGTAACGTAGAAATGAAACAGACACCATAAATAAAGCACCGACCAGTTTCTGAGAAACTTTAAATGAGCAAGCAAGAACAATCTGAGATAGTACCTATAATTTGCTGCGAGTATGCAATCAGGATATGCATGTCTAAATAATGGAGGCCTCAGTAGTGTTGAAGCAAACTAAAGAGAGAATAGAAGTTACTTTCTTACTGTTATGCTAAACAAAGCTTATAAACGTCAAACAAACCTCTCCAACTAAGCCCAGCGACGAGAGTGTAGGCCAAATCTTCTGACAGCTCAGGCTTTATATAGCTCAGGTAGTATGCCTGCCGTAAATAGCTGGTTGTGTGAGATTTCTTAATGACGCCGGAAAGAGCCCAGCTCTTAATTATTAGAGAACTATTTTTTTTTTAGTTAAATTTAAATGAAAACCTTGTACTTATTTGCTTAGATTTTTTAATAAGCTCCATATCATGTTCCTTTGCTGAAATGTCAAAGCCACCATATGTTAAAATATATGAAGATATTGAAATAATAATGTAACACTTTTGTATTTACTTTATTTTCTAGTTTAAGCAATGCTTGGGAAGAGTTTACACTATTATTTTGATAATTGTCTACCTTTGTAATAACAAAACGATAGTTCTAACATCTATGTTATTTAACAAATTAAACACCGGGTCTCTTATATACTTATAAATTTTATTTTGAAGATTTATTTACTCCTCTGCTTTGCTTAATCGGATTTGAAGTGGCCTTTAAGACTAAAGGCCGTGGGTTGTGGGTGGTACGCGGTGATCGTGGGTTGTGGGTGGTACGCGGTGATCGTGGGTCAAAGAGTTTCTTTTTTACTGGTAGCATTACCCTTTTGAATAGCTATGGAAAGTGGGACCATATTCGACACTTGGGGGCGAGCTATTGTTGGTTCAACAAGGAGAAAACTCAACTCTGGAACAAAACCCCAAGATATAGGCACAGAAATCATCATCATCATCTCAGCCGTGAGAGGTCCACTGTTGGACATAGGCCTCCCTCAGTATACAGTATAGTAGCTATACACACAATGCTTGGCAAACGGGTTTGTGAGCAGACACAAAGTACTGCGTGTAAATTTATCCTCGACCTGTTTAACGTTTTTTTCATAAACTTGTAAGGCTTACTAATAAACACGTATTTCTTGAACCAAGTTTAATTAAATTTCCGCACACTATTTTTCATTCAATGTCTTCGCGTACGCACTAGCTTGTTACCATGTGGCAGTAAGAGGCGTGCGGGGGACGAGGGCAAGGGGCTCTTTTCGCTTTGCCGCTTGATGTGACATTGCGCTGAACGGAACAAGCTTTTCGACCATGCTCGCGTTGACGATAGTCGGTCGAGGAAGGGCCCTCTTAAAATGGCGACTCAGACCGTCAATATGAACAACTTTTTCTTAGAGGGAATATGCTAGGATCAGAAATAAAATTTCAAAATTCGCATTCCCATTGCTTGGTTGGCTGAGCACATTTGTATGAAAATGTCTTTTTTTTAAGTTGTATGTTAATATCCATGGGAACTCAATCTTATTACTATAGGTAGATATTTTTTATTCTCTGGGGAAAGCAGCACGCTTTTTCGGCTTATTGTTAAATCTTTCATAAAGTGACAAAAAGATAAAAATAGGAAAAAGTCTTCCGTATTTTCAAGATCATGATAGAACTGACCACAGAGATGTATAGAGTGGGCTCGGGGGCGTGGCAGGTGGGAACGCAATATGAGCAACATGGGCATATTTCTCGAACACGCTGTCAGTCGGAAGTTTATGTGCACTCGCGTAGTACGTCACGATTTTTACGAAAATGCCGTCTTGTGCAGTGATAATGTGCAAAAATAGAAGTTCCAATATGAGCCTGAAACATCTCGGAGTCACCTACCATAAGAAAGCACCAAAATATTCGTGTTTTTAATGCATTTTAGAGCAAAAACTTAAAATCAATAAATAATATGTCATCGGGAATGTCATGCCGGTTACATTGCTATAAAAATGAAATCAAATGAATGGATGTATTACATTGCGCGTAAAGTCTTTCATTAGCAGTAATAAGACTGTTTTGACCGCGTAATGTATGTGACGTCAAGCAAACGTGTCGTACCTTACCAATATCGAAGTACGGGGGCTGGTTGACGTTGCGACTAAGGATGTCCCAGTATCTTTTTATCGATAATTTTCACTGAACTAATATACCTCAATGCGAACTAATGTCGATGCATAAGGAAAGTATGTTTACCAGTTAAAAGTTAATAAATATCAACGTCAATACTATATTACAATACAAATACTTTAATTCTATTTTGGAACTATCCTTTGGGTGAGTTTGTTTTGGCGCCTGATTTCAACGAGGATGGTTTTCATCAGGTTTTTTTTCCAGTCCTTTCTGAAGCATCTTAGAAAAACAGCTTCCTCTCTTTGTACAAAACACTTCGCACTACAAACCAAATATTTCCCTTTGTTCCTCTATGGATTTGACCTGCTGTCATGCTGCTCAACCATCTAAAGGGCTCCAAAGGGCCTTCGGGAGAGACGGATGTCGGCTTTGAGTGTTGCCTGTGTGTGCAAGGCTTGGAGAAACAGTAAACTCTCATGTTATGCTGCCGTATGGGCTAAAAGCTATTGCCAAAAGGGCATATCCTGGTTGCGAGTGACCCGGGACCGCTGGGCGATCACCAGTAATATGAACTAATTGTACTCTACGCACTCTATCCCAGTGGAGAGTGTGACTCTATAAACTTGTCGATATAAAATTTGACATGGTTCTGTATATCAAATGTTCTAAATCTTTAATTTTTGTACCTCAACAAAACTACTAATCAGGCTGAACAACTTTTGCTACAGCGTCATTTTTATATCTCCTATAGTTTTCCTGGACCATTATGGTTCTGCATCAGTTGTTCCATATCATCAATTTAAACACCTCAACAAAAACTGCTCAACAGGTTGAATAAAATTTGCTAAGGCGTCATTTATATATCCCGATCCTAACTAATATTATAAATGCGAAAGTCAGTTTGTTTGTTACGCTTTCACGCCGTATCTACTGAACCGATCATCATGAAATTTTGCATACATATAGTTAAGGGTACCGAGAAGGACATAGGCTATATATATTACGCGGGCGAAGCCGCGGGTAACAGCTAGTTTCTTATAGTTTAACTGGACCATAATGGTTCTGCATGAGGTGTTCCAAATCTTAGATTTTTTATACCTCAACAAAAATGCTCATCAGGCTTAACAACTTTTGCTCAGGCTCCACTTTTATATTTCTTATAGTTCAGCTAGACCATTATGATGCTGCATCAGGTGTTCCATTTTCCGAAATCATTTCTTCTCTATATGTTACCTAGGCTTAAAAGCTATATAGCAAAAAAATTTCATTCATCATCGTTTTATTCAAATCCGTCCAATATTTCCTGAGATAAACGTATTCAAACATACATACAGTACAGACAGACAGACAAAAAAATTTTTTCTTACTATTATGATTTTTAAATGTCCCTCTATCCATTTCATTCAAAAATACTAAATGTACAGACAAAATATTTTTACTGTTTTATTATTATATGTATAGAATAGATAATACATTTTGTTTTTGTACGCTACTTCCTGTTATGAAAAAGGTGCCACTTCCCATATAGTTGAATCGGCACTGTCCATAGATATCAAAAATAAGGCACTGTCCTTTCCCGCTTGCGATGAATCATCCCCCGTAATAAATGAATGAATCTATTAATTTATTCAACTATTTTTATTTATTTAACGACGCTGCATATAAATAATTAAATATTAAAACAAATCACGAACCATATACGTGTACTACGCGCAAGAAACATCGATAATAGTTTATCGATTGTCAATCACTAGCGTAGGTGTGAACTTGTTGAATGTGTGAGCTCGCATTTACGCGTCAAAAACGAATGTGTGTCTGTCACTCCCGTTGACCGTTTGATTTGTTTGCATAAAATATTTTGTCATTGTGTGCGTGAAACTAGTGTTCCAATGTTTATGTGCATGTAGGTGTAAATTTTTCTGGAGACATCGGAACTCAAACAAATTTCGCTCGCGCACCGATCTAACCTAGTAAATATTCTGATATCTATGGAACTGACAGAGGCACTGAAGATACGTGACATTTGTGATTATGATTGATAACTTGTGTAAAAACATTACTTCTCTCACGCTTTGTCAGATGAGATACTTATAAATGTCATATTAGTACAAAATACAGAGTATGACAGATGCGACTACTTGTATTCCACTCCTAACCTTGTCTTAATCTTATGACGTTTTAATAAAAACCCATAGCAGTGATTGGCAGAGATATAGAACACACAAATGCTGTTTAATATTATTTACAAAATTGTTTTTATTTTAATTGCGAACCGATTTTCATTAGCGATTTAACTTTTGGCTTGATCTACTAGGTAAAAAGAGTCAAATATCTCTGATCAATCTCTTACAATCAACAAATCCTTCGCCCGAATACTCAAAGTCATCATAAATGCACCTTTACTAAAATCATTCTCCAGTCTTGTTCTGTCTATGACAATCTTGATAACCTTGCGATATAAAGACAGACTGACTTTACAATCTGTGAAATAAAAGAAGCAGCAGGTACGTGACGATTTTATGTGCTTAATTTCCTCTTAGACTAGGCACACGTAGCTACGGTACAACTTCTGCAACCACTTTAATTTCATGATACTCGTATTAATGTCAAGTTAAAGTGTTTTAAGAAAGTGAAGTTTTTGCTAAAACATCACGTTTATACAACCGGTCGAGGCGCGTGAACTTGTTTTATAGCAAATTAAGTTATATATTCTAGACTTTTCATCGAAATCCATTAGAAACCATGATTTCTTTCTTTATGTCTGCTCTGCATAATTTTATTACTAAAAAATCTATCTACTGCGTGTTTAACTAGCGCACAAAATATGTGTCCAAAAAGTTTTTTTTTAGTTTTTTTTTTTTTTCTTGCTCGTATGGGGAAAATACCAAACATGGAATATTCAGCTGGTTTCCTTCACATGCAGACTATAAAAGCCGTTCAAGATTGGACAAATTTCTAAGAAATCTTATCAATAGGCGATACGGCTAGCAACCCATCACTATTTTGATTTCTTGTTTAAATAAACTATTTTGTATTTCTTTTTTTGCTTGTTTTTTTTTTACCTTTACGCACCTACACGCTAATCGTGGCCTTTGGGTTTCATGACCTTGGGCTCTGTCTACCCCGTGAAGGATTAAGACGTGGTAATATGTGTGTATTTTATTTTAATTTGATTTGATAAAGAACATACAGAATTATAGGTGTCAAGAAAAATTAAGCAAAATTGTACCTATATAAAAGCAATAAACTATAATTAACACGAACTAAAAATGATTAACTAGTAATATTTGAAACATGGTCCCTATAATTTCAACACAAGTCCAACACTATCATCATCATCATCATTAGGTATTTTTTGCCTCCACTGCAGGCGCACAACCCTGTCTGTGTAATAAGAGCCATAATATATTAGCCAGAGTTGTAAGAGGATTCGGCCTACACTCTCCACGCTGGCTAAATGGGTAAGAAAAGTCTCTTTGATGTTTATAAGCTTTGTTTAGCTTGTGTTTCCTAAGTCGCCTTCTACAACATCCACAGGAAGACTTGGAGTGGTCATATTCTACTTCTTCTTCACACGGCATACCTATATTGATATCACAATATGGTATTCCATTGTGATGAGGATGAGATGATGATGAGGAGCCCGATGGTCTAGTACCCACTGGACCATGAGCTCTATGAGCGCTTACGTATGTTAAGCAACCCCTGGTGCAGTCACTACTTGGATGGGTGACCGCAAGTGGCAAAAAAATATCTCGAGCTCCTCCGTGCTTCGGAAGGCACGTTAAGCCGTTGGTCCCGGCTGCCATCGTTGATGGCAGTCGTTAAGCTATGTCAGATGCCTTAAGGCAGCTTGAAAAATCTGACACCAGTGTTGGCCTACACATACGAAAAACAAACAATTCCATTGTGATAAATAGTCATTCTTCGAATAACGTCTTCAAATAGCAATTTTCGCAAAATGTGAGAATGTAGCGTATAGAAAGCGCTTTCTAGGCTAGCATGGTGGTCATTATTGTACAATAGATATACACGATAACTTGCGCGTATATAGACAATGAAAATGAAAATGCAGTTAAACAGGGTTGGGCAACTAGTGATTTTGTGAGCAAAATGTAAAATTATTGATTTCTAATGTTTCTCATTTATTTAATAAACCTTATACTCAAAACAGTGTAAGTCCAGACTTATTTTTTGCCAGTCAAAAGAAGATAAGTGCAAAGTTTGAAAAATTAAAACATAAAAAGTAAAAGGAAAATAACAATAAACAGCATAGGTATACTTACCTAAAGGACGTAGACCGCCATGAAGACCTAGACTTCGATGGTTGGATGAAATACAACAAGACCTAAAAGTACTAGGCGTCAGAGGATGGCAGGAAAAAACCAAAAACAGAAACGGTTGAAGAAATTGACTGGACCAGGCCAAGACTCACATGCGGCTGTAGTGCATAGGATGATGATGATGATATACGCTAGTACATATTAATATAAAAGACGATACATAAACTACATATTTAAATATAAATATTTACAGACAAATCACACAGATTGAGCTTGCCCCAAAGTAAGTTCTTTAGTAAGACTTGTGTTATGGGATACCAACTCAACGATACTATATTTTATAATAAATACTTATATAGATAAACATCCAAGACCAAGGTCAATTTGGAAAAGATCATTTTCCATCTTGACCTGACCGAGGATCGAACCCGGTCCATCCGTGTCGCAGGCTGGCGTGTTGACCGCTAAGCCACGGAGCTCGCCATATTTGTCATGATCAATCTAATATGACAGGCCTTGTAGAAAATGAGCTTTTTTCTGACTTTGAAGTTGAACACTTTGCAAGAAAATGTCGCAAAGTTTTTAGTTCTCTGCATTGATACCACCGGTAATATCAGACAGGCTGAGTTACCACTTTAAGAGTATATCGATGGTCAATGAACACGCCGTATAGGTTTATACCTTCTCTAAAGCACGCCATTTGCTTGGTTTTTGCAGTTTTCTCCTTAAGAGTCACCTGGACGCGCATGTCTCCATACAAATGGAAAAAGGGAATTGTGGCAATATTTGATAATTTTGGAGTAAAATTAAGCATCCAATCAATTAATCTTCTTATAATCTACGTACGTTTCTATACAATTTGGTTGAATTATCAATAGTTTGAGAATTATAACGCCTCTCGAGATTTTCATACAAATTTAAAAAGGCTTGTTATTCTCAAACCATTGGTATTTTAACCAAGCTGTATAGGAACATACGTAGATTATAATGAGATTAATTGATTAAATGCTTAATTTTACTCCAAAATTATCAAATATTGTCACAATTCCCTTTTTCCGTTTGTATGGAGACATGCGCTTCCAGGCGACTCTTAAGCGCCGAAAATTTTAGCTAAAAACCTCATAATCGGTTCGGCAGTTCCGTTAATATTAATAATTACGTGTTAAAAGCACGAAAATTTAATACACTCTCCTTTTAAAGCAGTTGTGTATACAGTTTTAAAATTAAGTAGCCCCACAAATGTAATGTTTAGATAACATTAGTGTGACAGTTCTCACGACAACCCACTTATCCAATGTACCTTGGTAATCACATGTTTGCATACTACTTTTCTCTGCAAACGACATGTTAATTGTTTTTTAAAACCGCCAGTTACGGTGTGTGAATAAGGATTTATTGTTCGTATGAAAGTGTCAACTTAGCACTTTGTGGTGTGTGGGTGTCTTCTCATGAACTACTTTGTGGTGTGTGGATGTCAGTCTTGAAATGAACTATTTTGTTTTTAACCGACTTCAAAAAAAGGAGGAGGTTCTCAATTCGTCGTAATCTTTTTTTTATGTATGTTCCCCGATTTCTCGAAGACGCCTTGACCGATTTAAGAAATTCTTTTTTTGTTTGATAGGTAATACTTTTATCGAAATATGTAGAGCGCTTTTTGAAAAAATATATGAAAACATAAAAAAATGTTCAGTAATGACGTTTGGTTTACACGAATTTCTATTTTATTCTTGTGCTTATTAAAACAAATTGATAGGGTTGAAGTCAGTTATTGTTTTTTGTAAAAATATTTTAAATTATTTCTTATAGGAACAATGGCGAAAGACTTTGTTTTACAATATGTAGTAACCTATTATGAAACAGTCTGTCTGTTCACTATACGACTACAGAGACTTTTTTTGAGATTTACATCAACGTTAGATTTAATGTTGATGTAAAACTCAAAAAAAGGCATCCGTTACTGATTGACAAATTTTTCAACATAATATATCTCAAACGACTTAAGAGTCGCCTGGAAGCGCATGTCTCCATACAGACGGAAAAAGGAAATTGTGACAATATTTGATAATTTTGGTATAAAATTAAGCATTTAATCAATTAATCTCATTATAATCTACGTACGTTCCTATACAGCTTGGTTAAAATACCAGTGGTCTGAGAATTACAAGCCTTTTTAAATTTGTATGGAAATCTTGAGAGGCGTATAATTCTCAAACTATTGATAATTTAAACAAACTGTATAGGAACGTACGTAGATTATAAGAAGATTAATTGATTGGATGCTTAATTTTACTCCAAAATTATCAAATATTGCCACAATTCCCTTTTTCCCTTTGTATGGAGACATGCGCGTCCAGGCGACTCTTAACGCATTGTGCTGAAATTTCGCACGCAGATAGTTATTAAGACGATTATTAAGAGGCATTAACTAAGATTTTTTTTTTCCAAATTCACCTAATTGGGTAAAACTGGCGCCCATAGTTTACAACAACAACAATTCTTTATTTTCTCTCTTCACAAAGTTTGGGCAAAAGCTAGTGAATTATAAAGTCTAACTAACGGATCGTTTCCTACTTTTTTTCGTAAAAAAACTATCAAAACAGTTCAAACAAAAGTGAATTTCGTCAGCTGTCAATGCTATCGCGTGAGAATTAAAACGTGATCCACACAAAACAAACGACAAGTGAACAAACGAAAATATCTTAATAAAGGAAATGTTCGTGGGATAGTGCCATTGTTCGGGGAGAGAGTGTCAAATGAATTTTGATTTCAGGTCATAAAAGTATTAACAGCTATAAAGTTATTATTCTAGTCAGTATACTTTATAGAAAGAAAAAAAAAATGACATTTTATAAATATTTATTCACTACATATTATAAAGCAAAGTCCTCCACCGCGTCTGTCTGTTCGCGATAAACTCAAAAACTACTCCACGGATTTTCATACGGTTTTCACCAATAGATAGAGTGATTCACGAGGAAGGTTTTAAGGTATAATACATGGCTGGGCGCAGCCGGGTAGGGCTGCTAGTTTTCATATAAAATTAAAAGCCGTATTTTACACTAAAATTGCAATTTTGAGTTTAATTGTAAAACCCACTAATTACGCCTGTGCTTAATAATTGGCAGCTTTTACAATTAAACCTTGAGAGAGAGAGAAAAATACAATTGCACTCCGGGAGAGCCAATAGAAGTAAAACTTGAACAATTACGTGTTTTTATTGAATCGTCAGGAAATATTATATTTTGCACGTCATACTTTTAAACATATTATCCAAAAGTGTCGGTTTTTAGGGTTCCGTAGTAAACAAGGAAACCTTATAGTTTGCCTACATGTCTGTCTGTCTGTCTGTCCGTCCACGGTTTTACTCAGAGACTATAAGTGCTAGAATATTTTTTTTTCTATACACACCTATCGTGTTGGATATTGTTAAATAGGTCTTTAAAAAATATTGTGAGGTTGAGAACACCATTTTTTGATTTAGGGATCCGTTTCCGAAAACTGTGCAATTTTTGTCAGAGGTAAGCCACCCTCCTCTATCTTCTGAACGGTTTTAAATACGTGACGAACGGATACGTGAAAAAAATTACAGCAGTAGTATATATACTGAAGTTGAAAGGAAAACTATCAGAGTTGAGTACTAAGTACAAACTAAAAAGTTATAGGCAACCAACTTAAATGTAAAATTTCATACAATTTTCATTGTAAGATGATTTTGGTCGTTAAACTGTGAGGTGCGAGTGTGAACTTAAAGTTGTCATTCGCAACTACAGAACCCTGTACTGCGCGTGGCCCGACACGCACCGGGCCGGTTTTTTTTGTAACGGTGTCTCAAGTTAAATCCCATTATTTTTACCCTATGGGATACAATGGTACCGATGGGACCCAAATGAGTTTAAGTATAAGAGTTGCAGTCTATACGTTTGTATATTGTATTGGCTAGGCACTTTTCTTAAGAAAACTTTACAGAAATCAATGTAAGTATCAGACTGATTGGCTCTCCGTGAGCAATTTCATTAATGCGCCGTATATATTTTGCTGAGCTCTAAAACCTTAGGAACTGTGCCAAAAGTACGTTGGGAATCTCTTACCACATTCATTACTTACAGATAATGTTTGAGTTACACGGAGACAGTAATACGTGCAAGTTAATACCATATTTGTCACGGATAAAAATAAACAATATGTTAATAAAACCCTTGGCTATAATAACCAAAGATAAAACCCTGTTCGATCCTTACAGGAGCGAGCCCGTCAGCCTGTCCATCTCAGAATTTGGGTTATCAAGATCATTTTATTTCTGTTATTTCTGTTTTAGATAGCTCGTTTCGTGGTAAAATGGACAAAAATGTGTTCTGGTTTCCCATTAAAACGGTTGACATTTAAAGGAGGTTATAAATTTCTTAATTTTTATGCATTTCTTAAGCTAAGTGATAGTTTGCAATGGACAACTAATTTTCATTGATAATACTATTGTTGTACTTAACTAGCACAAGTTGGATACTCCTCACATATACAACTAAATATATTCATCCACAGGTTTGGTATTTAGAAATCTTCCCGCGAGTTCTACGCTGGTTTGGGAGAAAAAAAAAACAAACAATACTTTTCTTTCCGCGCAGACCGTAAAAGCTGGTCAATGAATTGAACAAAAAACTGTAATTTATTTAACATTTTTATTATAATTATAAAGACGACAATTTTTCCTCAGTAAACTCGTCTGCATAATCAACTGATATTGAACGGAAATTGCCTCAGTTTCATAGTCTATTTTCAGTAGGTACATTTTTACAAAATTTCAGTTTCTCATTAGCTTTCTCTTTTTTCGGTTCAATTTTAATCATATTTTTATCGTTATTTTTATTGAAACTCACCTCAACAATACACTTTTTTTTTACCGTAAACATTTATCTCTTGGTTGCTTTAAAATACAGGTCGTCCAGTCTTCTTATCTGCGCTGGGATTATACTCGCCCTAAATATAGCATGCTTTTCTAGCATCTTGTAATTTTTTTCCTCAGTGATGCGCGCGCATTTTGCTTGTAACAAGTAGGTACGTTCAAGGGTCATGCAATGCAGGTTTTACGTAACATGCTTTTCAATCTGTTTGCGCCATTTATATCTCTAAACTAGAGTTTCTGAAGTGGATTTAGGATGCTTTTGATAAATGGCTGGATTTTACTGCTGAATTGGAACTGTCTCAGCTTCAGACGTGGGATATTTATATGATTTATTTTTCGACCTTTCGTTGGACTCAAGGCAAATGTACATTAATATTACGGGAAGACCCAGATGTAATAGTCTCCTACTTCTAGTTTTTAAAGTCACAAACTCCTCAAGATCACATGTAGGTGGCTTTTAATTTATTCTAGTCTATAATACTAGGTACAGCTTATTCTTAAATAATAGCTGATCTTATTATTTTAGAAAATAATCACAGATATAGTTTTATTCTTAGTAGGTGATATTAATTACAAAGTCTAGGAGTTAAAAAAGTCGAATATGGTAATTTTTTTCCTTTATCGACCTGGTAGACTACGTCATGCGTTTATTTGAATGATTAAAAAACTGGCCAATAGTTCAATGCTTGTGTTCAAAGAGCATATTACAATCATACGGTTGTGTTAGCACCTGTATAATGTCAAAATCAAACAAAATTATGTAAAAATAAAGTAAATAAAATAAATAAAAAAACTGTTATAAAATACTAGAAATAAATATATCAGTATCCCTCGTCATTTCTGGGAAACTCGTCAAGACTATAAAAAAAGTGGTCAAGTGCAAGTCGGACTCGCCCAAGGGTTCTATAGTAGCAAGCTTAGATTAGCCAAAATACCATTGTACTACCATTAAAAATAATATTGAACTATTACTATTATTCACATCCAGATGTAAGAGCACTGGTGTACTGTTACACAGGCATATGCTTTAAACAGACGCCAGTCTCAAAAAAAAAAATTTTTTGTAACAACATAAATGATTTTGTTGTCTTTTTTGGAGAAAATAAATACTTTTTTAGTTTTTACTTTTACCATTAAATTTTTTCCAGCAAAAATTACTAAGTCTTTGTATGAATGACAAAGTCATATTAAAATTTGTGGTTTATAAAAAGATTCTATGTCTGAAAAACTACTGACGTCATCTCGTTAAAACCAACTTTAGTTGAAAGTATTACTTGAGATCTTCAGCATATACTTATTTTAGTTTAGTCAGTCATGAATCATGATCTATTGTATTATTTTGGATGGTCTTCGTAAAATTCAAAATTAAGTTTTCCGCCTCATTAACTCCAATAGCTGTGTCAAGTGGAACGAATTTTTGATCAATAGGTGTCACAATATTTCAAGAATGTATTCAAAGTGAGGCTGTCGCAAAAACTTAGTTTCAACATTTCCGCAATACTTTCTCTGAACCGAGAGTATATAGTCAAAGTATGAACCCTAATGCGATTCTGATGAACTAGTGTCCAATTTACATATTGACATAGATATAGTTTTGCTGTTTGGTTCCTGGCACAGTAGAATAGAACCACTCCAAGGTAGAAGGTATTTTAAGAAACACAAGGTATAAACCATAGATTAAAAGAAAATCGTCTAGTATAAACAAAGCATTATAAACATCAAAGAGACGTCTCCAACCCGTCTAGCCAGAGTGGAGGCTTTAGGCTAAGTTCTCTCACTGCTTTAAATTTTTTTTTTTTTTTCTTTAAATATAAATATATACGGACAAATCACACAGATTGAGCTAGCCCCAAAGTAAGTTCTTATGAAAGACTTGTGTTATGGGATACTAACTCAACGATAGAATATTTTATAACAAATACATATATAGATAAACATCCAAGACCCAGGTCAATCTGAAAAAGATCGTTTCTGCTCTCGCAAATAAGTGCATATCATATAAAGTCATTTCTATTCAAGATTCAATCGTTTATTTAATATAGGTTTCTTGGAACACTTATTAATTGTCATATTTGTGTTTACAATTTTTACAACAAAAAATTTTTGTTGACGTCAATAATTACTTATGGCTAAGTTTAGGCCGCTTCCAAAGCGGAGTGCAGAAGAAGCGGTATGACTGTGGAAGTACAGAGAGGGCCATGCTCCAGCAGTGGAGATTATAAAAGACCTGATGATGATGATGATAGTGATCGCAAAAGCTTACAAACTTATATGAGAAGAATGTAAAGTATGTTAAGGATAGAGATTTAGATCTATGAAATCCAAAATTCCAACCCGGCGAAGCGATCCGTATTATTAGCCAAATTACCACAACAATGAGGGGCGTTAAATCTTGCTAACAATAGCTAATAAATTCCAGCTGAATGTCGGTCTGTGTACCTGCTAAAGCTGGATCGATTCCTAGTGCAGGTAAATACGTACTACCTCATTCTAACAGGTATTTGTCTGTGGTTCTAAAGAAATCCAGGAAAAGCTATTGCTAGGCAGAAAGGTGTAATATGCTGTCGTAATAGCACTCCCTGGATTCGCAACATCACAACTGATGCTGCAACTAGAAACATAATTCAATAAGGAAAATGAAATCAGAAGTTTGAATGTTATTGTTGATTTATATAAGTGGCCGAGTCTGGAGTCAAATTATAAAGTTAGTGAGCATGTGATGAGTCATTTATGTCAGATAAAAAATATCTGACTTAACTCTGACTATCAAATTATGATGACCATCAGAACCAGCAGTTTATATCTCCCGAAATTTAGACTGATAATTGTGATATTTCATCGCAGTGGAGACCAAGGTTTCTTATCAAAATATTAACATACATCAATATATGCAGTTAAATTTGGATCTATGAAATTCCAAAATTCCAATCCGGCATAGCGATCCGTATCATTAGCCAAATTACCACAACAATGAGGGGCGTAAATCTTGCTAACAATAGCTAATAAATTCTAGCCGAATGTCGGTCTGTGTAGCCGCTAAAGCTGCTGAATTGCCTCGTGCCAATTGTTTAGTTCCGGGGCTTCCAAAGCAGGGTTTGTCGACCAGCAAAGACAGTACTTGCGAAAGAGTAGTAGAATTTTTAAAATCTCCATACGGTACTATCTAGTTTATTTATTTTCTTTTAGACCAGCATACCAAATATAAAATTTTATATACAACAATACTTATTATTGGCCTGGACTCTGTCTACCCTGTAAGACTTATAATTTTTTTGTTTAAAAGTGTTTAGCTACTGGGTCATTAGTAGGTATTGGAAAATCAAAAAAGAAATTTGAGTTAATAGTTCAATCCGTATAATTAGCAAAATTACCACAACAATGAGGGGCGTAAATCTTGGTAACAATAGCTAATAAATTCTAGCCGAATGTTGGTCTGTGTAGCTGGCTGCTAAAGCTGCTGGATTTCCTCGTGCCAATTGTTTTACTTTACTGGTCTACAAAGCAGGCTTTGTAGACCAGCAAAGACAGTACATGAGAAAATGTAGTAGAATTTTTAAAAACTCCATACGGTACATTCTAGTTTTTTAATTTTCTTTTAGACCAGCACGCCAAATATAAAATTTTATATACAACAATACTTATTATTGGCCTGGACTCTGTCTACCCTGTTAGACTGATAATTTTTTTGTTTAAAAGTGTTTAGCTACCGGGTCATTAGTAGGTATTGGAAAATCAAAATAAAAATTTGAGTTTATAGTTCAATCCGTATAATTAGCAAAATTACCACAACAATGAGGGGCGTAAATCTTGGTAACAATAGCTAATAAATTCTAGCCGAATGTTGGTCTGTGTAGCTGGCTGCTAAAGCTACTGGATTTCCTCGTGCCAATTGTTTTACTTTACTGGTCTACAAATCAGGCTTTGTAGACCAGCAAAGACAGTACATGAGAAAATGTAGTAGAATTTATAAAATCTCCATACGGTACTATCTAGTTTATTTATTTTCTTTTAGACCAGCATGCCAAATATAAAAAAATATATACAACAATACTTATTATTGGCCTGGACTCTGTCTACCCTGTAAGACTATTAATTTTTTTTTTGTTTAAAAGTGTTTAGCTACCGGGTCATTAGTAGGTATTGGAAAGTCAAAATAAAAAATTGAGGTTAGAGTTCGATCCGTGTCATTAGCCAAATTACTACAACAATGAGGGGCGTAAATCTCGCTAACAATAGCTAATAAATTCTAGCCGAATGTCGGTCTGTGTAGCCGCTAAAGCTGCTGAATTGCCTCGTGCCAATTGTTTAGTTCCGGGGCTTCCAAAGCAGGGTTTGTCGACCAGCAAAGACAGTACTTGCGAAAGAGTAGTAGAATTTTTAAAATCTCCATACGGTACTATCTAGTTTATTTATTTTCTTTTAGACCAGCATGCCAAATATAAAAAATTATATACAACAATACTTATTATTGGCCTGGACTCTGTCTACCCTGTAAGACTGATAATTTTTTTTGTTTAAAAGTGTTTAGCTACTGGGTCATTAGTAGGTATTGTAAAGTCAAAAAAGAAATTTGAGTTAATAGTTCAATCCGTATAATTAGCAAAATTACCACAACAATGAGGGGCGTAAATCTTGGTAACAATAGCAAATAAATTCCAGCTGAATGTCGGTCTGTGTAGCTGCTAAAGCTGCTGGATTTCCTCGTGCCAATTGTTTAGTTCCGCTTCCAAAGCAGGCTTTGCAGACCAGTAAAGACAGTACATGAGAAAATGTAGTAGAATTTTTTAAAACTCCATAGTGTACATTCTAGTTTTTTAATTTTCTTTTAGACCAGCACGCCAAATATAAAATTCTAATTATTATCTTAATCCTAACTAATGTAATAAATGAGAAAGTGAGTTTGTTTGTTTATTTGTTTGTAACGCTTTCACACCCTATGTACTGAACCGATCATCATGAAATTTTTAATGCAATAGGTAAGGGTACTAAAAAGGACATAGGATATATATCACGCGGGTGAAACTGCGGGTAACAGCTAGTGTTATATACAAACTTATTATTAGCCTGGGCTCTGTCTACCTCGATTGAGATTTTTTTTTATATTTCCATCCAAAAGTGTTCAGCCACCCGGGCAATTAGTAGGTATTGGAAAGTCAAACTAATAAATTTAGGCTAACGCGGATTATAGTCATCTTGTGATGTGTGGAAAACAACAATGCAGCACCGTCGTCTCACTATGACTTTGTAGCAGGCCCCACACTAGGCGCACTAGCGACGCCAATAATTTTATTCCTAATACTTTACAGATAGAGAGAAATTCAAGAATGTAAATCATATAAGCCTTAAAAATAACCTGAAGTATTTTTGGAACCATGTTTAATATTATCAGAATCAGTGAGAATTATGAAAATCAGATTACCACCATTACAGGTAATCACTATTTCTCCTAATGACTGATTCTCATAATATTAAAACATGATTCCAAAAATACTTCAGGTTATTTACTAAGGCTTATATGATTTACATTCTTGAATTTATTTCTATTTGTAAAGTATTAGAAATAAAATTATTGGCGTCGCTAGTGTGCCAGGTGTGGCGCCTTGATTTTGTCCAATATTTTTGAATGAGATTGTGATTCCATGTATACGATAGTTATAGGTATTATTTAGCCACACTACTGTTTTGTGCCTATAGCTGTAGAGACCATGGGATGCTGGGGCACGGATGCTAAGCGTCTTTTCAGGGAATTAGGGCACCGAATCGCGGAAAGAAATGGTGACTCTCGCTCTGGTTCGTTTTTGGTGTAAAGGATGGCCATTGCGATACAGCGTGGTAATGCATCTAGCATTTGGGCACCTTTGCACCGGAAACGATACAGGGCGGGTTCTTATTATAATACTTATTTTGACATTTATTATAATGTGACAATGATTTATTATGTTATAGGTATATAAATTGACTTTTTCACATATATGAAATTGTCTTGGCCTCTATCTACTCTGCTATAACCACATGCTTTTTCTATCTGTCGGTAACGATCAACACTCAATTCATTCATCTAAGCATTAAATTATAGGTTGCCGGCTTGAAAGAGAAATTGAACGTAGCCAAGGAGATATATACATTGAACGTGTCTAGATGTTTTATTATTTAAGTTGAGAGGCATGAATTCTTTGGGGTCCAGCGCTGGCCCCATTTTGGCCAAATTAAATGTTTAAAGATGAGAACTAGAAGTACGGCCTTGCGTAATCATACTTGCCTAAATACACCTACCGTCATATAATAACGTTCACGGTAAAAGAATGTGGGAGTATTTTCTGCCATGTACACTAAATGTATATCCTAACAATATTATTGACCAAATCAGTAATATAGATAAGGTTTAAAAAAAAAAAGATAAGGTTTCAAAATGCAAATATATGCTTAAAAATTACATATTATCAACCAAAAATTGTAATGAGTAGTGACTCTCTTTACCACGTATAAACCTATATAGGTTTCTGTTTGTAAATATGTGTAAAAATTATGTAATCATTTTGTAAAACTTAAATAAAGAACTATAAAAAAAAAGAATAAATGTTTTTAAAGAAAACAAAGATCATCAAAAATTTTGGATCTGCGTAAACTGACCCCACTATCAATAAATATGTTGAAGAAAAAAAAAAGTTATTAATGTAGATTTTGTTCTGCAATGACCTAGATATAAACCTTCAAACTGTCCTTTGAATTACTGTTTACAAATCAAAAGTAGGAATTTGAAACTATTCTTAGATATTTTTTTAAAAAACGGCCACTTGACGAAAACGCTAAATAAGGCTTTACATTTACAAATTTCAACCGTAAACAGTAGTTCATAAAATAGTTTGAAGGGTCATCTAAGGCTTCACAGAACAAGTGGTCCTGAGGAGCCCGATGGTCAAGTGGGTGTGAGCTCTATGAGCGCTTACGTATGTTAAGCAACCCCTGGTGCAGTCCCTACTTGGATGGGTGACCGCAAGTGGCATAAAAATATCTCGAGCTCCTCCGTGCTTCGGAAGGCACGTTAAGCCGTTGGTCACGGCTGTCATCGTTGATGGCAGTCGTTAAGCTACGTCAGACGCCTTAAGGCAGCTTGAAAAATCTGACACCAGTGTTGGCCACTTACACATACGAAAAACAACAAACAAACAAACAGAACAAGTTTTCAAATGATATCTCTGTTTTCTTTCAATGATTTATTTCAAATTGATGGGCAGTGCTGGACTTCGTCAAATGCATGTATGCTTTAAGGGACATGCGTGATCCTGTGTTCAATCATCACTGTGTTCCGTATAGTCATAGACGTACGGAGCCCTTCATATCAATTACCTACCTATAGTTGTAAATCGATCGTTGAAGCTGACAACCTCCGTGGCGCAGTGATTTTCACGCCAGCCTAACGAATGATGACGAACGAAGGTTCAATCCCTGGTCATGGTAAAAAGGATTATTTTCAGATTGGCCTGCGTCTTGGATTTTTATTTTATTTTTATCGTTGATGGCAGTCGTTAAGCTATGTCAGATGCCTTAAGGCAGCTTTAAAAATCTGACACCAGTGTTGGCCACTTACACATACGAAAAACAAAACAAACAATCTAAAGTATCTAAAAATTTAGTATCGTTGAGTTATCCTACAAGTTCACAACTTACTGTGGGGCTAGCTCAATCTGTGTGATACGTCCCTTATTTATTTATTATATCTGTATGAACAAATATTTCATATAGGTATGACCAATTACGGGAACTCAAAAAAATTACAATTTTTTTCTGTGTTAACTAATTAACTACTCTTTTTCTTAATTTTTAGTGTGGAGTCCTCCATAATCGAATTCGTTCATTGACAACTTAACTATTCATCAATGTACCAATGTCTTTAAGCTATGTCAGATGCCTTAAGGTAGCTTGAAAAATCTGACACCAGTGTTGGCCACTTACACATACGAAAAACAAACAATGTAATAATACAATTTTACGTAGTATTGGCCACCATGCGTTAAGTTGTCGTCGTTGCACAGGGAGGTTTCCGCGACACCATGCGCTTAATGACCTGGTTCGTCGAGCTTTCGTTTCTGCCGGTATCCCATGTGTGCTGGAGCCGCCGGGACTTAGCAGGTCCGATGGAAAGAGGCCCGATGGTCTTACACTTGTGCCGTGGAAGCATGGACGATGCATTGTGTGGGACGCTACATATGTTAGTACAGTCGCCGCCAGCCACCTCGGACGCACTGTGGGCAAGGCAGCAGCGGCTGCCGAGGATGCAGCGGAAAAAAAGCGAGTGAAATACGCGACTATGGAGCCCCAATATAATTTTGTGCCCATAGCTGTGGAGACCATGGGTAGCTGGGGATTGGAGGCAAAGCATCTAATCAAGGAGTTAGGTCACCGCATAAGTGAGAAGAATGGTGACCCCCGCTCAGGCTCGTTTCTGGCGCAAAGGATGGCCATAGCTATCCAGCGCGGTAACGCAGCTAGTGTTTTGGGCACCTTTGCGCCAGAAACGCTACGAGACGGGTTATAATATTAATTATATGATTAGAATAAGTGTAAGTTTGACTTTTGTAAGAATTTATTTCAACATCAATAATATGTGTTCTGATATTTAATAAATAATATTTTACGTAGAAACTAAAGTTAACGCAAGAAAAACTGTCAATAGATATCTACAGTTCAATCATAGGCCTCTTTGTTTTTTCCTACAAAACTGTAATAAGAAACCGCTAGTTAGTGTATCAACGGAAATGTTCACATTGGAGACAGTAATGAGGCGAGTTGAGTAAAACGTATGATGCTAGTTTGTTAGTGAACTCTTTATTGCACAAAAAATCCTTAAAAATAACAGAAAAAATTACAAATGTTGCATAAAAGGCGGCCTTATCGCTACTGCAATATCTTCCAGGCAACCTTATTTAAATTTTATCTCCGAATCGAAATCCTTGCATATATTTTAAATGGGTTAAAGAGTTCATTTTGTTACGCTTTTACGGTATAACTACAGAAACAATCATCATGAAGTCTGGCATATACACATGCATTGTATGCTACAAATAATAATTTTTATTTGTACATTGTATGCAGTATTGAACTAGGACAAATGTAGGTAACTTTTCGTCCCAGAAAAAGTACTATTCAGTGATGTGCCTTAAATAATATCAGATGAAACTAACAATCAGATATGTTTGAGAAGAACCTATCATATTTCATATACAAATAACATTTATAATCAAAACCCTCATCGCGCGAGTTCTACTCTAGCTAAGCCAATTTTTTTCGGAAACCACGTTGTGTAATCGCCATTCTTCTTACCCAATTTGAACCACAATGTACAGCGGGCAATTGAAATAACTTAGTAGAAAAGCCATCTCAGTAAGATCTAGGAAACGAAACCAGTTAGAAAGTCTAGTATTGCGGAAAACGTTATTATAATTGCTAAGCTAAGAGAAACGGAACATATCTCATAAGTTTGACACATATTTTTTAACTGTTTGTTTAAATTGTAAGGAAAGAAAATTCCATTATTAAGATGGAGTATAGTTTTAAAGACCTGTCAAACGAATTTCAAACGCGTGTTACTTGTTCAAATCGAGGTTGATTTTGATAGTAGTAGCAAAAACAATATAACTATAGATTGCTATGCTAACCTTATAATAAGTATTGGACTAGACAAATCAAAAAGATTGAGCTGACCCCTACGAAGCTGGTAATAAAATTACTAAGGAACTTGTGTTGTAGGATACTACTTAACTCAACGATCCTTTATTTTATAAAACAGACTGGCAGCCCTCCCCGACTGCGCCCGGGCATAAATTATACCTTTAAATCATCCTCATTAATCACTCTATCTATTGGTGGAAGCAACATGAAAATCCGTGCAGTAGCACAACTTCAGTATATATACTAGTGCTGTAATTTTTTTCACGTGTCTATATATAACCGTTTAGCAGATAGAGGGGGGGGGACACTTACATCTAACAAAAATTCGCACTTTAAAACTAAATATTTCGGAAACGGATCGCTAAATCGAAAAATGGTGTTCTCAACCTCACAATATTTTTAAAAGACCTTTTTAACGATACCCCACACGATGGGTAAATAGAGAAAAAAAAATTACTCCCACACGTTACTTGTATGGGAGCTACATTAAAAAAAAATTTTTTTTCAAGATTTTATTCTACCACTTTTTTGCCATGATTAATATACATACTCATACCAAATTACAGCTTTCTAGTACTTATAGTCTCTGCGTAAAACCGCGGACGGACAGACAGACAGACAGACAGACAGACATGGCGAAACTATAAGGGTTCCTTGTTTACTACGGAACCCTAAAAAGAGCAACAAACTTTGAAAATATGTGATGAAAAACAACTCACCACAGGTAGAATTCGAATCCACGACCCTAAGATATACGCATATGTGTGATAAAGCGTCGTGACTCCAAATTCGCATTAGAATATAGCATTCTAATGCTATTTAAACACAATCAAATTCACATTTGGAATTAGAAATGTTGTGGTGTGTTATTTTTTTGCGAATATAGGTACCCTATTTTTGATTTGAACTAAGTATGTTTTTTTTTACCCGACTGACCACCCAGAAGGAGGGTAATGTTTTTCGAGCCTATGTATGTATGTATGTATATATCTATGTATATATGTATGTAAATATGTCTGTTCCATTGTTGCATCCTGCAGCCTAAACGGCTGGACGGATTTTGTGGTGTGAGGTGTCAGTAGATTCGGATTTTTCCCCGGAGTGTCATAGGCTATGTGACGTCAAAAAAACAAATATACAGCGGACGTTAACTGGCAAAAACTGGCAAAAAGATGACCCTTCCTGTAGCCATAATGCCTTGACCAATTTTGAAATACGAGGTCTCTTTAGATTTCTGGTCTTCCCAGGAGAGGTGTGAACCATGTAACGTCAGTTAAAATATATATTTTCGGCTTTAAATGATCAATTTTGCAGGAGTAAATACTAAGTTCCTGTAACGAGAACTAGATGGCGCTGGAGCAATTTTAAAACGCGCTATTGTTGTTTTTTTTTGCTTTTGATTACAAGCGTAGGGAATGATTTGCCAGATTTCGCAATTTCACACCCCTAAATACACCCGGCTCTGACGGGAGTCTCAAACGAAACGCTCAAATGCCTTCCACAGACCCTCCCCCTTCTACTTTTGAGCATTTTCTATGCGTGTTTTGTAAATTGCACCTTTCCAGGCGGCTGGAAGGAAGCACTTGTGATCGGCATCCCCAAGCCAGGCAAAGATATAAAAATCCCACATCGTATTAGCTTAAAGAGTTCTTTGGGGAAAATCTATGAGCGGATCCACCTCAAAAGACTCAAGAACGAGCTCCGTGGCAGAGCGGTCAACACGCTGGCTGATCGGCCGATATCGAACCCGGGACCACCCGTGTCGCTGGTCCTGGGTTCGATCTCTGGAGAGGTCAAGATGAAAAATTATCTTTTTCTGATTGACCTGGGTATTAAATATACTTTTGTATGTATCTACTATTAAATATACTGTTGTTGAGTTAGTATCCCATAACACAAGTCTTGAACTTACTTTGGGGCCAGCTCAATCTGTGTGTTCACGTGAACATGTGACCTCCAGGACATTCACCCAAAAATATGCAAGCACGAAGAACGCAACGCAAACTAATTTTGACGCAGAAAAATATTGTTTTAAATGTGATCAATACACACACTTGTAACTATTTTTTGTATAAACAGATAATGTTTACTTTAATAAATTCTCTTTGGTTCGGATAATCGACTGGTATTATTGTCTGGGATCGACCGATCCACCACCAACCTCCTACTACGGCCAAGACACCCTTAGCCGTCAGTTTACTGATCAGTCTTGTGAGTCTGCTTGACTGGTAGTAGGAAAATCTACTGTCTGGCGTACATTGCACCTCGTACGCCACACCCTTGATCCTTCCGCCTATCCGTCTAATATCTTAGGTCTCACGGTATTAGACTTCCTTGATTGAATCCCATTTTACGATCATGCAAATCGCGGCCTATCAGGCGTAAAATAGTTAGCTTCTCTCTAAGCTTTGCGTGCACATGCAACGCCCAAAACCGAGGTCCGTCCCTCGTGGAGCCCTTCGGTGATGTTCGCCTTACAGGTTGAGGGCACTCAATCCTCACCGCAAAGGTCCGGTGAAGTGGCAAAAGCTCACTTGGAGCTAGCTACACCGTGTTTAAAAAAAAAGAACTCTAATTGTTGTAATTTTTGGCGTTAGCCGGTGTTCCTCTCAATTTATCAAATGAATATAATGAACCAAAATACTACCAGTAATTCACTAGTAATGTACATGATAGATTTCTTTAAATTTAATATGACTTAGGATAAAAAGAATAACTGCTGGGTGGCGCTAGTGTTGCATACCACAGCGCTGCAACTACAGAATACATCATAGTATAAGGCGCAATAAACATGCAAAGTGAAGACATATAAACAACAATGTTCTAAGCGTGACAAAAGGGATAACAAGTTGATTCCGAAAGAAAGAATTATTCTTAATTTTTCAGATATTTGAGATGGATCGGATTAAAATGCTATTAGTCCCATAGATCACATCACTACGCAGCGGCAGGTTATACAGTAGACCAACTATACTTAGCGTCTGTGGACTATGAGAAAGCCTTCGATTCAATTAAAACATAGACCGTACTCGTACTTCGGTCTCTCCAGTGATGCAATATTGACCATCGCTTTATCGAAGGAAGACATCATTTCTCTGAAACCGGCGGAGTCATTTCAGGACCATGCTCACTGACCTCAATGAAGTTTCTCAAGAAAAAAGATCATGGATAAGACAAAAATTATGTCGAATATTCATGTTGCGCCTTCTCCAGTGATTGTTGGAAACTAAACCCTTGAACCTGTAGAGCAGTACATTTACTTAAACGTAAACAAACATGTATTCAGCAAGCTCGAGGTATCGTTTTTCCACTCCAACTACTACTAATTGATATAGGTAGAAAGCTCCAGTCCAAGGACAAGGTTTTTCAGTGAATCTGACTTTGCTGGGCAGCTTTCTGGAAGCTTCACAGTGTCTTCTCGTCCAAAATACATATTTGCGCCGAGGACTTTTGACTTTGGGCACTGATGCAAAAATCTTCGGCTAATATGGTGTTACCAGTGACGATTTACTGTAGATAGAGCCCAGATCTGTAAAACCTTAAACCACGTTTAGCACGTTGATGGGCTTGTAGATGGGAACGAAATCAAAATAGTGATGACTTGCTAGGCGCATCGCTAATTTGACATGATTCCTGACGCCCATTTCGGCGATCAGTTTTTACGATCTGCGCGGGAAGAGAAGCAAGCACATCCTAACCACCACAGCTGGTACATCCTAAGTTAATTTTTTTCTCAAAGACCAGCATAGAAAAAACGCAAATATTTGTTTGGTACAGAAAATTTTGAACCCCTTTTATATCAGCGAAATGTACCATCTTGTGAACCCAAACAGAGAGCCGAATCTCCAGTCCAGTATTTCAAAATGTTTCTCCGTAAAATTACCAGACGTAAATAGGTATTGCTAATGGTCAGGCGGGTTGTTTAAATTTTTTAATTAAATTACTTGTCTATTCCAGTATTACCCAACAACACGTCCGTCATTACTCAGCGTTGCATTCAAAATGGCGGAATAATTCCAAATTCAAACCATGGGGAGCGGACTCAGCAGCGCTAACAGCAAGAAGTGGCAACAGCGGAAACGGGAGGCGCCACCGCACGCAGAATCTTCTAGAGTTTTGTTCCTGTTGTATCTGATACACAGGACTTGGAATGTGGTTGTGGAACATGTGGATTCAAAGAGTGCGAGGTGAGTGTTTTACATTTTAATTCTTAATTGCAATATCAGGGTATTGAATTTAATACCTAAACATGCAACGCGAAAATTAAAACTATGTAGTTATTTTAATTCATTATCCAATACATTGAATATTTTTTTTAAATATTTATTTATACAATATTATTGAAGGTACCAAAAGAGTTTTAAAACCCTTTGCATTTTTAATGATCACAAAACTAAAATTCAATAGATAAAATATATTTATGGTATATTTGATTTTTGTGTGTGTAAGTGGGTAACCGTCAGATTTTTCAAGCTGCTTGAAGCATTGACATAGCTTAACGACTGCCATCAATGATGTCAGCCGGGATCAACAGCTTACCGCGCCTTCAGAAGCGCAGTGGAGCTCGAGATATATTATTTCCACTTGCGGTCACCCATCCAAGAGGGGGCTGCGCCCGGGGTTGCTTAACATACGGAAGCGCTAAAAATGCTTACGCCCACTTATATCGACCATCGATTTTCTCCACTTATACTATAAAACATATGGAGACTCATGAGTCAGTTAACAAAAAATATTGTTGGATTTTCTTATATCATTTTTCTTATACCTTCCGTTAGGCAATCTGGTCTTCGTTCATCATCCACTTTTCTGATTATAAACGATCGTTAACTAAGCAGCATCAAAAATAACTAGATACAAATTTTTAATGATTCCATCAAAACTGTTCCAGATGGCGCGGTTCCCACACCGTCCCGAGCTCAGGCGAGGGCCTCGCCAACAGGTTCGACTCTGTCAGCATGGCCGACTCAGACCTTGGTTCATGCTATTCATCATGCAGTTGCAGCTACTGCAGGCTGAGAGAATGCGCTCACGACTGTATAAGGTAAATATCCCCTTTATAGTAACTTCTTCAAGCGTATGTTCTATATGAACTCCTATAAAAACAGATGGCACCACTTCAATATCAGAATCATCAGAATGTTTGACACGTTTCTGGATTCACAGTGAAGTAATTTGATTAGTTGAAGCTACTGCAGGCAGAAAATGCAACAATCGTAATATTAAAAACTTCATCCATCCATCAGGTCTTTTTTAGGCTCCACTGAAGGAGCACGACCCTCTCTGTACTACCACAGCAATATATTAGCCAGAGTAGTCAGAGGATTTGGCCTACACTCTCCACGCTGGCCAGACGTATTGGAGAGGTCTTTTTGATGTTTGTAAGCTTTGTTTAGCTTGTGTTTCCTAAGTCACCTTTTACGACATCCACGGAAAGACGTGGAGTGGTCCCATTAAAAACTTACGCGAGATAAATTCATTATGAAAACACGGCTTTACTCACGTTTTATTACGTTGGATCCGCCGACTAGTTTCGGTCTGTTACGAATACCATCATGGGGTGAGTGAGGCCGTCAAAGGATTGAGCAAAACTCTAAAGATCACATCACATCGAAAGGCGATAAGGCTAGCAACCCATCACTATTTTAATCCGCTTTCTACCTTTACGCCTACTAAAACGCTAACCATGGCTTTTGGACGACCTTGAGCTTTGTCTACTCCGCAACGAATAAAGACATGCTAAAACATATATTAATTAATTGAATTATTTCTCCTTTTCAGGTAAGTGATGGAACACAGCATCGGTCTACAAAATTCTAATCTGATGCGGAACAAACATTCCACCACCTCAGCTCAGAATGACGATACAGCAAACAAGGTTGACACATTTCAGAGTATGTGTATATTTTTTTCGAAATTATTATGAAGGCCTGATTCCAGCCATTAGCTAGAAAAGATAAAAACAAATTTTCAAAAATTGAAACGCTAGATTTCAAAACATTAACTTACGAATAACAGTTCAAAAAAACAACTGGTACACAAAAAAATACTTTTTGACGTACAGTACCTTTTGCTCATCATCATTTCAGCCACAAGAAGTCCACTGCTGGACATTGGCCTCCCTCAAGGATTTCCAAAACGATCAGGTGGAATAGGCCTGCATCCAGCGCCTGTCTTCTTAAAAGGCCAGGTTAGCTATAAGTAGGAGTTCAATTTTAAAAACAATTTAAACGAAACTATACTCGTTGCAGTGATCGCTTAGTCTTTAAGGGTCATTTACCGTGATAAGTTCTTAGAAACTATAGTGCTGAAATATTGATTCTCTTGAAACATTTGCTCTATAAAACTGACTTTATGTAACTACTCGTACACTCTAGAGTCAAGAGCTACCTAGTCGTTACTAGCACATAAAATATTCTTGACTGCCCCGCAGCTCAGCTGTCCACAAAGCGTTTATCGCATTATGCACACACCATTTCCCCCATTATTTTTCCATTTTAAGTTTGTTATAGTCAACAGGACTAAATGAATGTTATTACCGGCATATTTTTGGCAGATTTGCTAATGATGTATTTTTATTTCCACATGCCAATGGGATATTTTCCTAAAAAAATATAATTAGTTCGTTAGTATGAATATCAAAAAACATTTGACACGTGTTTTTTCTTTTGTCAATCAAACAAAAATGACAAAGGTATAGCCCGTTAAAATTGTGTATGACGTCATTAGCCAGTACACTTTTTAGTGGCCTGTGATGTCACAAGCCCCGACTCATGAAATTTGTCACGCTTTATCTTTGACATGTATTGTTTATTAACGAAAGAAAAAATACGTGTCCAATATTTTTTGATTGTAGACAATGGCTGACAATGACACTGACGGTCTAATTTTATTATTAATATTTTGACGCAGGAAAATAGCCAAATAGGCTATTTTCCTGGGTTTATTATATAGCAGCGATCTTGTAAACAAATGCAATAATTGGAGCATTAGCTGGCATACTAACTGCCTCCGTGGTCCAGTGGTGAAAGCGTTTGCCTTGTTGACCCGGGGGTCGTGGGTTCGATTCCCACGGGAAGCATACTTTGTTAAGTTGTTTCCAGTTTGGTTAGGACATTGCAGGCATGAATCACCTGATTGTCTGATAAGAAAGATGATTCCATGCTTCGGAAGGCACGTTAAGCCGATGGTCCCGGCTGCCATCTGGTAGTCGTTAAAGGAACCACGTCAGCGGCCGAGAGGCGGTTCCGCAGAACTCTGACACCAGGGTGTGCATGGTCGACTGACCATGTCACCTACACGAAATGAGCTGGCATACTTATGTAATGTTATTTTTCATCTCCTTTTCGATTCATCATGATTATCAAAATAATCTTAGCCGTAAGATGTCCACTGCTGGATATTGGCCTCTCCCAAGGATTACTATCATTACTTTACTTTATTAATTTATTAATTTAGGGTATTTGTTACATTTTGAATGCAATTTCCAAAATATGAATGAGCGGGATAAAATTTAATCCTTCAGCTTCTTCTTGGGACGGAGGTTGTTGGTGTTGGGAGGCATTGGGAGGGTTTTTCAATAATCATCACGCAAGGCGTTTGCTTTGGGGTGGTTGGTAGGCGCATTTTGCTTGGCTTATCTGGGTTTCGACGCTGCCCCCCATCGAAACCGTTTAAGGACTGAGAAGATACAAACAGTAGGAGATTTTTGGCATTAGGGATGCTACTTGCTCGAATGGATAGATGAGAAAATAGCAGTTTGGGAAGTCGGGTGCGCGTACTCGATGCCATACCTGCAACCATGCACCGGACAGATAGTTGAGAATGTCACTCCTGATCAAACTTTTCAATTAATAAAGTCTTTTTATAACCTGACGAGCGCCGAGCGCCGTGGCGCAGTGGTCAACACGCCTGCCTGCGACACGGATGGTCCCGGGTTCGATCCCCGGTCAGGTCAAGATGGAAAATGATCTTTTTCAGATTGACCTGGATCTTGGATGTTTATCTATATATGTATTTGTTATAAAGTATAGTATCGTTGAGTTAGTATTCCATAACACAAGTCTTACTCAAGAACTTACTTTGGGGCTAGCTCAATCTGTGTGATTTGTCCGTATATATTAAAAAAAAAACTTAAGTAAATTTTCCCACTATTCGGTCGTTTGCCACCTCTGCTAAATACAAAAGTATCACCTATTCTTTTGTGTGCAGTGAGTGGGAATAGTCATCCACTTGACATTTCCTTACAGTCACGTAACGCTGTTGCCCGAACCCCACCTCATCTGGTTTTCCTGGTATCTGTACCAGCCCAGAGTTGGTTTAGCAACTTCCAGACTGCCTAGGGTAGATTGCTCCTCGTTGTATCATCTCGGTAAGGACGATGATTCCCATTGTTTCCCGGCTATGTCCTTTACGCATACACACGCGGATGAAGTCGCGAAAATAATGTAATTTTATGCAAAGAAGTTTGTTGAAGTTACCACCTTTCTCAAAACAATAGGGATTGAAGTATTTAAAATGCGAAAAATAATAAAAGAGTTAAAACTGTTAAAAGGCTTAAAACCAACCGAACTCTGTAAATTTCATCGAAAGAAGGTTATTCTTGCAGCAAAAACCGCAATTCATGAACTTTTCACTAATTTTAAGCGACTATGAACTGGAACTGGGTTCCTCCCATTCGCTCCGCGTTAGTGATAGAAGATGGATGCCGTCTTTCAGAAGAGGCATTCACAGACCTCCACGTAATCCTTAAATTCATAATTTATGAATGTGCTGTACCCAATAATCTTAGATTATAATTATAAAAACTAAATAGATTCGTATTAGCCTAAAAGCGTAGAAAAAAAATTGTGTCCAACACATAGTCTATGATGAAAACACATAGCTACCAATTTGACGGATTTTGATGGCATTAATTGACAGAACGCGTGTGCACACAAGTATTGAAAAATAGGCCAGTTTTTTACCCGACTACGGCGAAACCAAAAAAAAATTATGTGTTTGGTCATAGAGACCAAATAGTATGTAGAAAAAAATAGTATGTATGAAGCTATGAATGTTAGTTTGTTCCCTCGTATTTAATTATTTGAATAAAAGCACGACGGCGTCTATAGAGTATATTATATAGTCAAAGCTAATAATCTGATATAGAATTTTGGTCTAAAGTATATTTATACTTCTATATTAGATTTAGTTATATAGTTATAATTCTATGGCATATAAGTATTGTATAGGTATACAGCGTGTAAATTGATCCTGGACATATCATTAAACCTATCTGCTCCATCCCGTCTGGCTAGCGTGGATAGTGTAGGCCAAATCCTCTGACTGCTCTGGCAGTATATGGCTGTGCTAGTACAGAGAAGGCCGTGCAGAGTCGTGCACCTGTAGTGGAGACTAAAATGAGACCTGATGTTGATGATGACATCCTTAAAGGGGCGATTCTAAGAACCCGAAAAAATATTCAATATTTCCATACAAAAATCCCTGGAGTATTCGACATTTTTACACAAAAGACCACAGAGGATCTAAGAATATTAAAAAACATGAATGAAATAGGGGAGCTTGGTAATTAGTCTAGGGCTAGGGGCAACTGGCGCCCGACATAATGTTAGTTATTCTCATGAGTTACCAGACAGAACCTAACCCGACATAATAGTAATTATTCTCATAAATTACCAGACAGTTACTGGGACAGAAGTGCCTCCGTGGTCCAGTGGTTAAGGCGTTCGCTTTGTTGACCTGGGGGTCGTGGGTTCGATTCCCACGGGAAGCATACTTTGTTAAGTTGTTTCCAGTTTGGTTAGGACATTTCAGGCATGAATCACCTGATTGTCTGATAAGAAAGATGATTCCGTGCTTCGAAAGGCACGTTAAGCCGGTGGTCCCGGCTGCCATCTGGTAGTCGTTAAAGGAACCGCGTCAGAGGCCAAGAGGCGGTTCCGAAGAACTTTGACACCAGGGTGTGCAAAGTCGATTGACCGTGTCACCTACACGAAATGATGACTGTATTCCTAATCCTTTTTCTAATTATGTAAAGGCACACACACTGTACACTTGCTCGTCGTATCCCCGTGTATCTCAGCTGGTGGTAGCTGAAAATCAGTGGTTTGTATTGCGAGCAAACCTATCGCAGAGCTACAAGCTTTTGGTATCGTTGCGACACACATGCTAAACAAGACTGAACTGACATTTTTCTCTACTTATGTGTATTTTTGTCTTGTATATTTTGTTTCTATATATTTCTTTCCGATTTCAATAAAATTATTATTTATCTATATATCTGCCGCACTGAGGAGTAAAATATAGGACCGAATGGGAGTGAACCATCAAAGCTATCTCCATCCAATTTAAAGTAAGTTTGAAGGTGTTTTATCTGCCCCCACTGTCCATCGCCATGATAGATACCGGAAGTTGGGAATGGATAATTCCAGATTGTGGTGCGATCCCTATTAAGATTGGAATTCGGTGGGCGTGAGTTTGAAACAGCTGTTCTTCACTTTTGAGTTCCAAAAAGTAGATGATTTCCAGTTTTTTTTTATCCATGGGCAATTGCAACACCAGGAACAATAAGAGCGTTGCTGGCCTTTTAAGAATATATGGACTCGTTTTTTGAATGTTGCTATGTTGCATCAATGGTGCCCGACATAATATCAAATATCAACAAATGTATCAATAAATATACCAACGTTGGAGGTTAATTCGACAGTTGTTTCCTTTATTTGATTTTTGAGCGTTTCTCCCGGTTGCGTCCATAGAAATCAGTCGATCATTATTTGCAACTGTAATGCTTCGAAGCCCAGGTTTCGCTACTATGACAGCATTCATGCTGTGATATTTATTGCCGATTTTTTTACAGCTGGCTACCTTAGATACTTAGGTAGTTTCATACACTGAAGACAAATACCAGTGAAAATGGAGTTTATGTATTTACCCCGTGTAGTTCCCGGCAGAGTAGAATAGGACCACTCCAAGTCATCCCGTGGATGTCGTAAAAGGCGACTAAAGAAACACAAGCTAAACAAAGCTTATTAACATCAAAGAGACCTCTCCAACCCGTCTGGCCAGCGTGGAGAGTGTAGGCCAAATCCTCTGACTACTCAGGCTAGTATATGGCTCTGGTAGTACAGAGAGGGTCGTGCTCCTGCAGTGGAGACTAGAAAGACCTGATGATGATGATGTATTTACCCATGTTGGAAATTGAACCCTGTGCCCTCGTGTCAGGTAATCTTTACGCCACGGAGGACGATGTTCAACGTCGTTTCCTGTTTTTGAAAAAAGAATGTTTTTTTTTTACTGTTTCGTTACCTAATGAAAGTCTTTATTTTAAGTTTTATATATAACTAGCTGTTACCCGTGGCTTCGCCCGCTTGAATTATAGCCTATGTCCTTCTCAGTACCCTAACCTATGTGTATACAAAATTTCAAGATGATCGGTTCAATAGATAGGGCGTGAAAGCGTAACAAACAAACAAACAAATAAACAAACAAACAAACAAACTCACTTTCGCATTTCATAATATTAGTTAGGATTAGGATTGTAAATTCTACGCCTGCAATAATCCAACCTTTCTTCTTCAGCTTTGCTCACAAGTTAGATTAGGCGTCATACTATTTTCATACTCCTTATTATTTTTAAACTGGCTCACATAAATTGATATCTTCACAATTGAGAACGCCACCTCTAACATCAGCTTGTATTTATTGTCAAATAAATAGACTTAGCAAAGTTTCGAAGATTTCCGGGTTTTTATTAAATAAATATAAATAAATAATAAATAAATATAAACATATACGGACAAATCACACAGATTGAGCTAATATTGTGTTATGGGATACTTACTCAACGATACTATTTTTTATAACAAATACATATATAGATAAACATCCAAGACCCAGGTCAATCTGAAAAAAGATCATTTTCCATCTTGACCTGACCGGGAATCGAACCCAGGACCATCCGTGTCGCAGGCAGGCGTGTTGACCGCTGCGCCACGGAGCTCGTCTAATGTCTAATCTATTTATTGAAGAGCAGAAGCCCCAAAAGTATGTTAACCGAAGATAGTTTGTAGTGATTTATATTTTTTGACATTACCTATAAGTTCGTTTACGATAGCTTATGTGGTATCTAAAAAACCTCTGCTGCGTTTCGAGATTTCTGCGGCTTAGTGGTACCGCAATCACCTTTGATTCTTTCAGGTCCTGGGTTCAATGCCCGTTCAGGTCAAGAGGGAAAACTATATTTTTCACATTGTCCTTGTTGTTGGGTGTTTATTTAAAGTCATTGAGTTTATGATCCCTCAATAAAAGTTTACAACTAGGTAACTTTAGCTTAATTTGTGTAATTTCTCCGTATAGGTCAAAGACAATATAATATTATATTGTCTTTGGTATAGGTATATCTATCTAAAGGGCTTATAGTAAAATACATGTTTCCATAAAAGCCCTTCGATCATACAACAATTCATCTTAAGAGTCCCCTGGACGCGCATGTCTCCATACAACGGAAAAAGGGAATTGTAGCAATATTTGTCAATTTTAGGGCTAAATTAAGCATTCAATCAATTAATTTCATTATAATCTACGTACGTTCCTATACAGTTTGGTTAAATTATCAGTAATTTGAGAATTATACACCTCTCAAGATTTCCATACAAATTTGAAAAGGCTTGTAATTCTCAAACCATTGGTATTTTAACCAAGCTGTATAGGAACGTACGTAGATAACAATGAGATTAATTGATTAAATGCTTAATTTTACTCCTAAATTATCAAATATTGCCACAATTCCCTTTTTCCGTTTGTATGGAGACATGCGCGTCCAGGCGACTCTTAAGACCAGTGAATTCACAGCACAGAAACAATTAAATTTAATAAGTTGCATTAATAAAAATAGATAAAAAAACCCGAACGCCAGTTTTTTCAGTTCATGTCCGCCAGATGAAGATGACGTATTTCTGATATGATATAGCCTATGATACCACAGGAAAGAATACAATTATAATAACGCCTCACATTTTGAATTCGGTTAAGCGGTCAAGCCATTCAGGCTACAGGAGGCGACAATAGAACAGACATACTGACAAGTATGTCTGCATCACCCTTCTACTGAGTAAGTCTATCGAGTAACTGAAATTAATTTTCCATTTTTAAGGATAAAACCTTTCAATAAATATCGACATTAACTATATAGCCTCTAATACTACAGGTAGGTAATAACACAAATCTAAAGTCACCTAACGCTTCAAAATCAGTTTATGCTGTTTAAGATACAGGAGGCAACAATGGAACATACATACTGATACAGGACGAGCTCCGTGGCTCAGCGGTCAAAACGCCTGCTTGCGACACGGATGGTCCCGGGTTTGATCCCCGGTCAGGTCAAGATGGAAAATTATCTTCTTCAGATTGACCTGGGTCTTGGATGTTTATCTATATAAGTATATATTATAAAATATAGTATCGTTGAGTTACTAGCCCGTAACACAAGTCTTACTTAAGGCGCTTACACCAGCCAACTAGCGCCACCCTTGGTTTTATTTCTTTTATTACTAAATAAGATCAAATTGACAAAATCGACGTAAGTACTTCACTAGTAAATGACTTTTAGTATTTTTTGTATTGCTTTTCATTATTTTACATTTGGTAATTCAAGAGAACTACGCATTACCGCCAAAAGCGGCCACTTTTGGCGGTAATGAATAGTTCTCTTAATCTGAAATGCTGATGTCGATGAAAAGTTCTATCAAAAATACTACAAGTAATTTACTAAGGAAGTACTTACGTAGATTTTTTCAATTTGTTCTTATTCGGAGAACAAGAATTAAATAACGAGTGTCGCTAGTGTCGGTGGTGTAAGCCTCTTAAGAACTTACTTTGGGGCTAGCTCAATCTGTGTGATTTGTCCGTTTATATTTATTAAAAATATTTCATATTTATTTAATGCTTTAAACATAGTAGTATGTTTTTTTCAGTGCGCATAAAACATAACCCTGCTTCTGAGTGAGTCAGTCGGGTAATTGAAACTGATCATCCATTTTTAAGGGTAAAACCTTTAAATAAATAGCTTAATTACTTAAGTAGCCTCAAAAGTAATCAAACTAATCGATAAACTAATTATTGGATTCTATTTAGTTAATTGCCTCGCTTCCGTATTCTAAATAATTTGATGGTTGTTAAATACTTAGTTTCACTTCCGGCCATGAAGTTTTTACAATGAAATATGTAGCTGAAACATTAAACTTATTTATACACATGTTATTTTGTTTTTCGTATGTGTAAGTGGCTAACACTGGTGTCAGATTTTACAAGCTGACTTAAGGCATCTAACATAGCTTAACGACTGCCATCAACTATGACAGCCGGGACCAACGGCTTAACGTGCCTTCCGAAGCACGGAGGAGCTCGAGATATTTTTATGCCACTTGCGGTCACCCATCCAAGTGGGGACTGCACCAGGGGTTGCTTGGCATACGTAAGCGCTCATTGAACTCACACCCACTGGACCATCGGGCTCCTCATTTATACACATGACTAATAGACTTTCTTGAATTTTTGTCATCATTATAAAATAAATGATTTTGATTTTATTCATGAAAGTATACGAAAATTGACCATTCCCCGGCCCCTTTGATCTCCAAACCTATAGATCCTAAAATTTTGAAAAAAAAATAATACGAAATACAGCTCTTTGCTAGTAGAATAAAAATAAATATTTGAGACAAACAAAAGTTTACTTTGAACAATACGACTATATATGTTTTGAATTTTTTATAGTAACCTGTATTGTCCCACTGCTGGGCAAAGGTCTCTCTCATCTCCCTCCATTTATCTCTCTCGTGTTAACTTCGACCAATCCTTTCTAAAAACATCTAATTCGTCTCTCCTCCGTTTTTTTTTTTTTGGCCTACCTCAGTGACGGCGACCATCTGTAGGTAGCCACTAAGTTGCTATCTTGGCCCATCTATCGGGATGTATTCTACCGACATGCCCCGCCCAATCCCATTTTAGCACAGCAGTTTTAGTGCCCACATTATAAATTTCCGTTTTCGAGCGGAGTGCAGTACTTGGGATTCTCTCTACCCTCTTTACTCCTAGCACACTTTGTATTATGCGCGGTGTAAAATGCTAGTAAACACTCACTATAGTTACTTACTACACCACTACGCCACTCAGTATTACGCACCACGTCCGCTTACTATGTCCGCTGACAGATGAATGTCCCCCACCCGTATATTTACTATTACTGCATACTATGGCCGCTGACAGGTGACGTCTCACACTTACGCACTCAGTACACTACACGCGGAGAAACATGCAGACACTTATGAAATTTGGCACACTTGTTATAAAAGGTGATAAAGACCAACACACATAAAACTCATATCATTCAGGCAATATTAATACCTCCTTTTTTGAAGTACCATTTTCAAGTAATAATACAGTTTGGATTCAAACAACGCTACTAGGGTTACGAGATAAGCTGTTCCAGACTAACAAACAGCAAGTTCGCAGAGCTCCATTGAATTGATTGAATGCAGTTGAAGTTACAGATTGCTGAGCAGATTTTGCAAATTCAGTTGATTCTAACAGATGAGTCCAAATTTGATTTAATTATATTATTTTATATACTTATTTAAGCCGTGTGGTTTCTAGCAGAGTAGAATGGGACAACTCCAAGTCTTCCCGTGGATGTCGTAGAAGGTGACTTAGGAAACACAAGCTAAACATAGCTTAAAAACATCAAGATACCTCTCCAGCGTCTGTCCAGCGTGGAAAGTGTAGGCCAAATCCTCTGAGGCCACTATATGGCTCTGGTAGTACAGAGAGGGTCTTGCTCCTGCAGTAGAGACTAAAAAAGACCTGCTTGATAATGATGATGACCACGCATAACTTTTACAGAGGCAGTCGACATTGATAATTTTTTTTATTGGAAATTGTATACCCTGAATTTGGTCTTTTATAAATTGGGAAAAAATCTCACAAAGAGTAGAAAATAGAGAATAATTTTATTATTTGCGTTTTGGTGTTTTAATTCTTTTGTTCAAAAGTTTTATTTGACTTTAGATACATAATGCAATTTTTATAATAGCACATTATATAGGCTGATTTTAAATTGTTTATTTTTGGAATGAAAATCCCTAATCAGCATGGATGTTTCCAGGAAGACGGATTTGGGACCAAACGTGGTTGGTTTTAACGAGATAAAGTCAGCGAATTTGTATAGTACATTTCCCTAAACAGCAAATATAACTTTATCCTTCATACAGTACGAAAAGTTCATACAAACACTATATGAAAATCAAAGCATTTTTTGCTAGCATAAAATTATAGTGAAGTTTTAGCTAATCTAAAGTTTGTTACTACGGAACCCTTAATAGTCGAGTCTGGGTCGTACTTGACGACTTTTTTCTTGTGATTGTGAATAGCACGGGCCTAGCCATGCAATATAAAATATTCCGTGGCTACTATATTATTAGTACTAGCATAGTTCTAGCAAAGACAATATAATACTTACTTATAGACTGCCAACCTCATAGGTGGCGAAAAGTAGGCGAATGTATGGCGCTGCAAAGTTGCTTGCCTCTCGATACTAGATGGAGGTAATCTAATAGGAGATATTACTGAAAGCTGTGCCGCCAGAGTGCGCCACTAGCACATACAGTAAAAAAGGTTTGACACTGACAAGTCGCAATTAATTTGTGAAATTATACATTAATCCTTTATTAATTTGATTTTAAAATACTCCTATAAGTATTAAAATATAAAAATGCAATTAATCTGCGTATTCGGATGTAAAATAATAGTACATTACTGCAGAGGCCGGGAAGTAAGGGATTGCCGGACGAGTATAGTTTTCAAGGCCGAGCGTCAGCGAGGCCTTGACAATAGTTACGAGTCCGGCAATCCCTTTCCCGCCGAGGAAAGTATAGAGATTTTCTCAATAAATGTGAGGAAATTTAACTTAAAGTTACACATAAACTTACATGCCTTAAATATTTCCCCTTACTAGGTATTTGCCGGTAGTAATTTTTCCACTTTCAAGTTTCAAATTAGGCGAAGTAGGTACTTAAAATCCATTGCAGTGTTGCTTTCATCACTAAAACTCATTTTGAACCGTTTCATTTCGAATAAATAACCAACTTTGCACATATTTACCGAAAACAATCAATGTCAATCAATTACTGCAAAGCGTTAATCACAAACTACGAAGAAGATACTATTACTAGTATCAGACGACCGACTGCCATATGTTTTCTCTAGGCAATAAGGATCATAGACAAATAATGGAGTGAGGGTGAAAATGAAAAAAATGCCATACAATTCCTTTTGAGTTTCTATGGGGGGCCATAAATTCAAAGTCAATTGACGTGTGTTCTATGCCCTAAAATCCGTAAAGGCAGTTTTTCGGCAGTGGCGTTAATCACTACGGGTATAGTGAAAATAACAGATCTCCCGAGTTTTTAATTTTTTTATTTTCAGTTGTCAATTCCAGCAAAGGAAACAATGCCCATAGAGCCCAGTCATATTTTTCACAAAAAATTTAATAGATCATAGATTATTGTTTTCTTCTCTCGCAACGAAAATTAAGCATATTTTCGTATGATCACATATCGATATTTTAATGAAATTGTAGTTATATTCACGTATTATATGCATTTTTTAAAAATGCAGTGGTAGTAAACTGGCTGTATGACAAGTGACATAATTTACGTTATATAGATTAATTAAAAAGTTTTGAGCAGCGGCCGGGAAGTAATTTTCATACTTATTTCCTGGCCTAGGCCGGCAATGCGATGAATGAGCCAAGAATTACAAACTTCCGGTCTTCTTTTTACTACAGTAATGCCTACATTTCCGAGCATGTTTGAGAAAAGGCAATTTATTGCAAGTTTGACATACTTGTCAATGTCAAACATTTGTTTACTGTCTCTGCTAATGCTGCCCTCTGGCGGGAGAACATTGCAGTATTATCTCCCATTGAGCCTAAACTTAATTAAACAAGGGTGTAATGTAATTTTCAAATATTATGCCAAAAACATTGTTCTAATTTTAATAAGATATATTTTGTGAATAATGCTTTTATATTCTCATAATACGGAAGATACAATGTTGTGTAGCAACGAGTAACGCTATCTATGTGAGTCTGTGAGAACAAATCGTACGATTAAGGGGTTGGGACCACATGCTTTCGTAGTACAAGTGACAACATTCAATTTTACATATACATCTACTGTACCAAAACTGGTAGAGTAACTCAGTATGGTAGAGTAGAAGGCTAGTGTACTTTACCATTTTCTCTCCCCGTGTACGGGAGGCTTTAGGAAAGTAGTTCATATTAACAGGCTGAGTCGCCTTTTTAGGGATCGGATAGGCAAATACTTTTAGGGATCAGATAGGCGGATGCTTTAAGGGAGTGGATAGTGTTTTATTAACATATTTTTTTCAAACATGCTTGGAAATGTTCACATTATTTTGACAACCTTGTTTAGGTTAAATCGATATTGCTGTACTGGCCAATACACGCCAGCAAAGTATGTATGAAAATCCATATCTGTCGTGTTTTAGCGGCCGGAAAAGTAAATATGAAAACTCATATCTGTCGTGTTATTTAAAAATGGAACGACGCGTTTGCTGCGAAATAATTCAACTATGGAGGTTACAAATTCGAATTTCAAATTTGACCTGGCTAGTAAGAAAAAATTAAATTAAAAATTACAAGAATTTGGCGCGATATTTTCTACATATTGTTGTTTATGAACATTTTAGGAATATTAATTGACCTATATACATAATATTTCATGCTGGTCTAGGATAAAAGAAAAATCATAGAGATAGAATCTACCAGGTGCTTCTCTTCCCGTACAGTCCGTAAAAGCAGGCCGAGGGAGGGGGCGAATACATAAGAAGAATATGTCAATAGGTGTTGCGGCTAGCAATCCAATAAAAGCCCACTAATACGCTAAACGTGGCTTTTGGGGTCCGTCTCACCTGTAAGGGTAAACACGTGACAATATGTAATGTCGTTTGTCTATATACATTTTTTTTTTAAAGTAAAAGTACTATACAAGCCTTGGCCGCAATCAGGCATTGATGGACTTACGTATGTGTGCCTCGGCTCCGCCTCGGCCCACATACACACATTCGTCCATCAATGCCTCTATTGCCGGCCGCTGCAGTAATGTACTATTATCTCATAAACACAAAAAATACCGGTCTTTGTTTTTAGACAGTTTTTACAACGCAGAAAAGTTTACAAATGGGTTTAGCTATACTCAAAGAACAAGTCGGGGCAAGTTTAACAACTGCTCATGAAGGGTGAATTACAGTAATTTCCATATTACAGACCCTGGAACACTCAGTGTAATACGCTCTTACTGAAAATTTCACGTAATTACCGCCCTACGCCGAATTGAGCAAATCATTTGAAATTTTGTTACATGTTAAATTAACTGGCAAAACAAGCAATACAATCCCATATTAAAGGGAAGATGAATTTTAAGAGGAGCGGTGTTGCCCCTATTTGATATACTTTAATTATTTGAAAGAAAATGGAAATGTCATTAAAAAAATTAACAAAGCCCTAAGTAGATGACTGAGAAAGTGAGAAAGTGCTTTCATGAAGGGGATTATTTCTCATTTAAAACTATATTTTTTACAAAGTTCTAGCTAGATAGATACCCTTCAAACTACATTCTGCATACAATATAAAGTGAGAACGTGAAGCTATCCTTAGCGTTTTGGTCAAAAACGGCCACTTTTCCTTGTTACCGCGTCTAAATTTTACTTTATCTTCTGGTTGACTTTGCTTGTCAATTTGAGCAACTGTTCAGAAATTCGACTAAAGGATCAAAATTGTAAAGTAGATACTCAGCTTGCTGAGCATCTAAATGGGAGTATCTGAAGTTTTTCTGGGGATCTAGAATTTTGAAGAACAATATGGCATTTTTTTTCTGAGACTTTATCAAATAAACACAACCTTAAATGTATTTCATATTGCCATCTAGCGGGAAGGCAAGGCAACATGGAGACCTTACTCAACATGAACCATCTACCTTTCAACTAGCAGCGCCTTTCTAATTTTACTCCACAACATAGAATTAGTAAAGATATACAGATGGCGCTACTTGGTTCAATTTCAGAAATATCTTATGGAGGTATGTATTATTATAATATGATCAAAAAACTACTTTTATTGAGTCTTATATACAATTATACATCTACATGGCGAAATTTTGATCGTTTCGGATTCAGCCTGTCAATATAAACAACTTTTTCTATGGGACAAATGCTGTAAACTCAAAAAAATTTCGACATTCCTATACAAATTGCCCGGGCGGCTGAACACTTTTGTAAGAAAATGTCGAAATAAAATTTGAGTTTCCAGCATTGGTCCCATAGGAAAAATAGTTCATATCGGCGGGCTGAATCACCCCTTTAAGGGTTCAGAACTTCGAGCAACACGGCCTCCGTACCGGACGGAGGGAGTGGGCAAAGCGACAATTTACTATGACAATTTTTCTGGCTTTTTTTGCGGGGGGAAATGTGCACACAAGTTTAGTTCCGCACACCTACATACAAAACTTAAACTGTCACTTGATAGTAATTATGACATTGTCACAAAAAATGACATAAAAAGAAAAAATAATTTGTGTACAGATGAGTCACACACAACTAACACATAGACATGCATATGCCTAATTTTGGCTTGTACCTTGACAGAGGGGAATGCAGCGTATGGCTACTCCTTTCCGTGTTGCCCCAAGGTTCAGAACGATCAAAATTTCGCCATGTATAACGCGTTTACTACGCGATGATACTAAATGGTGATTTACTTTGCTGTAAAATTCATCAGTAACTAACTTTTTGATACAAACTTGTTAGGAAGATTCAACGCAATAGTTGGAAATATTATTAATTCCTCTTTTTTTTCTACTTTTTTTTTACAATGTCGGTTGCCTGTGGCCTATCAATCACTAGTATCTTGTAAACAAAAGCCCATCCAAGACGGGTAGGTGTCTGTCATAACTGGTTTAGCCCGCGGCTCTGCTCGCGTTAATGTCTATGTGTATTTTTATGTAAGTATAAGTTTAATTATTGTTAGGTTGCGTTATAATCTATTAATTAGTTTATGCATGAAATAGTAACAAACATCTATATATATATATGGCGAAATTTTGATCGTTCCGGACCACTAAAGGGGTGATTCAGCCGGTCAATGTAAACAACTTTTCCTATGGGACAAATGCTGTAAACTCGAAAAAAATTTCGACATTCCTATACAAATTGCCCGGGCGGCTGAACACTTTTGTATGAAAATGTCGAAATAAAATTTGAGTTTCCAGCATTGGTCCCAAAGGAAAAATAGTTCATATCGACGGGCTGAATCACCCCTTTAAGGGTCCAGAACGATCTAAATTTTGCCATATACCGACTTTCCCGTTTATAATATAAGTAAGAATAAGGATTTTGGGATATAGGAAACGATCATCATCATGTACCACCAGTTTTATCCTAATCCGGTATCACTCTGTTTTGCTTGATAGATTAACACTTCATCATCATCAGGTCTTTTTAAATTTTTAGTCTCCACTGCAGGAGCACGACCGTTTCTGTACTACCAGATAATAAATAATAAATAAATATATACGGACAAATCACACAGATTGAGCTAGCCCCAAAGTAAGTTCTTATGTAAGACTTGTGTTATGGGATACTAACTCAACGATACTATATTTTATAACAAATACCTGTACAGATAAACATCCAAGACCCAGGTCAATCTGAAAAAGATCGTTTTCCATCTTGACCTGACCGGGGATCGAACCTGGGACCATCCGTGTCGCAGGCAGGTGTGATGACCGCTGCGCCACAGAGCTCGTCATACATATATTAGTGGGTTGGAGAGGTCTCTTTGAAGTTTTAAGCTTTGTTTATCGTGTGTTTCCATAGTTGCCTTCTATGACATCCACGAGAAGACTTGGAGTGGTCCTACTTTACTCTGCCGGGAACGACACGGCTTTGCAGAGTAACATTTAAATTGAAAAATCTGATAGGATTTAAACTTACAAAACTCAACTTCCGACTCGTTCTCAATGACTGAAAACTCTCATTATTTTTTTTAATTTCATACCCGATTCATATTGAGTTTTTACTGACCTCAGATAGCTTATGACACTCCTGGGAAAGATACGAATATAATGATACCTCATACTTTATAATCGGTCAAGCCGTTTAGGCTTCAGGAGGCCAAAACAGAGCAGTCGTACTTAGAAACTTATTAACATACACACATAAGATTTATATATGTATATGTAGTATATGTATGTATATATACTTTTTATTAATATTTGTGTACTTTTTTGCACCTACCTCCTATATTTTTTTCTCTGCACCACCTGTAAGTTGACTGGTGGATAAAACCGCTAGCTTTAAATCCGCCATTAACATACGTGTGAAAACCATTTTACTCCTTTTGAGCAGGCCAGTCGGATAAAAAAATTAGGTCTTACCAATTTGTAATTTCAAAGTGACTCTAACTTAAAGTTCACATTAGCAAACTTTAGGCAAGAAGAAATATGATACGCAATAATACAAATATCACATCAAGATTGAAATAATCATCTTTGGCATTATCTTAACAAATAGTTAAAGCCTTGAAGCATTTAGTTTCACGCAACATTTATCTAATCGTTGTTTAACCCTGGTTCAGATGAGGCGAGTTCACTATCAAGTTTTCTGCTTATACAAGTAGAGTTAAAGGTACACACGTAGAGTAGACGTTAAAGAATATGTATTTATATGTGTATGTGTTTATAATTTTGTAAGACTGTCTTATACTTCTCTCTTTCAGACTGTCTTATACTTCTCTCTTTCCATCTTCAATACTGTTACGTCGTAACTCATTTTTATTTAACGTTTTAATAAAATTCCTATTGTTAGCACCACTATCCTTCTTTCCACAACTACTCTCTAATTCTAATGGTTGCCTGTAAGAGATTGCATTAGCGATAAGGCCGCCTATTGTGCATCTTTAAATTTTTTACACCAGTTCTGTATATTTATGTCTTCTGGTGCAATAAAGTGTTATTATTATTATGCTTCTAAATGCTGCAGCAAAGTAAGAACTGTACCGTTTACTCTTCCATTACCTCTAGATGTTAGAGTACTTACTGTGCTAACAGTAAGTAACAAAATAAGTACTATTTAGGATTCCGTACAAAAATTGAAAAACGGAACCCTTATAGGATCACTCGTGCGTCTGTCTGTCCGTCCGTCCGTCTGTTACAGCCGATTTTCTCCGAATCTACTGAACCAAATTAGGTAAAATTTGGTAAGATGGTGTAATCATATGACCTCAATACGGACGTGCAAAGTAAATAAGGATTTTTTTGAAATAAGGGTCATTTTCAGGGGCCCAATTACAAAGTTTTGCAAACCATACTGTGTCATTATCAAATGAAAGGGCTCATTATGAGGATCTCAAAAATATTTTTTTTGTTCGGGTAAAATCAATACTTTTGATTTTATTCACGAAAGAAGGCAAAAATTGACCATCCCCCCCCCTGATCTCCGAAACTACTGGGCCGAAAATTTTGAAAAAATTAGAAAATGTAGTTAGGAACGGAACCCTCATTGCGCGAGTTTGACTCACACTTGGCCGGTTTTTTATAATTTACACTACGAGTGTAACCCGAGGCTTTACGGCTTCATTGACTGATTGAACAAGAATTGCGAGCAAAGCGTCTCCGTTTCAGCTTGAGCGAAAATTCTTCCGTACATAATTTCGGCGATTCCGCTGTCTGCTGGTGCGAAAATTCTTTAGTGCCTATGACCACTAGTCCCGTTGTCTGGCTGTTCTACTTACAAGTCGCATTACTCAACCTATTTTGTAAACATTTGTGAGCAGATATATTTATTTTTATTTAAAGATAATAATATTTTTTTTGTTGATTCAGTCAGTGGCAAAGTTTGCGCGAAGCTTACAGAGTCACTCACATATATCGGCCCCCTAGTATATGTCTCACAGAGTGTATTATTCTAATATCTATATGGGGTCACTGATCTTCTGTTACATACGTGAGTAACCCGTACTTTACGTATAAATTGTATCCAATGGTAATTGACTACCATATCTGTTTGTTAATAAATCCATAAATTTGCCTGCCTCCGTGGTCCAGTGGTTAAGGCTTTCGCCTTGTTGACCCGGGGGTCGTGGGTTCGATTCCTACGGGAAGCATACTTTGTTAAGTTGTTTCCAGTTTGGTTAGGACATTGCAGGCATGAATCACCTGATTGTCTGATAAAAAAGATGATTCCGTGCTTCGGAAGGCACGTTAAGCCGGTGGTCCCGGCTGCCATCTGGTAGTCGTTAAAAGAACCACGTCAGAGGCCGAGAGGCGGTTCCAAAGAACTCTGACACCAGGGTGTGCATGGTCGACTGACCGTGTCACCTACACGAAATGATGATGAATAAATCCATAAATGCAATTGTGATAGCATTTGTACGCGTTACTCGACTTATATATATTACTCGCCTAATCTGAACACAATCTTAGTACTCGTACTTGTGGTCATTCTCACAAGTATACCAAAGTACACCAATTCAATTGTTTTCTGATCTCCCATAACGATAAATATAATGAGATTCGTTATTTGTTTTAGAATCAAAACTGAGAATAGAACAGATTTTATTAACTGATGCTGTTTTCTCGGAAACAATGAGGAATCTAGAGTGAGACATGGGTTGGAGAAACACGTGTTACGACTATACGACTAAAACAATGCTATGAAAATTATTATTATTACAAAAATCATTAGTTAAAAGTTAAAACTAAAATGAAAACATTTTACAAAAAAAAATAAAAAGTACATCTAGCCAGTTTTATTAGAATGACTAGCAGCCCTACCCGGCTGCGCTCGGGCATGTAGTATACCTTAAAACCTTCCTCGTAAATTACTCTATCTGTTGGTGAAAACCGCATGAAAATCCGTGCAGTAGTTTTTGAGTTTATCGCGAACAGACAGACAGACAGACGCGGTGGAGAACTTTGTTTTATAATATGTAGTGATGTAAGGGTAACGCTGTACGCTTTCAATAATGATCCCAGATTTGACGGATCTGATGATGATGATGACGACCCTTCAACAGAGAAAAAAGTCCGAAAGGATCATCAAAGGGACCAACGGCTTAACATGCTTCCAAAGCACGGAATTATCTTTCGTTCAGATATTGAGGTGATTCACGCCTCAAAAGTCCTAACCAAACTGGAAACATCTAAACAAATTAGTGTTTTCCGTGGGATTCGAGCCTACGAAACGGAAAAAAGGAATTGTGGCAATATTTGATAATTTTGGAGTAAAATTTGATAATTTTGGAGTAAAATTAAGCATTTAATCAATTAATCTCATTATAATCTACGTACGTTCCTATACAGCTTGGTTAAAATACCAATGTTTTGAGAATTACAAGCCTTTTTAAATTTGTATGGAAATCTCAAACATTTAATAATTTAACCAAACTGTATAGGAACGTATGTGGATTATAATGAGATTAATTGATTGGATGCTTAATTTTGCCGTAAAATTATCAAATATTGTCACAATTCCCTTTTTCCTTTGTATGGAGACATGCGCGTCCAGGCGGCTCTTAAGGTGAACGGAAATCAGTACACAAACTTTGAGGGGTGACTCAGCCCATCAATATGAACAACTTTTGATATGGGAACCAATGCTGGGCAGACCTATACAAAAGTGTCCAGCTGATCGGACCAAATGTATGGAAAAGGTAAAAATAATATTGAATTTTCAGCATTGGTCCCAAAACAAAAGTTGTTCATGTTGATGGGCTGAGTCATCTCTTAAAGTGCATTGAATTCAAAATAAGGAGGGTATAAATATGATATTTTATCTCGATATTCCCAAGGGATACACGTACAAGACAGGAAAGGCAATCTGTGACTCTATGTCAGTGTTTAATACCTCAGTCGTAAAATTTTACAGTATTAATATCTTGAAAGGTTTTTGCAACTATTTTCAACTAACTTCATAAACGGAGGTTTTCAATTCGACCCGTATGTATGTAAAATTGATAGAATTGCCGAGTTTTTGTATGTGTTAGTCTATGCTAGCTCTTAAATTTGTGTGCAAAATTTCATGACATAGATGTATGTTTTTAGGGTTCCGTAGTAAACTGTTTGTTTGTTTGTTTTTCGTATGTGTAAGTGGCCAACACTGGTGTCAGTTTTTTCAAGCTTCCTTAAGGCATCTGACATAGCTTAACGACTGCCATCAACGATGACAGCCGGGACCAACGGCTTAACGTGCCTTCCGAAGCACGGAGGAGCTCGAGATATTTTTATGCCACTTGCGGTCACCCATCCAAGAAGGGACTGCATCGGGGGTTGCTTAACATACGTAAGCGCTCACAGAGCTCACACCCACAGGACCACCGGGCTAGGAACCCTTAAGTATAGTTTCGCCATGTCTGTCTGTCTGTCTGTCCGTCCGCGGTTTTACTCACAGACTATAAGTACTAGAAAGCTGGAATTTGGTATGGGTATGTAGGTATATTAGTCATGCCAAAAAAGTGGTAGATAAAAATATTTAAAAAAAAATTACCATACCTACTGTTATGGGAGCTACTCTAATTGGAATGGAATTTTTAAAAAAAGAGGGAGTATTTTTTTTTCTATACAAACCCATTGTGTTCATCATCATCATCATCAGGTCTTTCTAGTCTCCACTGCAGGAGCACGACCCTCTCTGTACTACCAGAGCCATATACTAGCCTGCATAGTCAGATGATTTGGCCTACACTCTCCACGCTGGCCAGACGGGTTGGAGAGGTCTCTTTGATGTTAATAAGCTTTGTTTAGGTTGTGTTTCCTTAGTCGCCTTTTACGACATCCACGGGATGACTTGGAGTGGTCCTATTCTACTCTGCCGGAAACCAAACGGCGATTTGTTGTGTTGGGTATCGTTAAATAGGTCTTTGAAAAATATAGTGAGGTTGAGAACACCATTTTTCAATTTAGGGATCCGTGTCCGAAAGATTTGGTTTTAAAGTGCAAATTTTTGTTAGAGGTAAGTGTCCTCCTCCCTCTATCTGCTAAACGGTTATATATGGTTACGTGAAAAAAATTACAGCAGTAGTATATATACTGAAGTTGAAAGGAAAACTATCAAAGCTGAGTATTTAGTACGGACTAAAAAGTGATAGACAACCAACTTATAAAATGTACTCGAAAATGTAAATTTTCATACAATTTTCATTGTTGGATGTTTTCGGTCGTTAAACTATGAGGTGCGAGTGTGAACAGTGTGAACTCAAAGTTGTCATTCGCAACTACGGAACCCTACACTGCGCGTGGCCCGACACGCACTTGACCGGTTTTTTTTTAATATTAGTATGGTTATACACACACTATCACGTCTTTATCCCTTGCGGGGTAGACAGAGCCCAAGGTCATAAAACCTACAGGCCACGTTTAGCATCGTAGTGGGCGTAAAGGTGGAAAGCGGAATCAAAATAGTGATGGGTTGCTAGCCGCATCCCCTATCAATGTGATTCCTTAGATTTTCGCCCAATCCTTTGACCGGCTTTTATGGTCTGCGTGGGAAGAAAAGCAGTTGATATATTTTATGTTTTTTCTTTTCTCCTAAACCAGCATAGAAGAGAGAATTTGTTTTTTTTTAGTTGGTTGTCCACGAATATCTCAAAAACTATAAGTCGGGTAACAAAAAATCTTTCTATAATTGAACGCAACATTATCCAACTTAGGGAATAATGCACGTTTCATCAAATTCGGTATAGCAAATTTAGAGATAAACAGTTTTGCAATCAAGTTTTTTTAATTGTTCTTGTTGCTCTTATTACTCCTCGGTATAGCAAATTTAGAGACAAACAGTTTTGCAATCAAGTTTTTTTAATTGTTCTTGTTGCTCTTATTACTCCTATGTTTTGCATTTTCATGCTTTGGTGATTAAAAAAGGTTTTTGCACAAGCTTTTATTTAACTTTATCAATATTTACATAAATATACCCAATGCGAAATTTATATTGCATCTGATTATTATTCCAGTAATCTAATATACTTAAAAGCTCAGCATGGCGCGCTAAATAGTACATCATAGTTATATAAGTGGAAGAGTAAGTAATTTAGGATAAGCATTTCAAGATAATATTTTTTTTTTGATAAGGAATAAATGAATTGAATTGAATAATCCCATTTCTGACAAAACTAAATGAATATTGAATAGTTCAAATACGAATTTGAAGCAGATTTTCATATACGCCAGGTGCTGGGTCAAGTTTGAACCAAAGACCTATTGATAATGGGTCGCACACTTAGACTACTGAGCCATGTCGGCTTCACTTAGACGACGACGAGCTTAGACGAGCTCTGTGGCGCAGCGCTTAACACGCCAGCCTGCGACACTGATGGTCCCGGGTTCGATCCCCGGTCAGGTCAAAATGGAAAATGATCTTTTTCAGATTGACCTGGGTCTTGGATGTTTATCTATATAAGTATCTATTATCAAGTATAGTATCGTTGAGTTAGTATCCCATAACACAAGTATCGAACTTACTTTGGGGCTAACTCAATCTGTGTGATTTGTCCGTATATATTTATTTATTATTTACTTATATTGAAAGCGCTTTGTTACTCTTAATCTTACAGCTACTGGCTTTTAAAAACTAGTGTTTTCCGTCGTTGTCACGCTAAACATGAGTTTGAAGCAAGTTCATGTTAAGTAAAGGATAATGGAAACTCTAGTGTTGCTAATTATTGTACTCTTCTACTTATAGGTGTGGATTTATTTGTTTACTTCCGTAAGCTCATTTAAAACTAGATTTATCCCCTGGCTTCGCTTGCGTACGATTCCTATTAAGAATATCCTGATAATATAATTAATTACTTCAACAACTTCTTCAAATTACCTTAGATAGATAGCGGACCCCAGGCTACGAATACAAAGTTTTCACATTATTTTTAGTGTTATTTCAAGCATTTTCCTTCAATAATGAAACTTTTTTGAAAATAAATTAAGAGGTTGAAAAGCGAAAAAATAATCAACCCCTGGTTTTTTTCCCTTCGGGTTAGATTTTTTTCCAAATTTAAATATGAGACCAACTTTCTAATGAGAAATGAATTTTCAAAGTTTGTCTACTCTGTAAATGTTATGCATGGTTATGCATTAAAACATCGTATAGGTACCTATACTACGATGCGGGGCATAATCCTCCTATCCTTTAGCCACCTATCTTCCATTCGTTTTTAAACTTCAAAGTTAATACCTTCTATAACTTTCTTTTGAATGCTTTTGGTCATACGACCTGTGTATTTTTACTCCTAAAGGGACATAAACGTAAGAATATATAGTTATACATTGACAATCCAACGTATTTCCTAACAATAAATATTATTACGCGAAAAAATTATATATTTCAAATTGTCCAGAACTGGACACCATATCATGTATCCCCTTAAGCCACCTCCCGAAAATTGATTTTAAACATTGTTAAAGCCTACTATATCTTGCATGCCTTTGGCTTTACGACAGTATTTCTACTTCAAAAGGGACATAGACGTAAAACTATAGAGATATACATTGACAATGCTCGTATTTCCTAACAATAAATATTATTACGCGAAGGACAAGTAGGTTGGACGCAGCGGACATTCAAAGCCCCACGGTAGCCATGCTATCACAATCAATGGAAAATGCGACGCAGTATTATTCTAGAGAAATAAACGTTATTCTGAATACTACGTAAAATATACAGAATGATAAAAATTATATTTACAATCCACTTGTTTTTTCATGAACATTCGCTACTTCACCGGACTTTGTAATTCAGTTGTCGCCATTCTGTCAAATAAAAAAAAGTGACAAACTTAAAAGAAAACAACATTTAAGTCTAGTTTAGGAGTTTTTGGTGGGAAGTCAAGGGGTTCAGTTGTCGTTTGCCTTTTACAATTTTGCAAATTGATTTAAGTGGACTTTATAATATGAAATTGGTGTAGTTTGGTGTTATAAATGCTCGTGCTCGAGAACAATTTGTGAAATAGTTAAAGTAGACTGTTAAATGGACTCGTATAGATTTGTCGCCAAAATCTCCCACGAGGCTCCCAAAGAACATACGCCATCTTTGATGCCACATACCATACAACACCGATACTTACTATCTCATTATACTGGACATTGGCAGAATCACTAAAATCTCGGTGGAAGCCATAATTAAAAAGAAGAAAGAAAGAAAAGAAAGTCTAGTTTATACAGCCTTAAATGGTTTAACTTTGTACAAATTTATTATACACATAATACTGTCCAATATTGGCTGTGTTGTTTCCACCAGAGTAGAATATGATTACTCCAACTTATGCCGTGGATGTCGTAAAAGACGAATTAGGAAACACAAGCTAAACAAAATATAAAAACATGTAAGAGAGTCATTGGTCATTGGAGAGTCCAACCCGTCTGACCAGCGTGGATAGTGTAGGCCAAATCCTCTGAATACTCTGGCTAATATATAGCTCTGGTAGTACAAAGTGTCGTGCTCCTGCAGTGGAGACTAAAAAAGACCTGATGATGATGACTTTCAAGTAAAAGTAAATATCAAATAAGGTACATACTCCATACTTAACAAATTTTTATTCTAAACAACAACTATTTAACAACTTTTTTATCTCACCAAAAGCTTAGGGCTATCGAACTCTTCAAAACCAGTAACAACAACAGAAGTGATAGGAAGCTAGCTACCAGAATACCACCGTAAACTTGAACGTCAAGTTCAGGGGGAGTCAGTGTAGACATCTTGGGTGTTGCGCGCGCACGTCTGTCCAGTTGTATCGCGCGTCAAAAATGTGTATGTGAATAGTGTTTATTTTTGTGTTTTTGGACTTATGGAACATTGTGCAAGCTGATTTTGAGGATTTAAAGGTACTTTTAAGCTTCTTTTCTTAGCTTGTACAGGTTTTTAAAGAATATTTATATATGGGTTTGGAGTCGTAAAACTTTGTTAAGTGTGAAGTGTCAACTTGTGTTAAAGATACTGTAGGTATATTTCGAAGTGTATACTTCTTAAGGTATATACTTCTTTGAATTTATTGAAGTGAATGTTCGTTCCAGTTTTAAAAAAGAACTAAATCTATTTTTTTTTTTGCGTGCACACCTTTTAAATAACACCGGCCGGCATCAATGAAACTTATTTAAAAAAAATTAATGATTACAAACAATCTCCTAAAAGGAGATTGTTTGTAATCATTAATTTTTTTCCAGGTTCCATTATTTTCTTTTGTCCTTTCCTAAATTTGTTAAAGTCGCTACTTAAATAAAAAAAAATCTGAAAATAGTGTTAAACTTTTTTTGCCAAGCTTGTTACGGGTTTATCTGTGATCTTCATCAGTTTAAGAAGGAAGGGAAAAATTTATCAAAAGAAAGCGATGTGTAGAAACAAATAGGGGGACCTTTGCCCAGCAGTGAAATAAAAATTGGCTAGCAAGAAAACTACCTATACCTACAACGTGCATTCAAAAAACTCTAGATATTTTAATATCTTTTCGTATGAAATAGACTTATAACAATGTCTACCCATAAAGATAATTGTAATACTAAATTTTAAAAAATCTTTTGTTTTTTTCATCAGGCCTAGTTACTAAATGTTCGCATATCTATGATTTATTTTAAAAAATACATTTGCATATTTACGTACACCTAGTTTTTTTTTACCACCGAGACTTTTTTATATTAGACAAGTATAGCTTGTTATTAATAAATATTTGCAGTGCTTGCTTACAATTTTCAAGATATTGAGGTCACAATCCTTCGACCGAACAACGAAAGTACAACTCCAATTAATATGCTAATCGTTGCATTTCGATTATTTCCGAGACAATATTGGCGCCAATCCAGCCTGATGGCCAATTAAAAGAGAATTTATAACAATTTCTTCGAGAAAGCATCGCACATAGCGTGACTTTCTTCGTATCACTGTACGCTTTTTATCGCGTATAGGGTTGCCGATTTTCTATAGAAAATTCATTCTATAGAATATTCTATTTTCTATTCAACACATTTTAATAAAGAAATAAATTAAATCTAGAATATTGTGTAGAATATTTAGTATGTTTGGATATTTTTTTTATATTCAATGCGGTCTTCATATGTTTGGTTAAATGTCAAGAATACTTGAACCACAACGTCAAGTAATTTTTTTTTTACTTTTTTTAATTTTTTGAGGTGCAATGCCAGCTAAAATCATTTATACTAAACGGAGATACCGTTTGAAAAAAAAAACGAAGGCGTAATTAAAAATTTTGTTAGCACTGATCAGTGCTCTATGAAACCGTCTGATTGGCAATTTAAAGTTTACTATAAAGTATTATGAAATAAGATCTATAATTTGAAATTTTGTATGTATCCGCAAATTAGAAATTTTCAAATTTCCGTCACTTTTTTTCTGAAACACTTTTTACAATTTAAAAACCTAAGTCAAAAGTAAAATAATAAGCAGACTGCTAGACAGCTGTGTGTAAGTCGATAACATTTAGTACATCTGCCCATATAAAAGTATTCACATAAATTAAAGGTGGTGAACTTTTATTATGTAAATACTTTTATAGCTAAGTCCTGTTTCTATATATACTTAATTATTTAAAGCAGTGAAGTTTAAAAAAGAACACATAAAAATAATTACTTTAGTATTTATTAATTTATTTGTCCTTCTTTTTATTTAGAAGCATATTACTAGAATAAAAAATATTTAATAAATTAAGTACATAAAACATGTCAAAATAAGGTATAGTATAAGTAACCAGTATAAGAGACATTTTTGGATTTACTTTAAAGTAAACATTGAACTTTGGTTTTAAGACAAGATATTATAAATGTTATAAATAATTATGTTCATAATATATTACTCTAGCTCTACATAATCAGAAACTAACATAAAATCTGAAATATACAACTGATTTAAAGTAAAGTATTTTTTATTAGTGGCTTACGAGTTTAATGAAATACAAAACCTGTGACAACCCTGGTGGTAAATGTTTCTGCTTTGGTAGGCATCTTAATTTTTAGTTATGATACGTTCTGGACTTAATTACCTCGCTTTACGTAAGTAAAGCTAAGTGGATGATTATTTTCTTGTTACAAAACTAACAGCCGCATTTCTAACTCTATGGTTGTAGAAAAGTAATGTATGTATGCCATAAAACGTCTTGAAAATGACATTTAAATGTTAAGTTTTTTTAAGGATCAGAAGGAAAAACAAAAAAAAATGCTGCTTCTTTTTCGTGCAGGTTGTAAAAGGCTTGCTTTACCTTTACGCCAACCAACAGCTAAATGTGACTTCGAGATCTTATGGCAAAACCGTTAACAGTATGAATTTACTAAAGCCGCGCTGTATAAGCTGTGCATATTGAGTTTAATTGAATTCTGCTTTTAATACTGTTCTCTGACATGTTTCATTAGCAAAGAAAATTAATTAAAAAAAATGACAGAAATATTACAAAGGTTTTTGAAAAAAACTAATATGAGATAAAGACATTATCAGAATACGTAACAACGGGGGGTATTTACGTGACTAACAAATGTCAACTTAATCTACCTGCGACCACGCAAACTGAAAAGTGTTCGAAACGTTAGGTGTATACATAATGTAATAAACGCAATAAAAACCGTATTAAATTAATTTTATTTAAATGTAAGTATAACAATCGCGAAAACATTACAAAGTTGACACAAAACATAAAAATGTATTTTGAAACATGCCTGTTTAGATGTTATTTCCCAAAACTTGAAGCATTTTGCAAATAACTATCACCTTTAAAAATAATATTAAACTTTTTTTTTATTTCTAAACCCCAAGCATATTTATACTTGAGAATGCATTTAAATGTAGCACAGTTCCATTGCATTGTATATCTAACAGTATCTAAGCGACCGAACAATGTCTCCATCCCGCTAAAAGGTCAAAGAAATTCACGACAAAACATGAAATTCCGCGAAACAACCGTTTGGAAACGAGAAATTTGAATACTACATAATAATGATGACTGTAACGTGAAAACGTTTCATTAATGCCAAATGACGTCGTTCCGTGAAATCGCGATTTGATCGTGCTGCGGTAGTTTTTGGCAGGAAATTTTGTAATATTAGATAATGAGTGCGGCCATTGTCTCAAACATTCAATGATAAACTCAGAAATATAATTTCAGGCACTTTTCCCCGTAATTTCATATTTTAAATAATTCAAATTTACTTACATATTACGCGCATATTATTAATTAGTGTTCAAAGGCTACAGACTACTAGCGTTTCGGAAACGACCACTGCAGAGAAAAAACGCCGAAGGAAACTCTTTTCAACAATATTGGTCGCCTACTCGCCTGAAGGACTTTGTTGTTGTTGAAATGAAATGAAATATATTTGCATTGAATGAGTGAAATATTTTCATGTTAATACTATTTCAAAATATACATAAAAGTCTTTCAAGGAAAATTATTTATAAGTATACTTACTTTTCTACTTGGAATTTGAATTCATATAACTAAGGTATTCTGACCATAGGACTATTCGCAATTCCAGATAATTTGCTATTTGCTCTTACTACTTTTATGTCGTTAAGATGAGTTGATTTTCGGCTAATTGAGAACCCGTACTCTGCTTTCAGCTAAACCCTACAGTAAATTTCGATTTTATGATGAAGGATACTAACTCAATAAATAATAAATATATAGGGACATATCACACAAATTGAGCTAGCCCCACAGTAAGTTGTGAACTTGTGTCGCAGGATACTAACTCAACGATACTATATTTTATGACATATACTTATATAGATAAACATCCAAGACCCAAGTCATTCTGAAAAAGATCGTTTTCCATCATGACCTGACTGGGGATCGAACCTGGGATCCCCGTGTCGCAGGCTGGCGTGTTGACCGCTGCGCCACGGAGCTCGTCATGCTCATGTTAGTTAGGTTAGTATACCATCATATGTAAGATACTTACGTAAATGAAAACGAAAGTACAAAAAAATATATATCTTTACCGCACGTTAAACGAAACGTTTCAAAATGTGCGGTTTTACTAATTTCTGCAAAAAAAGGAATCGAGACCTAAACTATAATAATAAACAACATATTGACCATTACTTAATTGTAACCAATTGACCACATTGTTACATAAATTTCACTTTTAATAAAACTGTGGCACGTGAACCTTCACGCCTATTAATATGAAGTGAATTGGTCTATCTGTCGCAATGTTATCCGTGTTGGGACTTTGAAAGTAATCTTTTAAGTATAGACTAACACGGCATAAAAACAGCTTAATACATTGTTATACGAGAATTGGACCACTTTATGTGTTTTCATGGATGTTGTAGAAGGCGACTTAGGAAACCCAAGCTATACAAAGCTTATAAACATCAAAGAGATGTCTCCAACCCGTCTGGCCAGCGTGGAGAGTGTAGGCCAAATCCTCTGACTGCTCAGGCTTATAATTACTTATATATGGCTCTGATAGTACAGAGAGGGTCGTGCTCCTGCAGACCTGATGATGATGATGATGATGATGATCCTTTTTTACTCTGTCGGGAATCACACGGCGGCATATTTTATTTATTTAATAACCCTAAGTTTTGCCTGGACTGCAATAATTTCATTGACGTTCACTGATTATAGTTGGTCATTAAAAACCGATCAACCGTTTTCATTTTGGCTATGTATTTTGGCGCGCAAAAAATAAATTACTCGAGACTATTTGGTTCCGTTTTTTTGATTAATGATAGGTCAGTGGTCTACGGTTTAGTCAGTAGTTTTAATTTCATTCAAGCTCCGTAAATAATTGAATATTTTCTAAACGTGAATGAACAATTATGAGTTTGGAAAAGAGTAGATGAATAACATGAATAACATTCATTTTATTATTTTTAAAAGGTATTTTGAAAACGGGTATCTTTCTTAAGAAAAAAAAATATTTGACGAGCTCCGTGGCGCAGTGGTTAACATGCCGTATACGTGACAAGAGGGGTCCCGGGTTCGATCCTGACCGGCCTGGCACTGGCCGGTTTGGCTGGCTAAAAAATATCTGAAAAAGTCTTTTTTTCAGATATTTTTAAGATTTTCTTGGGTCTTGAATGTAATAATGTTATGTTGACAACAGCGATATCACCCGAGTTTCCGCAACTAAAAAGTAACTTTTCATTTGACAGATAAAGATATTGTTCCGGGGGGAAGTGATCGCTGAAACACTGCATGAAAATGCCGATTGAAAATTGACAAATGTCAAAACTACGATACCATAGAATTTTCAACCTTTAAGGGTTGATGCAAATGATCCGTATGTATTCTGCCTCGGATTCCTTGATATATATTCATCTCTGTTATTATACATACATATTTTTATTGAAATTCATCATGCTATAAACATTAATATGGGGGTGAAAATTCTTTGTTCAATGTGTTTAATTTTCATTTTAAACATTCGAATCGGTAAAAATCGCCAAATATTTTGTCAGTCCCTTGTTTGAAGTTTAAATTTCAAGAGTTTCAAGGTCACTCTCGACGTATTATCGAAGGCGTGTCGAAGATGCGTACTTCTGTCAAAATTGTGTGGCACACGAGAATTGCACTGCTGACTTCAAAACTCTCTAAGTTGATCAATATTATACATTTTCTATCATATATATTTTTACTGTGTATTATTAATTTCATATCTATACTCATTATATAAATAGCAAAGATTTGTTAGTTTATTTCCATTTAATAGGCTCCGAAATAACCGATTGATGATCTGATTTTCAAAATTCTTTCATCTAATATAAGTTCGTTTATATGCGGGTGACACAGGCTTTAATTTATGCGGACGAAGTGGCAGGAAAATTGCTAGGATAAAATTAATTTTTATTAAATAAAATCATCATCAACATCAGGTCTTTTAGTCTCCACTGCAGGAGTATTCATGACCCTTTGACCCTCTCTGTAATACCAGAGCTGTAGCCAGAGCAGTCAGAGGATTTGGCCTACATTCTCTACGCTGGCCAGACGGGTTGGAGAGGTCTCTTTGATGATTATAAGCTTTGTTTAGCTAGTGTTTCCTAAGTTGCCTTCTACGACATCCACGGGAAGACTTGCAGTGGTATAATTCTACTCTGCCGGGAACCACACGTAACAAAACAAGGAATATTGTTGGAAAGTTTGAACTAGCCGGAAAGTATTAAGAAAGTGAGGTTTTTGAATAAATATCACATCAGTTTGGACAAAGGTTTCACCCTTTGATTTGTTATTTTATGTTACATCATAAAGTCCATTAATATATGCATAATGTTTTGGAGAAATTTTTATGAGAGTGTTAAATCTTTCTTTATAAATGTTAATTTATGCATTGGGTGTCGGGTACAGTTAGATGTGAGGCGTAAATAAGTATATGTTTTGAAACTTATATTATACGATTCTTTTTTAATAGCTTTTTAGTTTTAAGGCGAGGTGAGTTCACACACTAGCGCCACCCAGCAATTAATTCATTTACTCCTAAATCAAATCAAATTTAAAATATCTAATAGCTGATTGCCCTAGTAAATTATTTGTAGTATTTTTTTTGTTACTTTTCGTAGATATTACAATCTAAGTTCAAGAGAACGAATTTTTACCGCCAAAAGAGGCCACTTTTGGCGGTAATAATTCGTTCTCTTAATTCATCAAATTAAAAATAGTGAAAACTGGTACCAATAATACTACAAGTGATTCATTCAGCTATTAGATTTTTTAAATTTGATATTATTTAGGACTTACAGAATTAATTGCTGGGTGGCGCTAGTGTGTGAACTCACCTCAGCTTAAGCATTTCAATAAACCCTTTAGGGTTATTGATTATGTTGACTTGTTCGTATGTAATAGGTAGGTACTACACATTATATGCCTATATTCAGTAAGGCTAGTGGAATACATAAGGAACATATAAAATCTTTAGTTATTTGGTTGTGTCCACTCTGAAAGAGAATATATAATATTCAGTTGGATTAAAAAAATATCGCTTATTAATTAAATAAAATTATTTTAATCAAAAAAACAAAAACCAACTTCAATCGTATGCGTAACAAACTGAAACCAAAAAGTAGGCAATAATAATTTAATTACAAGAAATCAAGCGCAAAAATTTAAATTAATATTTATTTGGGGTCTGTGCTAACCAATATGATAACAAAGACAGTTTAATCTTTAAACTTTTAGACAGCCCGAGGTAGCTTTAAGATTATTTTAACGATACTAAAAAGAATCATTAAAATCGATCATTTCGAATAAGTAATCTCGTAACAAACATGGTCCAGTGGGTGTGAGCTCTATGAGCGCTTACGTATGTTAAGCAACCCCTGGTGCAGTCCCTACTTGGATGGGTGACCGCAAGTGGCATAAAAATATCTCGAACTCCTCCGTGCTTCGGAAGGCACGTTAAGCCATTGGTCCCGGCTGTCATCGTTGATGGCAGTCGTTTAGCTATGTCAGATGCCCTTAGGCAGCTTGAAAAATCTGACACCAGTGTTGGCCACTTACACATACGAAAAACAAACAAAACAAACATAAAAAAAACATACAGACGAATTGAGAACCTCCTCCTTTTTAGTCGGTTAAAAATAGATAAAAAGTAAAGAAATAGTTCTGGTTGCCGTTAAGATAATAACCTAACAAAAAGTTTAGTTATAAACGAGCAATACAAACATCTATTATGTCATCGTCAATGCAGAATAACAAATTTTGAACGCTAGATTACCTGAACACTGACCGACCAATTGCATAAAAAAGTTATTATAATTTTACGACAATCAGTGCAACAGGAAATTTGATTTCGTCACTATTTATAATGTGACAAATTATGGGCGTAAATAGGATTGTGCTGAGGGGGGGAGGGGGAGGGGGGGCTGGCGAAGAAAAGCGTGTATAGTCAGTGGTCTAAGACTGTGACCTTTAAGTGAAAGGTCCAAGTTTTGTGTTCTGCTTGGCCCGATCTATACCTCTGAGTTTTAAGACCAATCAAACTCAAGTACAGTTATTTTCATTGACTGCTTCTACAGAAAAAAAGCATCGTAGGGCAACCTGCATACTTTTACATTGATCACTAGTGTATTAAATAAAAAAGGCAATTATAAAACATTCCATTATTTCCTGCCAAATATAGTCTGGTGCGTACGATTGCCATGACACCTTTAAGAGCGCACCTCCTGCCCATATCTCGATACGCCCTTGCCACAAACTTGAAAATTAGCTTATGTAAGGGGACATTATATATGTATTTATTCATACTTAGAGAGGCTTCCGAATATACCTTGGGCTTTTTTATTCAACCTTAGAAAAGTGGGGTAATGATCTGAAGAACTTTCCTTTACGCACCTTAATAGTTTGTTTTGTTTTTAATGCAAATTTTCAATATTTACCTTTCAGTACACAGTATATGCTAATTGCTCATATGGCATGGTTATCTTTAGTAGAATTAAATGAAAATAATGTTATGCTGACATATCGCTAACCTACCCTAACATCTTTATCTATGATCATTAGCTCATCCGCAAGATGTCGAAATGACTACTGCTGGACAAAGGGACTAAGGATTAGTATTTAAGAACCTAAGTAGCAGGTATTGGGATGCCTAACCCATGCATACATGCAACTAACGCCACATTTATAATTCAAAACCACCCAATTTCACATCTAGCTCTTTGTTTATTTTGTACACACCTTAAACCAGTGACATAATATTTTCTTTTTGTTTTCTATTTGATACTAAGAGAACGTGGGTGTTATATTAAAATCTTAAAATGTTCGTAGCAAGGCAAAATAAAATATGAGTTTGTGGTGGGAAGTCAAGGGGTGCAGTTGGGGTCTACCTTGGACGATTTTGCAAATAGATTTTAGTGGACTTTATGATATGAAATTGGTGTAGACTGGTGTTATAAATGCTCGTGCTCATGGAACAATTTGTGAAATAGTTAAAGTGGACTGTTATATGGACTCGTATAGACTTGTTACCATAACCTCCCGACCACGAGGCATCAAAGAACATACGCCATCTTTGATGCTACTTGTTACAACTTTACCGTACAACACCGATACTTAGTATCTCAATTTACTGGACATTGGCAGAATCACTGAAATCTCGGTGGAAGCCATTTTATAAAACAGAAGAAGAAGAAGAATAAAATAAAATATTTCATAAATAGTTTCATTCATCTATTTTACACCTAGTCCTTTGATCGATTTTTACGTACCCTAAACAGACTATACGGTCCATTTTATTATTCGTTTTTACAAGAACGTGGATGTTATATTAAAAGTTTTAGATGTCCGCAGAAAGAGATAACCATTCTAAACAGAAACAGTTTCATTATGAAAACACGGCTTTGCTCACGTTTTATTACGTCGGATCTGTCGACTAGTTTCGGTCTGTTACGAAGACCATCATCGGGGCGAGTGAAAGGGGTGGCGACACGACGGTTACGCTTCCCTCAAAGCTTGCTTTGAGGGAAGCGTAACCGTCGTCGCCCCGATGATGGTCTTCGTAACAGACCGAAACTAGTCGACAGATCCGACGTAATAAAACGTGAGTAAAGCCGTGTTTTCATAATGAATTTATCTCGCGTAAGTTTTAATATTATTAGAAACAGTTTCATTTAATCTTTAATCATTTATCAAAACAGTTTTATCTCACACCCGTGCATTTCATATAATTTGTCTTCCCATATCATTAATCAAAACTGTTTTTAGCTCCGATAAAATCTCTTCCCATCCCGTACATGCTACATTTAATACCTCTAGTATACCATCCGTCAGACTGGACAGAATATGCCACGCGTTAAATCTTTCGTTCGAGACGGATGACCGATCATATCTGTATCTAATAATCTTTCGCTTTATTTTTAGTCGCAATTCGTCTAATTCTCGTAGTTCTCTTTTTGTTCTCTCGTTGTTTTAGTTGCAATTTGTCCAAATATGATGTATATTAATCCTAATCCCAACTAATATTTTGAATGCGATAGTGAGTTTGTTTGTTACGCTTTCACGCCCTATCTGCTGAACCGATCATCTGGAAATATTGCATATACTTAAGTTAGGGTACTGAGAAGAATATAAGCTATATCATAGACAGGCTTGGACAAAGCCGTGGGTAACAGCTAGCATATCTGTATATCTGCTCACATATCAATAATGACTTCTGTGGTACAGTTATATCATCGGAAACGTCTGACTGATCATCTCTCTATCTAATAATCTTTCGCTTTACTTTTCAGTCGTAGTTCGTCTAATTCTCATCTTGTTTTAATTGAATTTCGCCCAAATATCATACATATATATTTATTAACATATCTTTGATGACTTCCGTGCTACGTGAATTTATGTACGCTTCACAGCTGACGATGCAACCGTAACAAATGCTGAGGCGATGACGACACATCACTACATAGTATAAAACAAAGTCGCTTTTTCTTTCCCTATGTCCCTTTGTATGCTTTAATCTTTAAAACTACGCAACAAATTTTGATACGGGTTTTTTTAGTAGATAGAGTAATTCAAGAGGAAGGTTTATATGTATAATAACATCCATTAAATAGTGGAGAAACACTGTTATTTTTGAAGTTTCTAATATGATGTCGTAAATATTCACATTTTTTTCCGCTTACATTGCAAACTCAAGCTAAACCCTAACGAAATTTATCTTCATCATCATCATTATCAATTAAATACTTTAAATACATTGCTGATTTATTATTGATCTATATGTCCCTTTACAGAATATGATTTCAATAAATATTTTCAAAGATATTACAGATTTAAAAATTACGGGACGTAGCGTTTGCTGCGGTAGGCCGGCCAGGGCGGCGGCGGTTAATATTATAAATATGAAAATGAGTTTGATTGTTTATTTGTTGGTTTCTTGCGCTTTCACGCCCTATCTACTGAACCGATCATCATTAAATTTTGCAGACACATAGGGTAGGGTACTGAGAAGGAAATAGGCTATATGTCACACGGGCGAAGCCGCGGGTAACAGCTAGTATATCGATAATTGAAAATCAGTAAATTTGTACGTCAGTGCAACATAATCGCTGAGTTATGGCCTTTTTGTCTATCTAGCATACAAATGACCTGTTTATCGTGTACAGTAATATTACTTGTTTGTTTTGGCAAATAAACGCTTTTATCTATCTATCATTAGTGCATATTTTCTTTGAGGCGGATGGCCTGATAATACAGTGACTAAACTTCACAACACCTTCAACAAACCAGTACAACAGTATATTACATCAGTTTAAGATTTATATCCTCGCACTAATTGCGATTCGGACGAGATGCGACTAATAAATGCTCTCTCGCGTTCATGTTCCCCTGGTACATTTTCTAACCGTTAATCGAATGGTGCCTCGTAATTTCTTAGTTAATTTGACACTTTAGCCACTACACGCAGCTGGAATTGATTCATGTATGTACGAGCACCAGTGGCATAGCTTGCCTTGGAGGGGGCCCTGTATCAAAATGAGTTGGGGGCCTAATAGTGGTTAATGTGGTTTGTCATTGTTACGACAATAACCAATGTAATGTTGCCAACTTTAGAGCGCACGCTTAATCCGTGAATTGTTTTTTTTTACTTTAGTAATTTCTGAAGTCAAAATCTATAGGCACGTATGATAGTTTTATTTTTATATTTTTTTCCCCGGGAATTGATTAACTGACACTGGAAATTTTATTTCTTTTTTTGAAGTAAAAACTTCTTTAGCGACGCTGTGCAGTATTTGTGATGGGTAAAAATGTTAAACTCGTGACAGGTCACGTGACCTAGAAATTCCTCAGATTGAAAATTCGTAGGACGGACACGTGACCTGATTGAAAAACAACGTTAATATTCAAGTTTTCACTTCTGATGGCACTCCTGAAATGCAACCCGTATCATTGATACAGCTGATACGGCGCTAGCTAGGCCCTAACGAGTACATATATAGTTCCTGCCTGCATGGGCATATAAATGTTCCGAGATTTTATTAAATACTTGCTTATGCTTGCTCGCGTGAAAATAGATTGTAGATTTTTATTTTGTAGAATGAAAGATATCACATATCTGCAATCTCTTGACTCCGTCATGCCTTTATTACAATGATTATAAAACTGGCCAATTTCATTGCTTGTGTGCGTGACAGCTTTGTGTTAACACCACAGGTTAGCACACGCGTTCTGTCAATTAATGCCATCAAAATCCGTCAAATAAGTAGCTATGTGTTTGCATCATAGACTATGGATTGGACACAATTTTTTTTCTACGTTTTTAGGCTAATAGAGTTTATCTAGGCTTTATATACTCTAGGATCTCATATAATATACCCATATGCATGAAGTGATCTATTCGTGGTCAACATGATGGCAGTAATACTCGTTAAGTAAGTGTAAGTCTACCATAAAATTGCATATAACCAATGTCAATGCCTCGGCGTCAGCGCGACATTGTTGCTGTAGCACCATAAAACATATATACATACATTAATATTATCACGTCTTTATCCCTTGCGGGGTAGACAGAGCCCAAGGTCATAAAATCTAAAGTCTACGTTTAGCATATTAGTGGGCGTGAAGGTGGAAAGTACTATAAAATTAGGATATTATTATTATATCTATATGATGTTGGATACGCATATTTAACATACACAAGCTTTGAAAAAACTGCCGAATAGGAATTATAAATAAATAAATAAATAAATATATACGGACAAATCACACAGATTGAGCTAGCCCCAAAGTAAGTTCTTATGAAAGACTTGTGTTATGGGATACTAACTCAACGATACTATATTTTATAACAAATACATATATAGATAAACATCCAAGACCAAAGTCAATCTGAAAAAGATCGTTTTTCATCTTGACCTGACCGGGGATCGAACCCGGCACCATCCGTGTCGCAGGCAGGCGTGATGACCGCTGCGCCACGGAGCTCGTCAATTATGTCTTCTAGTACGACCAGTAGTACTTATATTCTAAAAGTGATCTAAAATCGTGACGTAACTTAAGATTGATGATTTGTTACACCTTCTGGTGTTGAATGAACAAATCAAACGCAAAGATAAATATTCAATGCAATAATTCGGTAGGTACAAAGAGACTAAATATAGGATTGTGTTTAGAGTGTTCTCAGCAGCCGTAATTTTGAGGCTACAATGTATATTAATTTTTTGTAATTAAGTATCTGCTTGTGCACTAATAGTGCTCTGTTATCCTAAATTCTTGAGAAGTAGGTTCAGGTGTAGGCCGTACTTAAAAAGTACAGCTTAGGGTGTCCAATATTTTCAATTGAGTTGTAGTTAAAACAGGGAAACAAGTAGATTTATTCCAAACCAATACCACGAACGAATACCAGTGTAGTAGTGTAGCAGTATTAAAAAAATTTAAACCTACTTTTGGTGACGTTACATACCTTATTACCCCGAAATTATTACACTCTGGGGAAGAATAAAAAGCTAATGACACCACAAACTTCAAAATCGGTCTAGCCATTTAGGCTACATACGTGCAAAAAACATAACCCTCCCCCTTTGTACAATACAAGTAGATTGTCGGGTAAAAACTTTTAAGTAATTTTACTTTCTTTTTGACGAGCTCCGTGGCGCAGCGGTCAACACGCCTGCCAGCGACACAGATATTCCCGGGTTCGATCCCCGGTCAGGTCAAGATGGGAAATATTTTTTTTTTTTTATAAAATATAGTGTCGTTAAATTAGTATCCCATAACACAAGTCTCGTACTTAGTTTGAGGCCAACTCAATTTGTGTGATTGGTCGGCGTGTATTTATCTTTTTGTACAAATTGCATTGTAAAATACTTTATTTATGGATTAAAAATCGTTTCATCAATCAATAAAAACATCAATTTCTCACGGTTAGCTAATATACATAAAATAGCTTGTACCTGTCAGTCTAGAAAAGTGAAAATAATTTTCTCCTTAAGTCTAGAAACTGGCTCACTTAGCGATAAGTCTCTAAAGATTAGACACTCGAAAATATATTTATATAAGTCTTAAATCCTTGTCATATACGTTCCCAGTCCAGATCCTCTCCGGCTCCGAACAGCCAGAGGAATCCCACCCTCCGACCCCGTCGCACTCGCCACCGGAACAGAGTGCGTAGAGTAGGATTAGCTCCGATTACTGGTGACCGCCCGGCGGTCCCGGGTGATTTGCACCCAGGATAGGTCCTTCGGACACCTTGGCAAATCGCAGCCCATCAGGCATATGAGAGTTTGCTGTCTCTCCAAGCCTTGCGCACCCAGGCAACGCCCAAAGCCGAGGTTCGTCCCTCCCGGGAACCCTTTGGTGATGATTGCCTTACAGGTTGAGGGCACTCTGCCCTCACCTCAAAAAGTCCGGTGAAGTAGCGAAAGCTCACTTGGAGATAGCTACGTAGTCCTTTAAAAAAAAAAAAACATTTACGTTCTTGTTTATAATCATGAAATCTACAAAACAAACCAGTCTGATCTAGGTAACAAAATAGACTACATCAAAATATGTCTAACCTGTCTATGTCTCCAACCCGTCTGGCCATCGTGGAGAGTAGACTAGTTGTAAATTTAAAAAATTGTCCAAGTTACGTAGAAGCAAGCTTAGATAAGCTAAAAACCTCAATAATTTATCGCGAGCAAAAATTACTTTGTTTTTCATAGTGTTTGTATTAATGACAAGGTAATTTTTGCGGTTCATGAAAAAGTGCTTAAACTTTTTAGTTTGTACTTAGTACTCAGCTCTAATAGTTTTCTTATGAATTTCTTATATATACGTATCTATGTATAACCGTTTAACAGATAGAAAGGGGGGGACACTTATCTACCTCTAACAAAAACTTGCAATTTAAAAGCAAATATTTCAGAAATGGATCCCTAAATCGAAATATGGTGTTTTCAACCTCACAATAGGTTAGCAGATAAAAAAAATACTCCCACTTTAGTTGTAGGGGGCCAAACCCAAAAAAAAATTTTTTTTTTCAAAATTTTTTACCACTTTTTTGGCATGATTTATATACATACCCATACTAAATAACAGCTTTCTAGTACTTATAGTCTCTAAGTAAAACCGCGGACGTACAGACAGACAGTCATGGCGAAACTAAAAGGGTTCCTTGTTTACTACAGAACCCTAAAAAAGGTCAGTACCGTATAGGGTCTCACGCAGTGTAGCGTTCCATAGTTGCATGTCATTTTATTAATTGGTAGACTATAAATACCTAACTCTTTAACTTTGTGAACCCTACTTAGCTGAGATATATTTCCAAGTGACTTTAATTATTGAAAATTAAGATAGTAGCATATAATATGTTACTGCCCTGAATTTTAAAGGTTCTTTGTTTGCTAGAACCTTAAAAAAAGGATTTTTACCAAGTAGCCAATTGAATACGAACTCATTTCTAATTATATCTGCAGTCGTTTACCTCAGCCCCCTACACAGCCAGTTCTATAGTTCGTTGGGACTTGGGACTTTAGACGAAGGCACAAAAATATAGTAGGGAACAAAGGTGACTCTTGGTAGAATATACTATCTACACATACTGTATTTTTGAACAGACACGCGACTGCACTTTAATAGGATTTTTACGTCAAAAATTACTTTAGCTCACGGCTTGGCTTACGTAAATGTATGTATTTCCCTCGGAAAAGTACTTTTTCTGGGATGGAAGGTACCCTAAGCCAGGCCTACTATCATCTCATAGATTAGAAGTTGCATGCGAAGAGTGCAAAGAGACAACAGATAGACACAATATTAGCACGGATAAGGTTAAATAAAAAAAAACTTATTCAATATTTTTACCTATATAACAGGTTAGGTTCAATTTCTCGTCACTCGCAGTTAGTCGCTTTGTATTTTCGTTACCCAAATTCATTATTTTGACACTTGAAATTTGAATTTATAGTCACTTGTTTCAATTCTAACAAAAATAATGATTGGTTTTATTGTTCTGCTGGTACATTCTATATTCATTCTTTGCTAGCAACATTAGAGCCCACGACAACAACGACCCCGGGAAAGACATAGGAGTTGCCGTCGCCGGATACGGCTTGGACGACATGATGATGATGATGATGATATTCTAAAATTTTCTTTTCACCTAGACCAGAGAAGGCGTCATCCATCCATCCATCAGGTCTTTTTTAGTCTCCACTGCAGGAGCACGACCCTCTCTGTTACAAAGCTTACAAACATCAAAAAGACCTCTCCAACCCGTCTGGCCAGCGTGGAGAGTGTAGGCCAAATCCTCTGACTACTCTGGCTAATATATAGCTGTGGTAGTACAGAGGGGGTCGTGCTCCTGCAGAGAAGGCGTCATGAAAATTATGAATTATATAAATATTCTTTTAGTTACTCCTTATTTTACAACGTAGGAATGCAGAAGCACTTTCCTGTCCCGCAAACGTAAAAAAAGATAAAAGATGCGACCACAGCCACTAACAGGGCACACCTGCCCAATAACTTTACTTTTTGTTGCGATTTTTTAAGCATTTCCGTGAAGGATATGCTGTTAAGTACGTATTTAGACGAGTACTTAGTATTCCGTACGCAATATTTTTAATAGTACAATAAGGTCCTTCTGTACAATAAATAATATTTCATTTCATTTCATTTCTGCGTCTATATTCCTAGACAAGTACAATCCCGGGATATTCAAAAGTAGAATAAATGGGTATTTCTTGGATAGGCATGTAACATCCTCGTCTTCATCGTCACTTACCATCAGGTGAGATGGGAGACAAATGCCTAATTCAATAATTAATAAAAAAAGGTACTTACAGATTTTTATTTAACTTTCACGGTTATCGACATGATAGTTTGAAACAATCGTATATTTGCCATAATTACTGTGAGCTGTGAGTTTTAGATATTTCAGTCCAGTTACAAAGACCATGTTCACGAGGGAACTGAAGAATTTGAAATATTGAAACCTGGCTAACAACATAAATCATCATTATTAGGTCTTTTTAGTCTCCATTAAGGTACACGAACTGAGAGCTATGTATTTGCCAGATCAGTCCGAAGATTTGGCCTACACTCTCCACGCTGACCATCCGGGTTTAAAGAGGTTTGTTTGATGTTTTTAAGCTTTGTCTAGCTTGTGTTTCCTAAGTTGCCTTCTACGACATCCACGGGAAGACTTGGAGTGATCATATTCTACTCTTGACGAGCTCCGTGGCGCAGCGGTCAACAAGCCTGCCTGCGACACGGACGGTCCCGGGTTCGATCCCCAGTCAGGTCAAGATAGAAAATGATCTTTTTCAGATTGACCTGGATCTTGGATGTTTATCTATATAAGTATATATTATAAAATATAGTATCGTTGAGTTAGTATCCCATAACACAAGTCTCGAACTTACTTTAGGGCTAGCTCAATCTGTGTGATTTGTCCGTATATATTTATATTTACTCCGGGAACCACACGGAAATCATAATAAATAACCCGATTGTAATATAAAGAGTTATATGTTCTTTAACAAATAATATTTTTTACATAATTCGATAATATAAGTTTCGGATTTAAAGCTGTGCTTGAGGTGGATAAGGTACATATATTTTTGAACCGACATATTTCTATCAGTCAACATAAATCGCAATCAACTGTATAGACGATATAATCTCGCGATCTGCATCTGACGTCGACCGTTGGACTCCTCCCAGTAGCGTACCGTTTTAACAACTGTGCCGCTCCGACACTGCTTCCAATTAGATGGCGTGCGACTTGAATGGTTTAGAGAAATATATTTCTATTTAACTGAGGAGCCCGATGGTCCAGTGGGTGTGAGCTCTCTGAGCGCTTACGTATGTTAAGCAACCCCTGGTGCAGTCCCTACTTGGATGGGTGACCGCAAGTGGCATAAAAAAAATATCTCGAGCTCCTCCGTGCTTCGGAAGGCACGTTAAGCCGTTGGTCTCGGCTGTCATCGTTGATGGCAGTCGTTAAGCTACGTCAGATGCCTTAAGGCAGCTTGAAAAATCTGACACCAGTGTTGGCCACTTACACATACGAAAAACAAACAAAACAAACTGTTGGAGATCTATATGTTTTTGGTTTAAATGGCGGCCCTGTGACGCTATACACGTGGCGTGTTACCGACTTCCTAGTGCGTTCCTAGTGTTTTGCCGTCCTTCCATTCTTTCTAAGCAATTCAGTATTTTTTTAAACCGCGTGGTTTTAAACATTCTGGTAAATTAGTTCTGAATAAGTTAGTATTTATAACTCGGAGTAACAAAACCTCTTTCGGGATTTAAGTTGGGAATAAAGTGCAAAGTCGCGTAAAATACGTGTTTAACTTTTTTGGTAAAATAAATATTGTGTAGTGTTGGGCGTGTTTTTTTTTTAATAATCGGGAAATAATAACCAACTAGATTCCTCACAACTTGAGTGGTCTCCGAACAAAAATAACCTGGAACCAATTTTCCACCGTCAAATTAACAATCGTTACTCCGTCATAATTACCAAAAATTCATACTTTGAATACTGTCAATCCCGTAAGTGTCAAAGACGTATCTGTGCATATATAACTGGAGTTAATTCCCCAACGTCAAGCTACATCCGTTACTTCGGCCAAAGCCATAAATTAGGTCCCAGTCTGTCGGTCCGTTTGTTACATTTCAAGAAATACCGTAAGAACATAAAACTTGCAATGTTAATGCCGTATGTGGTATTGAATATGAGGTTGTGTTGCAATGTCTTTAAACTTAAAGCAAGTTGTTTGCACTACGAAAAAGGTATGTATTGTTTTCATGGTTAATTTATGTTAGATTATTGATTTTAAGTATTATTTAGGAACCCATCAGTGTTATTTTGATTCTGTTCTCTACCTACAAACACACCAGCGCGCTTTGCGTGGCCTTTAGGTTATAATTATGATTGCTAGGCCATGTCGCTGGGCGCAGGAGTCACGGAAAACCGTCAGTTAGATAATCTTCCATGCTGGTTTCCAAGCTAAGTCGTGCGTTTCTTCCGGTAAAAGCCGGTCAATCCGGGCGGCAATCTAAGGAATCACATTGATAGGCGACGCGGCTAGCAACCCATCACTATTTTGATTCCGCTTTCCACCTTTACGCCCACTACGATGCTAAACGTGGCCTGTAGGTTATAAGACCTTGGGCTCTGTCTACCCCGCAAGGGATACAGACGTGATAGTATATATGTCAGTTAGATAAACTGACGCAATCAGATAGCTAACCCTCACCAACACCCAGGGTGCCATACATTTAGCTCATGGACGCGCCGTTTGGAGAAATGTAGTAAGAAGAGCTACTCCAGGTGGTCACGACCATCAGACATGAGGATACCTCCAAGAAGAAGAAAGATATCCCTGACAATCTATCCAAGTATGACAATAACCCACCATTTCCTAATTTGAATATAATAGAATCTCAAAATGGCGGCGGCAATATGGCCACCAATTTATATGCTAAATCCGAGTTCGTAAAGGCTGCATCTGCCGACGGTTAAGGAAATAATTGCAATCGACAATGAGTCGTTGCTTTCATGCTCAAAATAAAGGGTTTACAGAACGATACGTAAATTGTAAACAGTAATTTTAATTCAAAGATTTTATTCAGAAAATAGGCCTTTTCAGGCACTTTTTCACGTAATTTTTTTACTCAGATACATGATTTACTAAGAAATATGTTAATATTTTTAATTAGTGTTCAAAAGCTACAGACAATTAGCGTTTTGGACCCGACCACTGAAGAGAAGAAACGCAAAAAGAAACTTTTTTACACTATTGGTCACCTACTTGCCTGAAGGGCTTTGTATATGAATGGACAATATCTCCAAGAGAACTTTGGCCACTACCCGGGTGTTTGAGGTAAGGGTACCTCCATCAAAACATCAACAAAAGACTCTCAGGAGGGATGAACCTTGGCTTATTGCGTTGCCTGCTTGATAGAAAAGCTAAGAGCTAAGTTCATAGGCCTGAATACCGCGATTGCATGGATAGCCTGAAGGGCCGAATTGAAAAACAATGGCTAAAGCCTTTGCAGAGCAACAACTCTCATTTTTTACCTTATGGGCCAAAAATCAAGTTACCAGAAGGGCCTTTCCTAAGTGCTAGTCACTCGGAATTACCGGGCGGTCAGCAATAATCAGCATTCAGAGTCTAGTAGTATTCTTGGATATTTTCCTGGGAGCGTAGGGATTTCATCATAACTGCCAGGAGGAAATTTTAATCTATTCACTGGTGTTATTTTTTTTATATATATTTCTGTACATCACGAGAAGCATGTTTTGTAACTTCTTAAATAACTGTTGACACAGGTAGGTAACGAAAGATAGGTAGTGTTTTGTTTCAAGATTATCCGAGATTGTTTAATTAAAGTTGTGTGCATTCCTCAAATTACGTGGAGTTCAGATCTGTAATTACTTTATTTATATCTTATGCATTTATGCGCTTGGGAGATATATGCAAAATATAGACCCGGTCCTTTTTGTTGAATTTTTAGTTAAGTTAATAATAGTAGGAAGTTTTAATCTTGACTAAAGGTATTTTATACCATTTTGGAATTTTTTTAAGTTGCCAAGATAGCTTACGCATTCAAAACATATACTTTCGAAAAAAAAAACAGTTAATTCACTTTCAATGGATTTTTAAAGATCTGAGAATAAATGCGGGCACTAAAATACCTGGACAATCACACCTGCAGGCCTATTTGCTAACTTTTGACAGCTACGGAGTACATCATTTTCATGGTAACTTCAATATTCATTACGGGTTCGGTATGAATGACTATTTTTATTTAAGATATGAAAACCGTAATGGATGCTAAAGTGACAATCAAATCGTAGTACACCGAGTTAGCAAATCGGCCTGCTGGACCAAATATCACCAGAAACAATGTTAACTACTGGTAAACGAGTAGTTACTAGTTACAGTCTATAAAGTTAAGAACCGTTAAAGTAATATTAGTTTTACAAAATTAATGGACCTTATACATATAAGTATAAGTTTTATTAAACCTTTCAATAATAGTTCAATTTCACTGTAGGTAAAATCAACAAAAAAAAAGACCGGCTTTTTTTCACTCACAAAAAACCTTGAAAGTAAAAATATAAAACCACTAGCTGTTACCCACGGCTTCGCCCGCGTAACATATAGCCTATGTCTTTCTCGGTACTCTAACCTATGTGTGTGCAAAATTTCATAATGATCGGTTCAGTAGATACGGCGTAACAATCAAACAAACTCACTTTCACATTTATAATATTAGTTAGGATTAGGAAGATAGGATAGAATAGGATTAGGATTGCCACTACTGCTTATTTTTAAATTAAAAATTAAACTAATGCTATATTAGATATACTAGATTACGTAGATATTAGATAACATAATTATATTACAAATTTAATGTAAAATTTGCTTTTGAAGAAAAGCCGTAAATTTACTAACGGTAAGCGAAGGCCGTTACTTTTTAATGACGTAAACATATAAATTAATGTAATGTCATAATGCTCATTTAACACATCCTGTAAAACGCGGCTTATTAAAAGAGCATCCTGTTTGAATCAATGTTTGAATCAAGCGGATATTCTAGTTGAAGTCCACAGGAACCTATGCATCAATCATATTGATTCAATGACATTAATGATTCGGAACGAGTTTGTAAGAGGGAGCTTTAAAGTTGCCCTTATTTCCGAAAAATTGGTTGAGAAGCGCCTCAGATGGTATGGTCATGTACAAAGACGCCCCAAAGATCATATAGTTCAGCTCGCCCTGCAACTGCCAACGAAAAAGCGAGGACCAGGAACACCGCCCTCCACCTGGTTGACCACGGTCGAAAGAGACCTGAAACAAGCCCAGTTAGACGCCGGCACAGCTCAGGATCGTGCAAAGAAGGACAAGGAAGGCCGACCCCAAGTAGATGGGATAAGGTCTAGAGAAAAGAAAGAAAAGACATTAACAGGTGTGACTACTCAACTAAGGTAAGCGTGAGAGCATAAAATTGGCGCTTACGCTTGTTAAGTAACGCTAGGTCTTTTTACCGATACGATTGGTGATCAAAAAATATCTTGAAGTTCTGATGTTATTCTGACGTTATTTGGTAGTCTTGGTTATTAACATTCGATGGCTTAGTTTATATGGGATTTATTTTGCATTCACAATGCTATTTTACCTTATTTATTAAATAAAGAAAATAAGAAATGGTGAAAAAATTCCACGCGGGCAGGACTTGAACTGCGTCTAGATCTCAGTACGATCTATGCGTTGCCAATTACGCCACCGCGCTGCAAGCCCCGGCGCCGAATTTCTCCACCATATCCCATTCCTCTTACACGCATCTAGGCTTGCGTCACCCACGTCACGTAATTGGCAACGCATAGATCGTACTGAGATCTAGACGCAGGTTCAAGTCCTGCCCGCGTGGAATTTTTTCACCATTTCTTATTTTCTTTATTTAATAAATATTCGATGGCCTTCTTTATGATTCTCCTTACTACTTTACTACTACGTTTTAAGTCTCTAAACTCTGGTGGATATTGTATAAGGCCTTTGATGTCTCAAAGTCTTTAATGACATTATCAGGGCATCCTGTTTGAATCAAGTGGATATTCTAGTTCAAGTCCACATGAACCTATGCATCAATCTTATTGATTCAATGACATTATCAGGTGTCACTTGTGAACCGAGCTAAGAGGAAGAGCATTCATTATTCGCGCTTACGCTTGTTAAGTAACGTAAGGCATTATTACCGCTACGATTGGTGATCAAAAAATATCTTGAAGTTCTGATGTTAATCTGACGTTATTTGGTAGTCTTGGTTATTAACATTCGATGGCTTAGTTTATATGGGATTTATTTTGCATTCACAATGCTATTTTACCTTATTTATTAAATAAAGAAAATAAGAAATGGTGAAAAGATTCCACGCGGACAGGACTTGAACCTGCGTCTAGATCTCAGTACGATCTATGCGTTGCCAATTACGCCACCGCGCTGCAAGCCCCGGCGCCGAATTTCTCCACCATATCCCATTCCTCTTACACGCATCTAGGCTTGCGTCACCCACGTCACATAATTGGCAACGCATAGATCGTACTGAGATCTAGACGCAGGTTCAAGTCCTGTCCGCGTGGAATTTTTTTCACCATTTCTTATTTTCTTTATTTAATAAATATTCGATGGCTTTCTTTATGATTCTCCTTTCTACAGACTACGTTTTTATTCTCTAAACTCAGGTGGATATTCTTGTAGAAAACCATTGAGGTCTCAAAGGCTTTAATGACATTATCAGGGCATCCTGTTTGAATCAAGCGGATCTAGTTGATGTCCATAGAAACCTTTGCATCAATCATATTGCTTCAATGACATTAACAGGTGTGACTACTCAACTAAGGTAAGCGTGAGAGCATTAAATTGGCGCTTACGCTTGCTAAGTAACGCTAGGACTTTTTATCGATACGGTTGGTGATCAAAAAATTTCTTGAAGTTCTGATGTTATTCTGACGTTATTTGGTAGTCTTGGTTATTAACATTCGATGGCTTAGTTTATATGGGATTTACTTGCATTCACAATGCTATTTTACCTTATTTATTAAATAAAGAAAATAAGAAATGGTGAAAAGATTCCAAGCGGACAGGACTTGAACCTGCGTCTAGATCTCAGTACGATCTATGCGTTGCCAATTACGCCACCGCGCTGCAAGCCGCGGCGCCGAATTTCTCCACCATATCCCATTCCTCTTACACGCATCTAGGCTTGCGTCACCCACGTCACGTAATTGGCAACGCATAGATCGTACTGAGATCTAGACGCAGGTTCAAGTCCTGCCCGCGTGGATTTTTTTCACCATTTCTTATTTTCTTTATTTAATAATATTCGATGGCCTTCTTTTTGATACTCCTAACTACGTTTTAATTCTCTAAACTCAGGTGGATATTCTTGTAGAAAGCCTTTGAGGTCTCAAAGACTTTAATGACATTATCAGGGCATCTTGTTTGAATCAAGCGGATCTAGTTGATGTCCATAGAAACCTTTGCATCAATCATATTGCTTCAATGACATTAACAGGTGTGACTACTCAACTAAGGTAAGCGTGAGAGCATTAAATTGGCGCTTACGCTTGCTAAGTAACGCTAGGTCTTTTTATCGATACGGTTGGTGATCAAAAAATTTCTTGAAGTTCTGATGTTATTCTGACGTTATTTGGTAGTCTTGGTTATCAACATTCGATGGCTTTCTTTATGATACTCCTTACTCTACTACTACGTTTTAAATTTTCTAAACTCTGGTGGATATTGTATAAGGCCTTTGATGTCTCAAAGTCTTTAATGACATTATCAGGGCATCCTGTTTGAATCAAGTGGATATTCTAGTTCAAGTCCACATGAACCTATGCATCAATCATATTGATTCAATGACTTTATCAGGTGTGACTAGTGAACCAAACTAAGCGTAAGAGAATTAATTATTAGCGTTTACGCTTGTTAAGTAACGTAAGGCATTACTTCCGCTTCGATTGGTGATCATCCTGTGATCATGAGGTTTTTTTAGTTTCTTATACAGGAGCCCTTTCTGTTCTACTTGAGCCATTTATTAGCTTTAGGAGTCAGAAGATTTGGCCTACACTCTTTACGCTGGCCAGACGGGTTAGAGAGGTCTTTTTGATGTTTTACGCTTTGATTAGCTTGTGATTCCTAAGTCGCCTTCTACGACATCCACGGGAAGACTTAGAATTGTCATATTCTTCTCTACCGGGAACCACACGGCATGATACTCCCTACTAGTCTAACGCCTTAATTCCTTAGGGAAAAAACAGACTCTATTTACTCAGATGGATATTCAATCAAGAGGATATTTTAGTTGAAGTCCACAGGACCCCATGCATCAATCATATTGACTCAATGACTTTATCAGATGTCATTAGTGAACCGAGCTAAGAGGAAGAGCATTCATTATTAGCGCTTACACATAAGTAATCCTCTGACTGCTCTGGCTAATATGTGGCTTTGGTAGTACAGAGAGGGTCATGCTCCTGCAGTGGAGACTAAAAAGACATGATGATGATGATGTTAAGTAACGCTATGTCTTATTAAATAGGGGGGAGGCCTTTGCCCAGCAGTGGGACAGTACACCTACAAGCTGATAAAAAAAAAGGTCTTATTACAGCAACGATCTTTGACCACGTAAGGTGTAAATCTAGGCAACATTTCCCAAACAAAACGGGTACTCGATACAAAACCACAAATCAACTGATAAATAAGTAATAATAATAATAAGTTTTAATTATTATTACTCATTTAGATATACATACTTTTGTATCATTACTTAGAAATTTAAGTTTTGCGACTCTGAGATTTATGTAGGATTTTGTGAGAAACTAAGTTACGTATTAAACTAATTCTCTAACTGATAAATTTAGTATGAAAAGTTTCGACCTGTGTTTCTTAAGGAAAGCTGTGATTAGTCCCTTTAAGGATCATACTAGGTTTTATTAACATATTTAATATGGATATTCCTTCATACTAATGGTGTTACATTTTTCAAGCAACCTTAAGGTTCTTAGAAAAGGGCTTTCGAGAACCTTCTCCATGTTATCCTCAACGTTTTATTATAAGTTTATCTTTTTATGGTCTACAATTATGTAGCAAAAGTTTTTGCAGCTGGCTGCCTGTCTAACGCCAAACCTCATTGAAGCACAGGCTTGCAACGCTCAATTACACAGCCATCTATAAATGAATTCGTTGACATTGTAAAAATATTTATACTAATAATAATAATTAATATATTTTATTGATATAAATGACATTGTATTATCTATTCGATGACATGACATAAATTGGAGATAATATGAAAATTGATAATTAATGTGTAGAATCTAATATCAATATAAATAATACTTGAATGCTGTATCATTATGGCGAATACATGTGACCAATTTTTTTTTTATTCTAAGATCTGTACCTACTGTATTAAGCAAATAAAGATTTCTGATTTCTGATCTTTAGTCATCCTTGGCTCTGTTTTCCCCGTTAGCAAAACAAACGTGGCTAAGATGCATAGACCTATGTATGTAGGTTTTAAAATAGCTAATAGTTATGAAGATGAACGGAACAATAAAACTGATAATTTAGCTGACGATGAAACAAAAAAGAAAACGCTTTTTGATTATTATGCAACATCCAAAGTATCCATTATTATCTTAAATCATCAAATGCATAATACTATTATCTTAATGTCTGTCGATAATAAATGCTATGGTGTAATCAGTAAATCACGAAATTGTAATTAAATAACGCCATACATACGTGGGCAGCGCTTTCTAATTCATATTTATGTTTTAAGTATGGGGTTTTTATCTTATGATATAATTAATCGCCTTTCTCGAATTTCATAATATTATCTTTATTGGGGAACTTATTAGTAGTTTTAGACTGTTAAGTTCCTATGTCGTTCTATTAAATTTTATGTATTTTGATTTTTCGGATGTTTGTTAGTATTTAAAATTATCCTTTTCTTGTCGAGATGGTTCTTATATGTTATTTTTTTTTAAATTTAGATTTCTAAAATCAAAGACATCATAATTAGTATCATTTTCTTTTATAAAACGAAGCAAATAAAATAATGAAATAAATTGTAAAAAAAAAATCACCAGGGATCCCAACTCAGTGACTGTTTAAGTTTATTTTTACGTCATACCAAACAATTTATTTACTAAGACTTAACTAATATAGATCATAACAGCTAATAACATTACGGAAACAATAAAAAATAACATATTTACTTAAGCATTCGATTTTTCAATCGCAAGAATCTCCTATGACTTGAAACCAATTTGTAAGCACCCTGTCCAATCTCCTCCTATCTCTTGCAATAAACAATCTTTTATGTCAACTTGCTGTCACAGACCGCGGTAAAAACTGCAAAAACCCGACAAATGTAAATATGGAAGCGGCAAAAAGAACGAAGACCATATCTCCAGCATCAATGAAGTGTGACTCGACGGATGAACGTTTTGTTTGAAAGCGGCGTAATCTGTATTAGTGGGATTTACACTGATCCGTCATGGTTACGATTATTTTGTTTGTTAATCGTTTTTAAGATTTCCAAAACATAAAACCTTTTAATTTTTATTTCATAGGACTGTCTGTATAGCTAGCTACTAGTGAGCTTTTGCTACTTCATCGGACTTTTTGAGGTGAGGGCTGTGTGCCCTAAACCTGTAAAGTAATCATCACCATAGGCCCCAGGAGGGACAGACCACGGCTTTGGGCGTTGCCTGTGTGCGCAAGGCTTGGAGAGAAAGAAAACTCTCATATGCCTAATGGGCCGCGATCTGCATGCATAGACTGAAAAACCATGGTAAAGACTTCTTCTTCCACAGACCACCAAACAAACTACACTATCCCGAATATTATAGCTATTGAGTAAAATTACTGGATGCCACAAAAATCATAAAATCAAAACAGATATATAAGTTATTTCTGTATATCACTGTTATTTCACTACATAATAAATATTAACTGCACACGTTTACAATATAAATTGTAGATTTGAATTTACTGTTTTTCTTATCCTTTATGATTCAAGCTAAACACGCAATTTATCCCACCTTGCCTTCTTTGGTGGTGAAACATGGCCTTATAGACCTGGACTCTGTCAATCTCCAAAAGGAAATAGACGTACTATTATGTATCTCTATCCATTAAAAAAAAGTAATTTCTGTAAGCTATAATGTGTAATGTAGCAGAAAGATGGTCGTTATAGTCGAGAGTATATTATTTCTAATAGTTTCATCGACTTCATTCGGAGTAGTGTAAACGTCTATAATAGTACGAACATGCTATTCAACTTACACAGGAGCATTTACAGTTATAATGAACGGTAGCACGGACGTACAAATGACAATAATTTCAAGCACTTTAGTAGAAATAGATTTTCCCGTTCAACGTGACGTGGGAGGTAAACCTTCGACTATTGAGTTATGTTAGAAGATTCTTATTGGCCATGTATGGTTTTTATTGTTTTTATTGGCCGTCGTTGAACGTATATGGTTTAAAATGATAATTTGGTTATTTCAATGGTTGATATATCTTTATTAATCCGGCAGGATGAGTGTTAAATTTACTACAAATTCCAACATGTAAGCAACATTTGAGCCTTTTGGGGCAGAAACATTGGGTCCGTGGGGTCCATCAGCACATAAGCTTTTTAGTTTCTTGGCTAAAAAGCTTATTGAGGTATCCCGTGACCAAAAGGCTGGAAGCTACCTGGCTCAGCGTATCAGCATTGCCATTCAATTTGGCAATGCTGCCAGCCTTTTGGGCACGATGCCCAAGGGTGAGCATCTGGAGGGACTGTATGATTTTGTAAATATATTTTTAAGTATTTCGTTTTCTTTTTAGTTAGGTTTATTTATGTTTAGTTATTATTATTTTTTTTGGATCAATCAATCTCGAGCTATGTAGATGAACAAATGGACAAATTTAACAACTCGTCAGACCTACTTTTTAAAATTAACAGCCACACGGCATGATTTATAATCAAATCTTGTCTATTCGTTCCCAAATTTAGATATTCTCTTCGGTGTTCCCTGATGTGGAAACATCATAATCATTTAAAAGTGTTGGATGATTTGATTGTCGCGTCACTTGTTAAGGTTTTAAATTGTCAAATAAGTAACGAGTCTTGGCAATTTGCGTCCCTTCCTGTTCGATTTGGGGGCATAGGTGTACGTCGGGTATCTACTGTGGCTCTTCCGGCCTTCTTATCTTCTGCTCACGCTTCATCCTCATTGTGCGGTAGGATTCTTTCCCCAGTTATGGGTTCCGTTGAGGTATGTGGCGTGACCGAGGCTAAGGAGGCATGGTTGTCAATCAGTTCGGTAGACTTGCCCATAAACTTATTTACGTTGCTTGATAATTGCACCTTTACTTTAGTGTGGATGGATTGGGGCATCATGGACTTTCTTGTGCTAGAAGTGCAGGGCGGATCCCTAGGCACGCATTATTAAATGACACTATCCGCAGAACATTGGCTACTGTCAGTGTTCCGTTAGAGCCAAATGGAATCGTCCGCACATACGGTAAGCGTCCAGATGGCCTTACTTTGGTCCCGTGGAGAATGGGAAAGTGTCTTGTGTGGGACGCCACTTGTGTAGATACGTTAGCACCCTCGCACCTGTCCTCCACTTCTAATCATGGTGGAGCGGCTGCTCTTGCTGCTGAGTCGGGGAAAAAAAGGAAATATATGGGCCTGGCAGCCAATCATATATTCTTACCTTTCGCGGTGGAAACGCTGGGCCCTTGGGGCCCTGAGGCTAAATTATTTTTAACGGACGTCACAACGCGGCTCATAGAGGCAACGTCAGATCCAAGAGCTGGCAATTATTTTGCTCAGCGGATAAGTCTCGCAATCCAACGAGGGAACGCGGCCAGTATTTTGGGCACGTTGCCTCGATGTGAAGCGTTGGAAGATTTTTTCTATATTTAAATAATCGAATTATTTATATTGTCAACTGAATTTTACTTTTTAAGTAGTTGCAATTTAAACCAATTTTCAACATTCTATGTTTATGCAACATTGTACGATGTTTTATTTCTAGGTATATGAAAAAGTTGCTTTGACACAATAATTTATTTTCTTCTTTTACATATATATAGATTGTCGAACGTAGATAACCTGAATACTCAATACTCAAAAATCTGAAATTGTAAGAAAACTGCGTTTTTCTTTAATTTATATTTTACTGAATCGGGATTTGACATTTCATAATGTTTAAAAATTTGACATTTAGAACTTTACAGTTTTGGCATGCCATAATCTTCACATGTGTGCTTTAGTTACTTAGCACATACCTGTGGTCCAAATTTAGAAGACTTTTTCCTTGGTAGTACTTAGTAGTAACTTCGGCTGTTCATTTACGTGTATCTATGTTCGTAGTATACAACTTGCATGTAATGACGATCATTCAGACCACTCTCATTCATCACATTCGTAACATTTAGTAACCTTAAATAGTAAACCACAATCGCTTTCCAAACCAGAGGCATATTTTGTACAAAGCAACAAAAAGCTTAGAAATCGAAAATTACTTTTTTTTCTTTTTCTTTCATATGCATTTGAATGTTTTCGTCTCTTTCTTTGAATTGAAGATGCGATGAGTCGTCAATATTTTCAGTACAATGACTCGCGACTTTGCGGAGAAAGTACTTGGAATGACATCAGTAAAATTGAGTATGTGTGTCAGAATTGGTGATTTGTGGCTTGCATTTCACACCTCAGTCGGTTCTGCTACTTCATGGCTACTTCATGATATTGCTTGTATTACGTTATCCCAATTCATCTTAATCCCAATTATCCCAACTATCCTAATGCTAACTAATATTATAAAGGCGAAAGTGAGTTTGTTTGCTTGTTTGTTTGTTCTTTCCACGCTGGTCTGGGAGAAAAGAAAAAACGTACTAGCTGCTTCTCTTCCCGTGCAGATCGTAAAAGCCGATCGAGGGAATGGGCGTCAGGAATCATATCAACAGGCGATGCGGCTAGCAGCCCATTACTATTTTGATTCCGTTCTCCCACCTACAAGCCCACCAACATGCTAAACGTGGCCTTAAGGTGTTATAGACCTGGGCTCTGTCTACCCCACAAGGGAAAAAGACGTGATAGTATGTATGTATGTTTGTTTGTTACGCTTTCTCGCCAAATTTACTGAACCGATCATCATGAAATTTTGCTACACGTTGTCTGGAGTACGGAAAAGGATATTGACTACCTTTCATCCCGAAGAAAAGTACTGTTCTCGAGGGATCAATACCAACGCGAGCAGAGCCACGGGCAAAAGCTAGTGAGATCATATATTTTAAGGCAACAAGTAAAATATTACGCTAGCCTGCGACAAGGGGGTCCCGGGTTCGATCCCCGGTCAGGTCAAGATGGAAAAAGATCTTTTTCATATTGACCTGGGTCTTGGATGTTTATCTATATAAGTATATATTACAAAATATAGTATCGTTGAGTTAGTATCCTGCGACACAAGTTCACAACTAACTGTGGGGCTAGCTCAATTTGTGTGATATAATAATAATAATACATCATAATAAGTTTAAAAAAAAAAAAAAAAAAAAAAAAAAACCGCTGTCAACTTATGACTTGTTTATCGCTCATCGTTTTAAGTTTTTACATATTTTGAGTTTATTACAACATATTTGCAATAGTCTAACAATAAAATTAGTCCGAAAAGCAGCTGAAATAATAAAATTAATCAAAATGGTGAATATTTGGAAATTTAAAAGAAAATCCCGTCTACAACACATATCTGTCATGTCAGTCATCACTCATGACTGTCAAGGAAATTAATTGTAAAATGAAAAATGATAACAAGGTCAAGAAAAAGAGCGGATCAAGACGCACGCCCTCCACCTCCGCCCGCGTCGTCGTCCAGCTCCTCGCCAACGTCGTCGGGTGACGAGTTCGCCACGGCACCCGGCACCAGCGAGTCGAGCGACGACGAGCGCGGGCCGTCGCCCCCGCCGCCGCCACCACCTGCGCGACGAGGACGACCCCCGCTGCCGGCACGCTTGGGGCCTGCGAGGCAACCTGCCCCGCGCCCGGCTCCCGCTACCGGCGGTGTAGTGCGTCGCATGCGATGGACTCAGGAAATAAACGAGAACTGCATGCGCGCCTACTATGGGGCTACAGAGGGAGAAACCAATATGACGGCGTATCGTCCTAGAATGCTGTCTTTGTTTCAGGCCCTTGAACCAGCCATCACCGTATCTGCACAGCGTCTATCGGATCAAGTGCGTGTCATCCAACGTAATAAACGATTGGATGACGCTGTGCTTGATCGGCTTCGCCTGGAGGCGTTACCTGATCGCCCAACTGCCGCTATACCACAGGGGCCATCTATCGTGCCGAGAAATCGGACGCCAGTGCCTACCCAGTCACTGGACGTGGTGCAGTTGGCCCCTGTGTCTGATGAGAGCGACAATGCGATAAGCGTAAGTACCCAGGCCCATGAGCACTTGAGGAGGACTTTGGATGAGACGATCGCTCGGTATCATGCCACACCTGACTCTAGGCCACGGATACCTCGCCTGCCTACGAATAGACGTAATTTGGCGCTAATGGGAGTTCTGAATGATCTGCTAGCCCCGTATTTAGAGGCTAGTGTGGATCTTGTTGATACTCACTCAATCTTATACTGTGGGGCCATTGCGGCGTGTCGGGTTGCAGGTGTTAAGTTTCTTGGCACCGACCGTGCATCTCGGCCCGTCGATGGTATACCGGCATGGCAAAAACGGATTGAGCGACGTATCAGCATATTCAGGACTCTCATTGCAAAGTTAATTTGCTTCAGGAGGGGCAACAACCGCCCCCGTGTCATGCGCTTCGTAAACCAGGCCTTCGCGGGCACTGGTGTCAGGCCCGACGACTACATGGCCTGTATTACGGAACGCATTGACTTCCTGAAGCAAAAGGTCTATGCGTGGGCGGGACGTATCCGTCGTTACAGAGAGCGTGTGGAGCGATTCCAGCTAAATCGTCTCTTCCAAAGTGACCAAAGGAAGGTGTATAGGAAGTGGGAGGGAACTGAGCAACGTGTGACCGATGGGCAGCTACCGGATGCTACTGCTATGACTAATTTCTGGCGTAGTATTTGGTCGGTGCCAGTCGAGCACACAGAGGGTGATTGGATGACTGTGGTTGAACGTGAGTGTGAGTCCATCGAATCCATGGGGGCTATAACAATCAGCCCCGATGACATAAGTTGTGCGATTCGTACGACGCAGAACTGGAAAAGCCCTGGGCCGGATGGATTGCACAACTTCTGGATAAAGTGGATTCGGAGCTCACATGAGCGTTTAGCCGCACAGTTTCAACAAGCCCTCGAGCTTGGTTCCTTACCATCTTTTCTTACGACTGGAGTCACCTTCCTGCTCTATAAATCTGGCAGTACCACGGATCCTAAGAACTATAGACCAATTACGTGCTTGCCAACATTTTACAAGCTCCTTACATCCATTTTGAGAGCAAAAATTAACATGCACATAGTTACAAACAAAATTATGGCTCCCTCTCAAAATGGGTGTAGGGTCGGGTCCCGTGGTACCAAAGAGCTCCTCCTCATGGACATGACCATTTGCAAGCAAGTCCAACGGAACAAGACAGCCCTCTCAACTGCTTGGATTGATTATAAGAAGGCCTATGATTCAGTGCCTCATTCATGGCTGGAAAGGATCTTAGAGTTGTATAAAGTTAATACGACTTTGAGATCCTTTCTTGGCACTTGTATGCGGCAGTGGACCACAGTCCTTCGTCAGCCAGGTGGAGGGGATGGCTCCTCGGATCCGATGGACTTGATAAGGATCGAGCGAGGCATTTTCCAAGGCGACAGCTTGAGTCCCTTGTGGTTTTGCCTAGCTCTGAATCCCCTCAGCACCTTACTGAGGGATTCAGGGCTGGGTTACCGCCTCCGAAGAGATAGAGAGACTATATCTCACCTGTTGTACATGGATGATTTGAAATTATTTGCACCAAAACGTCCTGACCTGGTTGAACTACTGAAAATCATAGAAAATTTCAGTAGCTCTATCAGGATGGAGTTTGGTGTTGATAAATGTGCGGTCATGCATGTCCAACGGGGGAAAGTTGTAAATTCAACAAATTTACAACTTTCTGAGACAATGTCTCTTAGATCTCTCTCGGAGACAGAAACTTACAAATATCTTGGTATGTCACAGTCATTGAGTATTGCTGATGGGGACATAAAGCAGGCTGTGAAAGAGCGTTTCTTCTATCGTCTGACAAAGGTACTTAAAAGTTTTTTGTCAGGGGGTAATAAGGCGCGCGCTTTCAATGCTTGGGTAATGCCCCTACTCACATACTCCTTTGGCATACTAAGATGGACCCAAACTGAGTTAGAAGCCTTGGATAGAAGAGTCCGTCAACAACTTACAACGCATCGCATGCTTCATCCACGGTCATCTGTTATGAGACTGTACATCCCACGTAAGTGTGGAGGTCGTGGTTTTTTAAACGCCAAAACTCTCCATAACCGTGAGGTGTGCAGTCTTAGGGATTACTTCCTAAACAATGATTGTGGGATGCATCGCGACGTTGTAGTAATAGATAGGAGCTTCACGCCGCTCTCCTTGGCAAACGAGAATTGGCGTAGACCAACGGTGTTAAGCATCGAAGACCGCAGGAGCATATGGAAGAGCAAGGAGCTACATGGGCGGTTCTACCGGGCCTTAACAGGGCCTGATGTAGATCTGCTCGCGTCGGTGAACTGGCTACGTTTTGGTGATCTTTTTGGAGAAACCGAGGGTTTTGTTTGTGCAATTGCAGACGAAGTCATGATGACGAACAACTATCGGAAATATATCCTGAAGGACGGTACGGTCGACATCTGTCGGGCATGCCGCCGTCCCGGTGAGTCACTCAGGCATATTATTTCCGGTTGTTCTCATCTGGCTAACGGAGAGTACTTGCACAGACATAACCTTGTAGCCAGGATCATCCACCAGCAACTTGCTCTTCGATATGGTCTTGTGGAATCTGAGGTGCCGTACTATAAGTACACACCAACGCCCGTTCTCGAAAATGGTCGTGCCACGCTGTATTGGGATCGATCTGTCATTACGGACAGGACTATTGTTGCCAATAAGCCTGACATCGTTCTGACAGATCGATCAACACGCCAGGCAGTGCTCATTGATATCACCATTCCGCATGATGAAAACCTCGTGAAGGCCGAGAAGGACAAGCTCAGCAAGTACCTTGACTTGGCCCACGAGGTAACCGCCATGTGGGATGTGGATTCAACGATCATTGTCCCGATAGTCGTATCTGCGAACGGTCTTATAGCGAAGAGTCTTGACCAACATCTAAAGAGGCTTTCGCTAGATGGCTGGATCAAGGGACAGATACAGAAGGCAGTACTCTTGGATACGGCACGTATTGTCAGAAGGTTTCTTTCTCTGGTGCCCTGACCGCTGGTAGCTTGAGCCTTGCTCCGCTGCTGGCGGCACTCTAGGTTTAGGTTTTTATAAAGTTTTTATGTTATGTATTATATTTTTATATTTTACTTTTTATGTCAATTTTATAAAAACCTAAATCTAAGACTAAAGAAATAAATAAAGAGAATAATAATAATATAATAATATATATTTATTGTTCAGGTAAAAACCCATATTAAAATTGATATGTCCCTATATATTTATTTATTATTATTATTACAATTCAATAGAAACATTATATTATGTCACCATCAAATATATTTTTGGTCTGCACTGCTGAAGCACGACCCTCTTTGTGCTACCATAGCAATATGTTAGCCAGAGAACTTAGAGGATTTGGCCTACTACACTCTTCACGCTCAAGCTCAAGGTCGCTCAAAGAGCTATGGAGAGGGCTATGCTCGGTGTTTCTCTGCGAGATCGAATCGGAAACGAGGAGATCCGTGGCAGTGGGCGGGGCACATAGCGCGAAGAACCGATGGCCGATTGGGCAGAAAGGTTCTTGAATGGCGACCACGTACCGACAAGCGCAGCGTAGGAGACACACCGACCAGGTGGTCGAACGACCTGATAAGGGTCGCTGGAAGACGCTGGATGCGGGCCGCTTCCAACCGGTCATATTGGAAATCCTTGGGGGAGGCCTATGTCTAACAGTAGACTTCTTATGGCTGAAATGATGATGATGAATGACTCTTCACGCTTGCCAGACGGGTTGGAGAGGTATCTCGATGTTTAGTAAGCTTTGTTTAGCTTGTGTTTCCTTAGTTGCCTTTTACGACGTCTTATTCTACTCGTACTTTGCCGGGAACCACACGGCATTAGCTCATTTTAAATAAAATAAATTTATAACACGATTTGTGTCAGAATTATTACGATACACGATTTAATCAAAGTAGCCGAAAAGCAGACTCATTAACTATCCAATTATAAATCAAGACGAAATGTATGTTAATGTATGACTGATTTACATAGATATAGTATGTTATGTAATTTTGGTTTCCGGTTGATACTGTTTTGATGTAGTTGCGTGAAGCAGAGATTTTGGTTTATGAGTTTCACTTTATCATGGAAACGAAATGTTTGAAATGAAATGAAATTTATTTGACCCTATAAAGTTTACACACAAGTTTACACGGTTGGCTCCACACTCGACAACATGCCTGTCGTGTGGTAGCCTATTAAGAGTCGCCTGGACGCGCATCTCTCCATACAAACGGAAAAAGGGAATTGTGGCAATATTTGATAATTTTGGAGTGAAGTTAAGCATCCAATCAATTAATCTCATTATAATTTACGTACGTTCCTATACAGTTTGGTACAGAAAAAGAAACAATTTAGATGATTTTTACAACAAAAAAAAAACAAATAAAATAAACTCAAAAAGCTTAACAATGATTTGAGTTTCTCTTCTGGAATGGACTGTCGGAATTTACCACTCCTTAATACTTTACCGTTTTATAATTTTTAAATAATTTGTGTGCTTAACTCAAAGTTCATGTATCTTTGACTTCCTCAAAGCAACGCCTGAATCAATTAAAAATTTAAATCATACTAAATTGGTACTTAATGATGAAATTATAACGTTGAGTATCGATAAATAAAAGTTAGGAATTATTTATTCATAACTTTACAAATTTGCACCTTATAATTAACAAGTACATTAAACATTTTTTTGTCAAATATTCCACCCCGGATTGTACCCGGCTCAAAGGTACCCATTACACTAGCGGCGTTACCTCGCTGAATGGCAATGGATATCCTTTGAACCAGGTACCACCCGGAGCGGTCGTCATATCCTTTTTTCCTTAAGCGATGTCCTATCTCGCTAATGAAGCTTTTTGCCTCTGGGCTCCACGGACCAGCCGTTTCGACAGCAACTAGAATAAACTCGTAATTTGAGCTTAAAATCGAGTACTTTACACATTTTTGCCCAGCCGCTGTCCGCGCAGCCGCCCCGGGCGCTCGTATGCAGCTATCAAGATAGGACGCCGCGTAAGTGCTGACGCAGGTTGCGTCCCACAACAGGCAGCGCCCTCTCCGCCAGGGTATTAACGTAAGGCCATCTGGACGCTTCCCATCTGTTCTAGAGAGCCCCGGTGGCTCCAACTGGCATGGGATATTAGCTGTTATTAGCGCCCTACGAATTATGTCATTAATTGCGCTGTGTCGTGACATGCGACCAGCACAACGGGAGCAGCCCAAGGCATGATGACCGTTAGCCTCTACCATCTTGCCACATACGCAGCGATGAGGCTCGCACACTGTACAACCCAACCTTAAGGCTACAGCCACTCTTAAAGAGTCGTCATCCAGTAGCGTACCCATCTGTGGGGATGGCAAAGCGTGCAACCAAGCACCAGACTCTGGCTCGGTAGAAGCTTTCAATCGCGCCAATTCGGAGCCACGCGCTTGGTTTTCCAAGCCCTTAAAAATTACCAGTGACCTTTCCTCATCCCAAAGCTTTTGCGAATATGCGTTGTCAGGAATAGTAGCATTTGGGCATCTACTTAACCATATTGTCAAGGCATCACTCGTATGGGGCAGTATTAACCCATCGCCATTAATTGTAAGTAACTTAGCGACCAGATCAACCACCCCATACGACGACGCCAAAAAAACCGAAGGAGATATTTCTGAAAGCCGACGAATACCAAGGCCTCCATGACGTACTGGTAAGGAGGCTTGAACCCATTGAGTGTCATCAAGGTTAACGTTCAGTACACTTTCCAACGCTGCACGTACTGCATTGTCCACCTGCTGAACATCCTGAGGGAACAACCAAGTTGGGCAAGTCCTCACCATATACGTCAATCGTGGCATCGTAAGACAATTTCGCAGAAGCACCAAAGCCACATGAGCGGGAAAAAATTTCAGCCGTCCCTGAACAGATAAAAATGCCACCAACTTAGCCTGTATAGACGCAGGGACCGCTTCCTCAAAAATCGGAGACCCCAATAGTGTAAAACTTGACTCATCAAGGACTTTGACCCCAGACAACAAACTTTCAATACGAGAAAGTGAAATATGGGCATCCTCTCCGCAGAAAAATATTTCGCACTTATTTAAATTGATTCTTAAACCAAGAGAGTCAAAATGTTGAAGAAGACGTTGTAAATCGGTGGCAGCGACATCTGGTGGCCCACCCAGAGTTCTATCATCTAAATACCAGGCTGCTGATCGCACTTTGAATCGCCAGGCTAAAAATCAAAGGACCCAAAGGATCACCCTGCTGTGCACCAACCTGGGAAGTGATAGGGGCTCCGTCTTAACAAAGATGACTCGGGGAGGAGTAACATTGGTACAGAAAAGGATGATATATCTCCGGTGTACGCTTTAGTACCTCATTTAGTATGATGTCCCTTTCAACAGTATTAAATGCATTTTCTAAATCAATTTTGACCAGGACGTTATTAGAGCCAATATTTTCCTTCACAAAGTACCGCGCTGCGTGTATTGCCGCTTCACATCCCCTTCCTGTTCCAAATCCGAGCTGATGTGGTTGTAGGTAAAGAGATACATCGTTCCTCACCGCTCCACAACAAAGTTTAGATACAAGTCGTCTCAGAGCACCACCAATTGCTATCGGTCTTATCCCCCTTCCTTTTTCTTTAACGCGCAAAGAGAAGCGCCATATATGTATGGGCACACTTGCGGATTAAGTAAACCCTTCAAAAGAAAATTGCAGAGGTTGGTTAGCGCTTCCAACAGGCGGCTCCCGTTGTCTCCTGCAGAGGCAGATATGAGCTCTTTTAGATGGTCGGGACGTAATCCATCAAGCCCAGATGCAGATCCAGTCTTAAAAGACCCTATAGCTTTAGCTACCTCTGCAGAATTAACAGAGAGGTAAACATTATTGATATTTGGCTCTGCTGGGAGAGACAACTGACGGGATGGTAACGGATGCCTCTTTATCAACTCATCACGTGTGGCCGTACCTTGCGGTGCGATGGAGTAGTCTGATAATAAGAGTCGAACAGCGCCTTTTAGATCCCCATCGTACACTTTCGATTCGATTGCCTTGTATAAAGAAAATGTTTTTTTGCAATCGTATAAATTTGTATCGTATTTTTTTGCAAATGTATTAATATTATTTTTTTCTAAATAATGAAAATGTAATCTAAAAATTACTTAGGTTTTGCGGCAGGTATAAATAAATACTTTTCGGCATATGATATAAATTACAAGATTTTGATAATGTAACATAACGTACAAAAAAATTATTTAATACATAAATTTAACCTACTGTAGGTAATTATTTCAAGAACATTGTGATAAGTTAACATAACAAATAAATAATATTGATTTTGAAAGCGTTAAGTGTTCAATACTATGACCAACCTATGTCTCATACACTTGAGCTGATCTTATATATGTGATCGTGTCATTATTTTATTTAATTCTCAAGGCATATTCAAAAACAGGTCAAGATTTATTACTCTGGCGAGACTTTTTATAATGGTCATTATGAACACAAAATATAGAGACAAATAGAAAGATAACATGTGTGGAATGTGTAGACAGTGATATGAAATTGAAAATTGGGTGATAAATGTAGAGAGTGTTATGTTTTTTGAACGATCTGGATTGTAGTACTCGAGATACGACTTTGTACTTGATATTATGTTAACGTAATCGTGTTGACTGTACTTTTTCTAATAGAGAATATGCACGTATTTTTTTATTTACTTAGTGTAATCCCTAATAACCGCAGTAAAAAAATATGAAAGAACTTTTAAAATATCTTAATTAGCGACAAAGATGTGATACTTTAAAGTTTAAATTAGAAAGAGAAGTCCGATATGGACTAGTGACGTCAAAGTCTATATCATGTATACATTTGTCATATAAAATAGAGTTTTCGGGAGTGAGATAGACATATTTTCTTAAAATCATTTAATTTCGTACGTTTTTCAATCACAATTTATTCTGTTTTAACTTTCCGTACTTTACTATTGAATATTTTTGGATAAACTGGTAAGATAACACATATTTTTTTCATGCATATTCCCTATTAATAAAGAAATGAATAATAATTTGATAAGTAGCGTTTTATTTTCTATTCATTTATTATTCTTAATATATTGGTTTTAAATAAGGTGGCCCTTGTTACCCGCAAGTACCTTAGTTTATTCCCAGGTCTGTGTTTATTGAAGTTCCTCTGATTTTCTTCAAAGTACATCCTAAATAAAGTATGTATTGTGGTCAAACTTGTATTGCCTGAAAGTCTGATATACTTCGATTCTGTTGGTGACTTGTGCACTATCTAATCCGTTTCTTTTTTTATTTTACAGGTAATTCACTCAAATCACAAGTTCATCAATAAGGTAACTTGAATAATCTTAGACATATTCTCAAAGGCATCTATACTGGTCATACTTAAGAATTGCACCCACGAAACATGGGTCAAAATGTGAAAAAAAAAATATGAGGACACACACGTCGGGTACAACAAGCTGTTATTGGATAGCAATTTGATAGTAGTTGTTTTTGTAAAATATTATTTAATGACTACAGTCTATCCAGCCCACATCAAAGAGATCATAATTACCTATATCAGTTTTAAGTTTGCTTTTCTGTAGTTTTTTTAATTTGTGTTATGAAGTTGAACCATTTATTACTTTTTTATTTGGTACTCTATTTTACAATCGCTAAACGCCACTCTTAATTCCGACTCTATGGTCATTAAACCAATTAATTTTTTTGACAAATACACGATAATTTATGTTTTGTGAATTGATTGCCTTTTTCGTATACTCAGAACTAATTGAAATCCTTTATTTTTAAAATCCATGTAACATAATTATAAGGGGTTTTTGAAAATTGATTAGATTTTTAATTAGATTACTTGTAAAAATCCAATAACTTCGCAATGCTCTTATTATTATTTATTACTAGGACTAAATAGCTAACAACAACGTGAGTACTGTAGTACTCAATAAATTAAATGACAATGATTCTCAAGTTTTTACTGTCGTTATTTTTGTTTTGTTATTTGGACAAAAGATTATAAAGCGTTGGCCTCTTAAAATTCTGTGTGACAGCACTGTTTCGTACACTTTTTAAAATTTATTTTTTTATGCGCTTTATTTTCGTCATTTATTGACATAAAGTGATAATAGAAAAAAAGTGACCAATATTTTTTGATTCTCTAATGACGGACACATTTTACTATTGTTATTTTGACCAAGGAAACTAGCCAAATATAAAACTTATAACATTTTTCTATATCTATATCCAAATATCATCATCTATACTCAATGTTCTCAACATAGTAGACACAACTGGCAACAAGCAGCTACATACAAGTGAATCCACAAATAGCATACGTCTTCAATAACAATGTCGATAAACTGACGCATGCCATTAAAGTTTATAATCCAACACCATTTATTGTTAGGCAAAAGAAGATTATGTGGCGCTAGAGCAGGAATGCTGATGATTCGTCACGTCATAACTTCCTTTGAGAAGTAGGCTAGCATAAACTAAAACCTTGAAAGGGCTATAAATTCTAGCTTTGTTCAGTGGCAATGGCAATCACCCTGCGGTATAATTCAGACATCGCCTCCACGAGCGAGGGAATCGCGTCGATTTTATTTTCATGCCACCTATTTTCATACATTCTCTACGCATGTGTCTACACACGGCGAAGTTATCGCCCCGATTCGACGAGTGGCGAATTTCAATCGTATCGCCTACTTGTTTGTTTTGTTTTTCGTATGTGCAAGTGGCCAACACTGGTGTCAGATTTTTCAAGCTGCCTTAAGGCATCTGACATAGCTTAACGACTGCCATCAACGATGACAGCCGGGACCAACGGCTTAACGTGCCTTCCGAAGCACGGAGGAGCTCGAGATATTTTTATGCCACTTGCGGTCTCCCATCCAAGTAGGGACTGAACCAGAGGTTGCTTAACATACGTCAGCGCTCATAGAGCTCACACCCTGTAGTGTATCGCCTACTGAATATTATATATAATAATATAACATAGGAGCGCGGACTCGCCGCGATTCTCTCGCTCGTGGAGGCGACCCTATCGGTTAGTTACGTTGCTTAGTTGACAACGCAAGTAAACTCTAAACTATCCCACAATCCGTACATTTAGGACTTGAAATGTCTTATAGTCTTCTATACATATACCACAACATAATATCATATAGGTACTTGGTGTAAAGTAGCATCAAAGATGGCGTAAGTTCTTTGGTAACCTCGTCGGAGCTTCTGGTGACAAATCTATCCCAGTCCATCTAACAGTCTACTTTAACTATTTCACAAATTGTTCATGAGCACGAGCATTTATAACACCAAACTACACCAATTTCATATTAAAAAGTCCACTAAAATCAATTTTTAAAATCATCTAAGGCAAACCCCAACTGCACCCCTCGACTTCCCACCACAAACTCAATGTTTATGAATAATATGTAGAATAACTAAAATAGACTGTCATGCTGCGCTGTAGTGAAAATTACTTTTGTGTAATCACGAGTGTAATTAGGACTACCAGCTTACAAAAAACCTATTGGTAGTTTTATAAATTGGATTATAATTTAAGATATTTTTAACAAAAAACGAAAAACTTCAACCCTATCAATTATTTTTAATAAGCATAAGAAAAAAAATGGAAATAAGTGTAATCCGAACGGCATACATAATGTAAACATTTTTTTTGTTTTTGTGTATTTTTTCAAAAAGCGCTTGTCATATTTCGATAAAAATTTAATGAGACCATCTGTAAAGTATTACCTATCGAACAAAAAAAGAATTTCTTAAATCGGTCCAGGCGTCTTCGAGAAATCGGGGAACATACATTAAAAAAAATATTACGACGAATACGGTAGTTGCCTAATGTTAAGATTATATAAAATTTGTTTCTAATGAGACTAATTTCTATCTAAAAACACTATAAAGATCACTTTTAATTTGATATCGATTCGTTAAGTGATCTTAAAGCTTCTTTAAAGTTGGGTGAATAGGACCATTTTTTAAAGTATGAAAATCTTTAATTACAATTATACTGTATTTCAGTCTGCAAAATTTATAGCAACTTTTATTATGAAACCATTACCAGAAACGAAATATTTCGTATAGCTACCAAACAAAGTTCTCACGCCACCCATACCAAATACAAGCTTGTGACGTCACAAATATGTAGGCATTTCAGCGGCGCGTTTTCACGTCTAAAAATTTACGTCTAAAAACATGTGTCTTTAAAACTTTTATAACTGAAAGTGTTTTTTGTTTAGAAATGTATTTCTGTCACTATTGTGTTTATTTTTGGCAGGTCAGCAACATGAAAAAAAATTTTAGTCAACATGCCCATTGTAAACCTCCTCCTTTTTTTTGAAGTCGGTTAAAAAGCACAAAATATCCGCAACAAATATCAATTCGAGCTACCTTCCAAAAGTGGCGCTTTACAATATGACGGTAATGACAGCGTTTGGTTTCGATTAGGCGACAAAAAGATCCTTGGAGCCATAGATTAAAAAAAAAATGATTTGTATTACGATTTTGCAGCTAAAAATTAAAAAAAATCCTACTTCTATGCTTGTATAGCACTGTAGACGGTACTGACAAATTAAAAGATCTTCACGATGATTTAGCTACAATACCTAACAATGGAATCTGAAAGTGAAATGAAGTCGTTGTCCATTTATTAAACCACGCGCAGTTATTATATGATTTAAAATATGTGCAGTCATTCCGGAAATGGTTGTGATTAGTCTGTAAATAATTTCGCTGGAGCAATGAAAATTTTAATGTATTCATGTTTGATCCGCTTTAACAGACTTTAAAAAAGAACAGGTTCTTAATGCGGTTGTTTTATTATGTAATCCTTTTTAAATGTTTGTAACTTTAGATAAAGAAAAATAACATTTTTATGGATTTTTGAAGGGTTCACTTAATACTACAATTATTTGGTTCCGTATTTCCAAACAGTATTTAACTGTAAAAGTAGCTCAAAAGTTCGTGTATTGTATTATGGCCCGATTCGATTTTCTATTTAATTGAATTTTATTATGTATATAGCAGCAACAGAAATATACATTAAAACAATTCTGATGAAAATTTCGAATGACTACCTATTACCTATCACGGCTGAATAGATGTATGTAGCTCCGTGCGTGACAGACGGACGGACGGGACAGTGGCGCAACTGGCGCATAAAAAAACCTATTTTTACCCCTTGGGCTCATAACACTAAATTGACAAGTGAATGACATAATTATATTTTCAATACATTTGCTAATAATACGGTTCTTATGACATCGAAATCTGTATCGTAATGATGAATTTACGCCACTAATGCTTTTTAGGGTTTCGTAGTAAACTAGGAACCCTTATAGTTTCGCCATGTCTGTCTGTCTGTCTGTCTGTCTGTCTGTCTGTCTGTCTGTCTGTCTGTCTGTCTGTCTGTCTGTCTGTCTGTCTGTCTGTCCGTCCGCGGTTTTACTCAGAGACTATAAGTACTAGAAAGCTGTTATTTGGTATGAGTGTGTATATTAATCATGGCAAAAAAGTCGTAGAAAAAAACCTTGAAAAAATATTTTTTTTTGGGTAGCTCCCTTACAAGTAAAGTGGGGGAGTAATTTTTTTTTCTCTATTTACCCATCGTGTGGGGTATCGTTAAAAAGGTCTTTCAAAAATATTGTGAGGTTAAGAACACCATTTTTCGATTTAGGGATCCGTTTCCGAAATATTTGGTTTTAAAGTGCAAAATTTTGTTAGAGGTACGTGTCCCCCCACTCTATCTGCTAAACGGTTATATATGGATACGTGAAAAAAATTACAGCAATAGTATATATACTGAAGTTGAAAGGAAAACTATCAGAGCTGGGTACTAAGTGCAAACTAAAAAGTTATAGGCAACCAACTTATAAAATGTACTGGAAAATGTAAAATTTCATACAATCTTCATTGTTAGATGTTTTTGGTCGTTAGACTGTGAGGTGTGAGTGTAAACAGTGTGAACTCAAAGTTGTCATTCGCAACTACGGAACCCTACACTGCGCGTGGCCCGACACGCACTTGGCCGGTTTTTTTACTTTACACCAATCACAAACCGCTCAATAGCCCAATGGCACAGATGCAAAATTTAAACTTCTTCATAGAATCCGAGCAAAGAGTTTCAAGTTAAGCATGAAAACCTTTTTCCGATTCGTGCGATGTGATTTTTTAACCGACTTCGAAAAGTAGAAGATTATCAATGTACTTTTTTTGGAGAAAATAAACCTGAGTAAATGAACTTGATTATGTATTTTTACAAACTGCTTTAGTTCCTAACTTTTATTAATTCCTTATTTGCTAAATTGCAATCTTGTTTTAGTTTATGGTAATCGTGAATGTATTGAAAAACGTCGTATGATACTCGTACGGCAAGCTGTCTATTATAGTCGTCGGTTTATAAAAAGCACTCGGCTTCGCCTCGTGCCTACAAACACCTCAACTAAAATATCCAGCTTACCGTTCTTGCATCCTAATGTACTATTAAATACTCAATTCTACTATGAAACTACCAAGACAACTTCTCATAAATAACAAGACCAGAACTAAACTCTTCATAGCGTGTTGAAAGCTATTACAAGAATCATAGCGCACCGTTTGTCAGTTTGTCTGTAATGAAGAAATCACAGAAAATTGACGAAATTACAGCTTTCTGAACGTGTGTGGTTAACTAATGGACTAGGTAATAATACAGTATTGAGTACAGACGGTTTTTGTTTTGTAACGGTATTTGTAATGTTATTGGATTCTGTGGGGAAGTGTGTCGATGTGTTTTTATTATTAATTAAACGATAAATATTATATTGTGATGTTTGTTTGTTTTTCGTATGTGTAAGTGGCCAACACTGGTGTCAGATTTTTCAAGCTGCCTTAAGGCATCTGACATAGCTTAACGACTGCCATCAACGATGACAGCCGGGACCAACGGCTTAAAGTGACTTTCGAAGCACGGAGGAGCTCGAGATATTTTTATGCCACTTGCGGTCACCCATCCAAGTAGGGACTGCACCAGGGGTTGCTTAACATAGTAAGCGCTCTCAGAGCTCACACCCACTGGACAACCGGGCTCGTCTATATCATAAATATTAAAGAACAACCTCTTGGCTCACATATTCTTATTCGATATCGGTGGTATCATCTGGACTTTTTAAAACTCCCTAGCTATCGAATAAATTTATTTTAATATGATACAAGATTTATTGCAAACTATTTAATGAACGTTAGATATAACTTAGGATACTATTTTTTTAGAATCTGTAATATCTGGCATAACAAAATGTATATTTCACAACTTTCAAATTAAAGCAATTTCAGGAGACACTTTCTTTTACTATAATAGATTCATCATAAGGTCCCTATTGATCTCCACTGCAGGAGCACAACCCTCTCTGTACTGCCAGAGCAGTCAGAGGATTTGGCCTACACTCTCCACGCTGGCCAGACGGGTTGGAGAGGTCTCTTTGATATTCATAAGCTTTGTTTAGCTTGAGTTTCCTTAGTCGCCTTTTACGACATCCACGGGAAGATTTGGAGTGGTCCTATTCTTTTCTGCCGGGAACCACACGGCTTTTAAAATTTTTGTATGTATCTGTAATATCTGGCACAATAAAATGATCATTACTACACATCACGCGAAATTGACATTAAAATGATAGATGACCGATTTTACTCTCTACGATTAAATCACGGGTAGTGAGTGTAGCGATCAACTTTTTCAATAATTCACTTTTTTTATTAATTAAGTGTAGTATGTAGAGTAATGAAGACATTTTCAAGATAGTTTACTTAGAGGAATATCATTTTAAAATACATAAAATTTTAGACACTTCGAGGTCGATTCTAAATTACAAATCTATAGGTTTTTTATAGTGTTTATAGTGTTTCATAATAAATGCTTGAATTAAGGCTTGGTATGAAAAAGACTGCGAATTGACTGCGGATGCCTAAATATGAAAATTGATTTTAATTTTGAATAAAAACCTAATTGTCAACATATTTCTGTTAATGTTCGATGGAATAAAAATCCAACATTAATGAAAGTCCGAAGACTAAAATAAACATAACTCATGAAATATACAACTAATGCTGAATATATATGTATAAATTAATATCTTAGTCATATCCTAATTCTGCCCGGCAGAATTTCTGCGTGCCTCATTAATACCAAAATCATTAAACATGATTGATTAAGTGTAGAAAAGTAAAAATATTGTGACATCAATTTTAGGTTAACTATGACATAAGAACTACCGGACTGCGCGGAACTAGGTTTAGGTTCATTTGAATATCAAACAGTTATCTAAGAATATGATTAGGTAAAACGTGTTTAGATAAGATGATAATAACACGTCCGTGGGTGAACTAGTACCAATTAGTTTTGAGTTCATGTTTATATCCGTTTTATATCGATGATTTTTTTTTCAAGGAATTACATAATCATTTTTATATAAATCACACAAATTAAGCTGGCCTAACAGTTAATAATTTTATATATAGACGTGCTTTTAGGTCAAATTTAGAATTTAAAAAAATTAAGGGCATATCGCAGAAACTAATCAAGTTCCACAGGAACTTGTGTCGTAGGATATACTACTAACTTAGCTATACTTTATTTTTAATATTATAGATACTTATATAGATATACATCTAAGATCCAAGCCAATTTGAAAAAGATCGTTTTTCATCATAACCTGACCGGAGATTGAACCCAGGACCACTAGTGGACACGCGCAGGCTTTCATGCTAACCACTGCGCCACGGAAGCCGTGTTTTATTACTTTTCCTATAGACTTCGTCTGTGTAAACTCTGTGTAGAATTTTTGCTTGTGTGCGCAAAACTTGGAGAGACAGCAAACTCTCCTACGCCTGATGGGCCGCGTTTTTAGTTTGAAGGGCCGAACTGAGAAACAATGGCAAAGCCTTTGGAAAGTAGCAACTCTCATGTTTTGCCATCTGGACCGAAAACTACGTTTCCAGGAGGGCCTATCCTGGGTGCAAGTCACCACGCCACGGGAAGCTACCAGTAATCGGAGCTAATCCTACTCTACGCACTCTATGCCAGTGGCGAGTGCAGTGGGGTCGGACGGTGGAACCCAGCGATTCGGACCGCGAAGGGGCCTCCGTGGTCCGAATCGCTTGTGGTGCGAAACGACTAGAGACCCCTCTTGTAACTGGCGTGTTAACTACTGTACCACAGAGGCCGTCATATTACCTACCACTATTAGCAGCATCCGAATTGCATTCCATCAGTGAAAATGAGAGGTATTCGTCGGAAACACGCACGCGATATTGGCAAATTTTAGCACGATTTCGCTTTTACAACTCATGCTAATGTGTGTCTATAACATGACTGTCCAAAAATAGTGTCAAATTTTCAGTATCCATACTTAAGTACCACTGATCTTAATACGTAATTCATTATTATTCATTTGGAAGGTCATTTCTGTTTTTAGACAAAAATAACATTTTATTTTCTAAAATTTCGTCTGAAATAAATGATTTAAAAATGCATCTCTTAGAAGACATAATTTGTTCGCAACCCCTTGTATGCCAGAATACCATACATAATAGTTATGGCATTTTTGCTTAGATAAATAAATAATAATAATAATAAATATATACGGACAAATCACACAGATTGAGTTAGCCCCAAAGTAAGTTCGAGACTTGTGTTATGGGATACTAACTCAACGATACTATATTTTATAACAAATACATATATAGATAAACATCCAAGACCCAGGTCAATCTGAAAGAGATCGTTTTCCATCATGACCTGACCGGGGATCGAACCCGGGACCCCCGTGTCGCAGGCTGGCGTGGTAACCGCTGCGCCACGGAGCTCGTCAAACCTCCGTGCATACCAGGGTATAATACAACAATACTGAGAATATATACACCATGTCAATTTGCAACCTTGCCATGTTCTCGAACATACTGTACTGAACAACTTGTCTCATAGAACATAGGTCGAAATATGAAAAAAATGTAAAGTAATAGATCAACACGATATATAAACTACGCTTTATAGCACTTCTAATTAAACAAAACGTGGCTATTATGAAAAAAGTACTTTATACAAAAACAGCGTTACATTATACAGTTCTGAAAAAGATTTGCAAAGTCAAATTATCTAATGCCGTAATACCCAGATATGATCTCATTAGCATTATACTTGTCTCAAAAAGGAAACCTGTTACTCATTTGAAACTCAGAGACATGACCTGCGAATTACCATAGCCACTTAATCAATATCACTTTTAGCGATACACGTTAAAACTCGCCCTTGTTACGGCATCTGTCAACTTTTAATTAACAAATTGGAAAGTGCTAACAAATGACTGGGTCTAGTTTTAATGTAAGTACTTTCTTTTTTTGCAGAATAATGGCAAATGCAGCTTAATAAATAAAGAAATAAGATATCGCGACAAAAATCCAAGTGAGCAAGATATATTCACAAAAAAATCTCTTTTGTTAACCGACTTCAAAAAAGGAGGAGGTTAACAATTCATCGTAATGTTTTTTTTTATGTATGTTCCCCGATTTCTCGAAGACGCGTGAACCGATTTAAGAAATTATTTTTTTGTTTGGTAGGTAACACTTTACAGATGGTCCCATTTAATTTTTATAGAAATATGTCGAGCGGTTTTTGAAAAAATACACGAAAACCAAAAAAATGTTTACAGGTATGCCTTTCGGTTTACACCTATTTTCATTTTATTTTTATGCTTATTCCAACAAATTGATAGGATTGAAGTCGGTTTTGGTCTTAGTTAAAAATATCTCAAATTATAATATTGCGATATTATGCACATTTCTGTAATTTATGCATCCATTTCATGTTTGATCCAAAACTATTGCGGTAATAGCACCCGGTGAAATGTTGATAGTTTTGGACCCTTTAAGGAGTTGTTTGTTGAAATGAAATGAAGGTGACTTAGGAAACACAATCTAAACAAAGCTTATAACCGTCAAAGAACCTCTCCTACCCGTCTGGCCAGCGTGGAGAGTGCAGGCCAAATCCTCTCTCAGACTGCTCTGGCTAATTTTGGCTCTGATAGTACAGAGAGGGTCGTGCTCCTGCGTTGTTTTGAACAACTTTTCTTATGGGACCAATGATGGGAACTCAACTACTTTTTTGACCTTTCAATGCAAAAATATTTCATCGCCCAAAAAATTTAAATAAGAATAATAAAAATATATCCCTGTTTTTGTCCTATAGGAAAAGTTGTTTAAAACAACGGGCTGAATAATTCTTACCTAAAGGATACAAAACGAATTCTTCGTTTTGTACCCTTTAGGTAAGAATTTCACCGATAATAGCCAATTTCGCTACACTCTAGTTTCCACAGAACTATATCAAGGCTAGTTTCGAACACTGTGAGTCCTGCAAAGACTGCAGGACATCTACATGTTGTTTTAGTATTTCCTTATATTATTATTATCAAAAAAAATCTCATATATACATATTATATATAAAAACATGTTACAAAATGAAATACCACTAACCGAGCGAAAGTATTTAAATCTATTTAAATATTAATCAGATTTTATTAATGTGCTCGTGGAGGTCATATATCTTCGAGGAAATATGATTTTAATTTTTATATTCATATTTTTAGTTTTTGGCCTATGAAAGATTTGCATTTTTATTTGATCTGATTTCAAAGTTTATGTAACACCGCAGACGAATAAAATACTACGATTAGAACAAGCAATTTTTTTAACGCTGGCAAGATATTGAACATATAGTCATCATCATCATTTCGAGTAGGTGACACGGTCAGTCGACCATGCACACGCTGGTGTCAGAGTTCTGCGGAACCGCCTCTCGGCCTCTGACGTGGTTCCTTTAACGACTACCAGATTTAACATATAGTGGAATCAGGGATATTTATTTCTTTCCGCTTCGTGTTTATTTTATTAATATGTAATTACGGATTGCTCACGTAAAAATTCAGGTAGACCGACATGTTTCGACCTCTTTCGTAGACCTTCCTTAGGTCTTGTCATCCTCAGGGCGGTCGGAAGACATACTTTATACGTGAGTATGTATTTTGTTGATAACTAATTATTTTAATCAATTTTTTTGTGATTCGCAACGTACGTTTAATTCCGTGTTTTTATTAGATATTATTCATTATAGATTTAGACAACTTGCAATATTTCTCCAATCTATTACCCCATAAACACATGAAAAGAGGGAACGTAGGATAAAGATAATTAGATCATAGGATATATCATATTTACATTAAAAATATTGCCGTGGCCGTGTGGTTCCCGGCAGAGTAGAATAGGACCACTCCAAGTCTTCCCGTGGATGTCGTAGAAGGCGACTTAGGGAAAACAAGCTAAACAAAGCTTATAAACATCAAATATATCTCTCCAACCCGTCTGGTCAGCGTGGAGAGTGTAGGCCAAATCCTCTGACTGCTCTTGCTAATGATTGGCTCTGGTAGTCACAGAGGGTCGTGCTCCTGCCGTGGAGACTAAAAAAGACTTGATGATGATTAAAAATATTAACATTTTAAATATTATGTTATGTTTGTCACAATATCTTCATACGGAAGGAAGTCGATTTATAATTTTATTCATTTGACCAAAATATATTTTAATTAAAAATTTTTACCTCATATACTTATTATATCAACTTTGATTTTATAATAAGTATAGGTAGACAAAGTCTGACTCAGACGTGCTGTTTTAACATGAAAACTAAAATATTTTAATATTTTTATTATAAATAAAATATACAGGATAATTGTAAACAACCTTGCAATATTTTAATGACGGAATCTGATGGACAGAATCAAAAATTTGCCCTGTTTACAAATTTACCAATCAGCTGGTCAAATTTCTATGGGGATGTCCAAATATATTTTTCATTTTTTGGGTCCAATCATTTTGGTATTCTAATTCCATCATTAAAATATTGCTAGGTTTTTCAAAATCACCTATTGTAACTACTGGTCACTCACTTAAAACGGTTACTGGCAGACATGTTTCGACCTCATCCGAAGGTCATAGTCATAGTCATAATATTTATTGCTTCATTTGGTGTACATTAGGTCTTATTATACATATATATTAAAAGTGCACAAATGAGCCCTGCAAGGGCGTTGCAATTGAATTAACATATAATTTTTATTTCCTTATTTATATAATATATCCTGTTATAACCAAAATTCATATTTATCCCTATTACAAAACATATTTTAATCATTATGAACTATTTAAGACAATCCTTAAAAATGAAAAAATATTAAAATAATTAAAATAATATTGTATAAATTGTTAATTTTCAGTTAAGTACATCGTCATAGGATAGGATAATTCAACATAATATTCAACACAGATCAAATTATTACATTGTTATTTAAGTTTTTAGGTATGTCAGATTAAATTAGTACAGTATATTTGTCATTAGATTATTTATTTATTCAAGTATTGCACCCCTCTGTAAAATATTCGTCATTTGTATAAAAGCTTTTCTGGATCAAATAGACTTTTAGTGCTTTACAAAATTCGGTATATTTATTTATTTTCTTAATGTTCTCTGGCACTTTATTATATATTTTAATAGCCATATGATGGGTACCTGAGCCAACAATATTTAGTTTCGTGACTGGCTTTACCAGTCTATGACGCTTTCGCAGGTTTCTCGTCTGTGAATATGGAGTGTCATCTGTTTGCGTAAAAAGATTAGGGTTTTTTCTAACGAACTTACAGATCTCAAATATGTACAAAGATGTTACTGTGAGTATATTTAGTTTTACAAAATGTGGTCTACAACTTTCCTCGGCGTTTATATTTACAATTATTCGGATACATTTCTTTTGTAGTATTAATAATTTGTTCATATCTACACTATTGCCCCAAATAATTATACCGTAACTCAGCCAGGCATGGGCATAAGCATAATATGCATTTAAAGCTGTTTTAACATTCGTGCATATTTTAAGTTGGTACAGCGCGTAGACAAACCTTGACAGTTTCCCTGCAATTTTTTCGACATGTGGCTTCCACGTGAGATTTGTATCAAGCTCTATTCCTAACAAGGTCTCAAGGTCTCAAGGTCTTTTTTGAAACGAATATGAAACGAGACATGCACGATTCACCTACTACAAATTCATCATCGTTCTACTATTAACAAGATCTAGATTTGTTAAAGAATGTGATCAATGTGAGTTACAGAGATCTAATATCCTCTCAAGATACGTCTCGCTGCGCATGAGCAGGCATTGCGTTCAATCTCAGATAATGTATGACAAAACTGTTTCACACTTAGACATACATCTAGCTATACATATGTTAATAAGTTGTGAGTACCTATATAAAAATATACAGATCTGTGATTAAAACTTTTTTGTAAACCAAAGATATGTATAATAATATTAAAACTTACGCGAGATAAATTCATTATGAAAACATACGTTTTATTACGTCAGATCTGCCGACTAGTTTCTGTTACGAAGACCATCATCGGGGCGAGTGAAAGGGGTGGCGACACGACGGTTACGCTTCCCTCAAAGCACTCAGGAAACTAGTCGGCAGATCCGACGTAATAAAACGTGAGTAAAGCCGTGTTTTCATAATCAAAGATATGTATGTTTTTGGCGTCTTTGTTTAATAATACGGAACTTAGCCATTTTTTTTTTCGTCAAACCTGTGCTTTGGTTTGAACCTGTAACTTAAAGTTTACTCCTATACTTAGTTGCATATTTAATACCAACTTCATATTCAAAATGCAATTCTAACTAAAAAAAATTGTGTCAAAAAAATCTTCAGCGGTTCCTAAAATATTTTTCCTTGAACCGTTTCATCACCTTTGAATTAATGTGAGCCATCACTCATTGTCTAACAAGACTGCGAAAATGATCAAACAGACATATTTAACCTACGAGTCAATATTGCATATGTTCTTAATTTATGTTGCCTTGCTCTTAAAAGACCGCTTTTACGGTAATGAGTAGTTCTCTTAGTCTACCAAGTATTATAAATAAATATATAAATATAAATATACACAGACAAATCACACAGATTGAGCTAGTCCCAAAGTAAGTTCTTAAGTAAGACTTGTGTTATGGGATACTAACTGAACGATACTATATTTTATAACAAATACATACATAGATAAACATCCAAGACCCTGGTCAATCTGAAAAAGATAATATTTCCGACCGGGGATCGAACCCGGGACCATCCGCGCCACAGGCCGGCGTGTTGACCGCTGCGCCACGGAGCTCTCGTATTAAATAAAATAATGCAAGTATTCTTTAACTTAACTTATTTAGTATTGAATTAAATAAAAAGTGCGCTAGTTGGCTGAGCTAAGCCCCGCAATTGTAGCTGTATATAACATATATGTAAAACTAGCTGTTACCCGCGGCTTCGCCCGCGTAATATATAACCTATGTCCTTCTCGGTACCCTAAACTATGTGTATGCAAAGTTTCATGATGATCGGTTCAGTAAATATATAAAGCGTAACAAACAAACAAACAAACTTCCTTTCGCATTTATAATATTAGTTGGGATTGGGATTACTCCTGACCAATTATTTGCATTGTACAGGGCGATTTTTTTTTATTTTAATGAATTTTTGAATTTACATAATCAATTATTCTTACAATAAAGACTAGTTTAAATCCTGCCCACGTGGATTTGTTTCCCAAATCTTTTTCTAAATTTAATAAGAGTTTTATTTATTTAATAAAGAAAATAAGAAATGGTGAAAAAATTCCACGCGGGCAGGACTTGAACCTGCTGCGTCTTAGATCTCTGTATGATCTATGCGTTGCCAATTACGCCACCGCGCTTCAAGCCCCGCCGCCGAATTTCTCCACCATATCCCATTCCTCTTACACGCATCTAGGCTTGCGTCATCCACCATTTCTTATTTTTAAATAAGGTAAAATAGCATTGTGAATCAATGAAGCAAAAAAATCTCATATAAACTATTAATAAGAGTTTTGATAATTTCTTATTAAATGAAAAAAAGATTTGGGCAGTATTGAGATTGCATAAAAGATACCTATAAAATATTACATAATTGATTGAAAAAATAAAAAAAAACAAACACAGTCCAGCCCCCGAGGCAACAGTTAGCCAATAAATAAACAGACATCCTTAACCTTAGAGTCACGATTGCATGTTTTTTAATTTGTATTGCCTTGATGATCAATCATCAAACCTCATTATTATATGATCATTATCTTTTGAAACATAAACACTCGCATATATATTGTTAATCACGACTCTATTTGACGAGCTCCGTGGCGCAGCGGTCATCACGCCTGCCTGCGACACGGATGGTCCCGGGTTCGATCCCCGGTCAGGTCAAGATGGAAAACGATCTTTTTCAGATTGACCTGGGTCTTGGATGTTTATCTATATATTTATTTGTTATAAAATATAGTATCGTTGAGTTAGTATCCCGTAACACAAGTCTTTCATAAGAACTTTGGAGCTAGCTCAATCTGTGTGATTTGTCCGTATATATTTATTTATTAATCCCTTACGTGGCCGACAGAGCCCGTGCCGTAAGACTTAAGGGCTGTATTTGTGAAACAAACAAGTTAGTATCGGGTTTGCTACCCGCATTATCTAAAAGACGTGAGATCTCAAAATTCATCCACTCAACCGCAGTTGTAAAATCAATATTTTTTTATCTTCATCATCATCATCATCATCAGGTCCTTCTAATCTCCACTGCAGGAGCTTTTTTATCTTACCAAGTCGAATACTTTGGTGGGATTGAACCTGTAATCTTGTGGTTAAGTAGCAAAAGCGTTATCACAGAGCCACAGATCTTCTGATGGTAAAACTATAAACTACTTACCATATTCACAAAAGATAAGCAAAGTCTTATTAAACCTATTAAAACAATACGACATGCTCATTGAATACTGAAATATATATATATATATTAACACTAAATATACTTATAATTTTTATTTTATAAATTTACATAGTTTTGTTATAAAAGAAACAAGTCAAAAAAAAAGTTTATACAGGCGGATTTATAACCCATCTCTTAACGTTTCTGGTGCAAAAGTGCCTAAAACACTAGCTGCGTTGCCGCGCTGAATAGCTATGGCTATCTTTTGCCCTAGAAACGACCCAGAGCGGGGGTCGCCAGTCCTTTCACCTATGCGGTGACCTAACTCCCTAATTCGGCCCTTAGCTTCCAAACCCTAGCTACCTATTAAAATATCTTTATCCCATTTTTTTCAATATCAGCATCTGAGAGAGGAGTAATACAAAACATATTTGTTATTTTATTTCTGAAAAATGTGAGTTCGTTTGACCTTTATCTTGCCTGATGAAAAGTAACGAAGTCTAGGGTGGTACACACAAACTCCAAAAATGCCTATTCATTCACTCTTGCCTTGAAAATCCCTAAATTGAACGAGTCGGAAAACATCGACGTCATCATCATCATCACCATTTCAGCTGCAAGAAGTCCACTGCTGGACATAGGCCTCCCCCAAGGATTTCCAATATGACCGGTTGGAAGCGGCCTGCATCCAGCGTCTTCCTGCGACCTTTATTAGGTTGTCCGACCACCTGGTCGGTGGGTGTCCAACGCTGCGCTTGCCGGTACGTGGTCGCCATTTAAGAACCAAACATCGACGTGGGGAGAGTGATTCCATTCCATCGGTTTGCATAATAAAGAAGGAACTGGTATACTTACATAGAATATCATCATTACCAGGCCTTTAATAATCTCCATTGCAGGAGCACGACAATATCTGTACACTCTCCACGCTGACTAGACGAATTGGAGACGCCTCTTTGAGGTTTACAAGCTTAACTTTATCTAAAAATGTAGGTTTAATAAACGTTTGTTAATACTTATGAATTAGTTAGATGTGAGTGGGATAGTGCCTAATTGGTAGGTTATAAAATGGTTATAAAATGCTACGAACCTCCCCTGGGGCTTACTTCCTGACTTCGGTTAGACAATCTTAATAGTAACCGTTATAATTAAAGAAGTTGTAAATGAAGTTTATGAGAAATCAGTTATAACTCGTAAAACGAACGGAAATCTTCGATTATAAGTATTTATCTATATGTGATCGAAGGTATTTATTGATAGTTATAGTCTCGCCTCAAAATACTAGGATCTTTTAAATAAAAGTGTTTTTACACAATTTTGTCCTTTTCCAAACGCCAGCCTGTGACTCGGGGTCCCGAGTTCGATCCCCCGTCAGGTCATGATGGAAAATGATCTTTTTTAGATTGATCTGGGTCTTGGATGTTTATTCATCCATATAAGAATATATTAATAACATAGTATAGTTGAGTTAGTAGCGACACAAGTTCACAAGTTACTGTGGGGCTAGCTCAATTTGTGTGATAAATGTCGTTATATATTTATTTTTTAATATTTTTAACCACTGAGCAATGGAGGCCGTCTGAGAACGGATGTCTTCTATTATATTAATTGAAAGTGAAGCACGCCTCGAAACAGTAAAGGCTCTGCTTTGTTAATATGAAAGTACAGAGGAAGCCTATTATAGTTTCCCGACAACTACATCCTGTTTTTCTCATCCGGAGGGTAAATTAAGCAAGTATCCTATTGCTGATTAAGCTTTAAGAAGGGCATTTAATAATTGGCTTTTACTTCGTTCGTTCTGTGGTATTGTTACTGTAAAATTCTCTGCGATAGGTTTTTTTTAGGTCTAAGATTGAAGAAGTGTTTATGAATAGCCTAGATTTCTGGGTAAAAAAAAATAACCAAAATTTGTCGGTTAGTTAGATTATCTAGCATAATAGTAAATCTAACCTATTCTCTATTATTATTATTATTCTATATTACAAATGAAAATACTCAGAATTTTATTTTTGTCTCCAATTAAAGCAATTGTTATAATAATATTATTTTATCATAGAAACGAGCAAATAAGATAAGATAAGATTAAAAACTCTTTATTGCATCAGGAATAATTAATAGTAGTGCATAACAAAAATAAGTTCAGATATAAAGTTATAAACATTGAAATTTAGTTGTTAGTTCGTAACTTACTTTGCAAGTGTTCCGAATGTTTTTCTTTTGACCCAAAAATAGTGTAGGTAAATAGAGTGTAACCCGCCGTGCATGACCAATCATTTTCTCAAAAAAGGTAAAAAATACGCAAACAGTGGCGGTTTCACGCGGCACTGAACTTGTGACATTGGATTTTTATACTTTTTGCCATTTTTTAATTTTCTTGTACAAGAACAAACTTGAAAATAAAATTGGGTAAGTGCGAGTTAAATTTTTACATGACTGAAGTACAATGTTAACAAAACTGTCAAAAAAACATGGTTTGTATCAAGCAGTCCCCTTTATCTTTGATGAATTTTAAAAATGCATTACCACTGAAAATTATAAGTAGTCTCTACCTGTAATGGTAAAAAAAGAGCCCTACGACATATGAATAGACGGCGAAGGTTTAGGACAGCTTTTTTTTTCTTTACTTTTTTCTTACATAGGTTAACGGCGTATCATGGATCTCAAGTACACTTTTGTGAGAATACGGGCTCACACGAGACACATACTCGTATGACTTTCCTTGTTCATCATCATCATCAGGTCTTTTTTAGTCTCCTCTGCAGGACCACGACCCTCTCTGAACTACCAGAACCATATATTAGCCATTAGCAGTCAAAGGATTTGACCTACACTCTCCACGCTGGCCAGATGGCTTGGAGAGGTAACTTTGATGTTCAAAGCTTTGTTTAGCTTGTGTTTCCTTAATCGCCTTCTACGACATCCACGGGAAGACTTGGAGTGATCCTATTCTACTCTGCCGGGAACCACGCCGCTTTCCTTTTTGGCTAAGCTAAATTTTTTTTCGTAGAAGTTGTTCAGGTCATCTTATGCATATTTTAGATCAATATTGCTTTTGTCAGAATCCTATAATCTCTTTCTATAATTTAAGAACTGTGTTCTTGTCGGTGGAGTTCTCTCCATGTCTCTCGGTTCTCAGCTATTCTCTTGATCTCCTTATACGACACAACTCCTGCCTTTTCCTTTATTTCATCCAAATATGTTCTTCGGGGTCTTCCTTTCCCTCTCTTTGCAGCGATTTTTCCCTCCATAATATTTTTAATAAATCGGTCGTGTCGTATAAGGTGGCCAAATCTCTTCTTATTTCGATCGTTTTCAATAGTTTTCTTTTTTCATTTACCATTCCCAAAACTTCCTCGTTCGTCTTTTTCTATGTCCAACTTATACACTCCATACGCCTCCAGCACCACATTTCAAAAGCTCCCAAGCGTTCTCTATCCTTTTTAGCCAATGTCCACGTTTCACTACCGTACAGTACGATACTCCAAATGTATGTCTTTATGAGGCGTTTCTTAAGACATCTTCTTTTTTGAGTGAAATATGTGTTTTCTACTATTATAAGCCTATTTGGCCATGGATATTCTGGCACTGATATCTGATTTACATCTGGAGTCGTTACTTATAATACTGCCAAAATTTTTAAATTTATTTACTTCTTCTATAATAGGATTCAAAAAATGGTTTGATATTATTCTAAATCTTGAATATTTTATTGGAAATTTATTCTGTTTCCTATTTCCTAGAGCTTGTTAGGTTGTCTAGAATGTGAGCTAATGACAGCGTATCTCGGGTTTAGGTAACCTAGCAATTACGTAATGACCTGTGTGACCTATTGAACGTAGACATGTAGATTTTCATCGGATATCCTTTTAAATACTTTATTGTTGGCGAAATCATACAAAAATCTGTGACCTAAATTAAATAAATAAAGTTATTTAATTTCATACACTATTACACGTGATAACTGTTGTGGGGCACAAGACTGCCAAACTAAAATGGGACTGGGCGGGTCATGTTAGTAGAATGGCTCCCGAAAAAGGGGCGAATAGGGTAACTCAGTGGACACCTGAAGGTGGTCGGCGTCGTAGGGGCAGGCCTAAAAAGCGTTGGAGAGATGACCTTGACGCATTCCAGCGTAACTGGTCAGAGACTGCAAGGGATAGGGACAACTAGAAGAAAATGGGAGAGACCTTTGCCCAGCAGTGGGACATAATAGGTTAATTAAAAAAAATTACACGTGTAAAGGCGGACTTAAAGCCAATAGCTTTTTCTACCAGTCTACCTAGCAAGTGGTGTAGAGAATACGAAGGGTAGTGCAAACATATAATAGTCACGAAAGGGAACTGCAACAGAAAATATACTAAACAAAATAGACACTATAACATTATAATAAAATAAACAATACATATACTACATATGTATTTAGGAACTATCGACAGGCTTAGAAACAGTGTCTTTAAACTTCGACCTCTGTGGTCTAGAACTGGTCATCATGCCAGGCTGTCACTCCGCAGATCCCTGGTTCGATCCCCGGTCAGGTCAAGATGAAAAATTATCTTTTTCAGATTTACCTGGGTCTTGGCTTTTGGATGTTTATCTATATATGTATTTGTAAACCAAGATTATAATGAGATTAATTGATTGAATGCTTATTTTTACACAAATATTATCAAATATTACCACAATTCCTTTTGTCTGTTTGTATGGAGACATGTGTGTTCAGGGCCCTCTTAAGCAATTAATTGGCCCTTTAATTATGTTTTCTTAACGTTAGGTGTATAAATAATGTAATAAACGCAATAAAAACCGTATTAAAATAATTTTATTTAATGGCCCTTTAATTACTTAAGAGGGCCCTGAACACACGCCATCTTTGATTGTTACTTTTAAAAAATATATACCATACACCTATATCTTCTTAATTTTCAACTCGAGATTTTGACTAACATATTGGCATACATATAGCCGACTTCCCATGAGCTAATACGGTTTTTGTCCCACTCGAGTTGAACTATAAATTGATTGACAGTTCAAAAGAATTGCTTTAGCGTATCGCCGTATGTTATATATGGCAAAGCAAGAATTCATATAAAAACATGACAGACGTCTTAATGTTTTAAACGATTATTTTTTATTCGAAGATTTAATCTTCAGTGAGTCATAGTTTTAGGAAACTATTAATTTGACGCTGTATACCTGTATAGTGCTCCCACAAGAAACATAGTTAGTGTGTAAATAAACTAACAATATTTTAAAATTTAATAGATATGTAACTTGTGGAGTAAATAAAGATTTTTTGTATTTGTATTTTGTACAGTTCAGCTGTATAGATGGATGATTAAAACCGTCTTGCTTTACTGCTACGTTATTATAGAATTCTAACTACCGCGGCTTCGCTCGCGTTAGAGTCGATCTCTCGATAACAGTACCTTTCTCCGGGATGAAATGTAGCCTACGTGTATGTAAAATTGCATGATGATTGGTGTAGTAGATAGGGCGTGTAAGCGTTACAAACATAGTTGGGAAATTGGGATAGTTGAGATTGGAATACATTACTACATTATTATTAAAATAACACCAATTTCACATTATAAAGTCCACTAGAATCAATTTGCGAAACAATCCAAAACAGACACCGTGTAGTCCGCTAAAATTCCCGCCAAGAACTCCTCGCAGATCGTCTGCGTCAATTATTCTAGAAATTTTCTAGTCAAAATTTGCTAGAAAATTTGAAAATTTGATTCCAAAAATACTTCAGGTTATTTACTAATGCTTATATGATTCACATTCTTGAATTTCTTTCTATTTGTAAAGTATTAGGAATAAAATTATTGGCGTCGCTAGTGTGGGGGCTTAATGATATAAGTATTTAATTAAATATTTTGGTTTCTCATATCATGCTAACATATGGCTAACATCAATTTTTTGTTACAGGTACGTAAGTCTACGCTCAACAAAATAGAATGAAGATTCATAAACCTTGTATATTACGTAAGTACAAAGTAAGCTCAAAATATTTCGTATACGCTAAAAAGTTTTGTTGGCTTTTAAAATTAAATCATTCTGGTTATTTTTATTGAAACAAAAAAAATGTATTTATGATTTGCATGCTTCTGTCACGAAATATAATATACACATGAGAATCTCGTAAAGACTGTTCGCTTAATGAAACAGGATCACATATTTTAATAACACCAACTTATTATGATACCAATGCCTTGTATTCCGGCACCACGGGTCGTGTCCACGCTATAAAGTTATTATAGCTCATTAGGTCATAATAAGTATCGAAAACACACATTATAAATATAATTTTTGACATTAAAAATTGTCATAAGTTATTCATACATACACCCATATTATCATGTCTTTCTCCGTTGCGGAGTAGACAAAGTCCAATGTTATAAAACCCAAAGCCCACGTTTAGCGTGTTAGTGTACATTGAGGTGGAAAACAGCTTTCATCAAAATAGTGATTTTCGCCCAACCCCTTGTCGGGTCCTCCGTGGTCCAGTGGTCAATCGAACCTACGACTCGGATCACCAAGGCGTTTAACTTGGTGACCCGGGGGTCGTGGTTCGATTCCCACGGGAAGCATACTTTGTTAAGTTGTTTCCAGTTTGGTTAGGACATCAGGCATGAATTACCTGATTGTCTGATAAAAAAGATGATTCCGTGTTTCGGAAGGCACATAAAGCCGTTGGTCTCGGCTGCCATCTGTTAGTCGTTAAAGGAACCACGTCAGCGGCCGAGAGGCGGTTCCGAAGAACTCTGACACCAGGTGTGCATGTTCGACTGCCCGTGTCACCTACACAAAATGATGATGACTATCGGCGTGGCAAGAAAAGCACCTGGTCTATTAAATGTTTTACCTTTACTCCCAAACCAGCATAGAAGAGCTATTCTTACATAATACATACCCATATATATCTCCCATATTCTATACCATAGTAAGTATTTTTTTTTCAGTATGCTTTCCATACAAAAGTATTCCTCTATTTTCTCGCTGAAAATAGCTCCTTAAGATAAATGTTTGTCTAAAAAAAATTTTAAAGGTTTTTAGAAAAAAATAAAACATAGGGCCATACCTATTTTAGTACTTGAATGAATAAAAAAATAATTGTGCCCCTAGAAGCAGTTTTCAGCGAGAAAATAGAGGTATACATTTTGGAAAATATACTTTTAGGATACGCTCCTAACAAGAGCTCAAATCTTCAAGCCAATGCAGTTCAAGGCGCAGTGGTTGATAAGCCAGTCTGCGACACGAGAGGACCCATGTTCGATCCGGTCAGTTCATTTTCAGGTTGTCTCAAATAATTAACGTTCACCAACGATATTTATAGTAATTAAGCAAAATTAAAAATTTTGCAAAAAAAACCACGACACAACATTGTTTTGCACTAATATTGTGGCGCCCCCTAGTGAGTTACAGCCATGACACCTGTCTAAGAACATGCACTCATCAAACACAAACCCGTTATTGAAAACCGCATCAAAATCGGATCATTAGTTTAGAAGATAGGTGGGAACATTACTTTGCACAAACAAACAAACATCTCTCACCCTAAACACATATACCTGCTCCGTTCCGTCGTGGGTAAAAATATCTTACTATAAATAAAATGTTCGAATTTCGACACTAACGGAAAAAAATGTGTACAAGTACCTACTGTATTTGAAAACGTGCAATAAACGAACAATATGAACTATTACGTGAGAGCTCATATTTATGAAAGTGTATTACGATCTTTTGTCTCAAATCTCTCTTTTTATTAACTACACGTGTTTCTTAAAAGAGGCCTGTGGTTTGGCGAAGATTTACGACGTTTTGTCTCGAAATTATAGCCAGAGAACCTTATAATTTCTCGTACCAAATATTATTTAACTCGATTGTCTATAGAATGTCGGTAATATGATAATTTTTATACTGCTTTTGTTTCGGATGGCTATTGATTACGTAAAAAATAATAATGAAGTTTAGAGTACCTGATAAACCGAAGACATTATTAAAATATTGCAAACACTTACATACATTGTATTAAAGTATTAAATACTTTATCTAATTATAAGCTTTATTTTGAGCCGTGTGGTTCCCGGCAGTGTAAAATAGGACTACTCAAAGTGTTCCCGTCGATGTCATAGAAGGCAAACTATGAAACACAGCTGTTAAACAAAGCTTAAATATCAATGAGACCTCTCCAATCCATCTGCCCAGCGTGGAGAGAGTAGGCTAAATCCTCTGTCTGCTCTAGCTAATATATGTTCATAGTTCATAATTTATTCATAAAAACAATATACATTGTGTTTGAATTTTTAACATGCTATTACAATAAATTACAATAATAATAATGAATAAAACAAAATTATTTATCTATATATCAACAATAAAATTGAAAAAAAAATGTCAAATTAATTATAACTATTATTGTCATTTAAAAAATCGTCTATGCTATAATAACATTTTTTCAACAAAAAGCTCCTCAATCTTGTCATGCTTTAAATTTCTTTTGGCTTTTATACTCAGCCGGTAGCTTATTAAACATCCGGACAGCCTGATACCTAGCAGAATGTTTTACTATATTGAGTCTAGGCTCATGGCTCTGGTAGGACAGAGAAGGTCATGCTCCTGCATTGGAGACTAATAAGACCTGATGATGATGATCTAATTATAAGCCTAGGTATTTTTGTCTTTCGTCGTTATTTCGTTAATGGGAAATTGTTTGTATTTTATAAAAATGATGTGATAAACGATTCTTTATTTAAAAAAAATTAAATCAGGTTTTTGTAAAACTATGAAAATAATATAATATATACAGTACCATCGAGGCGCAGAATTAAACCGCGGCCAAATTCTGTATGAGAGACAAACAAACGGACAAACGATCGAGCAGTCGGTCACGTATAGTGACATAGCTCGGCGTGCGCATGCGCATACGCTACAACCTGCGTGAATTTTAAACGGTAAAATAATATGGTAGTACCTTTAGATGACACATTTTTCTTGGAACAACTGACATAATAGATATCTTGAAGGCCTCCGTGGCGCAGTGGTTAGCACGCCAGTTTATGCGCACCCGGGAGGATCAACCCCCGGCCAGCAGGCCGATTTGCTAACTCGATCTACAACGATTTGATTGTCACTTTAGCATCCATTATGGTTTTCATATCTTAAATAAAAATAATCATTCATACCAAAGCCGTAATGAATATTGAAGTTACCATGAAAATGATGTACACCGTAGTTGTCAAAAGTTAGCAAATAGGCCTGCTGGTTATGATGAAAAACTATATTTTTCAGGTTAGATTGGATCTTGATTGTATAAATATATGTATATATTATTAAACATAGGATCGATGAGTTAGTACCCTACGATAGAAGTTTACAACTTACTGAAGGGCTAGCTCAATTTGTGCGCTTTGTCCTTATGTATTTATTTATTACTGTTATAATTGATGACTGTGATAATTATTATAACCTTAAAAAACTCTTTTTTCACGCTGGTCTACAAAAAAAGAAAAAACGTAGAATGTAACAGCTGTTTTTCTTCCCAGGCAGATCGCAAAAGCCGATCGAGGGAATGGGCGTGAGAAATCATGTCAATTGGCGATGCGTCTAGCAACCTATGACTATTTTGATTTCGTTCCCCACCTACAAGCCCACCAACATGCCAAATGTAGCCTTAAGTTTTTACAGACCGGGGCTCTGTCTACCCCGCAAGAGAAAAGATGTAACTGTAAGTATGTATGTATGTTAAAAAAACTAAAATGAAATCCGCGACAACTCTAGAAAACATTGCAATTATTTTAATTTCCAGTTCCATTACATTCAAACTAACTCCTTAATTAACAATTTTTTATCCTATTATTACTTACAGACAGGGTAATTTAACTCTGAAATCTAGTTAACTAGATAGCCCAAAGTGGCTATAAAAGGACTAAATTCATTATGACTGAATAATAAATGTATATTGCATGCATGTTCAAAGAAGCCGCCTGACAGTTATCGCAGGCGGCTGTGTATCTATTAGTCCTTTATTTAGATGAGTTTCTTGAATTGAACATCTTTCACAACAAGTTCACATTGGTCGAGTTGGGATAGAAGTTAGTTCTAGTTGACTAGTACTAGCAGATTTGCTGTTTCTAAATATCCTTCCAATCTTGTGATTACTATTATCATCATCATCAGGTCTGTTTTAGTCTCCACTGCAGGAGCACGACTCTCTCTGTACTGCCGCAAAGCCATATATAGTCAGAGTAGTAAGAGGATTAAGCAGGAAGACCTGGAGTGGATTCTACTCTGCCAGGAACCACATGGCCTCCACGGCCACACTCATAGAACTGAGTGGTAAGCACACAGGCAAAATACTCATTATAGGTACAGTTTATACCATTTTTATCAAAGTTGTGCTAGTTGACAAATTGCTTTTTATTGCAAATAATTATTGCTATAACAAATCCTTTCGTAAATAAATAATAATGGCAAAATAGTATACTAGACTGACCTGAAAAGCGTGAAGTGCGAGTGAAACATGTTCGCCAGTTTGTCTGTTGATTCTCCTGAAATTTTAAGTTCAAAAATAACAAATCGTTTTTTAAATGCAGATTTCAGAGCTACTAGTTATTTCTACCGACTTACTTTAGAAGTTAGAAGTTTCCAAAAAACTAAGTCTACTGAGGTAGACTTTTGGAAACTTCTAACCTTTCATCGAGTCCTTGATTGCATCCACTCGCTAATAACCTGCTAGTCACTTGACCAATGTGAATAAGTATAACGACGTTTGCGTGCGAGTGACCGAAGTAATGTCCAAGTTTTAGACTCCAGAGCAAGGACATTAGTAAGTTTATGGACATTAATAACAATGCATGTTTAATGTCTCATCCCTGGGAAAACTATTATTTTTCATTCCCAGTCCATCTGACAACCTTATTTACTTTAAGTGGTAGTTATGTCAAGTTAAAACAAAACGGAAATTATTTTTGCCGTCTTGTTGTAATGAGACTTCTTATTGAAAGAAACCCTTTTTATCTCAAAAAACAATTGATGAAGTATATCGTTAGACTGCTTTATTTAAATTGATCTTTTTTTGGAATATTTACGTACATACATACATATTATCACGCCTCTTTCCCATAGGGGTAGGCAGAGACTATGGATTTCCACTTGCTACGATCCTTACAAACCTCTTTCGCTTCATCTACATTCATTACTATTTTCATGCATGCTCGCCGGTTTCGGGTACTCCTTACATCTCCTTTTGCGAGAATGGTCGCAATTTGGTCGCGATAAGTTCAACGAGGCCGGCCCTGTCCGACTGTCCCAACCACATCTGCTGAATATATACCTTTCGTTAGTCTCCTTTGGAATATTTGGCCTAGTTTATTATTATAAGCAGAGTGGTAAATTGTGATTCAGCCCAACAATATATAAACCAATTTTTCAATGGGACAAAAACTGGGAGATCAAAAATGTTTTGCAGACTTTTATAGGAATCGCCAGGACGGCGGATCACATGTAAGTGAAAATTAAGGAGTCTGATTCCATCATTAAAATATTGCCAGGCAATTCAGAATCTGAGCTGAGTTGAGCTCAGCCGTGTAGTTCCCGGCAGAGTAGAATAGACTAAGAGAAGAATAGAACCACTTCAAGTCTTCCCGTGGATATCGTAAAAGGCGACTTAGGAAACACAAGCTAAACAAAGCTTATAAAGTATAAAAGACACTCCGGGTTGGAGAGGTCTGACCGGCGTGGCCAAAACCTCTAACTGCTCTGGCTATTATATGGCCCTGGCAGTACGGAGAGGGTCGTGCTCCTGCAGTGGAGACTATCAAAGACCTGATGATGATTCAGAATCATTTTGTTTAATCCTTGCCTCATTTGTCTCTGCACATGTATTTTCTACTACAGTTCTTGATAGGTTAAATGAAAAAGAAAGCTAGCTATGCAAATCTTACTTTGCTTCTAGCACGTTGTCCAAGATAGATTAATGCCAATGTCTATAACTGGATGGATGGCTGACGAGACATTATGCTAAAGACCTAGATTTGGAATCTAGACGAGATTACGGTTACGCTAAAGTAGGCTGAACCATCAATATTTTAGTACAATGCTTATTACCGGCAATTTATAATACTTACATGGTTGGATGACTTTAACAGTGTACTTTCACTGGTAACCTTGAATCTGTTGTAAATAAATCTAACAACATATTTTTCAGTCAGAACTAGACTTCTCGATTTTCGAAATTTTTCTCTATTGTGCGAGAATCGTTAGAAAATCTCAAGAAAATTATTGCAATTTTTCCATACAAGCAATTTTTGAAGACGGTGAATTTCAATATTTGTAGATGACAGTTATTAGAAATAAATTCAGTATACATACACTATTTATTTATGTGGTTAAAAGAAAGCATTTGTTTTGATTATTAATAAATTTATAAGAAGTAGTTAATTAAATATAAATTTGTCAAAAAAATTATGATAATTCATAATTTTTAGGGTTCCATTCAATAGTTAAAAAACGGAACCCTTATAGGATCACTCGAGCGTCTGTCTGTCAGTCCGTCCGTCTGTCACAGCCGATTTTCTCCGAATCTACTGAACCAAATTAGATGAAATTTGGTAAGATAGTGTAATCCTATGACCCAAACACGGATGTGTAAAGTAAATAAAGATTTTTTTGAAATAAGGGTCATTTCGAGGGGCCCAATTACAAAATTAAAAAAAAAAGTTTTGCAAACCTTACTGTGTCATATATCAAATGAAAGGGCTCATTATGAGAATCTCAAAAATATTACCACTAGATGGCGCTAGTCAAGAAGCATATTGTACGGAACACACTTGGCCGGTTTTTTTAGATAATTCTACTTGAATAAATAAATTTAATTTATACGAAAACAACTTTTATGTTTGAGATATAGCCTTTTATAATTTTGTTAGATTCGTTGCGTGGATAGGCACCATTAATTTTAATGTTTGAAATAGAATACCCATGTAAGTATGTACCCATCCTACTGATTAATCAACTAGTTACAGATTCCTTTATAATGTCATCGTGTCGGAAAATGATCAATATTAGCTGACCACTCAAAGCCATAGAATATCTCTCCAGAACCCGAGTAAAATTACAGATCAAACACGAAATAACCACAAATCTTATGGCCATAAAGAATATTTTATGGTCAAGTTGTGATGGCTAAATCTCTACCAATAAAACAAAAATGCTTGAAGACTACTCACTACCGTGTCAACAGCGCGTGCGCAACTATACCAACAATTATACCTCTCACTTATGTACTCTATTCACACCTAATAGAGACTAAATTCTCTTGGTAAAATATAACCTAACGGTCAACCACCTCGGCCATCGTGAGCGCCTAGTAACGGCTGTTGTTGTTTACATAAAAAAACCATATTGATGTCGTCATTGATGATACTGTTACGTCACGTTTTGTTGTTTTTTTTTGTAGTGAAATGATTAAATCCCTCCTGTGGATTTCTATGGGACAGAATTAGAGTGTTCTAAAAATATCATACTGTCGATCGCACATTTTTTGTTGTTAACTCTTCATTGTTTTTTGGCAATATTCAATTCGTGTAATGCGGTGAAGTCTGATCTATTTCAATGTTTTGAGCGATACCCTAATCAATATTACTATCAGAAAAAGTGATAGATACCATTTTATGAGACATACCTAATTAGAGGGTTTTTTATGTCATAGGACGGCAAACGAGCAAGCGGGTCACCTGATGGTAAGTGATGCCCATGGACAACTGCAACACCAAGAGTGTCACAGGAGCGTTGCCAGCCTTTCTTTTTTCCCTCCCCAGAGGGAGAGGGAGATGGGTTCTAAATATATCGTTTTGTGTCGCTCACACTGTTTTTGTCGTTAACTCTTCCTTGTTATTGGCAATGGTTTTTCGTTTACAATAAAGTTTCACCTATTTTAATGCTTGAGCGATATGTAGATTGCTAGCTCTTTGCTTAAACTAAAACGTGTGTTTAAACCAACATTAGCTATGTTTTGCGCATATACTCTACTACTACTTTTTGTCATATAACTATGCATAAAATCAATTCTCACCGGAACTTAATTTAATCTAAAATTACATCTGCATTTCTTCGCCCCATTATATTCGTCATTATCGTGCTCAGATGTGATAAATTACCCGTACTTATAACCGTATAGGCTTTTCTATAATCCAATCGGATATAAGTAGCTGCTCTAGATACTTTCTAACAAATTCGTCTTTTCACTGTAATAGCAGTGGCGTATTAAACTAATTCCCAAGAAGGCTGTAGCCCGGAGCGGTGTATGATTAAGGGGCAGCTGACGGACAGCCGTAAAGAAGAAAAGCGAAAGACACTGACACTGAGATTTACTTGGTCCAAAATCCTAAAACGAAATTCTACCTTGCGTCATGGGAAACTTTTAAAGGTCTGTAAAAGGCTACTTAAAATTTTGTTGACATTTAAATAACGTTTTGTTGCTCATTTATCGTTTTCTATTATGGTTGCAGTGCTAGTGCCCGAAGTATATGCTGAATATTAAAGCACGCCTAATAATTCAACGTTGAAAGAAGGATTTAAGTCAAACAAGTCAGTAATCATTATGTCAACCCAAGTCTTAAATTTATTGCATTTTAAAAAATACTTTTTATTTTGATGACTTAAATACTAGAGTCGTTGACCAGATCATTAATAAAAAAAGAACAGAACATTCAAACATTCAATGATTTTATTCAGAAAATAGACCTTTTTAGGCACTTTTTTACGTCATTTCATATTTTCAATAATTATTATTTACTAACATATATTTATATTATTAATTAATGTTTAAAAACTACAGACTACTAAAATACTAAAAATGGGGTAGTATATAAATGGGCCCCGGGCGCCAAACCTTTCAATACGCCACCGGTAGCCAATTACGAGAATGGAGCCGTTATATCATGTGTGATCAAACCGGAATTATGTTTTGAAAAGTTTGAAAACATATCATTACGGTAGAAATGGTTCTTATCTCTAACCGACATTACATTCAATTCGTTTTGTTGGCAGAAAAATATGCACTTATGTTTTAAATGCAAAGTGAGTTGAAATGACCACGTGACTCAGATTGTTTGAATTTCTTTGTATATGAATATGATGTGTGTTGTGATGTTTCGCCCCACCTAGCGAGGATCAGATGCGGGGACCGGGGGCGGAGGAACCACCGGCCGCGGCCCCCACCATGGAGAGGACCTAACATTCTTTCGCTTGACCACCGCGGCTTTAGGCGCGTCGCTTATATTTGTTTTTCCCTTATGTATTTCGTTTATTACACCAGCCTTAATAACAGTCCACTCTTTTATTTAAAGTCCCAGTTTAGGACCCCACATAATTTGGTCCTTTCGCGGAGTAAATACGTTTTAGGGAGGCATCTAAAAGTCTTAGTACCACGCGTCGTAAAGGTCATCGCGGACTTCGGCCACGTTCGAGTTACGTAACGAAGAACATTCTCGAACAGCGAAAATCTTCACATCTACACATCTAATTTACCTGGATTATACCTATTGGCAATCTTGGATACACAATAGTAACTGGAAACTGGATAATTGGATAATTACAGTGAGGAGTGACAAAAAAAGGACAGAGTGGTATCATAAAGGCGGTGAGTCGTTCCAATACTTATCCCATCATAATTCCTTTCTTCATTTTGTCCTCTCTCAATTTCCTTTATCTTTAACCTTAATATCCAAATCCATTCTTTATTTCTTTTTTACTTATACTTCAGTAAAAATTAGCAACTACTTGTGTCTATATGTGCATTAATTTCTCATAAATCAAGCAAGCACTACTGCATTATCTCGTTATAGCTACCTATACACGCATATACTGCACCGATTCATAGCGTCTCATTTGCAATCATCCATTTCTTTGTTCGCATTTTTTACCTGCGAAAGGGTCGCTTGTCATCGCTAACGGTGACTCATAACTTGTTTACTGCAATTTATAACTTCGATATCAGTTGCACTCCAGTACTTGTTATATAAAATGCCTGACAGCATGCTTAAAACATTGATTAAAAAACGCTCTGCTATTAAGTCAAAGGTGACTATTTTTGGCAATTATCTTAAATTAATTAAAGACATTCAGTGTTTAAGTGACCTACAGTTAATCGATTTAGAGTGCAGATTAAATAAATTTGAGTGTTTACGTGACGACTTTGATGCGTTACAGACCGAGATCGAGATTATTTCCGACGAGCCGCGAGACGAGGAAGCGCCAGTGGAACGGGAGCAGTTTGACAATGATTATTACCCACTGGTAGCCCTGGCCCGCAGCCTGCTTTCCGGGAAGAAGAAATGGGAAGGGTCTGTAGCGAGCTTCAATGATGCCGAGTCAACTCCAAACTTAAACAGTTTCGTAAGGCTTCCAAAAATATCTCTGAATGAGTTTAGTGGTGGTCTCCAGGATTGGTTGTCATATAAAGATTCTTTTCTTTCCTTAATACATAATACGTCTTTGGATAAAATACATAAATTCCATTACCTTCGCGCGTCCCTAAAGGGCAGTGCAGCTTTAGTGATTAAAAATATTGATGTCAAATCAGATAATTACGACATTGCATGGAATTTATTGTGTGAAAGATATGACAATAGCCGTTTATTAATAAACAACCACTTACAGTCATTATTTAACGTAGAACCTATTGGTAAGGAATCAAGTAGATCAATTCGCTTTATTGTTGACGTTACAAACAAAAATATTAGGGCATTAGCAACTCTTAATGAGCCTACCCAGCATTGGGACACACTTATAATTTATATGATGTCCACCAAACTTGACAGCGTCACAGGCCGTCACTGGGAGGAATATAGGAACACACAGTTGTCTTCAGATACATCTCCTACACTTGTTCAGTTTTTAACGTTCTTAAATAAGCGAGCAGACTTATTAGAAACAATGGAAGAACAAAAATCACATAAATTAAAGTTTGAAGGTAATAAATCTAAGAGTTTAGTAATAAATAATACAAATCAAAGCCATTCATCTTATAAAAATGCAATAAAGTGTAACTTATGTAACCAAGGTCATTATTTATTTACATGCGAATCATTTAAGAGTCTACCGATTGAATCACGCATTGAAAAGGTTAAAGAATATAAAGTGTGCTTCAATTGTTTACGTCCAGGGCATTCGGCAAAAACTTGTCGACTTTCACACTGCAAATATTGTAAGGTCAAGCATAATACTCTTTTACACTTAGAACAACGTGATTCCAGTATTTCCAACCCTTCTTCTTCTACATCAGAAGGTATTGTACTGGCGTCCGAAGCTATTCAGCACACAACTGCTGCGCGTGTCTTCTTATGCACGGCTTTAGTAAAAGTGGTTGACAGCAAAGGTAACAAGCATACTGCTAGAACTATTTTAGACAATGGAAGTGGCATAAATATTGTATCTGAGTCTTTATGTAATAAGTTGGGTTTGCCAAGGCGAAATATAAGCTCCACAGTGTCAGGGTTTAACTATCTTGTATCTAGTAGTACACAGAGTTGCGTAATAACTATTGAGTCATTCCATAGTGAGTTTAAAGCTGATTTACATTGTAATATTTTCGAAAATGTTACCACTGCCGTACCTGTCTCATACATTGATGTCAAACACATACAAATACCAGCAGGAATCCGCTTATCGGATCCCTCTTACAATATTCCGTCAGCTGTTGACATTCTCATAGGGGCAGACATTTTTTGGCAAGTATTAGGCAGCGAAAAAATTATATTAGGAAAAAATCTGCCTCAGTTACATGAAAGTAAGTTAGGCTGGTTGGTAACAGGACACATATTAAATTCATATCATACACAAAATCAATGCCTTATTACAAATAACACAGATAGTGACTTGTGTCGATTTTGGGAACTCGATAGCATCTCATCAGTGCATTCTTTATCTGCAGAGGAGCGTGCGTGTGAGCATAGCTTTAGTGTTAATACGAAACGAGACAACGACGGTCGTTTTGTTGTTACCATTCCTCTTAAGCGGGACCCCGGTGTATTGGGTGATTCCTTTCAACTGGCTAAGCTTAGATTTTTATCCCTCGAGCGTAAATTTAAGCGTGATCCAAATTTTGCTCTAAAATACCTAGATTTCATGCGTGAGTACGAAGAATTAGGGCATATGACAGAAAACAAGCGCTCTTTTCCTAGTGATGGCACAGTTAACTACTATATTCCTCATCATGGTGTCATAAAAGAGTCTAGCACAACGACGAAATTACGAACCGTTTTCGATGCTTCTGCTTCTACCACTTCAGGTTTATCCTTCAATGATATACAAATGGTAGGGCCCACGGTTCAAGACGATCTATTAACCATTCTTTTAAGATTTCGTCAACATCGTTATGTCGTATCTGCCGACATTGAAAAAATGTATAGAGCTATAAACGTCAATCCATCCCAACGTTCTTTACAACAAATTGTCTTCAGATACAATGATACAGATCCATTAAAAACTTACACTCTTAATACAGTGAGTTATGGTACTGCTTCTGCTCCATACCTGGCCACAAAATGTTTGGTTAGTCTTGCATCTACGGTAGATAACCACAACATTAAGGAAAGTATTACACACGACTTCTATATCGATGATTATCTCTCCGGTGGCTCATCAGTGAGCGAGACGGTTGAACTTTGTAAGGGCGTTGCCACTGTGTTATCATCTGCCAAGTTTAATTTGAGAAAATGGCAATCTAACAATGTTCAAATACTCAACCAATTGATCTCAGACACTAATTCTATGAATTCCAATAATATTTTAGATTTTTCGAGTAACAGTGATAACACACCTTCCAAAACTTTAGGCCTTCACTGGCAATGTAACACAGACACTTTGTCATTTTCAATCAATATCAAATTACGTACACCCGTAACAAAACGTCACATTCTTTCTGTTATTAGTCAGATATTTGATCCCTTGGGTCTCGTGGGCCCATGCATTGTAGTGGCAAAATTAATAATGCAAAGGCTATGGATAAACAAATGCGCGTGGGATGATGAAGTTTCATCCGAGTTATTCGAATTATGGTCTACATTTGCTAATACCTTGCCATGTCTTAATAACTTAAAGATACCTCGGTGGGTGATTCAGCATCCCTCACAGTCGATACAAATTCACATATTTACAGACGCCTCGGAGAGTGCTTACGGTGCATGTGCCTACGTTAGGTCTATTTCTCAATCAGGAGCAATTCACGTCCAACTATTAATCTCAAAGAATAAAATAGCTCCCATTACTAAAAATATGACTATCCCGCGCCTTGAATTGTGTGCAGCTCATTTAGGTGCCAAATTGTTTAAAAAGGTGATAACTTCTCTTACATTTAATATCGAAACATGCAAATTTTGGTGTGACTCAACAATTGTGTTGGGATGGTTGTCAACGCCTTCTAATCAACTTAAACAGTTTGTGCGCAATAGAGTGAACGAAGTTCAAGATATTACTGGTAGTTATGTTTGGGGTTACGTGCCTTCTAAAGAGAACCCGGCGGATTTAGTTTCCCGTGGGGTGAAGGCTGATCTTATCAGCAACTCTTCGTTGTGGTGGTCGGGTCCATCTTTTTTACATAAGGATGAACAAGATTGGCCACAATTTCCTAACACGGCCTCAAAACATGATTTTCCAGACCTCGTTTCTTGTTTAACTATCCAAAACAATGATAAAACTGATAATTCACACAATAACATATTTACAAATTTAATTAAAAAATATTCTAAATTTACACATTTACAAAGAATCATAGCTTATTTACAAAGATTTATATATAATTGTAGGAATAGGGATAAGAAATATACAAATCATCTTTCATGTGAAGAATTAAATAATTCTCACAACTTTATTATACGTATTGCCCAGCAAGAAATATTCCCAGATGAATACGAAACTCTTAAAACTAACAAGTCATTGCCAAAGAAAAATAGATTAATAACACTTTCTCCGTTTATAGATTCAAATGGTATCATGCGTGTTGGCGGTAGACTCGATAATTCGCCTTATAGTTATGACGTTAAACACCCTTTTATTTTATGTGCTAAGCATCACGTAACTAAGATCATATTTCATATGTATCACTTAAAATTATTACATGCTGGACCACAATTGCTGTTGTCCAATATACGTCAATCGTATTGGCCTTTAGGGGGCAAGAATTTAGCTAAATACATCACAAAACATTGCTTAAAATGTTTTAGATTCAAATCTTCTTGTGCTCAACCAATCATGGGGCAGCTACCTCAATCCAGAACGGAGTTAGTCTATCCTTTTCTTCACTGTTTTGCGGATTACGCAGGCCCAGTGATGATTGCTAATCGTAAGGGTAGGGGTTGCCAACTTAGTAAGGCATATATATGCATCCTTGTTTGCTCAGCTACCAAGGCTTTACATCTGGAGCTCGTTACGGACCTTACCAAAGAGGCCTACTTAGCTGCTCTTAAACGTTTCGTGGCTCGTAGGGGAAAACCTCGCTCTATCACATCTGACAATGGCACCAATTTTGTTGGTGCCAGTAACGAATTACAACGTTACCTAATAGAGAGTAATGTAGCAGCTGATATCGAACAGGAAGGTATAAATTTTCATTTCATACCTGCTTTCACTCCCCATTTCAATGGCTTAGTCGAAGCCGCTGTGCGTGCTACAAAGCATCATCTTAGAAGATTACTTCAACTTTGTAACTTCACTTATGAAGAAATGTCTACATGTTTGACACAAGTAGAATCTGTTCTAAATTCGCGTCCACTTACGCCTTTAAGTTCTGATCCTTTCGATTTTTCTCCCTTAACTCCTGCTCACTTCCTTATTGGACGGCCTCTGTTGTCGATACCACATCCGGAAGTAACAGAGAGAAATATTTCAAGTCTCGAGAGATTTAAAAGAGTAGAGCTCATAAAGCAGCATTTTTGGCAACGATTCAGTTCTGAATACATCTCACTGCTTCAACAGAGAACTAAATGGCAGAACTCGAATGAAGATCTTCAAGAAGGATCCTTAGTTCTTATAAAGGAAAAGGCTCTTCCACCGTTGCTTTGGTCACTAGGTCGAGTGACCAAAGTTTATCCGGGCAATGATCGCGTCTCTCGGGTTGCCGATATTAGGACAAAAAAGGGAACCATCCGAAGGGCCTTTAACAACATTTGCCCACTTCCAGGTTCATTTGATGTTTGAAGATCCAGCCTCTTCAACGGCGGGAGTATGTTGTGATGTTTCGCCCCACCTAGCGAGGATCAGATGCGGGGACCGGGGGCGGAGGAACCACCGGCCGCGGCCCCCACCATGGAGAGGACCTAACATTCTTTCGCTTGACCACCGCGGCTTTAGGCGCGTCGCTTATATTTGTTTTTCCCTTATGTATTTCGTTTATTACACCAGCCTTAATAACAGTCCACTCTTTTATTTAAAGTCCCAGTTTAGGACCCCACATGTGATTCAGAATGATTTTTACGTAAATAAAAAACCCAACTGCCCTTTTTTACCAGCTTTGTACCGCCATATTGATTTTTTGCTTACGCCACTTAGCCTATGACATTCCGAGGAGGAATACAAATCTAATGATACCTCACAGTTTAACGAGTAAAACTCCATGGCATGAAGGGTGATGAAGCAACGTGGCATCCATATATTACATGAAGTGTTTAAGGGGGAAGGGGATCGAGCCGAAACTCTTGCCGAAATAGCATTACGTCTTCAATGTAAATTGTGCCCATATCAAGTGCCTATTACTGCATGACATGACAATATCAAAGTCTTAGTCAACAATAGGGGCAGTAAAAGCGGCAAGATTATACACGCCCCCAAATAGATGAGCCCTTGGTTCAAGCTCTTGATCCAGCCCTGTAGTCTCCCAAGATCAAACAAGCTAATTTGCGTACGAATTGATATAAAATGCATAGCCAGCCATTCATGGCCAGCCAACCTGCTCGTTTAAGCATAAATAGCATTTCTGGATGCGCAAGTCTTGTTTAATAAAGTACTCATAACAAATATATTAAACTGTTCTATAAATAAAACATTCATGCTTATAAATAGTAATGTGTTTACCGTAAGTTAGGTTCCTTCATACATTTTACACGTCTTGAAGAATACTTTATTATGAAGATGCTTATATCAATGACACTAGATTCACAATCATTTTATTCTGTTCCTGAATTCGAACAAATTTGTAAAATCTTATTTTGTGTGACGCTTGTAAATTACTTGTAGTGTTTTTGTAATTATTTTTTTATCAATATCGTAATTTGGAATAAAAATAATTACTTATTACCGCCAAGAGCGCCAGCAATATTTTTGTACCGAGCGTCCAATACACGGTGCAATAATGATCGATTTGGATCCTTTTAAGTGGTGACTCAGCCCGTCGATATGAATAACTTTTCCTAGAGGCCAAAAATTATTTTGACATTTACATCTAGGGCCGCTTAAGATTTTTGTTAGGAAATATCAACATTTTTTTTGAGTTCCCAGTATTGGTCTCATAGGAATGATTGTTCAGGTCGATCCCAGAATTATACATATTTCACTGTGTATTTTTAAGACGTGTGTCCGCCTTGGGGTTCCCCACAGAGTAGAATAGAACCCCTTCAAATCCTCCCGAGGATGTCAAAGAAGGCGACTACGAAACACAAACCTAGCAAAGCTTATTAAGGTGCTGTAACTTCAGACGTTACGACACACTAGCGCCATCCAGCAATTAATTATTAAGTCCTAAATCATATTAAATTTAAAAAAGCTAATAGCTGAATGCCCTAGTAAATTACTTGTAGTATTCTTTTTATTACTTTTCATAAATATTATAATCTAAGTTGTGTAAAATGTGGCCACTTTTGGGGGTAATGATTCGTTCTTAGTTTATAAAATTAAAATTAGTGAAAATTTGTACCAATAATACTACAAGTAATTTACTAGGGCATTCAGATATTAGATTTTTTAAATTTGATATGATTTAGGACTTATAGAATTAATTGCTGGGTGGCGCTAGTGTGTCTTATCGTCTGAACTCACTTCACCTTACATCAAAGATACCTTTCCAACCCGGCTGGCTAGCATGGAGAATGTAGGCTAAATCCTATGTCTGCTCTGGCTATGGTAGTACAGAGAGAGTCATGCTCCAGTAGTGGAGACTAAAAAAGACCTGATGGTAATGATGATATTTAAGACGGGTCTAATTTACTCTCACCATGATAATGCAAAGATTCCAGACAAATTATCTTTTCCTACATCCCATAAAATGTGAAAATATTCTTAGAAAATATTCTATCTCAGTGATAATGTCCATACAACTAGTTTGGACAAGGATCTGAGTGAATCTAGCTGTAAATCTAAAAGTATAAACGACATTGCGGAAACTTTCTTAGAAAACGTCTTGAGCACAGAGATGTAAATATTCTGATATCTATGGTCTTGAGAGTCATCTTGTTTTCAGGGTTCCACACCTCAAAAGCTAAAAAGAAACCCTTAAACGAAGGCCTCCGTAGCGCAATAGTACCACGTCTGCCTACGTTACGAGGGGTCTCGGTTTCGAACCACGTTCGGTTCATGACGGACTATGACCTTTTCCAGATTGGCTTAGGTCTTGGTTTAAGTATGTATCAAAAAGTATAGTTTTGTAGAGCTAGTATGCTAGGAAACAAGTCCAAAACTTATTGTGGGGCTAGCTCAATTTGTGTTATTTGTAAATAAATAAATATATATATACGGACAAATCACACATATTGAGTTATAGGACACTTTATTTTATAATCGATACATATAAAGTAATGAATAAATATATATATATATATATATATATATATATAGATAAACATCTAAGACCAAGGTCAATCTGAAAAAGATCATTTTTCATATTGTCCAGACGAGGGTCGAACCCGGAACCATCCGTGACACAGGCAGGCGTGTTAACCGCTTCGCCACGGAGCTCGTCCCTATACATTTATACAATACTGCTAAATATTTAGAGAATTTTCAGGATCGGTCTATACATACATCTTTAAGAAATAGGGGAAACATATTTACATACAATAAATATTACGACAAATTGGAACCTTTTTTGGAGTCGCTTGAATTTATTTTTTAGTGTTTGATAAACTCGAAATTGATAAGTATGCAGATACAACATTAGATGTTAACGGCATGCCAAAATCTCAAATCCCCAAAAAAAGGCTGTGATACCAACGTACGAACGATTAAGAGTAACTATTATGTTCACTACGGGACTTACCGCGAGTCAGTCTCTTCAGTTAGTCTGTGAAAATGGCAGCTGCAATGTTGTCGAAATATCAGACAGAACTCAAAAATAATCGCGCTAAGTCCCGTAGTGAACATAATAGTGATTGTGACCGCGAAAGCTTAAAATCACGAATAAGAGTAACTTGTCAAATCACAACTTCCTTTTTTACATAACAGTGTTAAAAAGGTTAAAAAGCAACAAAAACTGCGAATTCCTAACAGTTGTACTAGGAAGAAGGAAATTGCTTAGCATTGACGTTTGTGGGAAAAAATCGGGTGGCAATGCAGGAAACGAACAGTTACAAATGCAGATGAAACAATGATACTATTCCTTCGAACGGTTTCGAGTAGTGTAGGAATAGTGTTTCCAAGAAATGAGGTTTGACGAAAATTACAAAGTTGGAGATGTGTTTTATAACCAAAGTCCACAATTAAAGTCATGAATGTAGTGGAATGTCAGCAAAATTTGAATGTAACTCTCCCGCAGTGTTGCCAGCGTGAGCGTTTGCGTTTTGTTTTTAATTAACAATCATTAACTACCTAAATACTATCCTAACTAATATTTTGTTCGTTTGTTTATTACACTTTTACGCCCTATCTACTGAACCAATAATCATGAAATTTTGCATACACATAGGTATATCACGCAAGCGAAATCGCGGGTAACAGCTAGTTATAAACCTTGCTCACTTTACTCACTTTTTCAATTGAACAAGTGAGTGAAGTGAGTAATGTTAATTTGGGGTAAAAACACATTTTTTCGTATTTATGTACGTAGTATGATATGTAATGTATGACAATCATATGTTTGTTCCGGGAAAGTTCCGGGATAATTCACAAAGAGGAGCTCCAAATACGATGAAATTTAAGAAATATTTGCATGTACTACAAGTACAACTTTCTAGTTAAAAAAGCATAAAGCAGATAACATAATATTTCAAATAAAAAAAAACCGACTTGACCAAAATTCTGAACCCACTTTGATGAAATTTAAATGTGACCAATTATACTCTTCCAAATAACAAGGAATTTTTCAAGCCGGTTTGTAAATATCGGAGTTTTGAGGTATCATAATCATCAGGTATTTTTTAGTCTCTATTGCAGGAGCATCACCCTCTTTGTACTACCAGATATTAGCCTGAGCAGTCAGAGGATTTGGCCTACACTCTGAATGGTGTAATGTATCATTTTTTGACATATCAAACATTGAAAAACACAACCAAATTGATAATCTTCTCCTCTTTTGCCGTCTGTTAACAACCAGGTCTCTGAACCCATAACACCACCATTTCCTTAGCAAAAAGGCTATGTATTTCCAATATTATTTTCCTCAAAGTATTATTACGTACCACTTACCATCACAACGAAACGTAACTGTATCACTCAAAGTATCTTTACACAGAAACGACACAGCACTTGTGAGAATTTCTGACTCGGGACAATTGAGTTTCTGTCTGTATGTATTTAGTTAACAGTCGAAATGATCCGTCCTTTGTCTTACCTGAATTGACACAACCTTGTTTTTGACCTCTACGTGAATACAAAGTTTTCTCAGGACCTTGATTTTGGATAAAATGATTATTTTCCATCAAAAATCACTTTATCGCTTATGTTCATTTTACAGCGCTTTAAGAGCGTATACTAGCAGTATTTTTTCAATATGGTTTCCATACAAATGTATTTCTCTATTTTCTCGCTGAAAACTGATTCTAGAGCCACAATTCTTTTTTTTCATAAAATCTAGTACTAAAATAGGAATGCCCCTATTTTTTATTTTTTCCAAAAAAAACTGTTTTTGTACAATTTTTTTTTTCTTTTAAACAGGTTTTTAGAAAAAAATAAAACATAGGAACACACCCATTTTAGTAATAGATTGTATGTAAAAAGAATTGTGCCTCTAGAAGCAGTTTTCAGCGAGAAAATAGAGAAATACATTTGTATGGAAAACGCACTGCTAGTATACCCTCTTAATTCATTTTGGGTTTTCGTAACTGAATGGCTTAAAACGTAACTCTTATACATTTTTTACCATCATCATATATATTTAAAAACTTTGTTCTTGTCGGTGGAGTATTTTCCATTTGATTGAAGATGGATGATTGGTGGAGATTAGTCATGTCCCATAAGTACATACCATAATTATTATTAGAACCAGCTATATCCTGCGGCTTAGGTCGCGAGTATTACACTTTATGAGTTCATATTATTATATTAGATTCAAAGAAGTTCCAAATTGACCGAGTTTCATACCAACCATCATTCTAATCACTTAGGGGATGAATTTTCAAATTCATCTCCTAAGTGATTCTTTCTAACTGCACACTTACGTCATTTAGATAACGTGAGCCATGATAATTTTTTTTTCTCGAAATCTAATTTTTTTAATTTGTAATTATAAATATCAATCATTAAGGTTTTTTTACATCGCCTGTGTTGCTTTTATGCACTCTATACATTGAGAAATATCCACAGAATATATTATTTCCATATCAAAGATGGCGACATTGCATTTCAATTTAAAATTCAATCTACACACAAATTAATTAACATTCAATGAACTTTTAAGAACCCAATTTCCGTTTGTTCATATTCTTTTTGACCGGCAGCAAAACAAGAGGTCTGCTTAAATGTTTCAATTTGTATGCAAAGTTATACAATAGACTTTACTTATGTAATATAATAATTTAAGATCTAAGTGACTTTTTAGATTTCAAATGCAGATTGCATAATGTTAGATTTTATCTAAATTTATTTTTAACGAGGTTTTGTATTATGCAGTATATACAATTTTATCATTCATTCATCATCATCATCACCTTGTTTCCTAAAATTCTGAATTAATTAATTTTTGAATACTTAGCTATACTAACCCCAACGCATGATTTTCTTGTTTTTTGCAAAATTCCAAAATAGTCCTTTGTAATTTTAAACATAAGAAAAATACCTTTTTTAGGGTTCCGTAGTAAACAAGGAACCCTTATAGTTTCGCCATGTCTGTCTGTCTGTCTGTCTGTCCGTCCGCGATTTTACTCAGAGACTATAAGTACTAGAAAATTGTAATTTGGTATGGGTTTGTATATTAATCATGCCAAAAAAGTAGTAGAACAAAATCTTGAAAAAAAATTTTTTAGGGTAGCTCCCATACAAGTAAAGCGGGGGATTATTTTTTTTTATCAACTTACCCATCGTGTGGGGTATCGTTAAACAGGTCTTTAAAAAAATATTATGAGGTTGAGAACATTATTTTTCAATTTGATGATCCGTTTCCGAAATATTTGGTTTTAAAGTGCAATTTTTTTTTAGAGGTAAGTGTCCCACCCCCTCTATCTGCTAAACGGTTATATATGGATACGTGAAAAAAAATACAGCAGTAGTATATATACTGAAGTTGAAAGGAAAACTATCAGAGCTGAGAACTAAGACGCCGCTGGAATACGTGCAGTGCAGAGACTGCTCCCAGCCCAGATTTTTCAAGGGTCAGAGGGGTCTCCACATACACCAAAGTAAATGCCATAAGGGTCAACAAGTACGCAACTGTAGAATAGACACCTTATCCACTCCACCCATAGTACCCGGTAATGCCAGCAGCCCCTTATGGCAAGATTTAAATAAATATAAGAAAAGCCTCCCCATTATAAAAAGGATTCCTCGGGGTGCGAGGCGGTGTGTGGCGACCTCTCTGTCAAATTGTATAAAGGAAGTAGTTAGTAAGAATGATAAAAAGAGCTGGGAGAGTTATTTGACTTTTTCTTATAGAACGCTGCACGTATGCTTTGATAAAAGCATCGGCAGTTCCCTTACCCAGAAAATAAAAAATAATTGCTCTCCTAATATTAGGCCAATGTTAGATATAGTCCAGGAAAAACGTATTGTTTACAAAATTTCAAAAGTCATTGAAGCGAAATTTGACGAAGGTGACATAAAGGGGGCTGCCAACCTTTTATTTTCCAGCGATGTCGTTGCCACCAGCTCTCCAGAAACCTACGCTGCGCTGATTTCTAAACATCCCAAACCTTCAGCTACGTCCTGCCTGCCGGATGCCCCCGATCTATCCCAGCCCACACCGCAAGCCACGCCAGAGGATGTACGAGCCGCGATCTTGTCCTTTAGGAAGGGCTCTGCCGGTGGACTCGATGGTTTAACCCCACAGCATTTTAAAGATCTCATCTGTGGCATCACGGGTACCGCAGGCACTGGCCTTTTGGATGATTTGACGCGGCTCGTCAATCTGATGCTCAAGGGTAAAGTTTGTGAAAATATCCTTGACGTCCTATATGGAGCAAACTTGTGTGCCCTGCGGAAGAAGGATGGTGGTATCCGCCCAATTGCCATTGGCAATACGCTCCGCCGCATCGTCTCCAAAATCTGCTGTAGGCATATCATGCTCGATCTAGAGCCGCAATTCCAGCCCATACAGCTAGGTTTTGGAACCAGGGGTGGGTGTGAGGCTGCCGTGCATGCAGCTCGCACCTTCCTCAAGTGTGGCGGAAGTGAAGTTTTGCTGAAGGTGGATGTTAAGAATGCGTTCAATTCAGTAGATCGGGGCGCTCTGCTGACACAGATAAAAAACTTAATACCCGGTGCGTTTGCCTACCTATGGCAATGCTATAGTGAGCCGACGTGCCTGGTATACGACGGACAGCTCATAAATTCGGCAGTAGGCTGTCAGCAGGGTGACCCCCTCGGACCGGCTATTTTTAGTTTGGCTATAAACCCACATATCAAAGATTTGGTTTCTAAATTTAACACCTGGTACCTAGACGACGGCTGTTTAGGGGGCGATGCTGTGTCAGTCCTTTCAGACCTTGAAAAAATTATTAATTCTTTCGGCGCAATCGGTTTAGAGTTAAATTTTTCTAAATGTGAACTTTACTTTTGCGAAGGTATGCCTCCAGATATTCGCAACGAATTAATTTCAAAATTTAACGTTTTGGCCCCAAATATTAAAATTATTGATGACCAGACCCTTCGCCTCCTAGGAGCACCAGTCTTGGAGGATGCTTTCTCAAAATTTATAGACGATCAAAAGTATGTTTTTGAGGACTCCTCCAAGCGTCTAAGTGAAATTAACCCTCATATGGCATATACTATTTTAAAATTCTGCTTGTTTGTGCCCAAGACCACTTACACTCTCCGTTGTACACCGCTATGGGCCCAAGACCAACTCTTGTGCTCTTTAGATAAAATTATCAGGGAGGCAATCACCAATTTGTTTAATTGCCCTCTAAACGACAGGAGTTGGGTTTAAGCAGTACTGCCGGTTCGTCACGGTGGCCTTGGCATAAGAAAAATTTCTAGTGTAGCGCTGCCAGCATTTCTGTCGTCGGTGCATGGTACCCGCAATCTCGTTGGTAAAATTCTAGGCCCATCGTTTTGCGATGTAGAGATTGCGTACCTGTCCGAGGCCACAAATGCTTGGCTCAGTGCAGCAGCTCCGAATAGTTGTCTTCCACTGAATCTGGCTTCACAGCGTCAATGGGATGAGCCGCTCTGCCAACAGTCACGAGTTCAATTACTCGAAACTGCAAGTAGTGATGCGGAGCGGTCTCGTCTCCTAGCCAGCTGTGAGCCAGAATCGGGGTTCTGGTTGAACGCCATCCCGTCACCAGCCGTAGGAACTCTTCTGGAGCGAACTACATTTAGTTTAGCTGTAAGTCTTCGGTTAGGGGCTAGAACAAACGAGCCCCATCGCTGTCGCTGCGGGGGAGATGTTGATCCCCTGGGTCACCACGGTCTAGCCTGTCGGCGCAGTGCAGGGCGTATTTCTCGCCATGCTGCTATAAATGATGTCATCCGTCGGGCTTTTGCTGCCGCTGGTGTGCCGGCAGTACTTGAGCCTGCTGGTATCAGCCGAGATGACGGCAAGAGGCCCGACGGCATGACACTCATCCCCTGGAAAAACGGACGGTCGCTTGTTTGGGATGCCACGTGTGTAGATACTGTAGCTTCATCCCACCTACAAGCGACCTCCCGTAGAGCAGGTGCAGTTGCTGCAACTGCCGAAGGGATTAAGAGGCGCAAATATGCGGTTCTAGGTGAGCCCTACATATTTGTGCCTTTCGCCGTGGAGACTTTAGGGCCATGGGGTGCGGAGGCTCGTCAATTGTACAGAGAGATCTCGGCACGTCTGATCGACGTCTCCAGGGACCCAAGGGCTGGCGCTCATTTTGAACAACGGCTGAGCCTAGCGATTCAACGTGGAAATGCGGCCAGTCTCTTGGGTACATTACCCTGTGATGACAGCGATCTGGGCTCCATTTTTTATTTAGTTTAAATTATGTTTTTTATTATTCTTAATTTTTTTTATTCCTAAGTATTAATATTTATTTTTGTTTATATTTGTAATTATGAGTATAAATTAAAAAAATATAGGCAACCTACTTATAAAATGTACTCGAAAATGTAAAATTTCATACAATTTTCATTGTTAGATGTTTAGGTGCGAGTGTGAACAGTGTGAACTCGAAGTTGTCATTCGCAACTACGGAACACTACACTGCGCGTGGCCCGACACGCACTAGTCCGGGTTTTTTTAAACATTATTGGTGAATTATGTGGCATGGGAAGCGTGTTAATGCACTTTATTGTTTTGCCGATTTAAGTAAAGGAGGAGTTTCTCAATTCGTTCAATTCACACACAGACATACAAATGAATAAAACGACCACAGCCAATAAAATCTGTATAATAGTTAAGTAAATTCAAGAGTCATTCGGTCAATACATAAACATTTGTTTTAAATATAGCTTGCTATTTGAGTAAAGCAACAATTTGAGTTTTCGCTACAAAGTAATCAAAGCTCACGGTTTGAGAATTCGTGGTAATCGTTAAAAGCTCGCATTTACCCTCAGGGTGAAACTTAATGTAGGGTCCAAACATGGTTCTTTGTAGTCAAAGTTATTTTTGCATTGGCTTCTTGGATTTTAGGTTTTGAGCGACGCAAGTGTATTATTTACTGCTGAGGTTTTGAAAATATTTTTTTTGGAGGTAATTGGAAAATAATTTGCTGAGCGAACGTAAGGAGCAATCACATTTATTTTGTCCATCCATATCTTTTTTTTGAAGAATCCATGTTCCTTGTAAAATAACTAAATTCTTTTAAGTGACATGGACTGCTTGTAAACTATTTGTTGTAAGACACATGGATGGACAAAATTAAATACATACAATTAATACATACCAACATACATATTATCACGCCTCTTTGCCCGAAATATTCTTTAGTTATGTAGAACTAAAGAATTATTACGGGAAAGAGGACCACTTCGACAAATTATTCACTTTATCAAAATACCCACTCTACATAATGTCCACTTCATAACATATGACGAGCTCCGTGGCGCAGTGGTCAACACGCCAGCCTGTGACACGGATGGTCCCGGGTTCGATCCCCGGTCTGATCAAGATGAAAAATGATCTTTTTCAAATTGACCTGGGTCTTGGAATTGAAAATAAATAGATATATAGATAAACATATCTATATATTATTTGTTATAAAATATAGTATCGTTAAGTTAGTATCCGATAACACAAGTCTTACTTAAGAACTTACTTTGGGGCTAGCTCAATCTGTGTGATTTGTCCGTATATATTTATTATTTATTTATATATTATCATATCTACCAAAGCATATTTTTCATCACTCTTATTTGCCCTTAAAACTATTTAACTCCAAGATTATAGGTATAATCCCTTCTTTCCCACCGCCATATTACCTACCGTAAAATTAGTCTACTTCTGCCCTAAGCAGTGCGAATTCATTTGGTCAGCACGTACAGATTCAAGCATTACCATGAAAACTTTTAAGTCGATGTGATAAAGTCTAAAATGGAATACTTATAATGCTTGTAACTGTACATAAAAATTTACTTTTGACGCCTATGCTCTCTATTTTCATCGGGTTTTACCATAGATATAGCTGATGGAATAGAGGCACTATTCCAAACGTAACTAGTGATGTTTCCTACAAATAAATATTAAATTTATAACGTTAAGTGGCTTAGATCAGCAAAACCAGTAAAGGAAGATCTTTTGGTGGTAATGAGTAGTTCTTTAATTCATCATCATCATCAGGTCTTTTTGAGTCTCTACTGCAGGGAGCATAAGCCTCTCTGTACTACCAGAGCCATATATTAGCCAGAGCAGGTTTTCTCTCCCCAGAGGGGGAGGGGGGGATTGGCTTCCGGCTCTCTCACTCACCGAATGAAGCACAGAAGCGATAAAGCTACTACTCGAACGTCGATTTTCTGTGAGAGTTTGGTACTTCCCCGGACGAGCCGGCCCATTCATGCTACTAGCAAAAGTGATTTTTGCCAGCAGCGTGGCTCCACCACAACTTGTACACTATCTTTATGTTTAAAATCACTTCTCAGCTCAAACGTAATGACTTCCGATCTGATAAAATCGTAACTATAAAACACGTTTGATCCCACAAAAAGTGATTTAAATGTGAACGGTTCTTTTGGTCCTGTTATACTTCTAATGTGGGAACAAGTGGGTCATTGCTCTTCCTGATCTGATCTTGTTTGCTCTTAATGAAGTCACATTATATGCCTATAAGTTAACGTGTATGTATTACACTCTATTATGTTATGGACCTTTTATAAGAGGATCAAACGCAAACATACTTACGTTCTTCTGTGAATTTGGAACAGCTGACAGGACATCAAAGAAAGAAAGGAATTCTGTTCTATTCGCAACCAAGTGAGTTCTATACTTATAGTTGCTGATACTTTTCTAAAAAAATTCGATGATATTTCTAAAAAAAATTAAAAAATGTTATGATAATTCTCCGTAGCATATAATGTTCTTCTTTTAGCAGTCGTAATATATCAGAGGTCTCATTTAAATTAAGGATACTTGATGTATCGTGTACAAATACTGATTTCTTTTTCGCAATTACAGTAACTTGATCCCACAGTTAAAGTTGTTCGTTTTGAGGCACTGAACTTACTCTGAAAGTCTTCGAAATAACCACAGTCATAGAGTATCAACATAAAAGGCCTAACGGATTCAGATTCAATTAGATTTAAACCCTAGGTCATGTAAAGTAATTACATCTGTGACTAAATGTATTTTGAGTCGAAATTCCAGTATGACCAAAGTTAACTCTATGTGGTTTTATTTCTTGTCTTTACTGCTAATTAAAGAACTTATCGTCAGGGTTACTAAAAGTGGGTTTCATAGGCATAAAGTTACAAACACATATGGTTTTGGTCCATGGTAGCTCTGTTTGTTATCTTGATTATACAAGATGTCATGGAATACACCAATATCCCTGAACAACAAAAAATACATTTTCGTACAAAATTGTTCAGCAGGCCCGGTAATTTGGATGAATAATGTCAATTTTTCATACAAATTACCAGCGTTGGTCCCACTGGAAAAGTTGTTCATTTTGATGGGCTGATTTGATGGTTTTATTGTTTACCCTAGTATCTTGTATTATAACCACAATTGTAAATGCCTTATAACTTAAATACTTTTAGTGAAACTAAACATCAATAACCATTTCATCAACGTTTCTTTTAAACATTTATTTATATGTACCTAAATATGATAAACTTCAAAAACAAAACTAGTGCATTAAAGCCCTATTGGATAAATATGTCGTGCAGACAAAAGAAACCGACGCAAACTGACGGACGAGCTCCGCCTGCCTGCGACACGGCCCGGGTTCGATCCCCGGTCAGGACAAGATGGAAAATGATATTTTTCAGATTGACCTGGGTCTTGGATGTTTGTCTATATAAGTATCTATTATAAAATATAGTATCGTTGAGTTAGTATCCCATAACACAAGTCTCGAACTTACTTTTTGGCTAGCTCAATCTGTGTGATTTGTCCGTATATATTTATTTATTTATTATTTCTGATGAAATTTAAATAGAATTCAGAACATACCCTTTTAAATAAACAAGATCTTGGAATCTCATCTTATTAATACTAAAAGTGGCCTATGACAGAGAAAAGTTTAAGAAACACTGCCTCAGCATAGGATCAAAGACCTAATATCCTATGACATAAGTTTATGTAGATTGAATGGTTCATTTCGCTTGTATCGGTGCCACGTGGTTTCCGCCCTGACAAGGGCCACCACGTCTCTTCTATAGCATCCATAGCATTAAATTATTATGTTTGTGGTATTATATAATCATTGTTATTTAAAACGACATGAGTTATTTAATTATGTGGATGTCGTATGATGTAACTTATTATAGACAAAGGCACTCAAATCTCATTGACAAAAGCATACCTACTGATGAATATGCCAGTGAGGCGGCCGGCCGTAATAGGATAATACAATAGAATCACGTCTCTAACCCTTACAGAGTAGACAAACCCTAGTAAGACTACACGACCCAAAGAAGGCCACATTAAGTGTGATGGTGAGTATATAGGGTGAATAATAATAATAAAATAAATCTTGTATTTTTTTCTCTTAGACTGTATAGACATAACATTGACAAGCTCCGTGGCGCAGCGGTCAACACGCCATCCTGCGACACGGGGGTCCCGGGTTCGATCCCCGGTCAGGTCATGATGGAAAACGATCTTTTTCAGAATGACCTGGGTCTTGGATGTTTATCTATATAAGTATATGTTATAAAATATAGTATCGTTGAGTTAGTATCCTGCAACACAAGTTCACAACTTACTGTGGGGCTAGCTCAATTTGTGTGATATGTCCCTATATATTTATATTTTATTTATAAGAGTAAGTAAACTGTCTTGTAAAATGACTTCATGACCCCGGCGCCCATACACAGGGTCTAACGAGAACATGTCTAGATAAGACACAGGCATTAAGAGGCTTAGATGAGCCAACTAGCGACACCCATCATTTTTTTTTATTACTAATTATTCTTTCTTCTTTTTAATTATAGCTTCTAGCGAGATTTCAGTGATTCTGCCAATGTCTAGTATAATGAAATACTAAGTATCGGTGTTGTACGGTATGTGGCATCAAAGATGGCGTATGTTCTTTGGCAGCCTCGTGGGAGATTTTGGCGACAAATCTATACGAGTCCATTAAACAGTCTACTTTAACTATTTCACAAATTGTTATCGAGCACGACCAAACTGCGCCAATTTCATATTATAAAGTCCACTTAAATCAATTTGCAAAATTGTATAACGCAAACGATAACTGAACCCCTTGACTTCCCATCAAAAACTCCCTACCAATTATTTCTTTTATTTAGTAAAAACTCAGATAAAAAAATGCAGTACTGCAGTAGTAAAAATTACTTGAGGTATTTTTGGCAACACTTTGTATCAGTATCATCATATAAAATTAAAAGTAGTTTCATAATGTCTCAAATGCAAAATAATACCATAATTATAATTAAACTAGCTGTTGCCCGCGACTTCATCCGCGTGTATGTTGATTTTCACCCCAAACCCCTTTTCACCCCCTTAAGAGTTGTATTTTGAAAAATCCCTTCTTAGTGTTCGCCTACGTTGTATAAAGAACCTATGTGCAACATTTCAAGTCTCTAGACCTGGGGGTTTAGGCTGTGCGTTGATATATCAGTCATTCAGTTTATCCTTTTATATATATAGAAGATTACTACACAATTAGACACTTAGATATTTTCATTTTCATCTAATTTAAGATTAAAAAAATAAATTTACACGAATCGCTGATCTAAGCCTCATATTATAATTTTCAATGTGTGTTTAATTTCAAGATGAGACATGTTTAAAATATGTTGTTAAAACCCTGTCTGATCCTTAAAGGGATGACTTAGGCCGTCAAAAAAAAAATATACAAAAACGTAATAGCTTACTGAATAGAAAGCCTTATATTGACATGTTGACACTAAGTGCCTGGCAGCAAGATCTTAAACGGTGGCTAAGTAACCATTCTAGGGCTTAAAACTGACGGATAAAATAGATAAGGCGTACAGTGCAGCGTGGAATACTATGATACAATTTTAATCCTTATTGTCATATTAAAACCGACCGTCATCGCAAGAAAGAACTTTGTCGCTAGCTACAGCGAGATGCCACGAGCGGCCAAATGAGGCGACACATTTTTTACGCGATACTGGTCGTTTTTAGTATGTCCATAAGGTTTACAATCCTATCAGTGTCAGTTCTCGTTGTTGCCGAGACGTTTCTATATTATTTACGCCTACGTCATTGAATAAAAGTAGATAATGTACCAATCTTCTTTTCTTCACGCATATGGCAAAATTCACTGGAATATAACGAAATCCTGATAGCATTAAAGTCAAAGTAAAAGATTTTTATTCAAAATTGGATAATTGTGTCTCTTTTTGAACGTCATTTTTTTCTTCCTAATTTTAAATTTTTAATATGCAAAATCGAAAAACTACTAGCGCTTCGTAATGAGGTGAGAAGAATACGCCGAAAGAAACTCAATCCAGACATTACATTAATGCGTTTGAGTAGTAGCTTTACCGCTGCTATCCTTCGTTTGGTTAGTGAGAGAGCCGGAAGACCATGCTCTTTCCCCTCTGGGAGGGAAAAATAAAAGGCTGGCAACGCTCTTGTCATATCCCAGGTGTTGCAGTTGTCTATGGGCAACGGTGATCGCGTTCCATCAGAAGACCGGCTTTCTCGTTTGCCGAACAATGATATAAAAAATTAAAAAAAAAAAATGCAGCCATCTTCACGATTTTTGCAGTCATTGCAGCCACCTTCACCCTTGTTTGTTTTTCGTGTGTGTAAGTGGCCAACACTGGTGACAGATTTTTCAGGCTGCCTAAAGGCATCTGACAAAGCTTAACGACTGCCATCAACGATGACAGCCGGGACCAACGGCTTACCGTGCCTTCCGAAGCACGGAGGAGCTCAAGAAATTTTTATGCCACTTGCGGTTACCCATCAAAGTGGGGACTCGCCCAGGGTTGCTTTACATGCGGAAGCGCCTATAATGCTTACATCCACTAGGCTATCGAGCTCCTCTTCACCCTAAAGCTCTTGGGGCTCTTATATCACTTCATTTCGATTAGTAGGCTATCTAACAGTTTCTTCAATAAAACCAACAATGCCTTTGGTTTAATGACATTGATGTATTTAAAGGAGCCAATGATATGGATGATTGGGTTACAAATGTTACAATCAATCAATCAATCTGTGAACCTGAGAATACTAAAAAACAACTCAATAGGCACAGTTTGGTTTGATTTGAGCATACTAAATTACATATTGAGAGGAAATAAAATAAGAATTGAAAATAATTGAGGCATAGCAAAAAGGCCGATGGCCTCTTTAGCGCATTAAGTGACATGCTAGTCTACCATCTCGGGGCTACGGGTTCGAATCCCGATGTGAGGAATACTTGTACTTCATTTGTGCAGGTTATTGACTTAAATTTGGTTAGTTAAAGGCTTTTTAAACTTAGCAAAAATAAAAGATTAGTTACAGCATTAATAATACAAATGTATATGTTCTCATAATAAAATAACGTATTGTATGCAACTTTTCGTAATTAGGCCTTAAAATGCACATGTGATCTTATTATGAAACTCTCTGCGAAGTTGTGAACTTGTGTCATAGGTTATCTACTTACTCAACGAAACCATATTTTTTGTAGAAGATAGGGTCATTTGTAAAACACCAGTAGTCTATTGTGTTAATATGGTCTGGATGCTGGAATATCGAAAAAAATTACGGATCAACAAAAGTGTCTGGCCAGTCTGGCAATTTAAAAAAGACGAATTTGACTTCTCATATTAGTCAAATCCATAATCAGTTGAAGCGTTAGGGAAAGTGGTTCGCTGGCCAGGAATCGAACCCGGGACCCTTCATGTCGCAGGCGTGTTGACCGCTGCGCCACGGAGCTCGTCAAACGTCACGGAAATAAGTTTAAGGTCACAGATTAACACGATAAATTATCTAGATTCATGTTTTTACCAAACGCTGCATTGATGAAACACAATGGAAACTCGTTTAGTAATTTCACGGAAGTAGGTGGTGACAACACCCATCACCGTGCCATCGAAATCAGAACAATAGAGGTTGATTCTGAGGACAATACCTCATTTCTTGGTATTGTATCAAAGGTTGATGCTTGGACATGCAAGACTACACATGCATTTTGATAACTTGACCGCTTATGGAAACAAACATTATATCATACATGTTTCATTCTGATGTAAGATCTGGTGTTACTAGTGGGATATATTGGCGTAAGTTGTACCATATACAGATTTGTGGTTGTAACATCAACTATTTATTGGTGTGTTGTAGAATGTAAGTTAACGTCATTTGCATTTTGACATCCTAACAAAACAATATATTATATCCTTAAATAATATACAACCGAATTTAAGCGATGGTTCTTAAACATATCTTATCAAATCGGTCCAGCCCTTTTACGAAATAGAGTTTTCGTGTCTGGGATGTTTCAATTTTTTTATTTGTGTTAAGGCCCCAATATTTGTCCATATTAGGAATTAAAAATAAACACCAGCCCCCGTAGCATGGCACGCGCGACAACATTTATTGACTATCGCCATCTTGTTTTACGCAATACTGAAGAGCGAGAAGTAGATAGTTTATCGCGCGATATAAACGGCGTCGCGGGAGCCATGCTACTGTGGCTGAATAGTATGTCTACGAATAAGTAATGTATGAACATGGTTACAAATAGAACTCCAGACAATTTATTAACCATGCCACAGTATCGACATTCCCGAAACAATAGCAGCAGATTCGAAGTAACGAACAATACCCTCATTTCTCCGTATCGTATCAATGGTCAATTAATGAATGGACAATATGGACATAAAGACAACGAAGACAACACATGCATTTTGAGAATATGACCCTTTATGGAAGTATTTCGTATTGAGATATATGTCCTCATTTAGCTAGTAAGAACTTTTATTATTGAATGGACAATATGGACATAAAGACAACGAAGACAACACATACATTTTGAGAATATGACCCTTTATGGAAGTATTTCGCATTGTGACATGTGATAGTAGGTATGTCCCCGGCAGAGTAGAATGAGACCTTTACAAGTCTTCCCGTAGATGTCGTAGAAGACAACTTAGGAAACATAAGCACAAATTTTGTATGTCATAAGGCGGAACATAGATAAACCCGCTTTTGTATTCTATCTATCTGTACTGTACTACCTATGTTCACGAAAAAATGAATTTGGAATTTAGAGACCGCTCCAGCATGAAGAATGTAAGCAAAATCCTCTGACTGCTCTAGCTAATAAATGGCTCTGGTAGTACAGAGAAGGTCGTGCTTCTACATTGGAGACAAAAAAAAACCAGGTGATGATGAAAATTATTTTTGCATAATTTTTACCAAATTTAATCTTCAGCAGTGAATATTGTAGTGATTAGCGTTTAGTTCGTCACGCCAATTTAATTTTTCGTCCATTAGAGAAAGTGTAGTCAATTGCCTGGGCGACGATGATCGGCATATAATTTCTTGACGATCACAATTTCAAAAAATAACGATGGTTTAGAAGAATAACTTTTCTACACTGTTCATTACTATTTGTCTCGCAATGGCTAGCATTTCCTTGTTTTTTCAGCGATTGAAACAATATTTTTTTTTTAAATATTTCAACCGCTGAAAACAACATATTATATTACCTGTATCTCTTACTGTCCTAACTACATTGTATGTCATTCTGTTTTTTTCTTCAGGCCCTCAGGGTCGGCTCTCCTAATCAACCTTCGTCAGGTATTTCTTGTCTGGATCGTCATTCGAATCCATTGCATCCCTGGTAAGATCCTTCTTTACTAAAGACATCCATGTAGTCTTCTGCGGTTTCTAGGCCCTGAATCGAGGTGCAGCTCTTTTTTGTCATTAAGTCTTCTGACTTTCTCATGACGTTACTGTACCACCTGAGTCGTGTTTCCTTGATCTGTATTATCATTCTGTATTTATCATTAATTTATGCCAATGGTTCTAGTAGATGAGGTGTGGAATTGTGGTCAAAAACAATGGGTGGAGGTTACTAAAATTTAACGCTCTTTACTTTTGCCAACTTTTCGCTTGTTAGACCACTTTTATTAAGATATAAGACATTCTCATTTATCATCCTGACTGCTCTGGCTAATATATCTTTGGTGGTACAGAGAAGGTCGCGCTCCTGCAGTGGAAACTAAAAAAACCTTATGATGATAATGATTCTCATTTTTAAGAGTTGTTGTAAATAATGGTGTTTCAAACTCACATATTACTATTACACTTTTAATCTTACGCACACTGTGACACATATATACGAGTACATACATATCACCACAAGGAAACCCCGCTCGTGGAATTGCCATAACTATGCTATAATTGCCATAAGAGCATTCATAAAACGTATTTATCCGATACATTCGTAGATCGTAGGCAGAAAGTAATTCTTACGTTTCATCATAATTTTATTGCTTACTTTACAGTTGTCCATAAAATTTCTAAGTAGTTCAAATAATACAACAAAAATGACGTTACTGAACAATTATAAACGTAATTTTCTTTTATAGTTTACATCATAAATTCATTACGCCGTGTTTAATTGTGCGTGCATCTCTTTCTAACTGGTAAAGAAGGTATACCTGTCTTTGTTTATCTTGAAGATTTCTCGGACGGTGCGTATCTAAGAGCTAGTTCACACTATAGCTAGTAAATATATAAATAAATATATATATGGACAAATCACACAGATTGAGCTAGCCCCAAAGTATGTTCGTAGTGCAACAAAAATATATTAGATATTAATGCAATTAAATAATATTATAGTATACGGAGGAATAATTACTTTTTTATTTCGAAAATATATACATGTTTATTAATTTTAACCTATAAACAACATGATTGTTACATACGGTGAAACACTAAAGCTGTACATGTGACACAAAAATCCGTAAGCGTACGTGTACGCTTACTGGATTTTTGCCGGCTCTTCAGTCATGACCAGCACGACCCTATCAGTACTACTATATACAATCTCCACGCTGGACAGACGGGTTCGAGAGGTCTCTTTGATATTTATAAGCTTTGTTTAGCGTGTGTTTTCTAAGCCTTCTTCTACGACATCCACGGGAAAACTTGGAGTGGTCCTATTCAGCTCTACCATGAACCATACGGCAGGAAAATTTAGATAATACTCTAATTGTCACCAATAAGAGTGAACACCAAAGTTGTACAAGTAACACGTACGCTAACTGGATTTTTGTCGGCTCACCAATCATCATTATCGGATCTTTTTTCGTCTCCACTGCAGGGGCACCACACATACTCATACATACTCATACACTCTATATAATTATATTAGCCAAAGCAGTCAGAAGATTTGGCCTACAATCTCCACGCTGGCCAGCCGGGTTGGAAAGGAAGGACATCTACAGGAAGACTTGGAGTCCTATTCTACTCTACCGGAAACCACACGGCGACCGGCTCACCAGTACTTAGTAACTATCATAGTGTAAATTAGATCTTATACTTCATGACGCGTCATTGTACGTCACGGGTGCTGGCCACGGTAAGAGTAACGACTTGTAAAGGGCAGCTTGAGTTGCTCGATATCTAGTCATGATAACGTTCTCAGACTCGAAGATAATAAGCTATCATTTTGATAGAGTCCATCAAATGCTCATATGAGACGGTAATTTAAAAATAATGGTAAATGATAAAAAGTAGCAGCTTCGAGTATTTTACATAGTTATCTTATACATATATTAAATTTTAAACAGCGTGCTTATAATGTGTACAAAATATTCATAACTATTGCAATTTTATGAAACACAAACAGATATAGGTATTTTACATCATCATCATCATCATCAGGTCCTTCTTGTCTCCACTGCAGGAGCACGACCCTCTCTGTACAACCAGAGTCATATACTAGCCTGAGTAGTCAGAGGATTCGGCCTACACTCTCCACGCTGGCCAGACGGGTTGGATGTTAATAAACTTTGTTTAGCTTGTGTTTCCTTAGTATTTTACATACCTATTTATATTTAGAAATTATTAAGAATATTTCTATTTAGAATTTTATTTTGAAATAGGTATTTTTATACCTATTTCTATTTATATGTCAAAAAAACAATAGATTTATTTATTGCGGCTGATTTAATTACTTAACACCCCTTTCTTTAACCTCTCAATAACTACTTAACGGATATAGGATACTATAAAGGTTCATAAGATAGAGAAACAAAAAACGTTATCTGTATTCTTGAACATAAATTTAATTTTTGTCAATTATTCAATTTAATAAGACATCACCTCAACCGCTTTGCAATGAGACAGAATTATTACGATTGTATTACTCACTTGGACTTTCTAAAACATTTCTAATTGTATGTATGGCTCCAGTAATTTAATGTTTAGAATATTTTTAGCAGAGAAATCATTGTGTCTGTTTGGTAGCAAAACAATATATCAGATTGAATGAATTATTATATTGCTTACTTCATAAAATTGCTCACTTGTATTAGCATTAATAAAACATTTTAATCTATAGAAATCAACCTTAGATATTTATTCAATCGAAATTAAAATAACTACTTAGCATGTAACTTCAAAAATAAAACAATCTTCTTATCAATAAAACTAACTAAAAATACGCTCTCGCTCTTACTCGTTTTTGGTGCAAAGGATGGCCATTGCGATACAGCGTGGTAATGCATCTAGCATTTTGGGCACCTTTGCACCGGAAACGATACAGGGCGGGTTCTTATTATATATATAAATTAGTATTTCGGGTGGGGTTCTTATTATATATATAAATATTTTGACCTTTATTATAATGTGACAGTGATTTTGTTGTTTATACTATTAATAAATGAGCTATATATTGTAAAAAAAACTTAAAATCAAACCAAATTCTTAAATATATACATTATAATTATTTTAAAAGTAAAAGTAATTTTAAGTAATTATATGCCTCAAACAAAAATATTTTTTCTCTTTACATAGGTATCACAGAAACATAACATAAAGACATCAATTTATTGTGAATCTCTTTCTTGGTAGTCGGTTAAATATAATTATGTAAACTTCAAATTATTTTAAACTGACAAAATATTTAAATGAAAAATGTTACAATAAAATGTGAGCGGAAATTTCACAAGTCCGCAACAATAATTTATAATAATCTCAGTATTTACATAAAAAAAACGTTTTATTTTTTAATAAAAACTTAACAACTCTGATTTATTGTTGTCGGTTAACCTTTGAAAGTGAGGTGCGAAAGATGGAGTTTCAAGATAATGTAAGATTAATGATTCATCACTTTTTTATTAAATATTTCGTAACACATTTTATTAACAGAAACATTTAATATACCAAGTGTTGTGTGACATTTTTTAATGAGCCTCTGCCTGTATTCTTTTTATATACACTAGTAGTTCATCATGAACTTTGACTTCTCGAACATTTATTTAAATAATTATCTCATAAACTGATGAACCGATTTTGATGCCCAGAAAGCGACAGTGGATCAGACATATTGTCTTATATACATATATCATGGATTTTCCAAAATTAACGCACGATTTTCAGTACTATTACCGAAAATCTTGCGTTAATTTTGAGACACCCTGTGTAATACATACGTACAAAAAATATTACCATTCTTTAGGTACGTAAGAAAAATAACATAATTGCATTGTTACCTCTTTTTTACTTATATTCATTCTCCATAATGCCTAACAGCTGCTGAATGCCACTAGTGACGCCAGCCGGTTTTCGCCACGTTAACTTTAAATACTGCAGGTGCTATATACGTAAATACCATTAGATGACCTTTGTTTGAATTATAATGGAGTGCAAAAACTATGTTATTTACATATTTTTAAATAGAAACTAGAGGGACTATTTTATTTAAATTACAGTGAATAAAAAATACTATAACAGGTGAAAAGTAAATATGAATATTTACGGAGGGCCGCGCTAGATAGAAGTGATGTGAAATTACAATTTACTAAAACTCTGTAGGCTGTAAATGATTTCAAACAACATTTAGTGCATTTCAACAAAGGGTACTTACGATATACACTAAATCAAAGACAATATAATACTAACGTAATACACTGCCCACCCCATACAAAAATATTGGACCACATTAAGGTTGCGAAAAGCAGGCGAATGTATGGCGCAGGAGAGTTTCTTGCTACTCCATACTAGATGGCGGTAATCTGCGTTAGCCTTTAATTTACTAAATATACGTTGTCATTTTAAAATATTATGCCTAAAATATTGTTTTGATTTTTAATAAGATATATTTTGTGAATCATGTTTTTATATTCTCATAATACGGTAGATACAATGTTTTGTAGTGTCGAGTGGCGCCATCTGTAGGAAAAAGCGCCCTGCTAGGTATAGTTACATCATGAAACCTCTAACATGTGACCCTTCTTGTGAGGTTAGGATATTATTATTCATTAAATTTTGCATGCACGCTATCTGTAGTACAGAGAAGGACATAGGTCGGTCATCCCGGAGAAAAGTAATGTTCCCAAGGGATCAATACAAATGTGAGAGCCAGTAGGAGGTTTATACATGGTGAACGTTTTAAAAATTGAAATATTATTTATATACCTTAACCTAACGCGCCTTTGTCAAGAATGTTTGCTAGCTATAATGATGTAAACGAAGAGTAAGACCTTGATATTCACCACTACTCACTCATGAAATTTAAACACAAAATTCAATCTTTGTCATTGCAGTATAATTACTATATTTCATTATGTAATATCAAAATTTCATATTTTCGCTATAAGCTAAGAACTGCCCACTGCTTTTATAGTAGAACTAATGTTATTGTGATGAATGTTAACCTATGTAGGTATTTGTAAATGCTGCGTTCACCTTTAATTGGGTTTTATGCTAGAATAAGTACTTTATAAATATTGTTTAAAAATGTATACATGTTACCTGTTGGTGTACCTTAATTAAATAAATAAATAAAACCTTATTAAACAAAACTTAATATATGTCTTATTATACACAGTGACTGCACATTTTAATGAAGTGTACTTACAAGTCGTAGTAAAAACTATGTCCTGCTGCGATGCTTAGCTTATAAGGTATAGCATAACGATAAATATGTTAACGATAGTCGCAATTAGATATGACATACAAAAAGCTGGCATTGCTGGGTACAAGAATGAAGATGTGCAATACACACATAATTTCAAAGTTTAGTTTCTCAATGTTTCACACAAAAAATATTTAAATATACAATTTTTTATAATAACAATACTTTATTTTAAATTTAATACATGAACTTTAAGAGGTGACTCAGCCCATCAATATGAACAACTTTTGATATGGGGACCAATGCTGGGCAGACCTATAAGTGTCCAGATGATCGGACCAAATGTATGGAAAAGGTAAAAATAATTTTGAATTTTCAGCATTAGTCCCATAACAAAAGTTGTTCATGTTGATGGGCTGAATCACCTCTTAAAGTTTGTGTATTGAATTTAAAATAAGGGTGTATAAGATTTTTTAAATGCGACAACACGTTGTTGTAATGTAATTATACGGCTATTATATACACCAAACATTAATAACGTACCTGTACAAGTACGCATTTAACAATTCAATACAACTGCATAGCTGCAACCTTAAACGTTTTGTATGTAGGGCGGGCCGCTTATCGATAAATATGTTAACGATAGGCGCGATTATGGCATACAAAAAGCAAATAGTGATGGGAATTTATGGCGATATTAACATTGATGTATATGATTTTTTATAAATAAATATGTAACATCAACAAAGAGCAGGTTGACTGCTTAAAAAGGAACGACCATTCGAATATCAAAACCTATCTTATGATTTTTTTTACAGAATATGGAACTTTAAACTCATAAAATACACTGTAAAGTGCTCGTGGTCGCAGCTCGTGCTAAATAATGTAATAAACGCAATAAAAACCGTATTAAAATAATTTTATTTAAATATATACGGACAAATAGCACAGATTGAGCTAGCCCCAAAGTAAGTTCGAGACTTGTGTTATGGGATAATAACTCAACGATACTATATTTGATAATAGATACTTATATAGATAAGTAACATCCAAGTAAAGATCATTTATGTTATAAAAGACTTCCTAATGCTTCCTTAAATCAATCTTCAAACTTCTTCAAGGATCAATCTTCAAGGAGATTTCTGACAAGTATTATGCGTCACAATGCCTCTACTACCGACATGTAGTAGTAAATCAATAATCCATTCATACTCTCGAGTTTCCTCGTAAAAAATATTAGCTTTTCAATCATAAACGAGTAAGAAGCCTTCTTAAATCATATATGTTTTAATGAAAAGCCGCAAGGAGGATTCTCACAGTTAATATGCGCTGAGTGCCTGTAACTTCGACCTGTAAGTAAATATCTAAAATATACAATACATTACCAGTAGACTTAAAAGTTAAGGCGAAGTGAGTTCACACACTAGCGCCACCCAGCATTTAATTCATTAGTCCTAAATCATATCAAATTTTAAAAAAATCTAATAGCTGAATACCCTAGTAAATTACTTCTTAATGGTACAAGTTTTCACTATTTTTAATTTGATGAATTAAGAGAACGAATTATTACCTCCAAAACTGGCCACTTTTGGCGGTAATAATTCGTTCTTTTAAACTTAGATTATAATAGCTATGAAAAGTAATAACAAGAATACTACAAGTAATTTACTAGGGCAATCGGCTATTAGATTTTTTAAATTTGATATGATTTAGGACTTATAGAATTAATTGCTGGGCGGCGCTAGTATGTGAACTCACTTTGCCATAAACTGATTATACTCCTTGAACAGTACGGTGATAGTAAGCATAAACAGGAAAGGAAGTTTTTGTACCCAACCTGGCTATCTAAGCAATATAAATTGGTAGTTCATAGACAAAAAAATACTTCAGAACCCGAGAAAGAAGGTACGTCACGCCAGTCTATATAAATGAGCTGCCACAAGAACTAGTAGGAGAGATTTTGAATCACACACACGACGTTTGAGTAGTAGCTTTACCGCTGCTATGCCTCGTTCGGTGAGTGAGAGAGCCGGAGGCCCATCTCCCTCTCCCCTCTGGGGAGGGAAAAATAAAAGGCCAACAACGCTCCTGTGACACCCCTGGTGTTGCAGTTGTCCATGGGCAGCGGTGGTCACTTACCATCAGGTGACCCGCTTGCTCGTTCGCCGTCCTATGACATGAAAAAAAAAAGAATGCCAGTAGTAAAAATCATTACCTGTCTTTGAAGTTCTTAGTTAGCTTAGCTTTTTACAGTTAATATGCACTAGAGTGCTTGTAGCTTCGACATGTGAGTAAATCTAGAATCTATTCATACCCTGCACGCCTCCTTCATAACAAATGAAGCCCAGGCTTGCCCTAGCCCTGTACTTCATCACACTTACATAATAGAGGATTTGCAGTAGAGTCCAAACTTTATACGAACACAATCCTTCAAACTATTATTAAATGATTTCCTTAATTTAGCGTACTTTTGTTACAATCGTTATTTTTGTATGACCATAATAAGACGATGTTTTTATGAATGTTTATAAGAAAGTTTATTTTTTTAAAATATCTCAATTTTAAATGAATACTAAAAAGACAATAAAAACTGTCTTGGTTTTTGTGATATTTTATGATAGAATTAATAAACAAAGTACATAAATATTCCATCTGCAACAGTCGTAATTTGTACCGCGCCACAGAATTAAATTATTGAACGGAGCTAAGGGTCTCAACTCAACCAAATAGCATTCCGCCCCTCTCACCCAGCTGTTGTCTGGCTGGCTTTGAAAAATAGACATCCACACAAATATCATCTTTTCTTTGTAGTAAGAAGTGTAAGTGTGTATGAAGCTCCAAATTTGTGATTGCACCTACCATAATTGCTTAGAAAAATCTATGTGCGTCTTCACTATTAAGAATATACAATAATCGCAACTAGAGAGATGAATACGACGTCAAGTCTTCCCGAGGATGTCGTAGAAGGCGACTAAGGAACACAAGCTAAACAAAGCTTTTAACATCAAAGAAACCTCCAATCCGTCTGGCCAGCGTGGAGAGTGAAGACCAAATCCTCTGACTGTTCTGGTTAATATTGCTCTAGTAGTAAAAAGAGAGTCGTGCTCTTGCAGTTGAGACTAAAAAAACCTAATTATGAAGATGTACGAAAAAATATTGCATAAAGCTTAAGCTCTACAATGGATACTCTACACTATTGGCGCTGTTACGTACATAACGGTCCCCGGTAGCGCAAGGAATAAATCTATTGAATTATATGGAATTATTATAATCCGGACACTTATTCAGGCGGTAATTCTTGCAAAACGTATAGCCAATTATCCTAAGCTGTTAATGATAGCAACATCCTATTAAGATTTTCGCCTAAATTGAAAAGAGAAGGGACTGCGACACTAGGTATATGATTTGTGTTATTTGTCTTTGATTCAAAACTTGCTCATGAAATAACTCATTTAGTAAAACTAAAAAAAAATCTTAATCTTAGCTAATATATATAAATGCGATAGTGAGTTTGTTTGTTTGTTTACGCTTTCACCCCGTATCTACTGAACCGATCATCATGAAATTTTGCATACACATAGGTTAGGGTACCGAGAAGGACATCCTAACTATCCTAATCGTATTCTAACTAATATTATAAATGCGAAAGTGAGTTTGTTTGTTTTTTGTTATGCTTTCACGCCGTATCTACTGAACCGATCATCATGAAATTTTGCATACACATAGGTTAGCGTACCGTGAAGGACATAGACTATATATTACGCGGGCGAAGCCGCGGGTAACAGCTAGTATATTATAAAACTGAATCGAAAAGTTTTGTAAGCTACGATTGCCATATTAACTGTGCTATCTATACCAATATTATTAAGAGGTAATATTTGATTATTTGTCTGTTTGTTTGCCTTGAATAGACGCTGAAATTATAAGACCCATTTTAAAAATCTTTCACTTTTATATAGTTATTTATTTTATATTTATTTGATGAGTTACTATTATTTACGCAAGTCGCGGGGAAATTACTAGAGTCACATAGAAGCGAATATAATACCTTGAAAAATAACATATATATAGTATAAGAATATGCCTAACATGTCTAAGAATATGATATAACACTACATACACTAAAGAGGTACTTAAATTCGTCGCAGTATGAGGGCCTTACGCAAACAACGGTACACATAGGCAATTGTCCTATAATGTGCACAGAGTAGGAAATGTGACTGTCGCTCGCGCGCGGGGGCGGTACCATTTATTGAGGTGTTGGGATTGAAGGTTATTGTAGAAATGCAAAAATCTGCTATTTTCTACTTACTTGTACATAAGAATTTTGTTTATTAACCTTATTACTGTAATTACAGAATATTTAAGCTTTTTGAGCTCGAACTGACAGGCTGGGAAGGCAACATTTGCCTACTAGCCGGACGTATAGGCTGACACGTGGTATTGTTAAATAAATATATACGGACAAATCACACAGATTGAGCTAGCCCCATAGTAAGTTTGAGACTTGTATTATGGGACACTAACTCAACGATACTATATTTTATTACAAATACACATATAGATAAACATCTAAGACCCAGTCAATCTAAAAAAGATCATTTTTCATCTTGACCTGACCGGGGACTGAAACCGGGACCAACCGCGTCGTTAACCGCTATATTAACCGCTGCGCCACGGAGGTCGCCAAATTTTTATTACTTTCATCTATGGTAGGTCACGAGCGACATTCCGTGCTCTGTGATGATCCCCATGATAATGTCCATGGACGTACAACAAAAACGACGGAACCAATCGAATGATCCTGTAATAAGATGTAACGTTATGAACTGTGCAATCTAGAGATCACACTGAGTTTGATTCCCGGTCAGGTCATCATCATCACTTCGTGTAGGTGACACGATCAGTCGACCATGCACACCCTGGTGTCAGAGTTCTTCGGAACCGGTCAGGTCAATATGGTAAATCATCGTTTTTAAAATTGCCTTGGGCCCTGGTATTTTTTCTTTTTTTCACATAAGATAATACACATAAACAATCTCTTATTGCCAGATTTATATATGTGTGCTTATAATATATGACGTGTCACGTTCTAAATCTATGAAAAAACCACAAACTTAGGATTTTCTTTTTAATTTGGCCTCATTTATGTAACGTTAATCAAAGTCCAAGTGAACTATGATTTATGTTTTTTAATACTTTTTATGTTATAATATTCGGTGTCATTCCAAAACTAACAATTTAAAAACGATGAAATTTCGATCCACTATTTCTCGAGTTATATATGTTCGAAATAACCCGACTTTTTATTTTAATAGGCAAATTTCCTTCTCATCTTCCACATGGCTAACACCAATTATAGACTAGATGTACTTCGATAAGACTTATTCTTTGATACCTGATATCTGATATACAATCAAGTTCCAATAATTCTGCGGCATACAAAAGCCTTAACGATACAAACCGACGTAGATTCATAACCCTTTGTGAGTATCAATTTAAGACTATCCTTTACCATTTATATGAAACAGTATAACGCAGTGGTTCTCAAAGTTAACTATTAAGCACAACTAAGGGCAAGCTGATTCGAATTTGAGACTTACCTAAAAAAGGAGAGCAGAAATTAAAATTCGACCTGAAAGTTAACTTTATAATTAAAGACAAGATAGAAATATAAGTGAAGTCGTTCCTACTCTTAAACGCAAACATGAGTGTATGGTTTTTGAGTTCAAGTATATATTGGTATAGTTATGTAAGTATGTCTTTATGTAAACTTTTTACTGAACCATTACTACTCATTGCTCGATCGATTTGGACGGACATGGTATTGTAAGAATCCTTACATACCCGAGTAACATTAAATAGGACAATTGTATTGGCATAATTCATTTTTATTTTACTTTGAAAATCTTTTTGAAAATTATCTTCGACCAAATAATTCAGTAAATAGTTCTTATACTAAATAGTTTGTAAGGCCATGCCCCATTTATCTCACATATCTTGTGGATGGATAACTTGTGTAATTTTTAAGTTTTAGTAAATCTGAATTTATCGTTTTCTTATGTTTTCGCGATTGTTACACATTTAAATAAAATTATTTTAACCCTTAAACGCGCGGTGTTGTATATAAACAACATACCGAAATTTGTCTCAGTAAATAAAATTTATTTACCTTATACTATTATATTTATATAAAAATAAAACTAATAAATATAAACTGTAAAAATAATACGGTTTTTATATAAACAATATGACATTTAGATTTTTTTTTAAATTTACAACCTACATAGGGACGTTTTGACGGGAACCTCTCTGGATACGGGAATGCAACCTATTTTAGAAAAAAAGAAAAAAAAAACCTTTTTTTGTGATATGGTAACAGTGAAAATTGAAATAGATTTTTAATAATATAAATTATCTTAATCTGAAAAAATAAATTAAATAATTTGAATAAATAAAAAATTATAAGAACTTGCATTTTTGACAATATTTTTGTTTTTTGACATTTTTGGGGAAAAAAAGAACAAAAATTTTTTTTATTATTTTTCTCGTAAGTATAAAATTGTATACTAACAATTAAATAAGTTTTTTTTTTAATCCAATTATTCGCGAATTTAAGGGTTAATACGGTTTTTATCGCGTTTATTATATTATTTATACACCTAACGTTTCGATCACTTTACAGTGTTGTGGTCGCAGGTAGACTAAGTTGACATTTGTCTAGTATTTTATAAGAACTGCAAAATCTACCGCCTAAAATATTTATTGATAACGTTCCGGATGTACGCAGTATTAGCTCACGGTGTCTGAAGGTCTTGCAGTCTTCTGCTTAGCTTGACATTTAATTAAATGGATGACTGGATCCCAAGCTGGTGGTAACTTAGTCCACCTGCGACCACGAACACTGTAAAGTGCTCGAAACGTTAGGTGTATAAATAATGTAATAAACGCGATAAAAACCGTATTAAAATAATTTTATTTAAATGAATTTATCGTTTCAGAAATAAAATCCTCTCCAAATACAAGTAGCGAATCTAGCGATGTCGAGGTGGGTCACATCCCATACTTTGGGAAGTACTGGAATAATGCATACAATTTAACTTGTGAATAGAGACACTTCGCTATTTATTAATCTGATATCCTCTATTGATACCAAGATTATCATTTAAAACCAAAATGGCACTTTATTTCTTCAGTTTTAAAGCTTATTATTGCATATATTCTGGAGATTATTATTACAGATCGATGTTCTGTATCGATTACAAACTAATAAATTTAGAGACAACAAGATGGTTTATGGTACATACAAACAACTTAGATTCCATCAAGAAATGCTACTGGTCTATCTTTGCCTTCGCTGTGTATATAGTTGTCGAGCTCCGTGGCGCAGTGGTCAACTCGCCAGCCTGCGACACGGAGGTCCCGGGTTCGATCCCCGGCCAGGTCAAAATGGAAAACGATCTTTTTCAGATTGGTCTGGGTCTTGAGTGTTTATCTATATAAGTATATGTTATAAAATATAGTATCGTTGACTTAGTATCCCACGACACAAGTTCACAACTTACTGTGGGGCTAGCTCAATTTGTGTGATATGTCCCTATATATTTATATTTATATATTTTATATAGTGTGATTGTTATATTGTATTGATATATAATAATTTAAATTCACGTTCTCAACATCAATACCAAAAATTTTTGTCGTATTACTAAGCTTTAAATCGAGAAAAGATACGCTGTGTCATAGTAAATTGAATGCTTGCAACACTTGGGTCCCGGGTTCGATCCTTGGCCGCCGGCCAGGTCATGTTGAAAAATGATGTTGGGCCTCTGTTATCAAAATATGGCATCGTTAGAATCCTACGATACAAGTCCACAACTTAATGTGGGGCCAACTCAACCGGCTTTGCCGGTGATACATACCTATAACTTTTTCTCTCCGTAAGAACCACTCTCGTACTTCAAGGAATATTTAAAAAAAAGAATTAGCGAAATCGGTTCAGCTGCTCCGTGAATTTGCGCTTAGCAACACGTTCAGCGATTCATTTTTATATAATAGATTTAAAGTCTAGAGCCGGACGATTCCGACGGAAAGGTCTTAGAAAACCTCAGCATATTTTAATGAGACAGTTCCTAGTAATGTCGTGCACTTTTCTGCAATAAAACTTGCGCATTCTTCCTGCTTGGGCACCAGAGGGACTCAGATTCCTGGAACGCATTGCTTTCATAAGAGTGAAATTGTTTAATATTTCCTGTTTTTAATAGTTTGCTTCGTTATTATCGTACTGCAGCAGAAGGTGGGTGATGTTTTTCAAATTTAAAACTGTGTGTAAACACAATACACAGCGTATAATCCACTCAGACCTGACGGTCTGAGTGATTTTTAATTCTCAGCATTGATACTATAAGAAAAGTTGTTCATGTTGACAGGTTGAGTCACCCCTATAAGAGTATGTCAAGGGTCAATTACACGCCGTATATTTATTTTAAAACATACTAAAGGGTAAGGTAAAAGGAAAGAAAAGTCCAGGGACACTAAGGAAAAGTGTTGTTGACCAAATAAAAAAAAGGCTGGTGTCATGTCGTATCAAGAACTAAACTCTAAAGAAGTTTGGTGCATACTCCATCGACACGAGCTACAAAGCTCTTAATTAAGCAGAAGATATTAATTTTAATACCGTGTACAACTTTTATATATATATATATATATATATACGGACAAATCACACAGATTGATCTAGCCCCAAAGTAAGTTCTAATGAAAGACTTGTGTTATGGGATACTAACCCAACGATACTATATTTTATAACAAATACATATATAATAAACATCCAAGACCCAGGTCAATCTGAAAAAGATCGTTTTCCATCTTGACCTGACCGGGGATCGAACCCGGGACCATCCGTGTCGCAGGCAGGCGTGATGACCGCTGCGCCACGGAGCTCGTCGACAACTGGACGGTTCCGATGGCTGGGACTTAGAAAACCTTAGCATATTTTAATGAGACAGTTCCTAGTAATGTCGTGCACTTTTCTGCAATAAAACTTGCGCATTCTTCCTGCTTGGGCACCAGAGGGACTCAGATTCCTGGAACGCATTACTTTCATAAGAGTGAAATTATTTAATGTTTCCTGTTTTAATAGGCTGCTTCGTTATTATCCGACTGCAGTAGAAGGAGAGTGATGTTTTTCAAATTTAAACGTGTGTTTAAACACAATATATAGTTTGTACTTCTTACGCTTTTTAGGGTTCCGTTCCCTGAGGGTAAAAACGGGATCCGATTATTTAGACTTCGATGCCCGTCTGTCTGTCTGTATATTGGTCTGTCACCAGGCTGTATCTCATAAACCGTGATAGCTAGATATTTGAAATTTTCACAGATGATGTACTCCTGTTGCTGCTATAACAACAAATACTAAAAACAGAATAAAATATTAAGAGGGCTGAACTCAAAAATGAATTTTGGACATTTTTGCTCGATAATAGACTAATGTTATAGAAGATGCTAGTCCGACTCGCATCTTCTGCCGATTTTCTTCTGTCTTGTGTGTCGTTCGTGAAACAAAGTTGGTTTCTCCCCTACTACTTGATGGCTGCTGCCTCCGTGGTCCAGTGGGTAAGGCGTTCGCCTCGTTGACCCGGGGGTCGTGGGTTCGATTCCCACGGGAAGCAGTTGTTTCCAGTTTGGTTAGGACATTGCAGGTATGAATCACCTGATTGTCTGATAAGAAAGATGATTCCGTGCTTCGGAAGGCACGTTAAGCTGGTGGTCCCGGCTGCCATCTGGTAGTCGTTAAAGGAACCACGTCAAAGGCCGAGAGGCGGTGCCGCAGAACTCTGACACCAGGGTGTGCATGGTTGACTGACCGAAATGATGATTCGATAGCTCTATTCTTTAAGAAAACCACCCTGTTAAATCGTATCAGTAAACCAAACACGCACATACCAGCTTGAATTAGCTTAAAAAGGTTCTATTTTAAATACTGTTCCAATAAGAACTACTTGTTATAAGCGTATAAGGTTGCTTAACCAGTATTACCTGTGAGGCAGCATGATTTGCTTCCCTTTGACGAGTTAATTTATTGAATAGTGCGCATAACATCTACAAAGATGTTCATCAATAACTCGCTATAAACATGTACGGAATCATGACTAAGTAGTTTTTACTGATTCCAATTTTTTTCTTCTTTATTTTTGTGTTTATTACGCCTTAAATCCGTCATTTATGATTTTTAAGCTTTAACTTATACTTTCAAATGGATCAAGTATTCATTAAAATCGGTCAAATAAATAAATATATACAGACAAATCACACAGATTGAGCTAGCCCCAAAGTAAGTTCTTATGAAAGACTTGTGTTATGGGATACTAACTCAACGATACTATATTTTATAACAAATACATGTATAGATAAACATCCAAGACCCAGGTCAATCTGAAAAAGATCGTTTTCCATCTTGACCTGACCGGGGATCGAACCCGGGACCATCCGTGTCGCAGGCAGGCGTGATGACCGCTGCGCCACGGAGCTCGTCGATCAAATGGAAGTTGTTTATATTAAACAGAAGCGGGATAAATGTTATACTTGTAATATGTCTGTCTTTCTATCGGTCTGTGCGCGTATCACGCAAAAAATACTGATCCGATTAATACTAATCGGACCAGTTTTTTTAGATTTTATATAAATACATATATCACAGATACCTATTAGTGAAATTTAGTATAGTTCATCCAAGGACTTCCAAAAATATAGTTCATTGTGAAATTTAGTGTAGTTCATTCATCATCATCATCATGTCAGCCATAGGAAATCCACTGCTGAACATAGGCTGCCCCCAAGGATACCCAAAAATATAGCTTTTTCCGAAAAAAAATAATCTGGACCCATGCCCATACTTTTTATCACAGTTTGGGTGGTGTTAAATTTAACACTCATCTCCAAAAGATTCAAGTGTCTGAAATTCAGTGACATACATGAATAAAAGTCACAATCCATAAGTAAGCATATGTAAGAAACAGCAAAACCACAAAAGAAAATTCTTACCCCAATAGCTTGATGAGCTAAATTTCTTAGGAATAGATATGTTTCATTTGGTAAATTGTTCATCCCTTTTGATAGAATTCATTGTTGAAATAGTGTAAGTCTTTGTCAAAGCTTTAGTTATTTGCCAGAATTGTCTCAAAAATAAAGAGAGAGAGAGAGAAAAAAAAGAACATTTTACTGTAGTGTCCATGGTTGATATTTGCTTCCTTTTTACAATTGACATCGTAAAAACCCAGTATTCTCAATATTCTTGCTCGTAAAACTAAGTGGCAGCAAACTATTTTTTTATAGTAAATAGTTTATTGAACTAGTTTTTGGATCCGCAAGAATAGTGTTGACTATCTCTCTAGACTCCAACATGCCTTCATTTCAGTAATTTAAAAAACTTGCCAATTTTTAGGGTTCCGTACAAATATTGAAAAACAGGATCACTCGTGCGTCTGTCTGTCCGTCCGTCCGTCTGTCACAGCCGATTTTCTCCGAATCTACTGAACCAAATCAGGTGAAATTTGGTAAGATGGTGTAATCCTATGACCCAAACATGGATGTGCAAAGTAAATATAGATTTATTTGAAATAAGGGTCATTTTCAGGGGCCCAATTACAAAATTTTAAAAGAAAGTTTTGCAAACCTTACTTTGTCATATATCAAATGAAAGGGCTCATTATGTGGATCTCAAAAAAATTTTTGTTCAAGTAAAATCAATACTTTTGATTTTATTCACGAAAGAAGGCAAAAATTGACCATTTTTGCACATTGTGTGTGTATTCACAAAGCATATTGTACGGAACCCTCATTGCGCGAGTTTGACTCACACTTGGCCGGTTTTTCAATGCTTGTTTGAGTGACATGTTTGTGTTTATGCATCTAGTTATGCAATCAAATCGGTAGCAAAACAGTGTGTTTGCAGCTTTGTCCCGTAGTACATGAGTTTGTCACATTTGCCTCCTCGAGATCCTTTTGTGTGCATTGTATCCATTTGACTCCTTGAGATCTTTTCAGGGATAAGATAATCAGAGCGTGCTCTGATAAGCGTGCTACCCAGCCAGTGAACCACCATTTAACGTGTTAAATAGTGGTTCATTGGCTGGGCGGCACGGGTTTTGCCACATTAGAGAAGACACTGCAAAATTTTACTAGTCCCGTTAAACTGTGGCTATCGCGCAATGTGGCTAACATGGTAAAAATCATAAAAAATGCCTTGTTGTGTATTGAGTTATTGCAGTTATAACTTATCGAACACTGCACAGTGCAAAGGAACAAATTTTCATCAACAGTTGCATTATGTTGACATGTTGCTATGGAAACGCGTGAGAGTAGCACACAGGAGTAGCAAATATAGCGCTGAGAACACGATTGAGTTATGTATGATTGGACGCTTCGTTATTGTTTTAGCGCTGCAGCGCTTAAATTTTAAATTTCGCGAATTGGAACAATGCCAATATGTAGCTTCATGTTTTGCCATATATATTATAATATTTATGGCAAAACATGAAGCTTAGGTACATTTATTATACAGGAATAGATGTCTTATCTGGAATCACGCGGCCCGGCAATTGCTCTGGCAAGCATTTATTAAAAAAAATATCTGAACAAATACGATACTTAAAATTGCTTTCAATAGTTCGTTGTAATGTAAACACGTAGTGCCATCTGTGGATAGTTGGCACACAACTCTAGTTTGTATAATGACATTAGGTATGTTTCTTTGACGCGACTATAATGTCAAATTTTATTTATAGTTATTTGTAATGCATTTACAGTGCTATTCTGGTATACTTTTATTAAATTAAAAAATAAGATACCTATTAAGAGTCCTGCCCGCGTAGTTTTGTTATTCCGATATCTTATTTCTTAATATAATAAAATTTCTACTTGTTTCCTTTTTGTAATGGACGTCGTTAAGCCCAGGCATTTTCAATATCCCTGCTCGTAAAACTAAGTGACTGCAAACTCATATTTTTACAGAGCTGTTAATAGTCGCCAGGACGCGCATGTCTCCATACAAACGGAAAAAGGGAATTGTGGCAATATTTGTTAATTTTCGGGCAAAATTAAGCATCCAATCAATTAATCTCATTATAATCTACGTACGGTCCTATACAGTTTGGTTAAATTATCAATAGTTTGAGAATTATACGCCTCTCAAGATTTCCATACAAATTTAAAAAGGCTTGTAATTCTCAAACCATTGGTATTTTAACCAAGCTGTATAGGAACGTACGTAGATTATAATGAGATTAATTGATTAAATGCTTAATTTTACTCCTAAATTATCAAATATTGCCACAATTTCCTTTTTCCGTTTGTATGGAGACATGCGCATCCAGGCGACCCTTAAGCAGATTATATACACTATAGTCAGCTCAAGGCACGTGTTCTTCTTTTGGCGCGGGAAGATGTAGGAAATTTTCAAATATGGAACATGAGGGAAAATCCTAAATTTGACATTTTAGACCGTATTTTACAATAATTTTATGGAAAACTTTAAAAATCACCCGCGATGAGCACTGCATGCCATATGGGCCCAGCAGAGTAGAATAGAACCACTCCAAGTCTTCCCCTGAATGTCGTAGAAGGCAACTTAGGAAACACAACCATAACAAAGCTTACAAACAAGTGTTGGCCAAATCCTCTGACTGGTAGTACAGAGAGGGTTGTGCTCCTGCCGTGGAGACTAAAAAAACATGATGATGTACAGAATCATCCTGCATAAAAATCTATCTTAGTAGTTACGTCGTAGATACTTTTTTTTTAATCGTTGTCGTTAAGCCCAGGCATTTTCATTATCCTTGCTCGTAAAACTAAGTGACTGCGAACTCATATTTTTACAGAGCTGTTAAGCAGATTAGATCCATTATAAACCAGAATCGCTCAAGGCAGCTGTTCTCAAACTTTAAGATGTACGTAACAGACTTAGCGATACAGACTCGCTATTCCAAACCTGCGTGACAAAAGTTACTATTATTTTGTTTTTCTGTACTAATATTTGTCGAGCTCCGTGGCGCAGCGGTCAACACGCTAGCCTGCGACACGGGGGTCCCGGGTTCGATCCCCGGTCAGGTCACTATGGAAAAAGATCTTTTTCATATTGATCTGGGTCTTGGATGTTTATCTATATAAGTATATAATTATAAAATATAGTATCGTTTAGTTAGTATCCTGCGACACAAGTTCACAACTTACTGTGGGGCTAGCTCAATTTGTGTGATATGTCCCTATATATTTATTTATTTATTTATTTATATAAAAGATTAATCCCGGCGCGCCAGTGCTGCCGTTGTTTATTTCAAAACACCCTCATTGGAAAAGTCTACATTTCAGAGCTGTAAACCACACGTCTATTTTTTTGTAATAATAATAATTTTTTATTGTCTCAAAAAAACAATACAGTTTACAAAAAATCTCTGGGCTCCACACTAGGATTCCCTGTGTTGTGGATTTTATACTAGATATAAACAGTCATCATCATCATCATCATCATCATCATCAATCATCAACAGGTCTTTGTTAGTCTCCACTGCAGGAGCACGACCCTCTCTCCAATACCAGAGCTATACATAGCCAGAGCTGTCAGAGGACGTGGCCTACACTCTCCACGCTGGCCAGACGGGTTGGAGATGTCCCTTTGATGTTTATAGCTTTGTTTAGCTTGTGTTCCCGTAGTCGGCTTCTACACCATCCACGGGAAGACTTGGAGTGATCCTATTCTACTCTGCCGGGAACCACACGGCATACTGTAAACCATACGTCTATTTATTTTATACTAGACATTAACAGTCAAATCATACTAAAGAGACTTGCCTTCTTAGGTAAGTTTAGACGATTAATTTGTAACCTGAATTAATATTGACGACTCTGTATGATTAAAACTACTTATCACAGCAATTATACGTACCTATTAAATTATAATTATGTAGTATAATTACTATCTCGTATCTAGAGCTCAAGACATCTAACACATTTATTACCATAGATACGATCCCAGTTTGAGATCCCAGTGCCAACCGGTTCAAGTCACATTGTATGCCAATACCTTCAGTTAAGTGTTAATATCGCATTAAAATTGCGGCTAGCTCCCAGCCTATTACAGCTCCAATATCGAGCAGCTGGCTCCCAGTCTGACACTTAGTCAATAAGATTGCATCTTTGTGATCCTCAAAGGAATTACGACCAAAATATTTTAATGATAGAGTCCAGAATTGAACGGAGGGAAATATGTAGTGAAATATAGTGAAAATGTAAGATATGATCTCAAGATTAAAAGGACTTTGTAATTAGACGCCGTGTAGTGGGATCCCGGACTAAAATAGGCTGACGGGTAATTTATTGCTGTGCTGATCATAGATTGGTAATAAAAATTTGCATTTGCGTGCTTCTCTTTGTTGGAAAAGGGTGGATAGGCAATAAATGAGCACCGTTTTTTGTTGTAGCAGAGGCCCGTGACTTAAAAGTCGCCTGGAAGCGCATGTATCCATACAAACGGAAAAAGGGAATTGCGGCAATATTTGATAATTTTGGGGCAAAATTAAGCATCCAATCAATTAATCTCATCAAAATCTACGTACATTCCTATACAATTTGGTTAAATTTTCAAATGTTTGAGAATTATACGCCTCTCAAGATTTCCATACAAATTTGAAAAGGCTTGTAATTCTCAAACCATTGGTATTTTAACCAAGCTGTATAGGAACGTACGTAGATTATAATGAGATTAATTGATTATGCTTAATTTTACTCCAAAATTATCAAATATTGCCACAATTCCCTTTTTCCGTTTGTATGGAGATATGCGCTTCCAGGCGACTCTTAAGTCAGCGAAACTAGCCACCCATCATTTTCTTACTTCACTTTAATCAGATCAAATTGAAAAAAAAAACGTATTTTTTTTACAGTGATATAGTATTTTTGATAGTTTCGCATTTGATAAATTGATGATTAACGCCAAAAGTGGCCACTACGAATAAAGTTACATCAAAGTTCCCTAAGTACAGTTTGATTTTTTTACATAAACACCGAAACCTCGGTAGAAGCCATATAAAGCACAAAAAGAATTAAGTTTGATGAAATTTTGAACATATTTAATTAAAGATTTGAAAAAGTATAAAAAAATAAATAATTAATAATATAAAGTATTTTTTATGCTTAAACGAAGTATAAAAATAAATCGAATAGATTAATGGTAGTACCGATATATTTTTTCAACCTGTTATATTACTGGCAGGTTAATCAATAGAACTCGAGCAACAAAAAAGAAATCAATTTATTAACTTAACAAAGTAAAAAGTTCATAGTAAAGATTAAAGTTTTCAATGTCGACAGCGACGGTATGACACTTTCTCAGCTAATGTTGATATCGTGTGAGGAAAGTGGAAACTATAGCGGACAATGTTTTAAGAGGGTATCCTAGCAGTATGTTTTCCATACAAATGTATAAGTATTTCTCTATTGTCTCGCTGAAAACTGCTTCTAGAGGCAGAATTCTTTTTTCATAAAATCTATTTCTAAAATAGCGTCCCAATGTTTAATTTTTTCTAAAAAACTGTTATAGAGAATTTTTTTTTCAAATACTTTTTTTTACGATAAAGTAAAAAAATAGGGGCATACTTATTTTAGTACTAGATTATATAAAAAAAGAATTGTGCCTCTAGAATCAATTTTCAGCGAGAAAAGAGAGAAGTACATTTGTATGGAAACCATACTGAAAAAATACTGCTAGGATACGCTCTTAAATCTAGGTTTTGCAGCCAAGTGGTAGTCGGCTCGATACCCCTTCCTCTGTGCTGCGGAAGGCACGTTAAAAGCCGTTGGTACTTACATACATACTATCACGTCTTTTTTCCTTGCGGGGTAGACAGAGCCCAGGTTTATAAAAGCATGTTGGTGGGCTTGTAGATGGAGAACGGGATCAAAATAGTGATGTGTTGCTAGCCGCATCGTTAATTAACATGATTCCTTACGTCCATTCCCTCGAGCGGTTTTTACGATCTGCACTGGAAGAGAAGCAGCTGATACATTCTTCATTTTTTAGGGTTCCGTAGTAAACTAGGAACCCTTATAGTTTCGCCATGTCTGTCTGTCTGTCTGTCTGTCTGTCCGTCCGCGGTTTTACTCAGAGACTATAAGTACTAGAAAGCTGTTATTTGGTATGGGTATGTATATAAATCATGGCAAAAATGTGGTAGAAAAAAAAACTTGAAAAAATTTTTTTTTATGCTAGCTCCCATACAAGTAAAGTGGGGGAGTAATTTTTTTTTCTTATTATTTAATTTTCTCTACTTACTTATTGTCTGGGGTATCGTTAAATAGGTCTTTAAAAAATATTGTGAGGTTGACAACACCATTTTTCGATTTAGGGATCCGTTTCCGAAATATTTGGTTTTAAAGTGAAAATTTTTATTAGAGGTACGTGTCCCCCCCCCCCCCCTCTATCTGCTAAACGGTTATATATGGATACGTGAAAAAAATTACAGCAGTAGAATATATACTGAAGTTGAAAGGAAAACTATCAGAGCTGAGTTCTAAGTGCAAACTAAAAAGTTATAGGCAACCAAGTTACAACAAAACAAGTCCCCTTTTTTAAGTACCTTACCTGTAAAGATACCTTGAGGTACTGAGAAAAAAAAAACTTGATACACAGAATTAGAGACCCGTCAACTTAGTAATTCTATAAGAGATTTTTTTTCACCTTTTATGCGGGAACCCTAAAAAATATTATAAATTTTAATAACCTTACAAGATAAATCGCACATGATTCATTGCTAAAATAATCCAACAATAGAATCCTAAAATAGGCCAAAATTACAGTTAATCAAATAAAAAAAAAACAAAAACAAACTACAATAAAATTCAATTCGCGTACGACTACGAAATTTACATGTAAATTTATTCATACAAAACTATGGAAAAAACGCATTGTACCGCGAGAAATTCGTTGGTGGCGTCTGGATAGCCCGTGGGAATTTTAACGGGGTATCATTGTTCTTGCGACCTTAATAGAGATGTCCTATTATATCGATATCGATCTTTGCATTTAATTGACGCAGCGATTTTATCGTAAAGCTACTTATGCATTGTAGCTTAATTGATTTTATTTCTCTAATTGGATTATTGCTACTACGTCTTTGTCTTTGTCTGACTTAGAATCACATAAAAGACATGTTTCCGATCACGTCAATTGCAATAATCTTTTATTAATAAAAAAATAGGTAAAAAGGAACCCTTTTAGGGTATGATAATCCTAAAAAGGCAAAATGTTGCGAATTACAAATAAGCAATAGGTTAGCTGTCACTATTTCTATCCTTTGTCTCGGTGTCCTTCATCACAAATAATATTATTAATGTCAAAGTAATTTTAGTTGATTTTTTTTATATATCTTCCTACGGACAAATCACACAGATTTCTGTCTATCTGAACTCACACTTCAACAAATGAACTGATTTAGATAAAATTTGGTTCAGCCCAGATTAGACTACTGTTTCTAGGAAGTATGAATTCACGCTAGTGGAGCCACAGTCAAAGTTAGTAAAAAATAAAGATGTAACACCGTGTTGGGGTCTTGTTTTCGTCCAATTATTGTGGCAATTGTATCGTAAATCACTTTTTTAGGTTTCATAAGTTAAGTACAATTCAACTTTGATTGCCGACATGCATAACTGCAACGGCAATTTGACTGTTTCATTATTTCAATTAAGAATTCAAAAATAGTTTCATTAAAACTTCGATAAATTATAGTATTCTTAGATAACCTTATCTTTTTTAAATCAAAACTAAGTGCTTTTAATTAATATTTGAAATGCAAGATGATATCAGAGCTATGAAATATTTTATTGTTTTATCAAATGATCATATTAATTGGCTATTTCCTGTTGTTTGCTAATATTTATTCATCGATAAATTTTATCTACTCATCCCATCACTTTAGTACATTAAAAGATCAAGGACCTGTGTGTCACTGTTTAAATCTACAATTCTTATAAAACTTTATTTGAGTAAAACCCTTTAAATGGGCTGTAAAATGTTTAATAATGTATTCTTTATTTTTATTATCGTGATAAACGAACTTGTTGAAAACCTTGGTCACAGACTTCGAGATAAAAATAAGTTTGCTCCTTACCTATTTGTGAGGAGCATATTGGCTTGGTGAATCCCAAAACATTACTCTTTTTATGGATAGTCGTGAAAAAATACTTGTTTGTAGGTCATATAATGTTATAAACCATTTTTTTTTAAAGGCTGAATTATGTAAACATACACATTTTTTCCACCCTTTCCAGCTTATCGTTTAAATTCTTAGAATTCTTTAAAAATAATTCCTTTTGTCTTTTCCATGCTGGTTTGGGTGAAAAAGAAAAACATAGAATATACTAGCTGATATTCTTCCCGCGCAGACCGTAAAAGCCGGTCATGAGATTGATGACGTTTTCAACCTTAAAGTCAAAGTCAAAGACTTTTATTCAAAATTGGATAATTGTATCTCTTTTTGAACGTCATATTTTTTACCTTCTTATTATTTTTAATTTTTAATATGCAAAATCGAAAAACTACTAGCGTTTCGTAATGACCACTGGTGAGAAGAATACGCTGAAAGAAAACGCCCACTAACACGCTATACGTAGCCTTTGGGTGTTATACCCTGAGACTCTGACTATCGCGGAAGGGATTAACACGTGATTATATGTATGTATGTAATAATAAGGACGCATACGCACGACAGCTTGTTCTTTGGGTTCTACGACCTAAGGCGCTGTCTAACTCTGAATATAATTGTACTTAAATAATTAATAATAATCATAAAAGATCAATTACACAAGCAACATAAGTTTATAAGCGGAAATCGCATGAAAGTTAACGGCGAATAGTGGCACTTTTATGACGAGGCCGCAAAAAGCGCCACAATCGCGACGAAACAGTGGGAAAATCGCTACGGTGAAAGATTGGATCAGCTTAATTAGAGAAAAATACGTTTCGAGTCATATAGATAGGTTTGCAGAAACTCCCATTGTGTCGGATTTAGTTTCTAAATTGGTAGTACGAAGAAAATGCGGTGTTGAAAAATTATAAAAACTAATAAAAAATAAGACTGGTAAAAATAAATATTTTTGAAACATAGGTTTTTTATTTTGAATTTTTCGAAACTTTTACTTGATTTCGAGGTTCCATTTCATTTAGTTACACAAACGAAAACAACTTATATTTCTAATCATTTCTTTACAAAAAAATAATAACTTGCCATCGAAATGTATAATAATTTATATTACAGCGTTTTATTAACATTGTTGAAGTTTTTCTATAAAGAAGTAGTATAGTTTTCTAGAAGTCTTAAATTAAAAAATAAATAACACGTAAAATGAGTCCTTTAAAAGAGTTGGATTGTACACCATAAATAATTTATGTCATTATTTATTTAATTTACATTATAGGAAGTAATTTTTTTATTTACTTAGATCTCATTTAAATAGTACTAACTACACGCAGGTTTTCCATGTTTGAAAAAGGAGATTCAAACATCCATCTATAAATAGATATCCATGTATTTAAATCGAGATATAGAGAATGTGAGACATAATCATAGTAGTTCGTATCTGCAAACGTTTCCGTGACAGTGAAATTCATTGAAATACGACAAACTAGCAACAAGTAATTTCCACGTGGTATGTGTGGTGCAAGTCATAAAATTATGCGTACCTACTTTTACTGCAAATATTACTCAAGATTACTTCTCTACCACCAAAATCATCATTTTGCTATTCATTATAAGTTGTTCATACTGACGCACTGAATACGTCAATATGAACGTCACGAAAAAAAACTACGAAAAACAAACAAATGGCATATGCCATTTGTTTATTTTTCGTGCATATATGTAAGTGGCCAACACTGATTTTTCTAGCAGACTAAAGGTATCTGACATAACTTAACGACTGCCATCAATGATGACAGCTGAGAACAACGGCTTAACGTGGCTTCTGAAGAGAACTCGAGATATTTTTATGCCACTTGCGGGACTGAGCCGGGGTTGCTTAACACCCGCAAGCGCTGATAATGCCCACGCCCACTGAGCCTTTGGGTCCTCTATAATTCTTGTAAAAGAAATATCGTTTTCTTCTTTGCCTTAGACCACAGACTAAAATTCTTCCACACACACTTTTTGCCGAGTGCGTGCCGACTCGACTTCACTGTTATAATTTTTATGCGGGCAAACTCGCGTGTCGACATAGTGTTTACCACTGGATATACTTTTTCCCGATTCGTTTACGGCTATTCTAATAGTATACTACTATGCATTAGTAGTAATATAGTTGAGTATTTGCTTTCATTATCTTTTTATATTTCACGCTGGCTTGAGAACTAATAATAAATTTAGAATACACTTTTGGGCAATTGGGAAGTAAGAAGGCAGAAAATTTAATACTGTAACAATGGAACAGGCAAATTTACATTCATAAGTAATCAAAGATTTACATACATAGATGCATATTGCTGTGTGGTTCCCGGCAGAGTAGAATAGGACCACTCCAAGTCTTCCCGTGGATGTCGTAGAATGCGACTTAGGAAACACAAGCTAAACAAAGCTTATAAACATCGAAGAGTCTTCTCCAAACCGTTTGGTCAGAGTGGCGAGTATAGGCCATATCCTCTGACTGCTCTGGCTAAATATATGACTTTGGTAGTACAGAGAGAGTCGTGCTTCTGCAGTGGAGACATACAAAGACCTGATGATGATGATAGATGCATACAAACGCACGAAAAGCATTACCCTCCTAGGTGGGTCAGTCGTGTAAAAAGAAACAAGTACTTACTTATAGGAACTACAGCAGGCATTGCCTCTAACTGTTTATGAAACTGGTACTTCCTTTGACTATACCTTGACCGCTACACTAATTTATTCCAATAGTTTTTGAACAATGGCGGTGTTCTGGGAATTACTTGAAATGGCAATTTGCCGTGAGTTGTATTAACATGCGACACAGTACCGTAGGTTGACATGCAATAACAATTCTCAATACACGTTTTGGCGTCTTTGCTTTTAAGAGTATACTTACATTAATGTTACGGGGACTTGCCATCATTTGAAATAAATAATTTGATAGGAAACAGACAGAGAGGTCATTGAATATGTTGAGCTAGGAAGGTCTAGAAAACCTTTCAAACTATATATGAACTACTTTCTAAAAGTTTGAAGTGTGAACATGAAGCTTTAATTAGCGTTTTTGTCAAAAAGGCCACTTTTAAACAAATAAAGCCTTTGTTCACACTTCAAATTGTTATAAAGCAGTTTATAAAATAGATTGCAGGGTTTTCTAGACCATCCTAGCAATTTTTTTAAATTATATGTCCGTTTTCTTTCAAATCTTTTATTTAAAATGGAGGCAAAACTGGACCTCGTGTATCGTCTCGTGAATTTAACGGAGTCCAGTGCTGCCCTCATTTGGAATGAATAATTTGATAAAAAACGGAGATTGCATTAAAAAAATGTTCTGTAAGGGCCTACCTATCCCTCTTATATTTCATCTTTATAATAATAGTATAAAATACTAAAATAACCAACCAGAAGACGAACACTACGACATTGTTATAAAACTACAAATTATACAATTTCCAAGCCGTGCGAAAATTCTCCATAGAAAAGCTTCAATATAAAAGATATTGAAAACACTAAATCTCTGAAACGTGATCGCTGTGCAAGGACAAACTATGCGGCGTGATCAGACTAAACATAAATAAAGCCGCCGCGCCGCGAACCGTTGTTAGAATTTCCAACTTTTGGTTTTATGAGCGAAGACACAATAAAGTTCAATACGTTGCCGGAATGATAAACTTGACAAAGAGAATATAATTGTGACACATCGATTGTCGATGTGGCCAATGGTGTCCCGATAATAACTCCAATGACGCATCTCTATAACTTTGACTACAATATTCCCTAGACTAAGTTTATTACTAATGTTAACAATGTTTCTGTTGTGAAATTTATGAAATCATATGTATTGATAATTGTTTAAGGAATCCTATTGATTGTATATATTTATATAAATATCCAAGACCCAGGCCAATCTGAAAAAGATCATTTGCCATCATGACCCAGCTGAGTTGGCTCAGGTGTGAACCATTGCGCCACGAAGGCTATCAAATACTACTTGCCTAAAAACAACATGCATCATCCCGCACGACGATTATCTATGTGTGAGCATCAAACACGCTAAGCGTTCGCGTCAATTATCTATTACGAGTATCATATACAAAGCATTCACAAAATCGTTGAAAATGTAAAGACAGTGAGCTGAAAGAAAGACAAGCCACTCAGTCTGAACTTGTGAGTAGTTCAGAGCGTGCAATAAATCGCAACGTCGTGCATACGCGGTAGGTCGTCACCCGTGCGGGAATGAATTTTGAGCACATTGTATTGTAATTCGTGCCGTGTGAAATAGAATTTATGAAAAGTGCCGCCATTTTAATTAATTTGTAAATCACAATTGAAATAGCAAGCTTTTTAATATGATGATTTAAAAAAAATGATAGATGAATAGGTGAAAATCAGTGGTTACTTTTATGTCCAGCATAACAGTGAGCCGCCCTTATTGTATTATCCTATGCATATTGCGTATAACTTATATTTTTGTTGATTTTTCCATAAAATGAAAAGTGCCGCTTGTAAAAAAAAATAATTTGTAAAGCACACTCTAAATAGCAAGATTTTTTAGATTCCCGTACCCAAAGAATACCAACGTGGCCCTATTATTAAGCTTCTTCTTTCCTTAAGTCATTCTATCACAGGGTATCTTTTGAATCGTAGGTACTAGGAAACACTTTAAATATTAACAAAATGAGTATGTAATATTTGTTGTAATCTACACTTCTATACTATATTTTATAGAAGAAAGGTTTGATTGTTTGTTCGCTTGCATTGAATACGCTTCATAATAACTAGTCGACCGATTTCCAAAATTCTTTCACCCATAGAAAACAATTAAAGCCTATGTCACCTGTAGTTAAATTAACTACGGGTTGACGCGGAGAAAAACGAAGTCGCATCATTAACTGATTCTGAGGCTTCATTCCGGCAAGGTAGTTTTACCAATAGCTAAATAAATGTAATTAAATAAATATATAGGGGACATATCACACAAATTGAGCTAGCCCCACAGTAAGTTGTGAACTTGTGTCGCAGGATACTAACTCGACGATACTATATTTTATAATATATACTTATATAGATAAACATCCAAGACCCAGGTCAATATGAAAAAGATCTTTTTCCATCTTGACCTGACCGGGGATCGAACCCGTGACCCCCGTGTCGCAGGCTAGCGTGTTGACCGCTGCGCCACGGAGCCTGCTTCCTATAAAGGGTTAATACGTAGGAATACCTACCTAAACATAAGAGACATAACATGCAAGCAAACTGTATCAAATAACAAGGAAGGGCATCTAAAAGCAGATCTTTTTATCTCACAAGTACTTATCTCTGGTAATGACGTCACAAATTCTCTAAACACCTCCCATTCCCGTCCGTTCCCGCAATCTCGCCGAGCTATCTCTGCACTAAATAACGTCCTATAATTATATAAACAAGTTTACCGTAAGCGTGCTCTAAATAAGGCCAAGTCTAAACTACGAGTAGATAGGCTAAAGAAAATAATTCGCTCGCCGTTGCTTTTATTCAAGCCTTTTGATGACATCATTATCAGGTCTTTTTCATTCTCCACTGCAGGAACATGATTCTTTACTACCAGAGCCATATAATAGCCAGAACAGTCAGAGGATTTGGCGCACACCCTCCACGCTGGCTGCACGGGTTGGAGAGATCTCTATGATGTTTATAAGCTTTGTTCACCTTTTGCTTCCTAAGTCGGCTTTTACGACATCCACGAGAAGACTTAGAGTGGTCCTATTCTACTCTGCCGGGAACCACACGGCATTTGCCTTTATATGTACTCATCATCATCTTAGACATAAGAAGTCTACTGGACTTATGCCTTAAGAGTCGCCTGGAAGCGCATGTCTCCATACAAACGGAAAAAGGGAATTGTTGCAATATTTGATAATTTTGGAGTAAAATTAATCATTTAATCAATTAATCTCATTATAATCTACGTACGTGCACACCTTTTTAGCTCGGTTAAAATACCAATGGTTTGAGAATTACAAGCCTTTTCAAGTTTGTATGGAAATCTTGAGAGGCGTATAATTCTCAAACATTTGATAATTTTACCAAACTGTATAGGAACGTACGTAGATTATAATGAGATTAATTGATTGGATGCTTAATTGTGCCCTAAAATTATCAAATATTGCCACAATTCCCTTTTTCCGTTTGTATGGAGACATGCGCTTCCAGGCGACTCTTAATATCAGTATAGCTGATACGGTAGCGGATTGCCGCAACTACTTGTGTTTTAAGGAGGTTCATGTCACTCGTAACGCCACATAAAATTAAATTATTACAATTAGTCCTTCAATTAATAGATATATAAATGACACAGACCACTTATTTCGCAGATATTTTTTCTGTCTGTGTGTAGTGTTAGGCAAAAATTACATAGGTATATCAAGTAATAGTTCTTTAATACTGAATTGTTACAATTCATTCAAGAAAGGAAAACAAAATTTAAGACTACCAAAAATAAATTTACTTTTTCCATTGAAGTTTGAGTCACCTTACTTTATCCACTCGTATATAAAATAAGATACGGTAGCAAATTGCCGCGACCGCTGGCGGTTTAAGGCGGTTATAATTGGAAACCTCACTTTGTTTATAAGCTGTTTGATTTATAACTAGCGATTGCCTTTTGAGTAACTCGTTTACATCACAAAAAATTAAAACGATAATAGACTTGAGAATTATTAATAAAATTAGATGACACATCACTTGTTTTGCACAGTTTTTCTGTCTGTCTGTTTTGTCAGGCAAAAATACTAAAATTTTATGTGGAAATCTCACGGTGTTTATAAACTGCTTGATTTATTAATAGCTATTGCCTTTAACATTTAAGTAAATTATTGACGTCAATAATAACATAACGTTGTAAACCAATTGTAAATGTGAATTGACGGTCACCAAATGATATTGAAAATTCTTGACTATTGACATTACTTATTTACATCGTAAAAAATAAAACGATATAATAGGCTTCAGAATTATTTGATGTTACATCAACTATTTTGCAAAGTTTTGTGTGTCTGGAATATCAGGCAAAAAATAATAGAATTTGGTATTTCTTAATGCCATTTTTGATCTTACACATGATTTTGATTTGATGGTGATTCAGCCCCTGAATATGAACAAATTTCCCCATGGGACCAATGGTGGAAACTAAATAAAAATATATTGCTATAGTTCTACATCATTTTAATAATTCTTGTTTTTTTTCCAAAATGTGTCATGTACTTATGTTTAAAGTGTATTACGGAAAATGTTTTGTACTTGTAGGGATAAAAGCAAGTGAAGCCGCAGGCAAAAGCTCATTTTACAATAAGACTGCTAAGGTTTTACTTAACAAAAAGCCACGAAGGCAAACAAGCTTAAAGCTTTACAAAGCTTTTGTAAAGCTATATACAGAACGGTTCCATGTCCGTAGTAATGGTAGTAATGTTGCAATGAAAGCTGCTCCGGAAACCTGCGTAAGCTCTGTAAGCTCGCTAAGTGAATCCCATGATCATTTTGCGGGATATTTTATTACTTGTGATGGAATTCTATAGGAACAACAGATTGTGTGCAGTACGTACAGGATGATGCAATTTTGTGGATGTTCAGTTTTTAATTTCAGTAGATGATAACAGTATTTAATATAAAAAAAATAATATTAAAAAAAATATGATTACGTTGATCATGAGTCGATCATAGGACCCATGGACTTTGTTTGCGTTTTATGACTTTGGCCGTTGTTACTGTGTAAGATAAAGCTTTACATTCTCCTCCATGATAGATACCTCCTATCGTTATATTTAATTCAAAACAATGTTATTATTTGGGAATATAGAAATATGTATAAATATAAACAAAAAACAAGATAACTGCTTAGACACTTTCTACTACCTTGTGGATTACTAGAATTTGTAAATTTTTAGCACTTTTTATGCACAGCCTTTTAAATAAATTGATCGAGGGATGTATTCAAGGGTCGATTTATTTGCATTCGTTCGAATAATTGGCCGCGCTACTAAGTATACCGCCAAATTTAAAGTAACTGTATGTATGCTACGAATTATTTGAATAGCGGCGCAGTCGCAGGTTTGATTGAAGGAGCGCCGTCGCGCGGCCTAAGAAATTTCACCATGACATGTTTAGATTCATTAAGGTTTAAGATCAACTTTATTCTCATAAGAATTATACAATGACAATTCACTTTTTGAGAAAACTATTTACAAAAACATAAACTACATTTTAACGAGCAAAGGCAATAAAGCAATCACCACAACAACCAAGAACTAATTTACAAAATCAAAGTCGGGTAGAATGTTGCGAGTTTGTGGAGTCGTCGCCAGTATGCACCACGGGTCGGCTACCACGGATGTCGGGTGATTTAAACTAGATGTGTCATTCAAGTGATTCTAAAATTTTTACTTATTTTTTTATATTTTAAGTTTGGTGAATTTTAATTTATATTCTTTTTTAATATTAAAAACAAAACAATCTATTTGTTTTGTAACATTTATTCACTTTAAACACTAGATAATGTGTAGCGGAGTAGTCCAAGTTGCATATAATTTAAAAACGGAGCAGCCAAGGTCGCTGGAATATGCGGATAAGCCGCTCGGTCGCGCGGACGTAAATAAATCGATCCTAACGGATTACTGTTCGAAAAATTATCATTTTTGAAACAAATCATCGCTCGCATTAAGAAGTCACGCTTTCAAAAATAACATCCCAGAACAAAAAAAAAAAGAAAAAAAGAAACGAAGAAATAATATTTATTTGGCTACATTCATCATCTGTTTAACTAAATTCACAAAACTATGCACCAAAACGGCTTTATCAGTGAACTGAATCACTATTCCAAAAAAAAACTTCGAACATAGAACTATATTTGAATTTCGGTTAATATTTCACTTTAGAACATCCTGTAGTATTGCAATAATAGCTAGCGTAATCGAGTTTGCGGGACCGCGGGCCGGCGTCGACTGCAATCGACTAGCGGCATACAGCCTTCTGGCTTAGTTATTACCCTCAAGTACCTGACAGCGGTCACTGTGACCGCTGTGACTTTTTAAATTTGAATATATCCATTTGTGGGTAGTTTGAAATTTTGTGCGTTTATGTACCTTTTCTTTACTATGGTTAGTACCGCGTTAGCGATCGGCAAGATATCACGTGCGCGCGTTCAGCTTCGGTGAGTAAACAAAGTTCGTTAGCGGTCATAGTGACCGCGAGCAGGCAGTTGTGTGATTATTTCATGTGTTATTTTATTATTTGTTTTAGTGTAAAAATGGATAAAGATGACGAAATTATTGCAATATGGTTGGAGCTTGCAGAAGACTTGACTAGACCAAATATACTACTCCTCGATACGTCAAAACTGCTATTCGGCGAATCTTGAAAATTGATGAAGAGATGCCAAGTACTTCAAATGTAGATAAACTCGAAAAACGAAAAACATGCTCCACCTGCGATCCTAAGAAGAAGCGCAAAACATTTCATCTATGTTTTATGTGCAACAAGCCCATCTGTGTGGAATGTACTAAAAAACTGTGCCAAAATTGTCATGAAAAATTGTGAACTTTACCACTTGCAATTTTGTAGAAATTGTTATTTTTTTCACATTTTCTTTATTGTTTATTATAACACCATTATTCGATTTTAAGAAAAAAAAACAAGAAGCTTAAAATTTTTGTTACATATAAAGTTGATCTCTTAATTATAAAATGATTGTTAATTTTCGGTAACATGTGCATCTATTAAGACTTTTCTCATTTCAGAAAAAAGTATTTTGTTAAGGGATCTTTTTTTATTTTTAATATATAGTTAATATCCTAAACATGTGTTTTATTTAATTGTATTGCCATTTCTCGAGTTCTATAATAATAAAACAAGGTTTTACGTCAGCGGTCGCTATGACCGCAGTCAGGTACTTATGTAACCAAAATTGGTGGCAGGTACTTAAGGGTTAAATAAAAATATAGAAAAAAATGTCCTTCTCAGTACATTTACCTCATCATCATCATCATCAGGTCTTTTTAAGTCTCCACTGCAGGAGCACGAACCTCTGTACTTATCAGAGCTATGGTTCTGATAGTACAGAGAGCGTCTTTTTTATTAGCCAGAGCAGTCAGAGGATTTGGCCTACATTCTCCATGCTGGCCAGACGGGTTGGAGAGGTCGTTTTGGCATTTATAAGCTTTCGTTTAGCTTGTGTTTCCTAAGACTTCGAGTGGACCCATTCTACTCTGCAAAATTTCATGATGGTCGGTTCAGTAGATATAGCGTGAAAGCGTAACAAACAAATAAAAAACTCACTTTCGCATTTATAATATTAGTCGGGACTAGCAATTTTTCTGCGTCATTTTCCGTATATGTAGCCTATGACCTATGGTAAATTAGCTATATTGTATAAAAGAAAGAATTTTGAAAATCGCTCCAATAGTTTCGAAGCCTTTCAATGCAAACAAACAAACAATCAAATCTCTTAATAATATTAGAGTAGACTAGGAATTTCCTGTAACTTCATCTGCGTAATTTTTTTTTTTTTTTTTACACAGATTGAGCTAGCCCCAAAGTAAGTTCTTAAATAAGACTTGTGTTATGGGATACTAACTCAACGATACTTTATTTTATAACAAATACATATATAGATAAACATCCAAGACCCAGGTCAATCTGAAAAAGATCATTTTCCATCTTGACCTGACCGGGGATCGAACCCGGGACCATCCGTGTCACAGGCCGGCGTGTTGACCGCTGCGCCACGGAGCTCGTCAAATTATATCCTATGACACTCGCAGATAAATTAATAAATCGGTGAAAGTATTAAAAAAACGGTCCTGTAGTTTCGGAGCCTATTCAATTGAAAGAAATAAAAAAATAAAAAATCTTTATATTAAAGATATTTTTTTTCCACATACTTACAGGTACTTAAGAGTCTCACGTAAAGCCGCAATCCCATATAAACGTAGTTTCGTTTTAGTTTTACAACAGTTAAGTCAATCTCAACCAAATTTCGAACATACGACCGGATAAGGCATATTGATGTTTATAATCAGATTTCAATTTTAAAAACAATACCTATACAAAATTACAGCGAGTTGAAGTTTTGTATCGAAACTCGCTGTAATTTTGTATACTAACTACGTTTGTATTTTGCTTGCGTGGGATTGCGGCTTTACGTGGGACTCTTAAGCTAGTTTTACTTGACTAAATTGGCAGAGAGTTACAAACTTTTAATGAACTAGATAGAATATAACTTAATATATACTTACCTATTTTCCCAATCAAGGTAAAAATAAAATGCAATACAAGACCAATCATGCATGGTAATAAACCTTGGATGAATCGGTTTATGATATTCAATTATAAAAAATGGTCTGTTGCATAATTCTAAAGTTAAGAGCGTATACTAGCAGTATTTTTTCAATATGGTTTCCATACAAATGTATTTCTCTATTTTCTCGCTGAAAACTGATTCTAGAGCCACAATTCTTTTTTCATAAAATCTAGTACTAAAATAGGCCCCTATTTTTTATTTTTTCCAAAAAAACTGTTTTTGTACAATTGTTTTTTTCTTTTAAACAGGTTTTTCAGTTCAGGAAAACGCACGGCTAGTATACCCTCTTAAACTTCGTTGTTCTGAATCATAAAATATAGATTCTAAAGTGTGTTTGTAACGTAATTGTCGTAAAACTTTGCATAGACGTTCTCTCCAGTATGAAATAAGACATAGGGTACTAACGTGCGTTATAGACATTATTAAAATACGTAACAACGGGTTCCTTACGTAAATAGTCAGCTACAGGCCGACATGTTTCGACCTCACACGGAGGTCTTCTTAAGAGGGTATACTAGCAGTGCGTTTTCCATACAAATATATTTCTCTATTTTCTCGCTGAAAACTGCTTCTTGAGGCACAATTCTTTTTACATACAATCTATTACTAAAATAGGTATGTCCCTATGTTTTATTTTTTTCTAAAAACCTGTTTAAAAGAAAAAAAAATTGTACAGAAACAGTTTTTTTGGAAAAAAAAATACGGGCATTCCTATTTTAGTACTAGATTTTATGAAAAAAGAATTGTGGCACTAGAATCAGTTTGCAGCGAGAAAATAGAGAAATACATTTGTATGGAAACCATATTGAAAAAATACTGCTAGTATACGCTCATAAGGGCGAATGTGAATTAAGACGATGTCGTCCCAATCCGTACACACGTCGGCCAGAACCTGGCTTTTTACGTGAGTAACCCGTTGTTACGTATTTTCATAATGACATACATCTTTGGGATTTAATGACATAGGGTAGCATGATGCATGTGCTAACGCAAAATTTCATGCACGAAAGCATTGCAAAAATTGGCCAGTTTTTAGGGTTCCGTAGTAGTAGGTAGTAGTAGGAACCCTTATAGTTTCGCCATGTCTGTCTGTCTGTCTGTCTGTCTTTCTGTCCGTCCGCGGTTTTACGCAGAGACTATAAGTACTAGAAAGCTGTAATTTGGTATGGGTATGTATATTAATCATGGCAAGAAAGTGGTAGAATAAAAACTAGAAAAAAAATTTTTTTTAGGGTATCTCCCATGCAAGTAAAGTGGGGGAGTAATTTTTTTTTTCTCTTTTTACCCATCGTGTGGGGTATCGTTAAATAGGTCTTTTAAAAATATTGTGAGGTTGAGAACACCATTTTTCGATTTAGGGATCCGTTTTCGAAATATTTGGTTTTAAAGTGCGAATTTTTGTTAGAGGTAAGTGTCCCCCCCCCCCTCTATCTGCTAAACGGTTATATATAGATACGTGAAAAAAATTACAGCAGTAGTATATATACTGAAGTTTAAAGGAAAACTATCAGAGCTGAGTACTAAGTACAAACTAAAAACTTATAGGCAACCAACTTATAAACTGTAAAATTTCATACTATTTTCATTGTTAGATGTTTTTGGTCGTTAAACTGTAAGGTGCGAGTGTGAATAGTGTGAACTCAAAGTTGTCATTCCCAACTACGGAACCCTACACTGCGCGTGGCCTGACACGCACTTGGCCGGTTTTTATTATTGAAATGGAGTTGGTGGTGAAAAGTAAAGGGGTGCATTTGGAGTTTGCTTTAGATGAAAATGAAATGAAATGAGCTTTATTGCTTTAAACATGGTAACAATTGGTGTTGTAAAATTAAAATGTAGTTAAGAAATCACATGTTTCGTCAACATTGACATGCAATAGACACAAATTTGTCAATTATGTCAAATGTAAATCTTTGTACATATTAAGTCAAAGTTTTAATGGAATTTGAATTTGATTATTTGTCATATTTAATGAGAATTTTGTAAATATTCGTGTACACTGTAGAAACATTTAATGACCAGCCAGTTGTATAGTTGCCGCTTAAATTTAGACTTTGGCAAGAGTTTTATTTGTTTTGGCAATTTATTATAGAGTTTTACAACCATTGGGTAGCAACTTACACTGTACAGAGTTGTTTTCATAATTGGGATTACTAGTTTTTCCGGAAAGCGTCTGTTATATTTACTAGGTACGTCATCTTTTCGAATAGACAATTGTGGATACTGTTTGACCAATTGGCATATCTCGTAAATATACATACTAGGATGATTTTGCAAATTGATTTCGGTGGACTTTATTATATGAATTTGGTGTAGTTTGGTGTTATAAATACTCGTGCTAATGAACAATTTGTGAAATAGTTAAAGCAGACTGTTATTAGGACTCGTAAATATTTGTCATTAGAAACTCCCACGAAGTAGACTCCAAAATCCCAAAAGCATAGTTGAGTCTAGAGAGTATAGTCAAAGTTCGGATGTGATTCGTACAAAATCTTCACGAACGACTTACTTAGACTTAAATAGCAATTTTAGTCAATTTTCTCGCAACCACTTCCTCTTGCCCGTAATATGCAAACTCACTTTCATAACGTCATTAAGGCGACACGACGTAATAAACAAAGAAAGCAACAAAACAGTCACTTTCCTCTTCATCATCGTTAGCCTTTGCTAATTTTCTCAATATTGCTAGCATAAATAGTGAAAGATTGCCCCCGTAGTGCAGTGGTTAACACGCCAGCCTGCTATAGTAATGAAGGCTTTATAAATAAATAAAATAAATATAAATAATATATACGGACAAATCACACAGATTGAGCTAGCCCCAAAGTAAGTTCTTAAGTAAGACTTGTGTTATGGGATACTAACTCAACGATACTATATTTTATAACAAATACATATATAGATAAACATCCAAGACCCAGGACAATCTGAAAAAGATCATTTTTCGTCTTGACCTGACCGGGGATCGAACCCGGGACCTTCCGTGTCACAGGCCGGCGTGTTGACCGCTACGCCACGGAGCTCTTTGAGTTTAATTTCTGGCGTAGTATAATACTAAATGATTCAGGTATTTGTCTGTGGTTTTTAAGCTACCCAAAGAAAGTCAATTAGATGGCCGTTTAAAAATTACCAGATCATATGAACATTGTTTTTGTTTGTTTTTCGTATGTGTAAGTGGCCAACACTGGTGACAGATTTTTCAAGCTGCCTTAAGGCATTTGACATAGCTTAACGACTGCCATCAACGATGACAGCCGGGACCAACGGCTTAACGTGCCTTCCGAAGCACGGAGGAGCTCGAGATATTTTTATGCCACTTGCGGTCACCCATCCAAGTAGGGACTGCACCAGGGGTTGCTTAACATACGTAAGCCACACCCACTGGACCATCGGCATGAAAACAATCAATTAATTCGCAGTAGTTTTTCAGTAGCCGACATACGTGGCGGGCACACCAGTGCTTTTAATTTTACTACTCTGTGATTGGATGGTCATTTATCTATCAGCCAATGACGTCCACTTTTGGACACAGGCCTCCCCCATAGATCACCACAAATTGCGGTCTTGTACATGCCGAGTCCACTAACTCCTGGCGACCCTGATGTGGTATTCTGTCCACTTGGTCGGGGGTCGTCTCACGCTGCGCTTTCCTGTTCGTGGCCGCCACTCCAGGACTTTAATGCCCCAACTGCCATCCATCCTCCGGGCTATGTTGGCTCATTGCCATTTCAAACGTGCAACCACTGCAAGCTATGTCTGTTACCTTGGTTCTTGCACCTTCATGTATTGGATGTTGCTCTCCTTAATAAGCGATTCATTCCCCGATTGTCTTTGTTTCATTACATACACTACACAGACATACAAACGGGAGTAAATATTCTTAAATCGAAACTTTGTATGCCCATTACAGTTAACACCTCGCGGCTTCGGGCTTGTTTCATCCGATAACTAAATAACAGGGCCGCTCTGACGCGCCGACTGATAGCCGGTGTTGCGGTAGCCGACGTGCCTCGCGGGCACACCGGTGCTTTTCATTTTACTACTTTGTGATTGTATGGTCATAGATAATTTAATAGGTACCTCTATTAAAATATCAATGCAGCGCAAAGCTAATTATAGATATCCCTGCATACGTTGTTTCTTAACAAAAATATTTTTATATTTCGCCTTTAATACAAGTAATTAGTGCATAAGATAACGAGTCGCGCAGACTGATAGCTGATGCGGTAGCTGACGTGCCTAGAGGCATACCAGTGCTTTTCATTTAACTACTCTGTGATTGTATGGTCTTAGATATTTAAATAGGGGTAGCAGCGCAGAGCTTATTGTTGATGTCACTGCATACGTTCTTTTGTAACAAAAATATTATCATTTTTTATTTTTTGACTATTGTGCAAGTACCTAATAATTATTAGTGCATAAGATAACAGGGTCACTCTGAAGCGCCGACTGATAGCCGGTGCGGTAGCCGACGTGTCTAGAGGCACACTGGTGCTTTTCATTTTACTACTCTGTGATTGTATGGTATAATTTGTGAGATGACCACAGCTCCACAAGTAAGGCAACGGGAAAACTTTAGTTTTGAAACGATAATATATGATTTATGTGATTATACCTACGGCTTTCGTGGTGCAGTGGTTAACACGCCACCCTGCGACCCGAGATGTTCCGGGATTGATAAACATTCAAGACCCAGGCCAATGTGAAAAAGATTGAGTTTCCAATCATGACCTAGCTGGGGATCAAACCTGGAACCATTCGTTTCACAGGCTAGATATAATAAGTGATGGCATGGCAGTGAAAAAATCAAATAGGTTTGTATTTTTATTTGATTTGATTGACTACCGTTTTTGACAGTCTACGTCTGTCTTAACGAATTAGCTGACGCTACATACGCTAGCCTATGATACCCCGGGGAAGAATACAAATCTAATGACATCTCACACTTTTTAAATCAATCAAGCCCTTAAGCCTACAGTAGGCAACAATGGTACAGACATAACATACATACATACACGTAAATACATTACCCTTCTTTTGGGTGGGTCAGTCGGGTAATACTATAATGAATGATCACACCGATTTCCACGACCAATCAAGCAAAGGGATCGACATTGCTCGTAATCCATTTCACGCTATTTACGTATACGGATGTTACTCAACGTCACTTTCTTGCAGCTTTACGTAAGATCTCATATCACACGCGAGAGTAGAGCACGAGACGATTTTTTAAGGAAAATTGTATTTGTTAATTAGTCGTTAGTTGATATATGTATGTAGGTTTTTATACTTTCATGACATCTCAATTTTAACCCAACATTAGTTATTTCTAAAGATTGTTTATCGTGTTGCATTTATGATTTGAAAAAAAAAACTAAGATATCAATTAAAATTTACGTCTAGAAGGCCCTAGAGACCCTTTAAACTGTTTTATGAAATACCGTTTTGTTTTTTCAAATAATTTATTACAAATAAGACATATCGCCGAGAATTAAAATCAGCAGGCCTATTGGTTACTTTTGTCAACTAATTACGTTGTATATCGTAGTTGACAAAAGTAAGCTAATATGCCTTCAGCAACGTTTAGAGAAAGATAAAATAACTTTACCATATAGGTTGACTAGTTGTAAGTATTTAAAATACAGTAGTAATAATGCTTGTTTGTATGCAACAGCAATTTTTTCCAAGTTGGCCTTATAGTGTAGATTGTTCATTTTTATATACTGATTTAGACTTGAAAATCTTTTAAACGTTCAACCAGTGACCAGTTTATTAAGAGGCCAACTATTTTGTATGACAACTCATATTAAAAAACTCCATAACATAAATAGTTTTTACACCATTAAATACTGGAAAATAACATTGAGAGAACAAATTACCCAACCTAATTCATAACATTGACCGACTTAGAAATTGCAACTTTCAATAAAATTGGAGTAACAAGCCACCATGACAAATTTAAAATTGCAAGTTTGTTAAATGAGATTGTTGGGTTGACAGCAAGATTATGTTGTTATGGGTATTATTATGTCCACGGTTCAATAAGTAGGACATTTGGAAAACTCCAGTTGAACTTTCTTGAGAAAACTATGGTCTTTATCATTTTGAAATCTTCTACGGAGTAATTCTAACTGTTAAAGCGCTTAGACCAGCCAACTAGATTACTAACTACTTGTACCTAAACTACTACTTACTAACTAAATTGAAAGAATCTTTGTAAGTACTGCAATAGTTAATGTAGTATTTCTGGTGTTATTTGCCATCAGCATATCATTATCGCCAAAAGCGGACACTTTTGGCGGTAAAAATTTGAAATGATGATATTGATGAAAACTTATACTAAAAATACTACAAGCAATGTACTACCAAAGTTCTTACGGAGATTTTTTCTATTTGTTCTCATTTCGAAGTACAAGAATTAAATAATTGGTGTCACTTGTTTCGCTGATGTAAGCCTAACAAGCTAAGACGAATAGAATTTCTAAAATAACATTTACTTACTGGACCTGCAGGCCGATAACTCTGTGTACAACGATTTGATTGTCACTTTAGCATCCATTGCGGTTTTCGTATCTTTAATAAAAATAGTCATTCATACCGAAGCCGTAATGAATATAAAAAGTTACCATGAAAATGATATACCTACGCCGTAGCTGTCAAAAGTTAGCAAACAGGCCTGCTGGAATGCTGGATCAAAGTTTTCTTCTAACGCAAAATATGGTCAAAGTCCTAATCCTAACTAATATTATAAATGCAAAAGTGGGTTGTTTTGTTTGTTTGTTACGCTTTCACGCCCAACCTATTGAACCGATCATCATGAAACTTTCCATACACATAGGTTAGGGTACTGAGAAGAACATAGGCTGCATATCACGCGGACGAAGCCGCGGGTAACAGCTAGTAGTTTATAAGGCTTCGTAGAGTAAAATTTTAAATAAATCTTCCGTTATCTTTCAAATATTTTTTAAAAAATTGGTGCAGCACTAGACCCCGTGCTTAAAAAACGCATGCATTAAATCAACTAAAACTAAAATCATATAGAAATCATCATCATCATCTCAGCCGCAAGAAGTCCACTGCTGGACATAGGCCTCCCCTAAGGATTTCCAATACGACCGGTTGGAAGCGGCCTGCATCCAGCGCCTTCCTGCGACCCTCATCAGGTCGTCCGACGACCTGCCCTATTTACTAACTCGGTGTACACCGATTTGATTGTCACTTTAGCATCCATTACGGTTTTCATATCTTAAATAAAAATAGTCATTCAAACCAAAGCCGTAATGAATATTGAAGTTACCATGAAAATGATGTACACCGTAGCTGTCAAAAGTTAGCAAATAGGCCTGCTTGTCGGTGGGTGTCCAACGCTACGCTTGCCGGTACGTGGTCATATAGAAATATACATCACTAGCAGCCCTACCCGGCTGCGCCCGGGCATGTATTATACCTTAAAACCTTCCTCGTGAATCACTCTATCTACTGGTGAAAACCGTATGAAAATCCGTGGAGTAGTTTTTAAGTTTATCGCGAACAGACAGACAGACAGACAGACGCGGCGGAGGACTTTGTTTTATAATATGTAGTGATAGTGATAATTTTAAATTTCATCACGTACGTATTTCGCATATTAAAGGTCTTCCATTTTCCACATCAAATCTGATTTTTTTAACAGTACATACTTAATAAAAGCATATTTTGCTTTCACAATGTTTTTCTTAATAAGAAAGTAATAAAACTCTTACATAGCATAGCAGACACAACTATATTTTAGATAAATAGTGGTATTGATATATTTATTTCTTTTTGTTACAGTGAACTGACGCTTTTGGAAGGCATGGCGAATTGCGGTGGGTGGAGCGAGGAGCCTGTTTCAAAGGTAACACTGGAGTTTTTATCCCTTTAAGAGGGTGTCCTAGCAGTACGTTTTCCATACAAATGTATTTCTCTATTTTCTCGCTGAAAACTGCTTCTAGAGGCACACCTCTTCAGGTTCAATTCTTTTTTCATAAAATCTACTAATAAAATAGGTACCTATGTCCCTATGTTTTATTTTTTCTAAAAAACTGAGTAAAACATTTTTTTTACAAAAACTGTTTTTTTACGAAGAAAGAAGAAGGGCATACCTACTTTAGTACTAGATTTTATAAAAAAAGAATTGTGCCTCAAGAATTAGCTTTCAGCGAGAAAATAGAGAAATACATTTGTATGGAAACCATACTGAAAAACTACTGCTAGGATATGCTCTTAATCATCAGCATCATTGCAGACGTAAGAAGTCCACTTCAGGAAACAGTACTCTCCCAATTTCTATCATTAGGAGGATTTTGTCGTATTCTGATGGGTCTGCGCTGGAAAAAAAAAGGTGGTATGTGTTTTTCATTTTCGCCCAAACCAGCATGAAAAAGTCGGTTGTAACGATTAACGATCAAAGCTATGAACAGTAACAAAGTAGCACTCAGTATTAATCGAATTAATTACGTAAACCTTATATCGCAGCATTTCATAAGCGTAACGTCTATTATACGCGTACAAAGTCGCACGCTCTCATTTTGACCGTTTTTACCCGATTTCGACACGCAAAACGGCAAAATCAAACTGTCTAATAAAATAAATGGTTGTGAAAGGGCTTTTCATTGTTGTGGTTTTTGTTGCCATAATTGCCAGTGATTTATTGACATGGCAATAACTTTATCTACTTATGCTGTTTTTATTATTCATAGTTCAGTAGTTTGAGGCTTTAAACCATAAATAAAACTAAGGATTTTTATTCTAGGATATATTTGATACTTAAGGGGGCACCCTAGGCACAGTAGCGACGCCAATCATTTTATTCCTAATACCTAATACTTTACAAATAGAAAGAAATTCAAGAATGCAAATCATATATAAGCACTAGTAAATAACTTGAAGTATTTTTTGAATCATGTTTTAATATTATGAGAAGCAGTACTTAAGAGAAAACGTTTTTAACCTCATAATTCTCACTGATTCTGATAATATTAAACATGATTCCAAAAATACTTCAGATTATTTACTAGTGCTTATATGATTTACATTCTTGAATTTCTTTCTATTTGTAAAGTATTAGGAATAAAATGATTGGCGTCGCTACTGTGTCTAGTGTGCGGCCTTAATCATACACAATTGGATATGTGCAAGTGAGACACCATTCTGTATATTTTTATTTCCGTTTTTTTTTTCGTTATTGTGAAAAAGCCTGCTTATAGTCTACACAAATTAAAGGACTTATATATCAATACACAGCCGAAACTTGACACTTTTCAATTTAGTACAGTGGTTTTTTGATGATGTTATGAGCATTGAAAAATAATTTTTAGGAATTAACCTCCTAAGGGAGTGAAATAGGAGGGTGAAGGTTTACGTGGATGAAATTGCGGAAAAATTGTTTGTCTTATAAAAATGATTTCTATCGCAAAATCGGGGTCGTTAAAATAGGTCTAATGCAAGGCAATCTGAAGAATGTGACATTATTGTTAACTAGTAACTCTATATAGGGTAATACTACTACAAGACACGGATTTTTTAAATGACTGCGAAATCCATGGTGATTTTGAATAAAATATATTATTGTCTACAAATGTTCAACTTTTTTTCTGTGATATTCAACTCTTCTAGGCTTTTGTTGGTGTTATTTTGCGAAGAAAAAAACGCATATCATAACGAAGTGTGATAAAGCTAAAATATCAAAACTCATACAAAACGAATTAAATTCTATAAAAGTCTATCTAATCCCTCCATCCCAAAAATCCGAAAAAAATATCTAGAGATACATTTGGAGGTGTTCGACTAACCCACTGAATAAAACGAAATCAATTGTACTTAGTTCCTATTCACAAATTGAATAGATCGCGTCTTACTCTCACTAGTTTTGATTTTATAATTCAACTGGTTCACAGAGCTGGGCTTAGTTAACGGGTTATAACGGTACAGACAAATTGTTGGGTGCTCGCCTCTAATTATACTTTGATAGTTATTTTAAGTACTTTATTAAAATTAGTTAAGTTATAGAAAGGTTATTAGCATGTGGATAGAACAGTTTGAAAACGTTTAGAATTATAAAATACTAACTGTTACCCGCGGCTCCGCCCGCGTGATTTATAGCCTATGTCCTTTTAAATACCCTAACCTATGTGTATGTAAAATTTCATGATGATCCGTTCAGTAGATACGGCGTGAAATCGTAACAAACAAACAAACAAATAAACAAACTCACTTTCGCATTTATAATATTAGTTTGTATTAGTAAAGAAAATATATTTGAAATTATTGAACGTAACATAAAGAGACCAGAGATACTATTTTTGAACGTGTGACTTCTCGTCTTCGATTGGTTTTTGTATGGAAAACGACTTGTTAAATTGTGAACGGCAAAATTTCAAAAATCGTACCCCATGTGAAAATGATGGTTGATGGGTTAGGGATATATGAATTTTACGATGCCTAGTGCTGTTGCCATTTAAAATAAAACATTTGAAAAAAGAAATGAAGATATTTATTAAGAAAATTGTTTTGCAAGGCCCTAGGTATATCTGCAAACTATTTTATGACTTACTTTTTACAGTTTACGGTGTGAACGTGAAGTTCTAGCGTTAGCTAGCGCTAAAACTTCACGTTCACATGTTTTGGTGAAACACTAACGTTTTCACCAAAAGTGCCCGTTTTTTGACAAAACTGCTTAAAAAAGCTTAACGTTTTCGCTTAGAATTGAGTCCACTTCGAAGGGTTTTTAGGGCTACGCAGAACAAAATTTAAAAAAAAAAAACCGTTATCTTTCAAATGATTAATTTATAATTGGGGTAGCACTGTAACCCTAAAAATTCATGCTTAAGCGATATTTCTATTACGAAAACAACTTTGAATCTTATATAACAAGCTGCCCATTGACCTACCGTTCGAACTCATTTGCCGATTAATTAATCGACTAATTTTAACGATTAATTTACCGTACCGCGAATTGGTCACGATTTTACGGTACTTGCGCAATTCAATATGTATACGTACAAAACACGTTTGTGATTTTTTATGACATGAGAACCTTTTTATTAGGGGTCCGTACTCAAAGATAGACAACCCTTAATTTTGTGGCTCTACATTTTATGTTATTTTTATCTATATGTTCGATTGTCTGTATGCATGATATTCAATTCTCGGATATATCCGAAAATATTATAATAATTATACTAAAAAAATATACGCTGTAGAACTTAATAAATACTTTCAATGAAAATTTGTATGAACGAGATAGTTGTTTTTGAGATAACTTTGTCATTCATACAAACACTATGAAAAACAAAGTTTTTTGATTAAAACTAACGTGAAATAAAGACATTATTAAAATACGTAACAACGGGTTACTCAATTCACATTCGCCCTGAGGAAGACCTCCGGATGAGGTTGAAACTTGTCGGCCTGTAGCTGTTATTTACGTGAGTAACCCGTTGTTACGTATTTTAAAAACAAAGTTATCTTTGCTGGCGAAAAATTATAGAGGTATTGTGGCTGATCTACGCTTGCTTCTATGGAACCCTTAATGGACGAGCCCGCCTCGCACTTATAGGGTGTTTAAACGAATCAAATAGGTATTTTATACAAATTAAAACAGTTTTTACCAAGAAGATATTTCTTAGTACGGAACACTTCTTGCAAATTCGACTCACACCGGCTCGTTTTAATGACATGAGAACTTTTTATTTCTATGTTGCGTGAAGTGATCCAATTTAAATTATATTAATGCTCACTATGTTTTGACCTAGTAGTTAAACGGTTATTATAATGTAACATGTTTTATAATTAAAGTTTCGTTTTATCAAATGTTTTTCTTAACAATTCTACCACAAATATAAAATAAATTGTAGGGTCTGTTTTTTTAGTCGTACTAGCTGTTTCCCGCAACTTCGTCTGCGTGGTCTTGTAGTTTTGTTACGAAGTCTTTCCGGGGGCCCAGGTCTACCTTCAGCCCGGATCACGTGTTCCAAAGCATCTCAAGTGAGGTTGTGTGTAACCTCCTGGTACATGCTTAGATGTCAGAGACAATAGGCAAATTATTGATAACTTGGGCTAGATTAATGTAATTTTCGAAGAGATCCAAATTTTTTGAACATAAGATAGTATAGGTAAGCTACCTATACTATCTTATGTTCAAAAAATTTGGTTGTTCACAATTATAACTTACTAGCTGTTACCCGCGGCTTCACCCGCGTAATATATAGCCTATGTCCTTCTCGGTACTCTAGCCTATGTGTATGCAAAGTTTCATGATGATCGGTTCAGTAAATACGGCGTGAAAGCGTAACAAACAAACAAACTCACTTTCGCATTTATAATATTAGTTGGGATACCTTAAAGGACTGATCATTGAATACAGACGATTTTATTAGATTTTGTTACAAGAGACTCATACTACGACAATTAAAAAAAAAAACTGTCTGGTAGTCGATTAAGCAATTAAACCGACGTTCTGATTGATTATAATCACAGCTGTTAAAAAATCACCCATTGTTGAAATGTAAGACGATTACTGCTAAGTATGGGATTGGTACTTAACATCAGCCATTGATGGAAGATGATTGATAGGTATATGTATTTTAATACCGGGTGTAACTCATACTTGATGGAACAACGTAACCCATCACTACGAACAACTTTTCATGTGCATCCAGTACTATGTGCTCTAGTTTGGGGGAAGGGGGGGGGGGGGGAGAATATTGCGAACTCTTATATAGTTTTAGGATTCTTTATTTAAAATTATATTTTTATAAACCTTTTGTTTTGTAATTGGTCATTGTAATTGGTATCAACTGTCTAAGTAAGTATTCGTGAACGCAAAGCGTATTTTCAAAAGTATACAGGATGTTAGGGTTAACGCCGTTGTCCCTCGAACCATCAAATCAGCTTGTCAAAAAATAACAACTTTTCGAATGGGATCAACGCTGGAAGCGGAAAAAGAAGCCATATTTTTCATAAAAATTGCCAAGCCAACCGAACACTTGTATGAAAATAACGGTATTTTTTTCGGGTTCCTAGCATTGATTGTAGTTGTTCATTTTGACGGGCTGATTTGATGGCTTCAGGGATAACGGTGTTTAGCCGTACATCTCTACTAATATTATAAAGCTGAAGAATTTGTTTATTCGTTTTCTTGAACGCGCCAATCTCAGAAACTGTTGGATCGATTTGAAAAATTTTCACCGTTGGATAGTTACAATAGCCCTGAGTACCATAGGCTATGTAAGTGCCACGGGCGAAGCCAGAGCAGACTTCGGCCTATACGGCAAAACATAAGAGTTGCTGCTCTCTAAAGGCTTTGCCATTGTTTCTCAGTTCGGCCCTTCAGGTCATGCATGCAAATCGCGGCCCATCAGGCATATGAGAGTTTGCTGTCTCTCCAAGCCTTGCGCACCCAGGCAACGCCCAAAGCCGAGGTTCGTCCCTCCTGGGAACCCTTTGATGATGATTGCCTTACAGGTTGAGGGCACTCTGCCCTCACCTCAAAAAGTCCGGTGAAGTAGCGAAAGCTCACTTGGAGCTAGCTACGTAGTCCATTCAAAAAAAAAAATGCCAGAGCAGACTGCTAGTCACGTATATAAAACTGAACAGTTTGTTTGTTTGGTTGAGTGCGCTCATCTCAGGAATTACCAAAATCCATAGCTTTATATATAAAAAAAGTTTGAAGTCAACAATGTAACTGGATTTTTTGTTTTCTTCTGTGTATTGTATTAGACGATTTATTTTATCAAAGCTTCCTGTTCTGTTCGATAGTTTGTATAAATTAATTATCTGAGAAAACTTAATTGGTTTAAGTATTATTTTTATTTCATGTACTTTGTTAAACTATTATAACTGTATGTTTCCCTAATATAAATAAATAAATAAATTATTTCATAAATTATTTCACCTTTGGCTAGGTACGTTATCCCTGAGTTACATAGGCTAGTACCACGGGCGAAACCGGGGCGGACTACTAAATAAAATAAAGATCAACTAGTAATAATTATGCAGCGAGAACATATTTTATTACATGTTAAGTAATGTACTTGAAAAACTAGTAAAGTAATTACTTTTTAGGTTTTTATGTCACCTTAAATTTAACGATGTCGATTTACATATTAGATCAATTATAGTGGCATTTAATTGGGTGTTACAATTTTGTAATATCTTGTAACTAAAAATATCTTCATATTCTTAATCTTCTTGCCGAGTTGAAATGGCTAGATACTTTTTACCAATATTTCATCATGTGATGTCAACCGGGACCAACGGCTTAACGTACTTAAGTTAGATTGGGTTTGGTTATATATGCCTGATAGACCGCGGTTTGCATTCGTATAGCCTGAAGGGCTGAACTGAGAAACAATGACAAACCTTTGGAGACAACGCTCATTTTTGCCATATGGGCCGGACAAATTGGGCTAAAACCTCTGAGGTACAAGTCGGGCTTGGCGGGAATCGAACCGGTGACGTTTCGCTCTTCGACCACTGAGCCATTACCGTTTCAACTACTAGCAGTATTCCACGCTTCTACTTATTATTTGACCAAACAAAATTACTTTCTACGTAACTATTATACTAAGTAATTATTATATTTGTAACTATGTATATGACCGCTACCGTACAACGCGTTAGATTAATAAAAAATATCTACTTATTGTTTATTACCCATTATTTTACCCATTCCACGCTGTCTTGGATCAAATCCCACTATCTATTCATCTCAAATAAAAATAAACAGTAAAATAGATTCTCTTGCATTGTATTAAGGTTTATAATTGAAAAAACAAGCTATTTTGCTAGCCAAATTAGCAGATTTTGATCAAATGCAGTAAATAATTATGATTAGTGAGGTTTTAATGTGAGAAAGTACTTTTTATAGTCCATAGTCTGTGTCAGTTTAACCGACTGCAAACTAAAGTGGGTACGCTTAATATATTGTAATGGTAGCTAAACACGTCATTAAAATAATCGTGGGTAAGTTTTTATGACAGTTCTATGTTTGTTTTTGTCGTAAAGATGTAATAGGTGTCAAGAGTTATCTGGATACCTACCTATTTTGTTATGAAATGTAACGGGTATATGTTTTTAAGTTAAGAATATGACAAGGCTATCTTAAAACGGGGTTAAAAGGATCTAGGGTGTGAATAGGGACAAATTGAGGATTTTTCCGTTCTTACCAAGCATTTACAACACAAAAGATATTTATCTTTAAAAGTAGTTACTATCAACAAAATGAATAAACTAAGTAATTTTTATTTCATTAATAATACAGCGTGTAAACTATTATTAATTATTATATAATAATATTAATTATTATTGACATTGCTTGGAAGGGGTTACTAAGCCCACAAATTTAAGACAATCAGCCAGTCAAAATGAACAACTATTTGTATGGATCCGATGTTGCAAAGTTAAAAAAAAAACATATCAATCAAATTGGGTTTCCGGAATTGGTTCTATGAGTAAAAGTTGTTTATTTTGGTGGACTGAGTCACCCTTTTTAAGGTAATTTCTTCGATAACTTTACTTGCTGCAGATTGGTGAGGCAGATAACTACATTGTATTTAAACAAATTACTCTTTCAATTTGTACTTACATACATATTATCACATCTGTTTCCCTTGCGGAGTAGAACGAGCCCAGGTCTTAACCTTAAGGCCACTTTTACCATGTTGGTGGGCTTGTAAGTGGTGAAAGGAATCAAAATAGTGATGGGTTGCTAGCCGCATCGCCTATTGACATGATTCCTCACGCCCAATCCCTCGATCGGCATATACGATCTGCGCGAGAAGAGAAACAGCTGGTAAATTCTACGTTTTTTCTTTTCTTCTAGACCAGCGTGGAACTGCATGTAATTCATATCTATTATATTTCTCCATGATTCTATTATGAAACAATAGATTATCCGAATTTGATTGCCCTCCACATTAATCATAGAACAATTAAATAACGACAAATTATAATCAAAACAACGATAACGATCTCCTTTCTCTTTTGCACGTTTGCTATTATTTCAGAATGTGTAATTACAAGATGGCGGTGTTTCTCCAAAACTTCGTTTGTGTTACATCAAGTTCAAAGTGATAGCATCTTGGAATACAAAAGATGTTGCTTTACTCGTAATACAAAATTATGAGGTGGGTGAAATTTTAAATGATAAGCGAAAGCGGGTTGCGGTTTGTACCTAGAATTTTAGTAACAATAAAAAACCTCTTATAGGTTTGAACTTTAACATCTCTCTAAACTCTATCATATAAAAATTGTTTCAAAAGTATTTATCAGATTCTATGTTATTGTATGATTTATAGCTTTTCGCAACTTCACTGTATATCGTAAATCTAACTAAAAATAATTAAATGTCATTTATTACGAAACAATAAATATTAATATACATAAACACATAATTTAAAAATTAATTTTTAAACTTGGGTTAAAAGCGGAAAAGGTTTTAGTATGAACGCAAAATTTTACAAAACTGTGATTATATATTGACGTCAACAAAATGTTTTTGATGTAAAAATTATAAACACAAATATGACAATTAATAATTGTTCAAAGAAACCTACATTAAATAAAAAAAAATCAAAGATGCCCCGAATCGTACCTGGCTCAAAGGTTCCCATCACACTTGCTGCATTACCCTTTTAGAAAGAAAGAAAGAAAAATAATTTATTTGATACTTCAAACATTACAATCTTTTAAGTACAAAATAAAAACTATATAATTAAAATGGTGCTATTCAGCATAAGATGTGTGAGTGATAACACCACCGCTGGTCTTCCGTGGAACCAGATAAAAAAAGGTTGCGCCACCAGACGTTTAGGGTAAAAAGAATAATTTTTCAGCATGTCCATGAATGTATAGGTACTTTGAGTCAGGTACCATCCGGATCGATTGTGTCAAGGAGACTATGAACAGGAAGGGAGTGACAAAGGCTATGGGAGACGAGAGATCAAAATGAAGAAAACTGACATACTGTGCCGACCCCACAGAAAAAAGGGAGATAAAGTAAAGGAAAAATAAGAAGCATGACCCCAATTAAGTTTAAAACGCATCCGCCTATGCCTTGATAACTAAAGCAAATTTCACACTAGCGCGTCATCCGAATGCCGCGTCGTGCGTTCACCTCGGAAAACTATGGCGGCTTTCTATCTCGAACGATAATTAATTCCATAATTGATGCTTTATTACCGGCCGGCAGTCTTGTATGAATTACTGCGTTTTTTTATGTAACAGATACTTGGTAGATAAGAAAATTTTACTCGAATACAAAACATTCCGTGTGGTTCCCTGCAGAGTAGAATAGGACCATTCCAAGTCTTTCCGTGGACGTCGTAGCAGGCGACTTAGGAAACACCAGCTAAACAAAGCTTATAAACATCAGACAAACCTCTCCAACCCGTCTAGCCAGCGTGGAGAGTGTGGGCCTAATCCTCTGACTGCTCTGGCTACTCCTATATGGCTCTGGTGGTACAAAGAGGGTGCTCCTGCAGTGGAGACTTACAAAGACCTGATGACGGGACAAAACAAAGCGATAAAAATCGCTTTTTATCGAAGATAACCAATACCGGGTTAGTTATTAATACTTGCAAAATTTTTACAACTGTTTCAGTACATTACGATGAACTTCTTTTCTTAAATTTATTTTGGGGAAAACCATACAAATTGGTCGACTAACTGTTTTAATTAGGCGTCAAGTTATTTGTTTATTTTTGTTTTTTAATTGTTTATGATATTTAGTATTACGGGTAGTTTAGTTTTAAATTCAGTTTGCTGTCCGTCATTATTACGTTTAGAGAATTAAAATTTGCAAAGATTTTACTGGCGTAATATTACTTAGTATATTTTTCATTAGAAATCTTTATGTGTTGTTAATTCCATTGTTGCTGTTAACCTTTATGCGAATTATTTTATGTCAATGGCGTTTTATTTCAATCTAAATCACGCGTGTGGTATCTTACCATTTTGCGCCCTTATTTGACATAAATTACATAATCCTAATCTTAACTAATATTATAAATGCGAAAGTGAGTTTGTTTGTTTGTAACACTTTCACGCCGTATCTTTTGCACCGATCATCACGAAATTTGGCATACACATAGGTTAGGGTACTGAGAAGGACATAGGCAATATATCACGCGGGCAAAGCCGCGGGTAACAGCTAGTAGTATAATAAATCGTCATGTAAAAGAGTTAAAACCTCTTCGTCAAACCAAAGCAAGGTTGCGTAACGTTGACACACTAGCATCTCATGGATACTATTTGGCACAGATAGCTGTAAACCGGGGTAATTTCTTCCGTATTTACATGAATATAGAAATACATAGAATATATTTGATTCATGGCGATATAGAAACGTGCTATGCCGCAATCTCAAGGGTCTCGAGTTCAATTATACATACATACTGTCACGTCTTTTTCCCTTGCGGAGTAGACAGAGCCTAGGTCTTAAAGACGTAAAGCCAAATGTAGTGGGCGGATATATAGAAAACTAGCAGTTACCCGCGGCTTCGCCCGCGTGATATATAGCCTATGTCCTTCTCAGTGCCCTAATGGATGTGTATGCAAAATTTCATGATGATCGGTTTAGCAGATAGGGCATGAAACAAATGAAAAAAAAAAACAAACAAACAAACTCACTTTCGCATTTATATTATTAGTTAGGAAGGATTACGATTATCGGTGTACAAGCAGTTGTGTAAGTTACTTTTGTTTGTGTCTATTGGACCTACGATTTAAAGGATGTAAGGGTAAAAACCCTTGTCTCTCAAACCATAAAATTATTAGTCCATCAAAATAAACAACTATTTCTTCAGGTCTTACGCCGGGAATAAAAAAAAAATTTTTCGTTTCTCTTCGTACTACCGGAGCCATACATTAGCCAGAGCAGTCAGAGGATTTTGCCTACACTCTCCACGCTGATGGGTTGGAGAGGTCTCTTTGATGTTTACAAGCTGGTGTTTCCTAAGTCGCCTTCTACGACATCCACGGGAAGACTTCGAGTGGTCTTATTCTACTCTGCCGGGAACCACACGGCTATTTCTCTTCTGTCCCTTCAGACTGAGACCATAAAATATGACTCAGACTACTCAATAACGACAAAACTTAAACTTAATAGCCAAGTCTTCGCACTAACTTATTGAATAAATCTTAAGTTACATTTGGAACGGCTTTCCCCGGCTGTCATAACCGCCATTGTTACGGTAGATGAATGTACGGAATTCTATTATAAAATACTTTTCTTGCTAATGATCACCTAGGGTTGTGAGAGTCATAAGTAAGTTGTTCTCACTTCTGAAAAGTGTAACAATTTTGCAGATTTTTATGTCAAATTTCACTTACAATCTCATTATAACATTTATTATAGCTTCCTTGCTTCGTTTTACTCGCTTAAATTTTGACAACTACTGTGTATACCGTCTTGATGGGTACTATACTGGGTATGGGTATAAAATAATTTAAGATATTTTAAACAAAAAACAAAAACCGACTTCAACCCCATCAATTTTTTTTTAATAAGCATAAGAAAAATATGGAAATAAGTGTAATCCAAAGACATAGCTGTAATTTTTTTTATTTTTGTGTATTTTTTCAAAAAGCGCTTCACACATTTTGATAAAAATTTAATGAAGCCATCTGTAAATTATGAGCTATCTAACAAAAAAGAATTTCTCAAATCGGTCCAGGCGTCTTCGAGAAATCGGGGAACATACATTTAAAAAAAAATTACGATGATTTTAGAACCTCCTCCTTTTTTGAAGTCAGTTAAAATATTATTCATACGACAGTAGCAATATGCCTTCCAATGCCAACTTAACGTTGTACCTACATTATACACTGGCCTGGAAAAAAATAAACGAACTTAAAACGTACCGGAACGTGCGTGACATGACAAATTAACTTTACCTAAAATTCTCCTTTTATTTAGGTTTCCTGCAGTGGATATGTTGAAGGCATGAACGAAAAAAGGCTACTCAAAATAGAAAGACTGTGTTTTGTTTATATACGTGTATTATATACCCATTAAACATGTCTTTTTTTGCCTACAGGACAAGCAGCGCCCTCCCATCTACAACCCAGAGGATTATGCAACCTCTCTCAAGAAATGGGGAAAGAAGACCAGTGGGACGAGTCTGTACGATTTAGACAATCAGGAGGCCAACAAGACGAGGACGCTACCCACCAATGGCAGCAAGGATTTCAGGTAAATTATGGTGAAATATTGTCCTCTTACTGCCCTGGCTAATATTTGGCTCTGATAGTACAGAGAGGGTCATGCTCCTGTAGTGGAGACTAACAAAGACCTGTTGATGATGATGATGATTGTCAAAGCAGACTCATGAGATAAATAATGAATTTAGCTCATAAATAATCCAAATTATAAGTTTTTTGAATCTTTAAGGGTCCTTAAATATTCAAAAACTGATTTAGAGACACTAATTTGCAATTGCGCAACTTTTTTTTCATCCATCATGTTTCCCTAGACATAATATAAGTTTAATATAATTTAAGACTGTCCTCTTGAAGTAGACTCGTTGATGTCTTTTACTGGAAATTCGGAATTAAAAAAATATTTTTAACATACTTAGAGAAGTTTTTGTACGAATTCTAATGAAACCAGTATTCTGTTTCAACATTTAAAAAACTCAAACTTAACTCTTTTTATAAATGTTTATAGGTAACGTTCAATGAAATTTATTTAAAAAAATACAAAGGTACATATTAATAAAATATCTGATGAAAGCAGACGCTGCCCTGCAAAAACGTGGTTGAGAAGTTTTGTTTTCAAGTTTTTATTTTGTTTGTTATTACAATTTATAGAGACAATGTACGTTATATTGTGTTAATAATTAGCCACAATATTTATTTCAGAAACCCTTGCCTCGGAGTTGGAGAAGAGATGACACTACGTCAGTTCGGCACACCGAGTGAACTGCTTACAAAACTCAGGGCGGACCTAAGGCTGTCCTTTCCAAGGTAAAGCCAATAGTAGTATAATAGCCAAATAGTAAGCGAAGAGTAAGCGCCATCCTAGTACCCTGATAGAACTGTTAAAATTTTTGATATACTATATTTACCGTTACTGGTCTAAAAATAAAGTGCATAATTCTGTGAGAAGATTGATGGATGGCCGTGAGACGGAAATAACAAAATACGGGATGTTGTCTCACTTGCACATATGAAATTGTACATTTACACTATAGTTTTTATATAATTGCATGTGTACGAGGTGACACCAACCTGTAGTATTTCTGGCTCCTCCTATACCAAAAGTTACTTGTGTACTCAATCCTTCTACCATTATATATGATACTAGGGTAAAGCTTAAGACAAAGACAAAAATAATACTATCCTACAGACTGCCAACCTCATACAAAAATATTGGACCAAATTAAAGCATGCTACAAGGTAGGTGTCATAGGTAGACGACGGTGCTGTCATGTCCCAACGCCTTAATCGTACAATTTGTTCTCAGAGACTCGAATAGATGGCGCTACTCACTGCTACACAACATTGTATCTTCCGTATTACGAGAATATAAAAGCATTATTCACAAAATATATCTGATAAATAATTAGAACAATATTTTTGGCTTTTTATTTTAAAATTTCACCTCAGTTTTAGTAAGTTTTAGGCTAACGGAGATTAAATCAGCCACTCGATACTAGATGGCGGTAGTCTACACCACCATACTTGGCCACACATTTGCCTACATTTCACCACCTTAATTTGATCCAATATTTTTGTATGAAGTGGGCAGTCTATACGTTAGTATTATATTGTCTTTGGTGCTGTAGAGTTGTTTTGTTGTTTTCCACTTTCTTTGCCAGATAGCCTTAATCCGTATTCGCCTAATCTTGCTAAAAATGAAATATAATTTTAATTTATGAATATCATGTCAAATTATTATTTAATTTTTAAAAAAGATATATTTCATTAGTTACATTTTTCGTTTCGCATAATATGTTAGATACAAGGATGTGACGCTACCATTAGCGCCATCTGTTTGCAACTGCCAGAAAAAAATTTACGTATTACAGGTTAGGACACGTGTCCAATGTCCATGGGTCAGGCATGGAAAATAAAACTGAATGTGTGATAAACATTGTAATTATCTATGAAGTAAAAAAAGGCATTATTATAAGTGGAAAGGCATTAAGTATTATAAGTTTGATAGGAGACCGGAATTTTTTTACGACCGGCTGCCAGGTACCTATTTCTTTGGTATGTTCGTGCTTTTGCCCTTTAGTCACCTCGTACACTATACAGGTGACGTTTTATTGATTTTATTGTGCAATAACATACCTATACAATGCCCTTGTGAAAACCTGCTGGTATTCTTAATATAAAATATCTTTATTACGACGATAGTGGTAAAGCTGTTAAAGGTTTTATAGGCCATCAAATATATCTGAGTTTAATACGGTGTGCGATGGAGATATTTAATGTATTTTAAGTAGGGTGGTAGCTATTCGAAGGCTATTGCAAGGTATTGTCGCTTTTAATTCTGCGATTGAGGTAGACTGAAATTCTGAAATAGGGTGTATGCGCGTAATTTTTTTATTTGCTTAGTATAATCCTTAATAACCACAGTAAAAAAATATGAAAGAACTTTTAAAATATCTTAATTAACGACGAAGATGTGAAACTTTAAAGTTTAAATAAGAAAGAGAAGTCCGATATGGACTAGTGACGTCATAGTCTATGTCATGCATACATTTGCCATATTATTATAAAATAGTGTTTTCGCGAGTGAGATAGACATATTTTCGTAAAATCATTTTATCTCGTTCGTTTTTCAACCAAATTTTATTTTGTTTTCACTTTCAGTACTTTACTATTGAATATTATTGGATAAACTGGTAAGATAACAGATATTTTTTTCATGCATATTCCCTATTGATTCTAAAGGATTATAGACAAACTAGCAGACCAACCCGGCTTTATCCGTGGTATATACACAGCCTATGACACTCGGTAACGTACGTATTCAATGGTGAAAGAATTCTTAGAGATAACGAAGCTTTTAAGTCACGGACTCGATCCCCTACATAAACATATTTTTGATGTATATAGCGTGAAAATTGACCGTTGAAATTCCCTTAAAGGGGCGACTCAGACCGTCAATATGAACCACTTTTCGTATGGAATCAATACTGGGAACAAAAAAATATTTCGATATTTTCATACTATTATAAAAATTTCAAACTAATAATAATAATTAATATATTTTATTGATATAAATGACATTGCATTGTTTATTCGGTGACATGACATTAATTAAAAAAAAAAGGATAATCAATTTATAGGCTCTAATATCATAATAGTACACTACATTATGATACAAGTACGGTAAGCTGGATATTATAGTCGAGTTGTTTATAGGCACGAGGCAAAGCCGAGTGCTTATAATAAACCAACGTTTTTCAATACATTTGCGATTACCATAAACTAAAACAAGATTGCAATTAAGCAAATAAGGAATTTATAAAAGTAAGGAACTAAAGCAGTTTGTAAAAATACATTTATAATAATCAGGTTCATTTACTCAGGTTTATTTTCTCCAAAAAAGTACATTAATAATCTTCTCCTTTTCGAAGTCGGTTAAAAAATCACATCGCACGAAGAAAAAAGTTTTCATGCTGAGCTTGAAACTCTGCTCGGATTCTATGAAGAAGTTGAAATTTTCCATCTGTGGCATTGGGCTATTGAGCGGTTGTGATTGGTGTAAAGCACTAGTGGCGTAAATTCATCATTACGATACAGATTTCGATGTCATAAGAATCGTATTATTAGCAAATGTATTGAAAATAATATTTGCGTGCTGTACCATTATGGCGAATACATGTGACCAATTTTTTTTTTAATTCTAAGATCTGTATCTGCTGTATTACGCAAAAAAAGATTTCTGATTGCAAAAGTGTTCAGCGCCTGCGCAATTAATATAAGGAAGTATAAAACAATCGTGTTCCCAACGGAAAAATTGTACATATTAACAGGCCGAGCCACCCCTTTAAGGAAATATTAAGGATTTACACGCTGTATATTAGCAGACCTCTCAAGCTTAATTAACTAAATCACTCTACAAACCACACTGGTTGGGACCCAATTTGTAGAAATAAAAGTGTTCGGGCGCCATTATCGCATAAAGTTTTCCAATTGCCTGGAATGTAAGCTACCGTATAATTTGTGTGCATTAAGAGAGATTGCTGGCGAAGAAAAAAAATGCTGTCACGATGGCTGGGTTCGCTGGAAGAGTCCTGTAATTGAGGGGGAAAACCGCGGTTCATGTCATAAGCGATGGCGATTTATACCTACGAGATTTTTGTATTTTGACATACATACAGTTGGAGGCAGATACGAGTAAACTCAAGTTTGTAGGGGGGGGGGGTCACCCCTACAAACTGATTTTAAAATCGTAGGGGGGAATTAGATTTATTTACTCCCAACTGTACATACAAATATAAGGAGATTTATATTATATCTTCAATTTCAATTTACTTGGAATATGATGAACAGAAAATTAAAAATATGAACAAATCACACAGACAAAGCTAGCCCCAGATTGAGTCGTGAACTTCTGGCATCTGAAAAATATTGTTTTTCTATATGACCTGACCGGAGATCAAATTTGAGACCCTCCGATTCAAAGACACAGTATGACACTAGTTTTTTGAACTACAACTTGGGTCTCACTCTTAATAAAAATACTCATATATTCAATAGAAAAGAAATAAAAACATCTGAACTTAATAGGAGATGTGACTGCTTATGTAGGACTGTACAGAAAGTAGACACCTACATTTCAAACTCGTAAGGTAAAAATAAAAACTATCCGCTACTTCTTATGCTTTGACCACATCTAATGCAGATATAACCACTGGCCAGATTGCGCTCGTGTATAATAACGCGATAATTGATTCTTCCACGTCATTTGACATGTACGACCAACACCATTAAAGTAAGATTTAGTCTTTATTGAGTCAATTTATATACTTTTTATGCCCAAACCTAAGTAGATTTGGACTAGTAATAAGTGTCGTGAAAATTTAAGTCTCTTTTTACAACTGTTTAGCTAGCTTACTTAATATTGGAAAACCTTGGAATTTGTAATATTACTACTTCCGACGATTTATTGCTTGTTACTTACGTACCTATCTTTGGTGATAATGCCATAAGGCTCTAAACAAATTATACCGAAATTACGTCGGGTTATATTACAGCATACAGGCGAACTTCAGTAGGCGGCAACGTATTCCATAAGTATATAGCAACACATTATATGTGCAACAATTTGGTCAGCCGAAAACGTCCAAACGTAGTACCAGTCGCGTAATTTAAGCCGCGTTCCTTCGGCATAGTATGTTTAGAACCTAATTCGGATGGTGGTATCGTGTATGAGTTTCTTAGATTTGTCTTGATATCGATAAGCTCATTCTGATAATTTCAGTAGTATCTGGGGTAGGTCGATGTAAGCATAACCTAGCCAAGTGGGGCTACATCGACCAAAATAACGTTCAGTGTGAATGTGGTGAAAGAGACCAGACCATGTCACACCTCATGTCGTGCCCCATATGCCCCACTACCAGCACAAAGTACGACCTCAATTACGCCTCAGCAAGTAGCGTGGCTGTTGCAACATACTGGAGGGATAAAATATAGGATTTTTTAGACATTTTGAGCCATCGACACGAAAAGAAGAAGTAGTATCTTATCAAATTTTTTAATTATACTCACGAGTATGTGGACTTAGTAGAGCATATCATTAGATGGTTGAGATCAGGGTCAAATAGATACTTTCAATTTCTACTTTATGGTTTGTATTTATGTTTTTCATCTGACTTTCCAGTTTCGTGCAAGAGTTCGCGTGTGAGCCGCTAGATGGAGTCACGTTGCTGTTGGAACTGCTTAGGAACGTTCAGCTCAGTCAGTCGGGGGAGGGGGCTAGGGGACCCCCGGCTGTTAGGAGAAGACCACTGCTAGATGAATTAGCTTGTCTGTAAGTACAGGGTATTTCTTGGTATTCTTTTCTCATTTATTTATGATCAGAGTAACTTTCAATAAGGTTTTATTTTTTCTTCCATGCTGGTTTGGAAGAAAAAGAAAAACATAGAATATACCAGCTGCTTTCTTTCCCAGGCAGACCGTAGAATTTGGTCAAGGGATAGCGTGAAATTTGAGGAATCACGTTTTCGGCGAAGCGGCAAGCAACCCATCACTATTTTGATTCCGCTTTCCACCTTAACGCACACTTACACGCTGTGTCCGAGGAGCCCGATGGTCCAGTATGTGAGCTCTATGAGCGCTTACGTATGTTAAGCAACCCCTGGTGCAGTCCCTACTTGGATGAGTGTCCGCAAGTGGCATAAAAATATGTCGAGCTCCTCCGTGCTTCGGAAGGCACGTTAAGCCGTTGGTCCCGGCTGTCATCGTTAATGGCAGTCGTTAAGCAATGTCAGATGCCTTAAGGCAGCTTGAAAAATCTGACACCAGTGTTGGCCACTTACACATACGAAAAACAAACAAACGCTCTGTCTACCCCGCAAGGGATAAACACGTGATAATATAATATAAGTGGGCTGAATTTAACACAAGAAGTACCTTTAGAATATTATAGCCTTTAACTTTGAATTTGAATACATTTTGTGAGTCTTTGTCAGGCAAATTAAAATATTCAAAAGATAGATATAATTCAACATTGCATTTTAAACCATTCATATTTTGAAGCTCATGAACTTTTTCCTTTCCAGCCAATGCCTATGGAGCTGCTGCAGCCGCTACCCTGACTGTGTAAGGAGACTCGTGGCTGGTTCCAACGGAGTCTACACCCTTACAGTCTGCATCATGTCCACCGTCAACAAGTCCAGGGTTTTAGCTTTGCAGGTAAGCTGTAAGACTTTTTACTATTTTTATGGAGCATATTACACTACAGTTTGTAATCTCTAACACCCTAAAACATAATTATTTTATAGTACTAAATGTACTCGATCGCCAACCAAATATGTGTAGGTATAGTACATTACGCTAAACTGTCCCCAGTATCTGTTTCTCAAAGAACTATAATTATGATGAGCAATTAATCCGTGACTGTTCATGAAATCATACTTCTCTTTAAACATGATTGTTTTGACTACTTTGGGCTACTTTTATTTTTCGGAGTGTGTTCCCGATAACATTCTCAGATGTGATGATTTCGAACTAAGGTCACTATTATCAAAAGTATCCTGCCAGGTTGTCAAAATATCATCAAAAGTGTCAGTTCCAACTTAACATAGTTGTTTAGCGAAGAATTAATATCATCGATGAAACCGCATCTTGTCTTCACATAATTTGTGTTCTTCATTACTAAAGAAGTTGCTTTTTTTACATTGATGACCAGCTCACGTTACAACTCTAACATTACACTAATGATTTTATTTTTGATTCCATTTCAGCTTCTCACAAAAGCCTGCTACCCACCAGCCAGTGGTCACAGCATGATCTCCGAAGCCCTTTCCACCCTCCGTCTCCGCTACGGAGAGCCTGTTCGCTTTAGGTTCCTAGTGGGAATGCTGCAAAGTTCCGGAGGTAGTGGAGACCTACAGGCTGCCGGCATGGCCTTCATCAACGCCTTGCTCATCAGTGCCCCAACCCCTCAGAGGAAGCTGTATATACAGGCTGAGCTAGAGCAGGCTGGATTTGACCTTATTACTTTGAAGAAGGTTAGTTGCAAAATTACTGCTCACTTAAATAACCTACGTTAAATCAGAGATATTAATAAGTCTGGTTTATTTTTACTGCAAATGCGCGTCATTGGCTCGTAAAATGTTGTGTCAATCTTTTAGTTGCCCTAGATAATATTTCTGGTACAATCCGGGTGGCATTTTTGATTAATGTATTAAATGGCCAAATCCTCGGACTGCCCTGGCTAATATATGGCTCTGGTAGTACAAAGAGGGTCGTGCTCCTGCAGTGGAGACTAACAAAGCCCTGTTGCTGGTGATGTTTTAAATGTAATATTTTATTGTAAATTTTTTAATGATAAATAAATAAAATTTATTAATGGAATACATACAATATTTTATTACAGATGATCGCCAAGCTGCCCAGCAGCAATGACCAGGTCACAAAGGAAATAGAGAGCTATGAGAAGCAGCTAATTGATATTGATACACTAAGTGAGAAAGCAAATGAGGCGCTGAAAGAGAAGGATGATCTGCGTCACAAACTAGACTTATTGGAAAAGAGAGTAAAGGTAAATCATTTTATTTTAAATCCATGCTATCTATACAGAAACCAAAATTCTAAATCGACGGAAACACAATCAAATTATTATGTCAATGTGCAAATGTATAGTCTACTTTAAAATTTTGTAGGCTTTCAATTTTGACAAAAATTACATATCGTTGTTTTTGTACCTTGAGTAGGTAATACGAGTTTTTAGATATGCTTAACGTCAAATGTCAGCACTGAGTGACACGGCCCATTAACGGCTGTCTCACCGAAACCAACGCCTCATTTCTGCCATTACTTAGATCAGAAAACCGTCATTACTTTATAATATACCTGTAAAACACCCTTAATATTTTTGAAATCACTGACCGTATTAAATATTTTTCAGATATTGCAAGAAGAAAAGGGGATATTGTTATCACTAGAAAAATGCCTAAAGGAAAAATGCTGTGAGCTGCAAGAAGAAGTGTCTTCGCTAAGATCTGAACATGGAAACTCCAATAGGAAGAAAACGTTTGTCATTAAGAAAAAAAACTCCGCACATAGAAATAGAGGTACTAGTATATATTTTTATCTTATTGCTTCGCATTTAATTTTAAGCCAACAGTTCACCCCGGCTTCACCCGTGGTACACAGCCTATGGCACTCTTGGATAACGTACTTATTCAACGGTGAAAGATTTTTTTAAATCAGTCCAATAGTTCCTTAGATTAGCGCGTGCAACCTTACAAACTCTTCAGCTTTATAATATTAGTATAGATTTAATATCCGTTTCCTGGTTCTGAGCTACATCCCTACCAATTTTTAGCCAAATCAGTTTAGCCGTTCTTGAGTTATAAATAGTGTAACTAACACGACTTTCATGCATAGTATATAGTTTCTTGCATTATTATAAATTTTAATTCAAATCGACATAAGCTAAATAAAAGTAAATTATAAAGGTAATTAATAAAATAATTTTACAAATTACAAATCTTTTCTTTCAGATGAATCATCCCCACCGGAAGATGAGGGAATCAGTTCCTCGGAGAGATCTCTAAGTCCAGATGGTGATCCGCAGCGGGAGTCAATGGTTTACGAAGTATTCAATGTCAAAAACGAAACCTTTGATTTGATCAGAAACAAGCGTAACATACATAAAAAACTTGATTCAACAAAGAAATTGGATCATAAGAAGTCATCTGATGAAGAAGATGAAACCACAATAGATGAAGTTATTCAAGAGCTTAGGAACATCGTCAATAATGCTGAAACAGAACAATACAAGAAAGTAGACACTTTTGACGGCCGATCGTCAAGGTGCAACCAAACTTCGGAAATCAATGTATCAGTTAAAACTTTGGAATGTAAAAAACATAGGGAAGAAGACAAAGACGATTCAGTCACAAGCACGCGACACAGCATACAAATAACAAATAGCAGCAATGAATATCTCGATAATGATATCGACGATGAAGAGGAAAGTAAAATTATACCAAGCAAAATTTTGCCCCATCCACCTAGAAAAGCAAAGAGCTTAATACATTTGTTCGTCCCACCGACTGACCAAGGATTAGTTTACAAGAGACCTGATTTTTACGATGATAACTTCTACTCGAGTGATGAAGGTTCGGATTCTCTATTAAGCGCCTCTCGCTGTGACAATAAAGTTACTAAAAAAGAGTCAGGATCGAGCTTTGATTTCCAAGAATGTAGAAAAATGTTTAATTCCCTTGCAGAAAAAGAAAAAGATGAGAATAGATTGAAACGATCCAGAACCAGGTCCAGGGAAGAATCTAGAAGAACTTCCATCAAAAGAAGCGAGTCCTTCCAAACATCAGAAAAAGGAACTCGACAGCGCGAATACATTGACAGTATGTTTTACAACGAATCACCCACTTCTCATGGAGGAACAAACTTACAAAGATCCAATTCTAAATGCAGCCGCGTTGATGAAATAGTCAATTTAATAGAATCCAAAAAGTTGACGAAAAGTTTGGACAGGATTGATGAAGGACTGAATTCAATGGTCGATATCGTAATGTTGGCTGAACCGAAGAAGCCCACGTGGCCGTATGAAAGAAGGCAAAGATCCTGTTCGAGAGCAAACAGCGATGCCGGTAAGGAATCTCCATTAGTGCCCATCACTAGATCAAACAGTAGGCTTAATAACTTCACTCAAAAATTCGATTTCCGATCAAAAGGAAAGGAAGATAATAAAACGGAAAGTCCAACTTCGCAGAAATTTTATTTGCCGCATCCAAAACTGAGCACTGGATCTTATGATAACCATGCTTCTTCTTACACGAACTCCTCGTTTATTGTAAAACGTGGACACAGCAATGCTGGGTTTTACTCTGGGACGCACATGCTACGAGACGCTCCTGCAAGCATGACAAGTCTTGTCATGACCGGTACTCACAGTCACGCTGACCTGAAAAGAACTCTTTCTCCGATTGGTACTTCTAGCAGCTTTGGCCTCCACAAAGTAACCGACATGCCTTCTGGACTTTACTGACTCCTCTCAAATTTTGTTTAATCAAAACCAACGACTAATTTAAGGGTTTTCGTACCTAATACTTCGACTAGTGCAATATTATCTCGTATTAGAAAACTAGAGTCAAATTATACTATATCCAGTTTATGAAAAGGTGTTTTAAATAGATCAGTTAACGTAATTATTGAATTTTTTGATATATTATTTAACTTTTTGTAAACTGGTGTAGGAAATTGTAATAAAATTGATTTAAGGTCTAACGAATGTTGATTATGTATCTTGGTAATTTTGTTTGTAGGCAAAATTGGCTTAAGATCGCGATTAAGTTTTGATTGCTGCCAGATTTTGTTTTCTTTATTTACTCTCTCTTATCTTGTACCTTAATTATTATCTTTGTTTACCTTGTAACAGCGTTGTTCAGTGTAACCAAAATCCGATTTTCGCCACAATTTGTATTTTCTTACTACTACTACTACTGTTCTTTGTAATTAAGGTTTATTTGTATATCAATCTTTTATACTCTTACTGATTAGTTCTTTGTATTTGCATTGTCATTAAAATATACGTACCAAAGTCACGCTTGTATCCGTCCACCTGTAACTAGTATTGTATTCATTCTTTACTTTTGAAATACTTCTTTATGTAGGTACTTTTAATATTAAACAGATTCTCAAAAATAAAATACAAAAATACTTATTTAAATTAAGAGCAATCTGAGGCAATATATTTTTTAGTATCTTTGTAGAATACTGTAAATATAGCAAGTATTCTAAGCGTACCTTACTTTAATTCTTTATTGATAACATATTTTTGGATAAAGCATACTCGACTATAAACTGTTTTTTCTTTCATATTTCCCCATACAAACAGTTCTACAGTGAGAGAAAAAAAACCCTAATTTTTTAATGAAAGTTTAAGTGTGTGTAGTATGTGTAAGACACTCCTGGTCCAGCCTGAACAAGATCATTTTCCATCATGACCTGGCTGAGGTTCAAACCCGAGACACCTAGTGTCACAGACTGGCATGTTCTACCACTACCAAAAAACTGCACCACGGAGCGCGGCATAATGTGCTTCTAATCCTCTGGAAGTTGTAAGCCTCAATGGCTAAGGACTATTATTTAAAACCCTAGGAATCTTTTTTCATGATTTATTTTTCCTAAAGGGCCAAATTGGAAACATTAAAAAATATATGAAAAGCATTTTTTTATTATTTATTTTAGTAATAATGAATCTTAACAACATTAAAGAATCTGAAGTCCCGTTGACAATGATTTATCAATGATAACTCGACATAATTTCAACAAGCTTGTCATATAGTTGCTCTCGCGCATCGATGCCCCAAACGAAGTCTAAATGATTGAAATTCTCCCTTTCCACCGGGAGGCGAGCAACCACATTTGGTAGTCTATCTCCTAAATAGTTGATATCCTGGAAATTAGTTTGGTAGTCGGCGTATCCCCAGTGAAGGTAAGTAGGTGCAGTAACTCTAGTGAGGTCATAGTCAGGAGGGGTAGGGCGACCGTAGAGTTCGAGGTTCTTGATCGGGAGGTAGTTGTAGCGCCTGAACCGCTTAGAGTTGATGCCTTGACCGAAATGCGTTAATGAAAGGACTGATGAGCCAGCTGGGGCATGGCCGAAGAAGAGGGGCGTCATTGTCTGAAAAAATAAGATAGTGTCAACCAGAGTTAAGACGAAAGTTTAACATGCTCTTTGAGATAAATTAATTTGTGTGCCAGTTAGTTCATGCAAACTATTGCTGGCCAGCGCCCACCCATGCTGTAAGTCTCGCCATGCCCGCCACCAATAATTAATGCATGCGATGCCACCTTTGCCGATGTTCCTGCATCCATTGCGTCTACAGCAGTATGCGTACTGCATACAGTCCGTTTTGAAAGATACTTTCTTCCACGTACGCTAAAGTTATGAAACCCTGCTATGAGAGACTACAGCATGGGGTTCTTAAAAGAGGCGTGAAAAGATTTCGTGAGGGTCGGTAACGTGTGACTGTCACCCCTGGTGTTGCAGGCTTCCATAGGCTACGGTAACCGCTTTCCATCAGGTGAGCCGTATAGCTAGCCTGTTTACCAACTCAGTTGTAAAAAAACTTAGTACTTACAGAATTATAATAGTCGCGATCGCCTCTGAAGTTCAAGATGGCGGTGCAGAAGTCAGCCAAGAGTGCGCCCTCGACACAGATGTTGGTTCCGAACCACTCGAAAAACTCGCGGCTACCCAAAACTTCAGCGAAGCCTAGCGAATACGCCATTTCCTGGAAAATAACTTACATATGTACTTCTTATTCACTTATTAAAATAAAGAAATAAGGGAAACGGGTAAAAAATCCCGTGACTTATTTCTCTATCTTAATAAGAGTTTAATACAAATAGCATTGTCAGTGCAAAATAACACCTACAAAATACTTATATTCAATAAATAATTATTTAAAAATTCGTCGTGAAATTTTAATCGCTTTGGACCTTTGATTCAGACCGCCGTTATGAACAACTAGTCCTAGGGGACCAATATGTCTTTTGAAACGAAACACGATTCCTCAACTCCCATTGGTTTTTATGATCTGCATGAGATGGGAAGCATCTGGTATATTCTATGATTTCATATTTTACTTCTAGCCTGGCATTAATTTACAATAATAAAAAGGTTGAAAAACATTGATTTACTTACTGATTACTTACTACTATAATAACCCCTGAACCAGGAATGTTTGATTAATCGGCAAACATTGTCGTGTCCAAACAAACTCAGTCGCTAAACTCATTGTAAGTTTAGCCAAAGATCGTAGAGCCTAGCCAACCCGACACTATACCGAGGATATCTCGGACATCAGCCTGTATGAGATTAGGATTGCAAACAGCTCAAAACAACAAGACAGCCGCAGAGCTTCTGAAAGCGGTCGGAACGCCGGTACTGAAAGTCCTTCTGGGCCCTTAAATTTCGTTCTGCTCGAAGGCCTTGTCTGGCCCTAAGTGCACGACAACAGTATTGCAGTCAAATGGTAGTTAATTTTCCGCAAACACCGTGATCCCATAGGCTTGAAAATGTTACAATCCAGCAGGTGGCGTGATTATAGTGATTGAATTTATTTTTAGTGTTGAAAGTGATTCCGACTGTATACAGGGTTACTTTGAAAACACCAGTAACCTCGCAGAAGTAGATAAATTTCACGTCCAGAGCCTGTGAGGCCTCAAAGCAGAAAGGTCCATTTCGCGGGTTATTTTCCAACTTATCTTGAATAAAATGTTATTCTGTCATATTTTTCTACGCAAGTCTTAGTACATACATACATAAAAATTAATTAATTCAATAACTTTCAATTATTATATAAACTTACTAAAAATTATATAATTTATTACAAAATTGTTGCCTTTTGGTAGTAAACAGGTAGTCAATTTGAATTGATTGGACGTAATCAGAGATTAGGTTAGGTGGATTAGTACGATAACCGTGAACTTGTGCTGTAATTATTCGATCTGCAAATTATATTTTCCTGAACAGTATAACAAATATTATTAACTAGCTTTTACCCGCTAGTCTGCTCATGTAAATAATTGACCCTTTTAAATTTAGTTCAAGGGCATATTATGCACTGTTGTTTCAAGGAACGGGTCCTGGCTTGAGACCTATATTACATCAATTTCTTCAAAGGGCCTCTACGTGTTTGATCTATATCCCTACGCAAGCATTCCAAAAGACCCTAAACCAGTGACTCCATATGAGACAAAGTCATTAAAATACGATGATTCTTACCTGTAAAACTGCTTCGAAAGGAGAAAAAAATTGAAATAACGGCTCGTCATTGTAAATAAAGAAAGCTGCGGGTGCCAGAGCCTGGAAGCTTATGAATTTGTCATTGTACTCGGGCCTCAAGGAGTTCAGGACCAAAAAGGTGGTACATCCTTGGGAATGTCCAATGTAGTGCATCTTGGGTTGGCCAGTAGTCTCAATGATATAGTCGATGAATGCAGGCAGGTCTAAGTTGCCTATTTCATCCCAGCTGAACATCCAAAAGTCGAGATTGCCGCGACCGCCATCGGGGTCGAGGGTCTGGTGGCGTCTGGAGTAGTAGTTGCCACGAGCATTGCCTAGCCAGACGTCGCAACCAGCCTCAGCAAGAATATAGGCTATAAAGAAAAAAAAGGTTTCTTAAAGGTTTGAACCAGCCCGATTTGTATAAATTTCCGTGATTGTTATCCAAGTTTCTGTTGAAAAAAAATATCGTAAGGCAGCTTGAGTAGTACGTCAAATGGATTATGCACTCATGGATAAAATAAAAATCACTAGAAGCATAAAGCAATAAAAGGACGTACGCCATCTATGATTGCTACTTGTTAACTGCATACCGTACAACACCGATACTTTGTATCTCTTTACACTGGACATTGGCAGAATCACGGAAACCACAATGAATGCATAAAATAAAATAAATAATAATGGAAGAAACACAAACCCAGCGCACTTCCAGGTCCCAATACGATGTAGTCAGCAGACGAGGAGTAAAGTCCATGCATCAAGAAGACCACAGGTTTGTTGGGATCAGGACTATTGTTCTGGTCCCGCCCGTGGGGGATACGGTGCATTTCCAGGATATACCCATCAGAAGTCGTCACGGTGTGAGCTTCGAAGGGGTACTCGTATTTGCGCACGAGCTGTGGCTGAAAAGTAAAGCGTGAACAAATGTATGCCGTCAAATCTGTGAGCTAAGTTGAATAAGCTAAATTTCATCAATTTTGCTGATCATACTCGTATTCTACTAACAAAATTGCCTCCATTCATAGATGTACTAATTGAACCGTTCACGTCTTACACCTCTCATATTCAAAGAACACTTACCACATCCAAGAGTGCATCTTCGATGACATTATCAGAAAATCTCCCGAGCTCTCCAGATTTCACTAATTCCTCAATATAGTAAGCACGGGGCGACCTTCCCTCTATCCTTGCACCCAAGGCTATCCCCACCACTGTAGTTATGAGGAGAAGACGCAACATCGTGAGGAATCTTTACCGAATAAGTGAAAACTAAGTTCTGATTGTCATGTCACCTCTTTTTGTAAGTACTTCACTATCAGTGATACGTCAAATCAGGGATATCAATCATAGATAATTGGTAGTAAGTCCATTGGTAATAGTATTGTTTTGATTTTGTTAAAAAAAAAGATTAGTAAAATTATCTAATAGTATTGGATCACCTTTTTTTTATACATTAAAATACCTATGTCTGTAATTTCAGACTAGGTGATGACTTTGACCTTTTTTTTGGGTGGTTTGGAGGAGGAAGGAATTTCATTTCTGTTTTGCAGAGATGACATTCGGTGAGATTGAGATTGGCATTACTATCTATCCTTCTAAGCTGGTTTGGGAGAAGAGAAAATTTATAGATTATACCAGTTCTATTTTTCCAAGAGATGTGCATAGACGATGTAAACGCATTACTGTTTTGATTCCGTTTTCCACCTTCACGTCAATTACGACGCTAAATATGGCCTTTAGGTCTTATGACCTTTGGTTATGTTTACCCCGCAAAGGATAAAGGTTTTATTGTTTTTATTGAGCATACCACACCACAGTTTATAATTTTTGTGTGTGTGTAATGTGTTACATGAAAAAACATATTTATAATCCGAAATGTGTAAGATTAATAATTAAAATATGTGTATATAATAAGAATTTTCGCAAGATCTATCTTCGGCTACTCGCATCCAGCTCCTGCAAGCGGCATGAGCTGGATGCGAGCAGCCGAAGATAGAGCTCGATGGCATGCAATTGGGGAGGCCTATGTCCAGCAGTGGACAAGTATAGGCTGATGATGATGAATAAAAATTTATCATGTAAAATATTAGGTGCTTACCTATGAAATTGGCGTTTTGTATGGGAGGAATATAAACTCGATTTTTTTTTTTGTAAAATATATTAAATTAATCAAGGTATGCACCATTGTTATCTATGCACTTTTGCCATCTTAAAGGTAGCTCATTGATCCCCATGGAGGCGAAAATCAATACACTCTTTGGATTCGGTTCGGACTGCCACATCGGAGTTGAATTTTTTCCTTCTTACAAGGAACTTTTATCCAAATTCCGGAAAAAATGGTAATCTATTGGAGCAAGGTCCCGGGAGTACGATGGATGTGGAAGGCATTCCAATCGCAGCTCCTCTAGTTTAGTAGCCGTTTGTTGTGCAGTGTGTGTTCTGGCGTTGTCCTGAAGCAGCAGTGGCCTAGAGCGATTGACCAGCCTTGGTTGTTTAGCAGCTAGTTCTTCCATTATAATATGCAGATGCTGATAATAGGTATCTGCTGTAATTGTTTGGCCAGAATTAAAAAAGCTGTAGTGAATGACACCGCCACATGTTTCTCACAAGTAACTTTTTTTGAGTAAATTTTCTCTTGGGGCAAGATTTGGATGGTTCTTTGGGGTTTAGCCATTGGGAAGAGCGAACCCGATTATCGTATAGGATCCATTTTTCATCACAAGTAATGATCCGATTTAAAATTCCTTCATTTTTGTGTTGGTTGATGATCATTGTAATGCAGCAATCGACGCGCGTTTTTCGGTTTGATTCACTCAATTCATGAGGTACCCACCCAGGCATTTTTACTTTCCCAATCCGCTTCAAGTGGACTAAAACAGTTTCATCAATTACACCAAAGCCTGCAGCTAATTTTGAAGTGGTTTGCAATGGATCCGCTTCCACAATTGCCTTTAATTCTTCATTATCCACTTTTGTCTCCGGCCGTCCACGGCTGTTGCTCTGAAAGTCGAAATTTCCGGAACGAAAACGTTGGATCCAAAAACGAACCGTGTTTTCTTTTGTGACACCAGCGCCGTACACGTCGTTTATCTTTCGAGCTGTTTCTGCAGCACTGGTGCCTCGGTAGAACTCGTACTCGTAAATATAGCGAAATTTCATGCTTTCCATTGTGCGTTAAAAACCATGCCAAAGAAAAAAACAACCAGGAAAAAATTAAATGAATGACTGTTTTCGAAATTCAAATGTACCAGGTATATGAATATATAAGTATAAATTTGAATATTTCAGATAAAAGTGGCCAGTACGGCAAAAAGCCAATTTCATATGTAAGGACCTAATACATCATTAATTCTTAGAAATATATAAAAAAAACTAAGGATGAAATTAATTTATACTTTACAGTGTTCGAAACGTTAGGTGTATAAATTTATGTAATAAACGCAACAAAACCGTATTAAATTAATTTAATTTAAATGTGTAACAGGGATCTCTCCAACCCATCTGGCCAGCGTGGAGAGTGTAGGCCATAATCCTCTGACTGCTCTGGCTAATATTTGGCTCTGGTAGTACAGAGAGGGTCGTGCTCCTGCAGTGGAGACTAAAAAGACCTGATGAAGATTTTCACCATTTGGTCAAGGAGGTATTGAAAACTGAATACACATCATCATCATCATCAGTGATGACGAAAACTGAATACACATCATCATCATCATCAGTGATGATGATGATGATGTGTATTCAGTTTTCAATACCTCCTTGACCAAATGGTGAAAATCTTAACCGAATCAGATTTTGGAAAATTTAAACAGTTTTCTTGATAGAGTATCTACCGAAAAGTCCTGGCGATTTATTAATCCATATATTACTATATATTATATATATTTATATATATATTATATTATATATTATATTATATTATATTTATTATATTATATTATTATTTTATTTTATATTTTATTATTTTTATTATATTATTATATTATATATATATATATATATATATATATATATATTATATATATATTATATATATATTATATATTATATATTATATTTTTATATTATAAATGCGAAATTGTAACTCTGTCTGTCTGTCTGTCTGTCTCGCTTTCACGCTAAAACGGCTGAACCGATTAAAACGAAATTTGGCACACAGATAGACTATAGCCCGAGAAAGGACATAAGCTACTTTTGATTTCGATAACGTAGGTTAAGCAACTCTAACCATGGTTCAAATTAGGATGTTTGGCCAAAACTAAAACATCGAAATCTCGTAAATAGGGTCCGCCCATCAGAAACGGACGACCCGTTAGATTTTTTCTAACAGTGTGCGGGAGTAAGAAATTTCTGATAATATGCGTTTTGTTGCGTTTATTACATAAATTTATACACCTAACGTTTCGAACACTGTAAAGTATAAATTAATTTCATCCTTAGTTTTTTTTATATATTTCTAAGAATTAATGATGTATTAGGTCCTTACATATGAAATTGGCTTTTTGCCGTACTGGCCACTTTTATCTGAAATATTCAAATTTATACTTATATATTCATATACCTGGTACATTTGAATTTCGAAAACAGTCATTCATTTAATTTTTTCCTGGTTGTTTTTTTCTTTGGCATGGTTTTTAACGCACAATGGAAAGCATGAAATTTCGCTATATTTACGAGTACGAGTTCTACCGAGGCACCAGTGCTGCAGAAACAGCTCGAAAGATAAACGACGTGTACGGCGCTGGTGTCACAAAAGAAAACACGGTTCGTTTTTGGATCCAACGTTTTCGTTCCGGAAATTTCGACTTTCAGAGCAACAGCCGTGGACGGCCGGAGACAAAAGTGGATAATGAAGAATTAAAGGCAATTGTGGAAGCGGATCCATTGCAAACCACTTCAAAATTAGCTGCAGGCTTTGGTGTAATTGATGAAACTGTTTTAGTCCACTTGAAGCGGATTGGGAAAGTAAAAATGCCTGGGTGGGTACCTCATGAATTGAGTGAATCAAACCGAAAAACGCGCGTCGATTGCTGCATTACAATGATCATCAACCAACACAAAAATGAAGGAATTTTAAATCGGATCATTACTTGTGATGAAAAATGGATCCTATACGATAATCGGGTTCGCTCTTCCCAATGGCTAAACCCCAAAGAACCATCCAAATCTTGCCCCAAGAGAAAATTTACTCAAAAAAAGTTACTTGTGAGAAACATGTGGCGGTGTCATTCACTACAGCTTTTTTAATTCTGGCCAAACAATTACAGCAGATACCTATTATCAGCATCTGCATATTATAATGGAAGAACTAGCTGCTAAACAACCAAGGCTGGTCAATCGCTCTAGGCCACTGCTGCTTCAGGACAACGCCAGAACACACACTGCACAACAAACGGCTACTAAACTAGAGGAGCTGCGATTGGAATGCCTTCCACATCCATCGTACTCCCGGGACCTTGCTCCAATAGATTACCATTTTTTCCGGAATTTGGATAAAAGTTCCTTGTAAGAAGGAAAAAATTCAACTCCGATGTGGCAGTCCGAACCGAATCCAAAGAGTGTATTGATTTTCGCCTCCATGGGGATCAATGAGCTACCTTTAAGATGGCAAAAGTGCATAGATAACAATGGTGCATACCTTGATTAATTTAATATATTTTACAAAAAAAAAATCGAGTTTATATTCCTCCCATACAAAACGCCAATTTCATAGGTAAGCACCTAATATTTTACATGATAAATTTTTATTCATCATCATCAGCCTATACTTGTCCACTGCTGGACATAGGCCTCCCCAATTGCATGCCATCGAGCTCTATCTTCGGCTGCTCGCATCCAGCTCATGCCGCTTGCAGGAGCTGGATGCGAGTAGCCGAAGATAGATCTTGCGAAAATTCTTATTATATACACATATTTTAATTATTAATCTTACACATTTCGGATTATAAATATGTTTTTTCATGTAACACATTACACACACACAAAAATTATAAACTGTGGTGTGGTATGCTCAATAAAAACAATAAAACCTTTATCCTTTGCGGGTTAAACATAACCAAAGGTCATAAGACCTAAAGGCCATATTTAGCGTCGTTATTGACGTGAAAGTGGAAAACGGAATCAAAACAGTAATGCGTTTACATCGTCTATGCACATCTCTTGGAAAAAATAGAACTGGTATAATCTATAAATTTTCTCTTCTCCCAAACCAGCTTAGAAGGATAGATAGTAATGCCAATCTCAATCTCACCGAATGTCATCTCTGCAAAACAGAAATGAAATTCCTTCCTCCTCCAAACCACCCAAAAAAAAGGTCAAAGTCATCACCACGTCTGAAATTACAGACATAGGTATTTTAATGTATAAAAAAAGGTGATCCAATACTATTAGATAATTTTACTAATCTCTTTTTTTAACAAAATCAAAACAATACTATTACCAATGGATTTACTACCAATTATCTATGATTGATATCCCTGATTTGACGTATCACTGATAGTGAAGTACTTACAAAAAGAGGTGACATGACAATCAGAACTTAGTTTTCACTTGTTAAAAGCCAAGTGCTAGTCGCACTTGGCTTTTAACAAGTGAAAACTAAGTTCTGATTGTCATGACCGCACTGACGGACGCGGACTGCGGACTGGGACGACTTCGTGCGCGCGTCTCGGTTCACATTCGCCCTGAGGAAGACCTCCGGATGAGGTTGAAACATGTCGGCCTGTAGCTGACTTCATACGTGAGTGACCCGTATTTTACATATTAATGATGATGAACTTATTTGCTTTTGCCGTAAACACTAGAATCAGAATAAAATCCTAATCCTAACTAATATTATACGAGTAAATGCGAAAGTGAGTTTGTTTGTTTGTTCCTTTGTTACGCTTTCACGCCCTATCTACTTAACCGATCATCATGAAATTTTGCATACACATAGGTTAGAGTACTGAGAAGGACATAGGCTATAATTCACGCGGGCGAAGCCGCGGGTAACAGCTAGTACACAATATTTTTATGTCCTGCCCCCTATTTGACCTTTATGAAGCATGATAAACTACGAATTTACTTACTTTAACATTTTAAGTATATAAACCAAAAATCACTTTTGGTAAAAGTTTAAATTAATACATAGGGAAATTAATACATATATAAATAGGGACAAATCATACAAATTGAACTTACTGTTGGTAATTTGTGAACTTGTGACGTTGGATACTACCTCAAAGATACTTTATATAAATAGATAAATACCCAGACGAATGTAAAAGAGATCATTTTCCATCATAACCTGGTCGGAGAGCGAACCTGCGGCCCCTCGTACCGTAAGCTGGCATGTAAGCACTGCGGCACGAAGCTCGTCATTTTAAGTACTGGCGATGAGCCATTAACACTCAGGATGTTATAGACCTCGATGGCTAAGGGCTATTATTCAAAGTACTAGTAATCGTCGTTATGGTTTTTTTCCCAAGGGCACAAAATTGTAACCGTTAAAAAAATATTCAAAATCATTTGCTTAGTCATTTATTTTATTAATAATGTATGATAACTTCATAACAATATTAAAGAATTTAAAATCCTATCGATAATGATTCAAGTATCAATGATAACTCAACATTATTTCTCCGAGTCTGTCATATAGTTGCTCTTGTGCATCGATGCCCCAAATAAAATCGTTATGATTGAAACTCTCCCTCTCCACCGGGAGGCGAGCAACCACATTCGGTAGTCTATCTCCTAAATAGTTGACATCTCTGTAATCAGCTTGGGCGTCTCCATAACCCCAGTGAAGGTAAGTAGGTACAGTAACTCTAGTGAGGTCATAGTCAGGAGGCGTAGGGCGACCATAGAGTTCGAGGTTCTTGATCGGGAGGTAGTTGTAGCGCCTGAACCGCTTAGAGTTGAAGCCTTGGGCGAAATGCGCCATCGAAAGGCCTGATGCACCAGCTGGGTAGTGGCCGAAGAAGAGGGGTGTCATTGTCTGAAAAAACAAGTTGGAGTCAACTAGAGTTTGTACGAGAATTTTGATTAGTTGTAACAATCTGATATTAATAAAATAGAGTTTATACGAAGAATTCATTTTATCTTGCTATTTACCATGCTAAGCATATCTGCTAGTTTTGGTAGCCATTGCCATACATATTATAAAGGTACATAAGACATTATACAGATAATTTTAAATAACCTGGATATTCATGGTGTTATTTTAATATTAAGGATTCTGATTCCGATCTTGAATATTTCTAGGTTGTTCAGAATTATCGTGAATATTTTATTTGCACCTAGATGACCTTGTTTTCGTATGTTTTCGCGATTGTTACACATTTATTATGATATTTGTCGTTATGGGTAGGCTTTCTATACACAGTAAAACCTAACCTTATCAATAAATATTTTAGGCGGTAGATTTTGCAGTTCTTATAAAATACTAGACAAATGTCAACTTAGTCTACCTGCGACCACGAACACTGTAAAGTGCTCGAAACGTTAAGTGTATAAATAATGTAATAAACGCGATAAAAGCCGTATTAAAATAATTTTATCTAGATGATCTTTATGAAAAATTATAGAATATTGTAGTCAATATTGTTGGACACTTTACGTGGGTAATATATTTACACGACTGCCAAGAAAGAAGTGTATTTTTTGAGTTCTTGTTTAACAGTAGGTAAGTATGTAAGTTTATTTTTCAACTATACATTCTAAGTGCCACGGAAAGTCATCCCACGTGACATAATATAGATTTTGTCACGTGAGATGACTTTCCGTCAAAAATTTATAGTAATTTTTGGCTTCAATTCCTGAATCATTCGAGTAAACGCATACTTGCTCATGTAAATAACATAATAAATAGCCTTAAGATATAAACAAATGAACAGTAAATTCATAAAGTCACATATAATAAAAATACATATTATCTATGTAATGCTTGAGTGTACAAACCCCAAACAAAAGTTTGCGATTTGTACTCACTTTACAATATTCCTGTATCCGTTAGCAGGAAACAAACATAGTACTCCAAAAAAACTAAATAGAGCCAAATATCATAGAACTTTGTCACTGGAAACAAAACAACATAAAGTACAAAGTTGAGACGCAATGTTGAAAGAGGTTTTTAGCCGGCAAGAGTCCGGCCCAACCTGGGCCAAATGTCCAGCAGGCCGATTTGCTAACTCGGTGTACAACAATTTGATTGTCACTTAAGCATCCATTACGGTTTTCATATCTTAAATAAAAATAGTCATTCATACCGAAGCCGTAATGAATATTGAAGTTACCATGAAAATGATGTACACCGTAGTTGTCAAAAGTTAGCAAATAGGCCTGCAGGTGTCCATGATGGATTTTCCTCTTCCAACATCAGTCTCAAAAAAAATGGAAAACTACTAAAGGAAAATTGTAATCAAAATGAAGATAAGGATTAAGGTTATTATTCCGCTACGATTGGACCGACCGACGTTTCTCCGAAACGTCTTATCGCCGATAAAAAACTCCGAATACATGATTCACTTCTAGTTAGATGCAAAACCGAATCGTTTAATCTAAAAGGACTAAAAGTTGGATGTAAACGAACAGGAGCTTGTGTTTACAGGTAATTTTCTGCGGTATCAGCAACATGAGTTGCTCATTTGACCTTTATTTTACGAGCCATCAAATGGTTAACTTTAGATCGAATCACTTATTTCCCTTACTATTCTCGTAAATAGACTCATTGTAGATGCTCTGGACTCACTTGTACTGAGTATTTCATCATCATCAGGTCTTTTTTTAGTCTCCATTGCAGCAACATGACTCTCTCTGTACTCTTTGATGTTTAAAATAAAAGTTTTACTAAGCTTGTTTCCTAAGTCGCCTTTTATGAAATCTTGGAGTGGTCCTATTCTACCTTCTCTGCTAAGAACAAAACTTAGTACTTACATGGTTGTAATATTCAGCATCGCCTCTGATCAAGATGGAGCTGCAGAAGTCAGCCAAGGGGGCGCCTTCGACGCAGACGTTGGTGGCAAACCACACGAAGAACTCGCGGTTACCGAAAACCTCAGCAAAGCCGAGCGAATACGCAATTTCCTGGAAAACAATTTACTTAAGTACTCTTATTCCATTCTTCTTCTTAGCGTGTCGACTCGGGCGAATTATATTTGTGTTGACCAGAACTTTGCCACTGACACAGCGTTATCAGTAGCATTGTAAAGGTCCTCGCGTGTGCAGGTGGTAGAACACGCAGGGCAAGACAAAAGGTGTGCCTTATTCCATTAATAATGAATGAATATATAGGGTATCCACAACAGGAGCACGACCCTTTTTGTATTACCAGAGCCATATATTAGCCAGAACAGCCAGAGGATTCGGCCTATACACTCCATGCAGGCTAGACGGTTTGAAAATGTCTCTTTGCTGTCAAAAGCTTTGTTTAACTTGTGTTTTCTAAGTCATCTCCTACGATATCCACTGGAAGACTTGGAGTACGACCACTCCAAGTCTTCAATAAAAATTGTTGACGTCAAAAATTACCAAAAGACTAAGTTTAGGTCGAAACCAAAGCGGAGTGTAGAAGAAGCGGCAACAAACTGAATAGAGCATTTTCTCCAAGCGATGTCAATTCACAATTTTAGTTAACCTTAAAAACTACTTTTATTCGTGGACTGAGTACACATATCATAGAAATGTTTAATAGGTAAAAATAAAATAAAAATGTCATATTTTAAAATATTATGCTCCGAACGTACCGCATATAAAAGTCGTGAATACAGAATTACGAGGCGTCCGCCTTACGAGGGTGGTGCAAAGCAAAGAGCAGCAAAGAGTCTTGACCAAAATCTCAAGAGCCTTTCGCTGGATGGGTCTTGATGGGTCATCAAGGGACAGATACAGAAGGCAGTGCTCCTGGATAGGGCATGTATTATTGTCAGAAGGTTTCCCTCCCTGCGGCCCTGACGGTTGGTATTTTGTTTTCTGCCCCGCTGCCGGCGGCAGGTATGGTTTAGGTTTCTAAAATGTTTTTATATTTTGTATTCTATGTTACTTTTTATATTAATTATATAAAAGCGTATTCCCAAATTTTAAAAATAAATTAATCTAATAATGATTTCGTATACCCACACTTCAGTCCTATAGCCCACTGATTTCTTTTTTATAATGCAAATTGCATTCTTCCACCCAAGACCAGTTCGAGGCATTTCATACATTAGAATTTCAAGGAACAGGTCTTGGCTGGAGATCTACCATTACATCAGTTTCTCCAAAGCGCTTCTACGTGTTGGGTTTATATCCCCACGTAAGCCATTCAAAGGACCGGGGTAACACCCGCGACTCCAAAGGAAATAAAAATAAACTTCGAAAATTCTTACCTGTAAAACTGCTTCGAACGGAGAAATAAAATGGAAAAAGGGATCTTCAGTGTAAACCAAGAAAGCAGCAGGTGCCAAAGCCTGGAAGCTTATGAATTTATCATTGTACTCGGGCCTCAAGGAGTTCAGGACCAAGAAGGTAGAACATCCTTGTGAATGTCCAATGTAGTGAATCTTGGGTTGGCCAGTAGTTTCAATGATATGGTCGATGACCACGGGTAGGTCTAAGTTGCCTATTTCGTCCCAGCTGAACATCCAAAAGTCAAGGTTGCCGCGTCCTCCATCGGGGTCTAGGGTCTGGTGGCGTCTGGAGTAGTAGTTGCCTCGGGCGTTGCCTAGCCACACGTCAAAGCCGGCCTCAGCAAGAATGTAAGCTATAAAGAAAAAATAAAATAAAATTGAGAGTAAACATTGAGTTTCTGTTGAAAGAAAATATCGTAATCACATAAATCGTGTCCACTTGAAATACACAGTCTGCCTGCCTGCGTAGGTACTTAATGTGGATAATACACTCATGAGTAAAATAAAGAAAGAAATGGCAAACCTATACTTTATTTCTGGCAAGAAAAGTCATTGTGTAGTTTCTATGGTTTTATGCTAAATATCAGACAAAGAAATAATATGGATAATTGACTAATTGTCACATATGGACTCTCAAAGATTTGTCATCAGAAGCAGCTATAAAGCAATAAAAGGACCAACGCCATCTTTGATTGCTACAAGTTAACTGATGCTTTACAACACCGATACTTTGTATCTCTTTCATCATCATCATCAGGTCCTTTTCAGTCTCCACTGCAGGAGCACGACCCTCTCTGTACCTCTTTAAACTGGACATTTGCAGATTCACTGAATCCTTGGTAAAAGCCATAAAAAAGAAAAGAAGAAACATACCCAGCGCACTTCCAGGTCCTAGGACGATGTAGTCAGCAGACGAGGAGTAAAGCCCATGCATCAAGAAGACCACAGGTTTGTTGGGGTCAGGAGTGTTGTTCTGGTCTCTCCCGTGGGGAATGCGGTGAACTTCAAGGATGTATCCATCAGAAGTCGTCACGGTGTGCGCTTCGAAGGGGTACCCGTATTTGCGCACGAGCTCTGGCTGAAGAGTAAATTATGAATAAAATTATGTCGTCAAAACTGTGAACGGAACTGAATATTCGTAAGTAAAACTTTTAAAAAAAGCTATAAGTAATTGGGTTCTTGTGTTATGTCAAACGTGTGGGGTTGACCTGCTGACTCACGATACTGCCTTCAGCCTAATTTGGTGTCTCCTGAGCTCCAACAGTTTCATTATTAAAAATTGTGACCACTTCTATTTATACTTGTCACAGGTCTGTCCAAATAAGGATTTTTATTTTTAATTATTATTTCGTATTGCAGGCTCGTTATTACTTATTCGTAGATTGCAGGGCACTGCAAGAATTCTTTATATCTAGTTGTAAATCTAACTAATCTCCGTAAGTTCGTACCTTCCTTCAGGAAAACGATAAAATTGACATTCTTCGGCAATACGCCGCTAAGTTTGGTCTGCTGCTCGGCAGTCTCACTAGGTACATAAATTTTTAAGCGCTATCCACTCATTTCTGGGTTCACTGCTTAACGGGACCCGGCCAGGATGGAGACAAATTGTTTACAGACGATTTGTATGATCTCGTTCACACAGTTCAGTAAGTGCCAGGCTATCAGTGTCCCGGAGCACGCCAGGACTCCCTGACAGTTCCATCTGATTTTCACCTATGAAGACAACATTAATTTGTTTGAACAAGTTTTGAGCAACACACCACACCCAAAAGAAACAACAAACAAAAACGCTCGGTGACTAACATTACTATTGTCCAATAGTTAGTAATAAAGACAAATTTTGACCAAGGAAGACTATGAAATGAAAAATTAATCAACCCAAACATACAGTTTGTTCTCAAGACGGAACACTTACACCACTCCATTGGTCGTCTAGTGACCACCGGCGGTATAAACCAGCTGAAACGTCCGGAGAAAAACGGAATGTTTGCGTTGATTGCGATTGTGCATTTAATAACGCAACGCGAAAGTTTTAAAGTTATTTAAGCTGATATCGATTTCATTGATATATCATGTGATCCAGACGATACGACTCAGCCCAGAAATGTATGGATAGTGCCTTAGTCCCCATTTGTAGAGATGTAGTGGTAAGACCGTCCCTATCTTACACACCTCGTACTCAAAAAGAACACTTACCACATCCAAGAGTGCATCTTCAATGACATTATCAGAAAATCTCCCAAGCTCTCCAGATTTCATTAATTCCTCAATATAGTAAGCACGAGGCGACCGACCCTCTAGCCTTGCACCCAAGGCTATCCCCGCCACTGAAGCTATGAGAAGAAGACGCAACATCGTGAGGAATCTTCACCGAATAAGTGAAAACTAAGTCCTAATCGTCATGTCACCTCATTTTTGTAAATACTTTACTATCAGTGATGCGTCATATCAGGGATATCAATCATAGATAATTAGTGATTAAACGAACTTACCTGTAAGTGAAGTTCTATCGCAATTATACGAAGTGTTTCGTCCGAAGAGATTAGCAATGTTATGGATTTATACTTATACACATGTAGTTTCACATATTGTGTGCCACAGTCACTGAATATTCGAGGTTATAATAAAAAATATAAATGAAAAATGTGGGTAGATGCGTAGCCACTTGGCCGCGCTCCACCCATTTTGTTCTCATTTAGTTCAGAGAGAATAATGTAATATGTTGGATGTTCCATGCTTCTGCAGGGAGTTAGAAGATGGGATGGGTGGGTTGCTAATCTCTTCGGACGAAACACTTCGTATAATTGCGATAGAACTTCACTTACAGGTAAGTTCGTTTAATCACTAATTATACTCGTATTTCGTCCTCGAGATTAGCAATGTTATGGATTTATACTTATACACATGTAGATGTTGAGAGAAGGAGCATGAACATCAACAGATATACAATATTTGTATAGTGTATATATGCATATAGCAAGAATATTTTTTAAATACCTAGTTACTGTGTAATATGATTTAACCAATCATTCATTTCGTTGACAAACTTATAGCAGATATTTATAATTAAGAGATAATTCTCTATTACATTTTTATAAATACTCAACCTAAAAATATTGGTAGGATTGACCTACAATAGTTTAATGTACTAATCTTACAGCTATGAAAGAAATTGCAGGAATCTATGATATCAGCTTTAGAAGAATCTACATTATGTTTCGGAATACATACTATGTCATTAATTTTTTTTTTTTTTTTAACAGGTATTATTTATCTGTTGTTAGAATTTTACGACGCTAACATAAGCGCCGTCCAGATAACAGCCCTGCGATTAGGGGAATCAAATTATGTATGTTGCAAGGGCTGTAAGGAGATAAAATTAAGTTACTACCTACTTGATTTGAATATTATTGGCTTACTTTGAAGTAGGTTTCTAAAGACTGGGTTTCACGGCTGTGTGGGCTAATGAGAAACTATCAAGATTCCTGTAGCCCTATCGCCAATAATTTTTCATATTTTCTTCACCATTATTGCGAATGGAGGAAAACTTTAGAAGAAAAAAGCTGGACTAATTATATGTCAATGTATTTATATCATCATGTTCGCGTCGGGATCTCTGTGCCAAGAGATGTTATTGTTGTATTTATTCTGCTAGCAATTAATCTAAAACAGGGGTCCCGCAACAGTCAACATTTTTTCTAAAGCCCAATCTGCCTGTTATTATCGTCATTATATGTCGGGATGGATTCATCTAGAGTCCACATCCACGACATTATTGGCAGCAGAATTAATGTAATCTGCAAAAATATAAAATTTTCGCAAATCATATCATTGTCATAATTTCCTTACGATTAATATAAGAAATACTTGTTGTATTGTCGAGACGCGCAAGAGGACCTGATCTACAATTCCACAGTCAGGGTGGTGACAGTCGTCCGCTATCGCTGGCGCTCAATGGAGAATCTATTGATGAAGTTACAGCTGAAGCTGTTTTTCTTAGCATTACACTTGAAGTGTTGTACCTAGAAACGCCACGTTTATAAATTTATCAACGTGGCGTATGCACAAAACTAAATAGCTTTGCTCTTTGGCACCTAACTAAAGTTAGTAATCAGCTAGAAAGTTAGAAAACAGCTGTCCAGGCCTATCATGGCTACGCAGCGTCCAACTTGAGGTATGGCATCCTGCTGTGGGAACCTCTGTAGACCTAAGTCGACTGTTCACAACCCGGGAAAAAATGCATGAGAGCCATGTGCAATGCTCCTCCTCGCACCAGTTGTAGAATACTCTTTAAAACACTAAGATTATTAACACTTAATAATATGCAGCTGTTAAGGCGACGGGGCGACCTTCGAAACTTTAACTGCAGATATCCATACCAACTGTTTTTTGCTCCCAAAAATTGTACTTTCAAGTGTGTCACAATCTTTAATTGTATAACTGAAGAAACAAAAATGTTTGACTTATAATAGATTTAAAAAACAACTGTGCCTTATTTTTCATAGAATAGGTACTACTCGAAAAAAAAAGACATAAAGTACAGTTCAAAGATCAAAATAAATATTTAAAACCTAGCAAAATGGCAAAAAGCTAGATCCAGAAAAGGTTTCGTCGCGAATTACTTGATATTTTCAGCGACAACTACCAACTTTTTTACATCTATAAAAAGTATAACTTAATGAAGGAAAAGGGATACCTTAAAATATTACCATGTTTGGTATATTATTGATTATTATATAATTATATTATTGATAATTAAATTTAAACACATAAAATCCACCGAACTGACGGGTATCGCCACCCTCAATTCGTTACCAGTACGTACCATTATCGCGCGATTAGCAATGCGTACTATTGTAATAATGTAGGTAGTATACAATGTAGGTTACAGCGCCCCAAATTTTAAATTTTATAGGCGATTTTATAATATTTACATTTTATTATTATCTTGTACACAAAATTGTATCAAAAATTGTGACATATCAAAGTTGAAATATAAACTAATATGTTTAGGATTGAATGTGACTGGATGTGAATCCTCACATTAAAGTTTTTGTAATACCTGTACAAAGTGGTTAAGTTGTAACTAGTTTAAGACCATCTGAACGTTGTTACATTTTTTACAAATGTTTTAAGCCAATAAACGCTGCTATGATCTCTAAATAGTTTATATGTTTCTCCCGCTCATCTCCAAGGCTCGCTCGCAGTACATTTTCTGCGTGTGGCGCCCCACCCCGTAGTTGAGTCGGCCTTGAAAATTTCTAAAGAATACGACTTATTCTCAGTTTTACACCCTGGATATTTGATAGCTGTAAGCCATCATGTGCGTCTTGGTATAATGATTTTAGCAAAAATAAAAATATATGTATCATAATTTTCATCGGGGTGTAAATTTAAAAGCTTGTATCTTTCAAATTTGTAAAGATCCAGTCGTACTCGATGGCAAGACAGGCAGACACAAGTAAACCGACCAAGTTAGCAAAACCCTAATTTTACATAGGGTTAACTAATTAAATTTTTAACAAGTTTTAGAGCCGTTCGTAAATCCTCAAACTTGAAGTGAGAAGTAACGATTAACTTATCTTGGCTACTTAAGGTTTACAATTTGAAAAGAAATTGACACATATGGATATTATTATATTGGCTGGCAAGAGCTGAATGCGAGAAGCCGAAGATAGATTTTTTTTTTTTTGGACATATCACACAAATTGAGCTAGCCCCACAGTAAGTTGTGAACTTGTGTCGCGGGATACTAACTCAACGATACTATATTTTATAATATATACTTATATAGATAAACATCCAAGACCCAGGTCAATATGAAAAAGATCTTTTTCCATAGTGACCTGACCGGGGATCGAACCCGGGACCCCCGTGTCGCAGGCTAGCGTGTTGACCGCTGCGCCACGGAGCTCGACTGAACTGAGATAGATCTCGATGGCGTGCGATTGGGGAGGCCTATGTCCAGCAGTGGACGAGTAAAGGCTGATGATGCACCAAGAAGGTTATCAATAGCTTCTGAAAAATACTTCTGTTCAGTATTTGAAGGTATTATTGTCTTATGAAAGCATGCTAAACGTGGCCTTTAGGTTTTATAAACCTGGCTCTATCTGCCACACAAGGAGAAGAGACGCGATGTTATTTATGTCTGAAAAGCCGCAGATTGAATCTGTGGCCTTGTAGAGGGTATTTAATAACCCCTTGCCTATGAAAACACAGTCGGGTCGGTAGTTAAACGGACCACGGACAATAAAAATCGGCAAGTCTGCCGGCATACTTTACCCAGTAAAGCGGCTGAGAGCGATGTTCCTGATGAGGTCACGTTGGAATTTTCATCACGCGTTGCTCTGGGTCTGCCTCTTGACTGCTTTGTGTTGTTGATGATGACCCACTGACGATCCGGAGGATGTTCCCAGTTTTTTTTTTTTTTTGAAAACTAGAAGTTCTCTCTTTTATTTTTCGGCAGAAGGTTTATTTATTAACCTTTGTAGAGGTCGCTTTCAAACCAAATATATCTAGGTATATTAGTTTTTACAATTTGACTAAAGTGTCAATTGCGGTGAGATCTTGGATATCATGATATGATCAAGAATATCTAAAATAGACCCATCTATTGCTAAGAGTCGTGCATTCGTTTCCAGCGGAAGCGTGAAGATAGACGGACACCTGCTTGGTTCCAGGATTTGAATCGCTAGCAAATATAAACAGAAATGCTATTCTATTAGGAAGCATAAATCACAGAAATGTGGTATGTGGGTGGTACTAACTCAGGTATTGTTATACCGAAAAAACCCACGTGGTTTACGACTTTCGACGAAGCATTACATGTTTATGGGTAGATATAACTCTGTTTTGTTGTTATACCGCAAACCCAGTAATGCACAGCTTTAACCAATAAGGCTATAAGCTTTAATCGTGTAGGTATAAATGTGATATGTGGGTGGTACTAACTCAGGTATTGTTAGACCGAAAAAACACACGTGCATTAAGACTTTCGTCGAAGCATTACATTTTTATGGGTAAATATAACTCTGTTTTGTTGTTATACCGCAAACCCAGTAATGCACAGCTTTTAAATGCCATAAGCTTTACGGTAATCGTGTAGGTATAACTCTGGGGATTTGTTATACCGCAAACACTAAGTAAAAGCTGTTGTAGCGACGCACTGATGAAATGCACACAGTGAGATCACTTAGCTTACCTTCCAGGATTTCCGGTGTCTTTCGAGCAGGTTACGATGCCGAGAATCCCAAGTAAGATGATCGCACAATTCACACACTATCCTTAAACTCCCTCAGTCGAAGACATTTACGACCGGTGTCTTTGTTTTTCAAAGTCTATACTTTTTGATTAATTTATTTAAATTAATATTTTTACGACTACCACGTTAACGTGGCGATATAATTGAGTTAACGGAAATTCAAAAAAGAATATCGGAATTTTTAGAGAGAACACGACGTGCTGTGGCGAAGCACTGAATGTGAATGGGAACAAAATGGGTGGAGCGCGGCCAAGTGGCTACGCATCTACCCACATTTTTCATTTATATTTTTTATTATTTGACAACCTCAAATATTCAGTGACTGTGGCACACAATATGTGAAACTACATGTGTATAAGTATAAATCCATAACATTGCTAATCTCGAGGACGAAACACGAGTATAATTGGTAGTAAATCCGTATGTTAAGAGAACTGTTTTGATTTCATTCAAAAGAAAGATTGGTAAAGTTATCTGATAATATTGGATCACCTGGTTCTTTTTATTATATTAATGCCTAATTATTTTTGTCAAATATTGTAATTCATTATAATTTTGTTTATTTACTTTTGTATCTGTCTGACCAGATTATAATTATAAGGCCGCAGGGCAGCTTGTGATGAACTCGTGGTGAGTACTGCCACCACTGATCCGAGAGCTCTAGAGAATCGGTCAGAGTCCACGCCCCCGACGTGTCTTCATCGTTCGGGATGGAAATCCGAGGCACTCGCAGGATTCACCGCTCTGTGGCTTGTCTTGGTTGGCCATCCAGAAAGGAATCTTTAGAGCTGTTGCTCCAGGTATGGAGGTGTTCACTTCGAAGAAATCGCAGTACACCTCTCGACACTTCTGAGTCGCCCACACAAGTGTTGCCTCTTTTGCCGGCATTTATCTACGACTTGTGGTTCCCGGCAGAGTAGAATAGGACCACTCCAAGTCTACCCGTGGATGTCGTAGAAGTCAACTAAGGAAACACAAGCTAAATAAAGCTGTAAACATCATAAAGACCTCTCCAACCCGTCTGGCCAGCGTGGAGAGTGTAGGCCAAATCCTTTGTCTGCCCTGGCTAATATATGGCTCTGGTAGTACAGAGAGGGTCGTGCTCCTGCAGTGGAGACTAACAAGGACCTGTTGATGATGATGATGATGATCTCGACCTTGTTTAAGGGCCCTATCTAGGAGGCGGCAAGCCGCCACCTACCAATTTTAGTCAGTTATCATAACTATTGCAGGTGTCTGACCCTTGACAATAACCCAGCTTAAGTCCATCAATATTTCAATCCGATAGTCCACTAGTTTTCTTTTTAAAATTCAATAGTTCCCCCACTAGCCAAGATCTGATCAAGAGGGGAATTTCCAGGAATGGGTTCTAGCTAGAGACCTATATGACATCAACTTTTCCAAAGGTCATCTATGTTTGTCTATGCGTTGGATATATATCCCCACGCAAGGCTTCCAACGGACCGGGGTAACTGCAGTGACTCCAAAGGAGTTACAAATAATAATCATCATAATCATTAGGTCTTTTTTAGTCTCCACTGCAGGTGCACGACCCTCTCTGTACTACCAGAGCCATATCTCAAAATAAAGAGTATCACTGGTGTATCACTATCTTATCACTGACTAAGTGCTTTCAACTTTTTGTTAAATCTTTGATCTTCGACATTTTCATCGTCACTCCAATCTCAAGCCTTCGCTTAAGAGTTGCCTGGAAGCGCATGTCTCCATACAAACGGACAAAGGGAATTGTGGTAATATTTGATAATTTTGGAGATTATTAATGATTTAATAATTAATCTCATCCTAATCTACGTACGTTCCTATACAGCTTCGTTAAAATATCAATGGTTTGAGAATTACAAGCCTTTTCAAATTTGTATGGAAATCTTGAGAGGCGTATAATTCTCAAACATTTGATAATTTAACCAAACTGTATAGGAACGTACGTAGATTATAATGAGATTAATTGATTGGATGCTTAATTTTGCCCTAAAATTATTAAATATTGCCACAATTCCCTTTTTCCGTTTGTATGGAGACATGCGCTTCCAGGCGACTCTTAAGTCCTGTAACTTATGTAAGTAAAACTAACTTATATAAACTAAGAATTAAACCTACCTATAAAATAAAACTACCTATAATTAAATTTACCTATAAATAGAAAATGTCCAGCCGGTCATTGCCCTTTCCCTAGTAGCATTTTCCGTTGGCTTCCATATGCCAACAGTTGGGAACGTATTGGCAGATGGTTAGTTACACCGCCAACCTCTACTTAAAATAGGCCCACTGTCATAAACATGCACAACTTACCCGACGGGTAGCCAACACCGGGCCTACTACTACTATTGCTACTGTTGGGTGATTTTTGTAGGGATTTAAGTTATTTAACAACATCGGGCCAACTAATAAAATCTTTCATTGGGCCTGTTAGTGCTACTCCTACCGTTGGGTTATTTTTGTAGGGATTTAAGTTATGGTTATAACATCGGGCCCACTAATAAAATCCTTCATCGGGCCTGTTAGTGCTACTCCTACCGTTGGGTGATTTTTGTAGGGAAAGACCTTCGAAAGACAATTAATATAATACTAACGTAATGTTGCATGGGTTTGTATAGTACACTGAATAAAAAAAACTGCGTGTGAGTAATGTACTTTGTATTACCTTTTGCCTACCTACATTAGATATCATCTTGAGTCTGTCCAACGAAAGCTGGTTTCATCATCATCATCATCATCAGGTCTTTTATAATCTACACTGCTGGAGCACAACCCTCTTTGTACTACCATTTTAGCCAGAGCAGTCAGAGGATTTGGCCTTTACTCTCCACGCTGGCCAGACGGGTTAAAGATCTCTCTTTGATATTTATATTTATAAGCTTTTTTTAGCTTGTGTTTCCTAAATTACCTTTTACCATATCCACGGAAAAACTTCTAGTGGTCCTACTCTTCTTTGCCAGGAACTACCCGGCAAAGCTGGTTTAAAAGGAGTTTTTTTTTATTTATAATATATAATTATTTATTTAGTCAATAGATGGCGTAAGGTGTATGTTAGAACGCGCTATTAACATTTTTTTACTTTTGGCTATATACTTCGAGCCGGATCTTTAATAATGCGTGGTAATACGCTAGTCAGGGGTGCACTGCACTTCACAGGGTGACTGGAACTTGAGGTACTAGAGGTGTTATATTAGGGTCAGATATCAAGAACCATGTTATCGAATATATTAGTTTACCGATATTATGTTCCGTTAAACGTTCTCCAAGAACGGTGAAGAACAGGCTGGGATTTTGCAGGCGATATTATCTTTTGAGGCATTTTACATCAACGTTTAGTTAATTTCGTTTCGTATCGTCGTAGTTAGGACGCGAACGGATGCGGAACGCGAACGGACGCGGAACGCAGTAACGCAGCCGGTTCACCGATACGATACTTTGGATATTAACTGTTCTTGACGGTTCTTTGGGAACGCGTTCTTTGGATATCACATAACCTAATATATTTGTATTAGGTTCTGCAGCGCTCATATTATGTTCGCGGTATCGGTTCTGATATATCAGTAACACCTCTATGAGGTACACCAGTCCAGTCACATCCTGGAGGTGGTAGGGTCGAGAAGGAGGCCCCCCCACCCATATTTTTTCAGCAGCCATTGGCCCTTCAGTGTCCAACCAACTTATTGCAACTGGCCCGACGAAATGCCAACGATCGTAGGCACGGTGGCCCTATTACAAGTTGGGCCATCATATTCAAATCAACGTAGGCCATTAGTTTTGGGCCCAACCCGAAAACTGCGCGCCAATTGTATGAATTTGCCAACTAACCAGAGGTATGTGGCCCAAACAAATGCCAACAATAAATGTTACTAGGGTTGTAATGTGCCCAGAAGACTGGCAGCATTGCCACGTTGAATGGCAATGCTTATTCTTTAATATTATTATTATGTAAGTAGAGTAAATATGTTTTTTCTATACCGTGTTGAAAATCAAAAATCTCAATTGATTCCATTGGCCGAAACTTTTATACTGTTTGTTGGCCTTGAAAAATGAAGCAAAGTTGTGCATACTTCAAAATTATCTTTGTGTGAAGATAAGCAGTTATAATCAAAGTCAGTGTATTACGTGTGGGAAATAAAATAATCTTTTAAGGCCGGAATATTTCCTTCATTAATATTTATCAAAACTGAGAAAACTACTGGTATATCTACTTTGCAATTATGTATCTGCACCACCTTGTTCAAACTTATACAATTTAAACGTAACGTAATAATAATTACTAATTATTATTATATTATGCCGTGTGGTTCCCGGCAGAGAAGAATAGGACCACTCCAATTCTTCCCCTGGATGTCGTAGAAGGCGACTTAGGAAACACAAGCTAAACAAAGCTTATTAACATCAAAGAGACCTCTCCAATCCGTCTGGCCAGCGTGGAGAGTGTAGGGCAAATCCTCTGACTGCTCTTGCTTATATATGGCTCTGGTAGTACAGAGAGGGTCGTGCTCTTGCAGTGGAGACTAAAAAAGACCTGATGATGATAATGTTTATATTCTAGATAAATCCCTTAAAGTAAATACCACAGGATCCAAATCACCGCCACTTAAGGACCAAGGCCACGCTTATTCCAATCTATCTATTTGCCTAAGCGTAATGATGTGCTCGTAGATAGAAAAGGGAATAAAAAAATATGATTTGTTGCTTAGCCCTATCGCCTATAGAGACGAATTCACAGGCTTAAGTACGGTAATTCCTTCGATCGGATTTTACAATTTACGTAATAAATTTTCCCATTTTCTTTCTCCTCAGCTAATATGGAAGCATAATTGACGTAGACTCATGTAGGGTGTAAATTTAACTTCTTAGGTTTATGAAGCTAAAGACCCGACGAGTGGTTCCCGGCAGAGTAGAATAGGACTACTCCAAGTCTTTCCGTGAATATCGTAGAAGTGGACTCAGGAAACACAAGCTAAATAAAGCTTATAAATTTCAAAGGGACCTCTCCAATCTGTCTGGCCAAAGTGGAGAGTAGGCCAAATCCTCTGACTGCTCTGGATAATATTTGGCTCTGGCAGCACAAAAAGGGTCGTGCTCCTGCAGTGGGGTCAAAAGACCATAATGATGAATGATGAAGCCCGGGTTCAACGGACGTGCACGAAGCACTGAGCGGCTCGAAATATTTTTATGCCATCTACCTCCATGGGTGACCCCATCCCAGAAAGGAGCTCGTCGGGTGTGCTTCACATACGTAAGCGATAATAACGCTCACGCCCATTGGGATCTCAGGCATCTTGAAGAAGTGACTTAGGTTAACTTTGGACTCTTGCCTCATCGACACTTTGACTCCTCCTCCTCATTCGAGTGCTTTTCCCGGATGACCCCTCAGCCGTAGTGATCCGGTATTATGATAAATATGTCTTGACGATATCTTCCATGCTGGTCTGGGAGAAAAGAAAAACGTAGAATGTACCAGTAGTTTCACTTCCCGCGCAGATCGTAAAAGCCGATCGAGGGAATGGGCGTGAGGAATCATGTCAACCGGCGATGCAGCTAGCAACCCATCACTATTTTGATTCCGTTCGCCACTTACAAACCCACAGAACACAGAAAGACAGACAGTCTTTCTGTGTTCTGTGTACAAACCCACCAACATGCTAAACGTTGCCTTTAGGTTTTAAAGATCTGGGCTCTGTCTACCCCGCAAGGGAAAAAGAGGACTATGTTCACGATAGTTTTAACCGCCAGCTGCCTTCCTTCCTTAGGTATCTTCAGAATCGCTGACAACTATCTGCAAAAATGTGGTAAGTGCAAGTATGTCTACGCCAGCAATCGAGCCCGGAGCTACATACCTATGCTGCTGGCATATTTACCACTGCGCCATGGAGGCCGTCAATAACAATTGCCCAACTAGGTACTTAAAGATAAAAAAAAAGCATAACATAGCTTGTCGAATTTCGAAGGCCATGGTCAGGGGAGTAATACTTATCTTCTTGTCCGGTGGTTGCAGGTATGGTTTTGGGTATGCACGCCTGGCTTCCCGAACTGCTACTTTCTGATCCCCAATTCGTCCGAGCAAGTAGCATCTCAAATACCCCTGTTCCTCCAGTCCAACAAATTCCTACCCAGGAAGGGTAGGGATTTTGTCACATTATTTATTTGATTACAAATAAAAAAAAATAATATCCAACAAATCCCTACCCATGCCGCGTGGTTCCCGGCAGAGTAGAATAGGACCACCCCATTCCTTCCCGTGGATGTTGCAGCAGGCGCTAAGGAGACACAGGCTAAACAAAGTTTATAAACATAAAAGAGACCTCTCGAAGCCAGCGTGGAGAGTGTAGGCCAAATTCTCTAGCTGCTCTGGCTAGTATATGGCTCTGGTAGTACAGAGAGGGTCGTGCTCCAGCAGTGGAGACTAAAAAAGACCTGACAATGATGAGGGTGGAGGATAATGGTGAGGCTTCGCTTAAAATACGGTTTCGATGGGCAGCAGCGTCGGAACCGAGAAAGTAAAACAAACTACGCTCACCAACCTGTTTGCCAAGCGTGGCGAGAATGACAAAAACCCCACCAATGATGGAAGTTCTTAGGTTTGGCATATGTCCAGCAGTGGATCTTTCACTGCTGAAATAATGCTGATGATTTCTTGGGCAAGTAAATTATATTTCTTGAGATCTTTTATTACATAGATAATACTAGTTAGGGATCCTGATTCTTTGCTAAAATTTGATGATGTAATTGGAAATGGCTTACCTACCTTTAAAAAGTTCTCATGATGAAATAAGTTGGTTGATATTGAATTTGATATTGTTAAAATAATTGACTTAATCACGACTGAAAACAATAGCTGAAGGAAGACAATCGGTTGAATATCTATTATGTGACGGGGACGTATTCAGTGGATTATTATACTTCTTATATTTTATTGATGGAATAATTTTCACTTTCCAAATATGGTATGGGGTATGGCTTCCCTTACTGATTATGGTAGACTTTGAGGTACATTGACTGACATAAGATTTTTAGGACCAACAGTTCCTCAAGTTGCTTGACCTTGAATGGAAACATACCAAGATTAATCACAGTCATAAACCAAAAACATCCCTAAACATGGCAAAATAATTCAATTTTAAAACATTTAAGTAGATACCATATCTCATGCTTTACAAAAACAGTGATACCTATGACAAATCATTTCGGGCGCAATTTAGTTTTGCAGCAGTTATTTTTTTACAGTCATCCAACCCTCTTCAGGAAGCTCCAGAGCCGCAGACTGTTAAAATTAAGTACAACAAGTAAAAGTATTAGCCAGCTCTGGGAATCGAACCCTTCGTGGAACAGGCTAATGTGCTAAATACTTAGATACTATGCGTTACGGAGGCCATACAACCCAATAGTTATCCTTGATATCACAATTCTAAGACAGAGCTAGGAGTAATTAAAGCTGCTTCAACATAGTGTCAGATCAGAATCACAAATTGAGGGTAAAAGATAGGACGGGAAATGAGCAAGAGGATCACGTGAAGATAAGTAACCATGGCTGCTCATGGCCAATGTTACCTCAGGTATGTGACAAGAGCGATGTCGGTCTTTAAGGAAACCTAGACTTGTTTTTTGAAGGATCCAGATACTATTGGTCCGGGAATACCGCTCCAGAAGTAAATTCCAGATTCTCACATAACAAACACGGAAGTGTTTTTTTTAACCGGACGGTTATTGAGTGGTAGTTATCCAGGTGGTAGGAATGTAATTTTAATATATGTCGGGTGGTATGGTTGGGAAATTTTGCAGTAGAACAATTTCTCCGAGCATTTCCACTCACGCACCAATACGCCCCTGTGTCTTATTTATAAACATTTTTTTTATAAGCCAGCAATGGAATCTTTTCAATATACCTGTTCAATGCTCATCTATTAGATGAGAGTTTAGCACGAGTAAGTCGGAAGCCTTTAGCCAGTTTTGGGAAATTCGTCATTAGTGTTGAAAATATAGCCGAAAAAGTGCTTATCTTTGCATCAGAATGTATAGACTAGTTTTGTTATTATTTGTTCAAAGTAGTTGGTGTTTTTACGAGAGAACCACGAGGGACCCAACCATGATAGCAGTGATAGACCTCACCACACCCACCAGATGGTCTGACATGTCTGAGTACTTTTTGGCTGTGGAGAAACATTGGTAAGTTTAATGATATTTTAGAAGTTTACACATTTTTTCCTACTGAAAGATAATCGTCGTAACCACACTAACTTACGGCCCTAAAGATTTACGAGGCCCTTCTGTGTCGGGCACAAGTGGGGTTAAGAGTTGGGGTTAAGTTTGGGGTTAAAATTTGTGTCTAAATAAAGAGGAAAGTAAATTCTATCATTTCCAATCCGCAGAATAAATAAGTTCGCGCTAGCTTTTTGTAAAGCCCACCCGTTAAGAGGTCTAGTACGACAAAAGTCTAAAATAATTGAAATGGGTTCCGACGTCCTTTCATTAGGTGATCGACTATAACTGTTTGACTTGTGAACCTAGCTAGTTGCGTTAGATTTCTTTCTAATTATGTGATATATGAAACTGTGCGGAATTGTTTCACGGATATCCATAAACAACTATTTGTATTGTATTGTAGTAGGGTGGGAGTGGGATACTTGATTCCAACAAAAAATGCGGATAAGTACCTGAACTGAAAAATAGTGTTCTTACACGGACAATATTTTTAAATGACCTGTCCTACGACATCCCACAGTAAGGGGTTGATGCGAAAAAAATATTTCAACTTTAGGTATACAATACAACCCTATAAAATACTTTATAAAATTTTTGTCACCACTTTGCCGTCGTGATCAATATACCCTTGATAAATTACAGCTTTCTAGTACTTATACTTAGTCCCTGAGATAAACTACAAACAGACAGACAGATACCTATGTAGAAATTATTAGGGTTCCTTGTTTACTACGGAACTCTCAAGAGAGGATCATCATCATTTCGTGTAGGTGACACGGTCAGTCGACCATGCACACCCTGGTGTCAGAGTTCTGCGGAACCGCCTCTCGGCCTCTGACGTGGTTCCTTTAACGACTAACCAGATGGCAGCCGGGACCACCGGCTTAACGTGCCTTCTGAAGCACGGAATCATCTTTCTTATCAGACAATCAGGTGATTCATGCCTGCAATGTCCTAACTAAACTGGAAACAACTTAACAAAGTATGTTTCCCGTGGGAATCGAACCCACGACCCCCGGGTCAACAAGGCAAACGCCTTAACCACTGGACCACGGAGGCAGTTCAAGAGAGGATGAAAACTAATAATAACATTTTTTGAAGGAAAATATGCGTAAACTGCGGTCTACCCGGCCTAGGGACCAGCATGCATCTGGACAACTACGGGCCTGCAGGGGGAGGCACCTACCCTGCTATTATACCTCCAGAATTCTTACTCACTAGATGTAAGTTTTAACCAAATCTATTATTTGTCTAACGTCATAGTCATATTATTTCAATAATGGACGTTTTTTGAATGCATCACTTTCACTTTAAATGTTTACCTACGTCTAGAGTTTATCTGAAGAAAAACATACCTAAGTAGATAGAGATTAGGGTACCTAGATACACTTTCAGTGTATCTAGGCACCCTAGTCTCCTCTTTTCATATTCTTTAACAACCTCACTTCTCAACAGCATTATTTATCTTTTCAACTAGCGAACTGGTATATAGACCACCTCTTTTAAACCTGTTACTTAACTGTTTATTCATTTTCATCTACATCAGGTATCCAAAATTAAGCAGTAATGATCTACTTACTATAAAGCGGATAAATAGATAGAAGCCTTTGATCTCCCTAATCCCTCCCCCACTGGATTTAAACCGACATATTATTGAATGAAAAATAGTGATAACTAGAAATAGATACAAAATCTTATCCAAATATAGAACTAGAAGTAAGTTCTACTAAATCTACTAGGTTTTTGTCGATTCTAATTACTCGACCCCATAACATCATTCCAACATAGTATATTCTGGAACGTCTTCCTTTATTATGAAGCGGTATTAAAATAGCATCATACTGCTCGCAGTTTACGATCTTGACTATGTGAAGACCATACAGTCGTTTTTCTTTTATCATTACACACACTTGATCTTCAATATTTAACATCATGATTTCGCAGCGTCCGCTTATTACGAACGTTTTATAAGATGTATTCACGTGGAGGTTACCCATGTATATATGTATACTCTAACATACGTTAACCTCCCGCACCACATCGATTTTAAACGTTATTGGGAAATAATACAAAGTGTTACAACAATTATTAAATATTTATATTGGCTTTGTCATAATTATCCTTACACCATTTATACAAACAAAGTACATTTTTATAAGCACAGATATTGTTATGATAAATGCAAGTTTGAAGATCTGAAATATAATGTTCATACAATATTTTGAAATTAGGGCAGCCAACGTCTTGTTATACACTTTACTAGTATCTAACATATGTTTAAGCCATACTTTTTTTTCGTTTTCCTTAGTAAAAATACTTTTGTCTTTAAAAAAGTTGATTATACTAGTCTTATAATTGAAGTAAGGTATAAATCCTTCATTCCATAAAATTCCTCTATTGCTTTCAATCCATGCCACATTCAAACGTTCCTTTTTTGTTAATTCATAAAATGGATATGGAGGCTTTATTAATAATATCATTACATGTGATTTTGATAAAATTGCAATTTCTTTGGGAATAAACTGGTTTTTCTCATTCTTGAATCCTTGAACATCAACAATTACATTCATGATATCTTCCGAACAATACTACTCAGAGGTTTATACTCAAAAAGACGATCGTTTATGATCAAACAGTATCCTGCTGTATCTTCAGGTATGTCTTCAGAACAATCAATTTCTAAACGCACATCTACTGGTCCGCTCTTTATTGAATCGTTTTGTCTTGAACAATCAATAACGAAAAGTGGTGCTCTTTTTTTGAAAGACAGCAAATCAAGCAGGGGATCTAGGCTGAAGCCGTAATAAGACTGACGGAAATTCGTATACATTTCATATAATATACTGTACTTTTCTTGATCGAATTTGAGATTTAGTGATTCATAAGGAAAGTATTGGGAATTTAAAAACAATTTAACATTGGTAACATTACAATGATCAAACATTGAAGAACTATTAGGGGAAACATCTTTTCTATTAGTTTGCAAACCGAATATAACATATCTTGGCTTTTCTAATTGAGAAGCAGTTTTGATAGACCACGAATGTTTTGTGGTTTTGGGTATTAATGGATATTCATATAAATCCCAATTTCTGAATGCAATTTGTATAGGACGATCTTTTTCTAGGTGTTTTAATAATAAAAGTCTACTACGATCAGAAACTTTTATATGAGGTACTCGCCATTGTACTTTCTGAATATCTATACAGATATTATTTCCTTTTTCAGTGGTTACACAATTTGTAGCAGAACTGCTTCTTTGTAATATAAGTTCATGTCTACAATTAATAATTATTTTATTATAATCTTCCGCAAACCCTAATACCTTGTTTAATGGAAGAATTATGCTGAAATTTCCATTTGATTGCTTTATTCCGTCCACTTTCCACCCCCACACCTCAGCTGCTCTATTTTCCCCTTCATTCATTGAAATATATGATTTTATCGAAGTGGTGATTCCAGCATTTTTTATACGATCTATTTCGATACCATTCAGTTCATATCTAATGTCTTGAAATAAAAATGGTATGGCGTTGTTAATAAAATTTACTTCTTTTCTAGATATTTTTCCTGTTGCATCAGCGCCACTTACAGTTACCCGACCATCTATGTAAATTGAACTAGCAGATGGTAGCACATATGCATCTTGCTGATGAATGGGTATTCTTATTTCATCATTATCTTTAAAGCTATTGCTATATGGATTATAGCTATGTATTTCATAGCTTTCTATTGAATGATCATAATGAGGCAAATCTGTAACTTGTAGCATTTTATACTTTAAATCCAAGAGCGCGAAGAATTTTTTTATTTTTTTGAGTAATTTTTTTATTTTTATTTAACCGCTTCTCCGGTACTGGTCTTTTTACCTTCGATATCGGAGATGAAATGTTATGTTTTTGGTAATGAATAGCTATTTTATTAAACACCAACATGATTAAAATGTAATTTCTTACTTTATCGACTTGAAATGGATTTACTAATTTTGAGACAATCAGGTGTCACAAACCTACATTCTTTTACTTCGAAATATCATCATAAACTAAATAAAAAAACGATGGATATGTCCTTTTATTTTACATTATGAGATGTCCAAAATACCTTGAGTAAATTTAGACATAAATGTCCGCAATTGTATGAATTATTCCCTTGTAGATTATCATAGTTGTACTGTATATTTGGTCCCATATAATTTATTACTTCTTTAGGTGGTCTTAAATTTCCATAACTATCAAAGTATTCAATATATTCGTTAATTTTTGCATATGCTACCCAATGAGTACCAGAGTTTTTTGAAATATCTAAATTAATAACCCGCATTCTGTTCGGTATGGTTTCTCCGGTAGCTCGTCTCTCATAAACACACCGCGAAAAAAAGGAATTCGCTTTGAGTGTTTTATTATATCAAGGTTAGTTAAAGGTCTTTTGGGTAGCCGAGTCATCAGTTTTTTGATTTTGTTACATAAATTCCTAAACCACCTTTATAAGGTTTGAGATGTAATCCTTTTCCTACGCAAACAGATTGAGTAACTGGTAAACCTCTTCCAGATTTTTTTGTCGATAGATTCTTTTTAGCATTTTTGAAATCATGTATAGCTCTTGTGATTCCCGCGATCCCTCCTGCTAGACTACCAGCAGCTGAGAGACCTGCAAAGATAGGAATTAAATTTAATCGTTCAATCAATTCATTTGGATCATCCCAATAAATGTAATCGGTATCATTTTTATAAGTTTTTTTATATTTTATTAATGAACCTCCTAGTTTAATTTCTGTCGTCTTTCCAGGAAACATAGGTTTGATTATTTGACAATACTTAATTCCCTTATCACCTTTGAGTTGACCGTTAGGGTTAAAGTCACGTTTATGCGCATTTGTCTCCTCAAGTATATCTTTGTACAGATTTTTATCTAATTCATTTACTAATTCAAGATTAGGTTTATTGCGTATTAAAAGTTCTTTCAATCCAGGAGATAATTCATTTTTTTTGTTTTTAATTGTCATGATATATTTTTTTCCTTTTCATTTAAATTATCCCCCCTCACCGATAATTTTACTTCAGTGTTTCCCATAAATAATTTTTTGTTCTCACTACAGATTCCAAAGGGTACATTTAAATCATTATAGATATCCATCATATCTTCCTTTTTAAGAGAATTCAGTGTATCATTATTTTGTTTTACTGAAAATTTATCATCGTCTGTATAATATTCTGAATCATCATTATTTGATTTAACATTAATGGAGTCTCTAAATTCATCATACTCTGAAGTTGGATCGAACTCTTCAATAGTATTGTCATCCTTTCTAATAGAATCACTAACTGTATCATTAATATTCATGTTCTCGGAAGTATTAGCATTATGATATTTTTTTTCCTTTATAATAGTCTCTAGAGGATCAATGATAGGCTTAAATACTTTTCTGTATTTTAAGATAGCAGCATCTTCATCGTCTTGTATCATTTTAATTTAGTTTTTTATATTATTTACTGATTTAATAAGTTCTTCTTTTATAGACATTTTTAAATACGAGTGTTTACACGAAATAATTAAATATAAATGAGGTATTCAGCTGTAGTAATATATTATATTATCAAAAGAACACAAACGTGTCTATACCCCTCCTATATCGTCCTTGATTTAATGGAGAGTCTTTGGAAATTACCAAAAAATTATAATCATTTTGCCACACAGTAGAACAAAGCCTTTTAAATTTTATCCAATCCATATCTGTGCTTACATGTTCATTATATATATGTTTTAAATTACTATTATCTTGTTTAAATATAATAAGAAAATTAACATTATCTCGAATCAGCTGCTTTGGTATTTTTGAATAAGTTTGGGATAAATAAAAACAGTCTATTTTTCTATGTCTTCCCATCGCAAAGTAGTTTCTTATATTAATTTGATTTTCACATGCAACATCATCGAAAATAATTACTGAATTTGGCAATGCATCGTTGGGGTGAATAACATCTTTATTATCATTAAAAATAAATAACTGAACGCTGGGAATTCTAGAAATCACTTCATCTAAAAAGCGATACTTCGATTGAAATGTTGTTTTCGAATATAAATAAATATTTTTGAATTTAAGCCCATTTTTATGAAAAAGCAAATTAAGCATGATGTTAGTTTTACCACAGTTTGAGGGACCGCATATTATACAGCGGATTGTATTTGGTAGAAGAGAACTATGTTTTATACTTTGTGTATTATTCTGAAATTTTAGATGATCGACTTCCAAAGTTTGAGCTTGCCTAACGAACTTCATTTTGAAATGAAAGGTAATACGCTTGTTAGGTTCTTATATACCCTGCTTATATCACTTATGATCAATCTTACAGAATAAAAAACAAACTAGTGTATATATTCACACTTATTCGTAATTGATATATAATATTATACATTGTATTAATAAAATATAATCGTTAATCTAAATAATATCTATTTTAAAACAATATCTAGTTATTTTATAGGTTTCTTGCGTATAATATACAAAATGAACTATTTATTGAGAAAACACAATACAGGTAACTAGTACAAATACAGAAACACATGATTGTATTATATTATAGACACTCAAGTATCTGATAAGATTAGATCAGTATTATTATTATTATTGTATGTATATAGAAAGATAGTGACCCCATGGTAATGTGTTAGTATAGTCTTGCAATGCAATACTTGAACTTTATCATCATTTCCATCTAAAACTTGTTTGTCAACTTGTTGAGAATATATAACATGCTTGATTGATTTTATCATATTCATTTTACGTCTAAGCACTTCATTCATTGATAGAACATTATGATAGTCACTTAATTCCAGATTTTTTGTTACTGACTTTGAAACCCCTTTAGCTTTTTTTATGCGAGATTTAGCACTATTTATAAAATATAATTTTGTTCGCAAGCCAATGAATTCTGTAATTAAGTCATCGCCCATTTCATGTTTCCATAAACCAGGAACTGCTGCATTCGTTTTAATAGTACATTGTGTAGCAAGGGCGGGATAGAAGACATTACGTCAAACGAGCGACTACTTACAAGCACGAGGCGAAGCCGAGTGCTTTTAGTAGTCCGAGTTTGTAATGTCTAATACCAGCCGTGATACACACAATGTTTTTCATCTCACCGAGTAAATAGTAGAGTAAAAAAAAAATATTTTTCATATTATATTGGTTGAAATTGTATAGTATGAATATTCTATATAGTTTACCTTGAAAATTAATATTTATGCGTCTGCAAGCTGGCTGATTATATTATCTATATAAACATTATTGACCATTTATTCATTTATCATAGAGAATGTATTTCATGCAAATTAATGAAAATTACGATTACTTATAAATATTATGCCTAAAAATAAATAGCGGCAAACAGTGAACAGAAAATGCATCCGAGGATTACACAGATAACGAAAATGTTTTATCCAAAAAGTGGAAGTCAAAGATCGATGAATACAAACAGCCAGCCACGCACGGCCATTAACAATTCCAAATTTGAATTAAGGACAAAAATATCGCAGAATAGTTCAAATGTTTTTTTCATCGGGTTCACTGGCAATTCCAAATTTGAATATGCGACTAGAAAACTTTTTGGATGTAGAAGATTTGACGCTTGTGCATGGTATAGTGCCCTATTAAATTTAAAAAAACCGGCCAAGTGCGTGTCGGGCCACGCGCAGTGTAGGGTTCCGTAGTTGCGAATGACAACTTTGAGTTCACACTATTCACACTCGCACCTTACAGTTTAACGACCAAAAACATCTAACAATGAAAATAGTATGAAATTTTACAGTTTATAAGTTAGTTGCCTATAACTTTTTAGTTTGTACTTAGTACTCAGCTCTGATAGTTTTCCTTTAAACTTCAGCATATATACTACTGCTGTAATTTTTTTCATATAACCGTTTAGCAGATAGAGGGGGGGGGACACTTACCTCTAACAAAAATTCGCACTTTAAAACCAAATATTTCGGAAACGGATCCCTAAATCGAAAAATGGTGTTCTCAACCTCACAATATTTTTGAAAGACCTATTTAACGATACCCCACACGATGGGTAAATAGAGAAAAAAAAATACTCCTCCAATTTACTTGTATGGGAGCTACCCTTAAAAAAAATATTTTTCAAAATTTTATTCTACCACTTTTTTGCCATGATTAATATACATACCCATACCAAATTACAGCTTTCTAGTACTTATAGTCTCTGCGTAAAACCGCGGACGGACAGACAGACAGACAGACAGACAGACAGACAGACATGGCGAAACTATAAGGGTTCCTTGTTTACTACGGAACCCTAAAAATACTTTATGCGGTCTCGGGCTTTATGGAATTTGTATGAAATCTTATAGCCCGCGGTCGTAATAGCGACCATTCAGCCCACTTTGCTTGCATTTAATGACACTGTTTAAGGATAGGTGAGATGAAAATATATGAAAAGGGTTATCGATTTCAAAATTACTAGTATCATATAAATGAATATCATCATGCATTTCTTGATAAAAATCTTCAGTGTATATTAAATACAATAGACTATCAGTATCAGTATAGCACAATTTAGCATCTTTTCCATACTTTTTCTTAATATGGTTGTAATGAAACTGGTATAAGTGTTGCTTCGCATATTCTAATACTGTAAAGCCTATATAGATAGGTCTGTCTAAAACTACATTTTCTCGATTTAACTCTACGGCCACAAAATTTTCTGAAAATATTGATATACTTTTTAAGTTTGGTTTCACTATTAATTTTTCAGCACCAAGATATTTATTTGTTTTGTTATCATTATCGCATCAATTTGAAATTAATTTAACATTTGCTTGCTTACGTTTATTTTCAATCGTCTTGCCAAATATTGAATTGTTCAGCAACTTAAAGAAATCTTTCTCAAAAGCTGTTTTTGAATTTTGCCGGAAACTGGTATTGAGTTCTATGTATGTTTTAAAAAACTTTCTTGCCTGAATTTGATAATGCGATAAGTATTTTTTAAAACCAAACCATTTTTCACACATTCTTTTAAATGCACGTAATGAATAACGTAACTTTCTTTGTCATAAAGATTTGCAATCAACTTTTTAGTTCGTCCATATGGTGGTACAATTTTTTCAACAGCAAAAGGTAAATCTTTATGATTATTGTGTAAATAATCTGGATAAATTAAATCAACTTCTAAAATATAACCGTAATCATTATTATCTGGAATACTCATTATATCTAATTCTTTGATTTCACTCTGCGATAAAAATCTAAATTCAGAGATAGGAAGCTTTTTCATCATAGCGTACCCATAGAGATTATTACAATCAAGATATATCAAATAACTGCTTGGTTCTGAGTCATCAAAATTGTCTAAATATTTATTGTTTGCTTCAGCATGGCGCAGTGAGCACTGCGCTAATCCACCTCGAATACCTTTTTCTAATAACTCATACATTTCTAAGTCGCTTATCAGCTCGAGTTCAACACCAGTATACAATAGCATTGCATCCCAACTCAAGCTCGGTGAAGTAACATAATATGCTGGATCTAATTTGTAATAATGCAAACTAGTATTTCTAAATTTTTCAAATATATCACATAATAGAAGCACATCACATTTTAGATATAAATCAGTATATTCAGCAAGGGATTTAATATTGAAAATTTTCCATACATCTTTAGCATGTAAATAATCTTTATTAGTTATGGGTTCCCCTCGTAATGTATTGTAAAAGTGATGTTTTGAAGGTAATTGAGTTTCTTGAAATTTCGACCAAGAATTCATGTAATCATAAGGATAAACACCTTTTGTCCTTAACAAACGAAATTTATTTTTATCAGGAAATTCTCTAGACAAGTTTAAAAAATCATTTTCTGATAAACTTTTGCTCAATGTATCTAGACTAGAACTAAGAAATTGATATGAATCTATAAATTTTATTTGAATCGGGTGATTGAAATCTTCAGTTTTTATGATTTTCGTAAACGAAAGATACTTTTCTTTGGTTTTCGGTATTACTTTGATATAACCTTGAAATTTTGCTAACTCTGTAATAAATAAATGTGAATCATATCCAGACAAGTTATGAAAAACAACAGGGATAAATGGACAAACTCTATGCATTAAATTACAGTGAGAGTGTGCCGCTCCTCGGTACTCAGAAGTTATATGATCATGATCTCGGACTTTATCATTGATTAATAATTGTTTACAAATATGACATGAAGTTGCGTTTTGATAATTTAATTCTTGCTCTGGTGTTAATAAATTCATAGGCTTATTATTTCTTAAAATCTTTTGAATACGTCTAGCATCTTTTATTAAACGTTTAACAAATATTTCTACACAGTCTGCACCTCTATATGATACGTATTTATTTAATTGATTATCATAAGAACAGCAAATATAATATGCAAAGCATGATGGTTGATGAACGTTTAGCTTTTGTGTTTTCGAAGAGCTATTTTCATCACAATTCATTAACAAGCATTCAAAATCAGCATAAATAATAAAATTAATTCTCTGTTGTCACTCAAAATTTTTAAATTTCAATATGGTATTTTTTTTTTTGTTAAGACAGATAAAATCTTAGAACAGTGATGAGTGTTGTATTTATTATCACTGTTAAAAAATTGTAAGCATGCATCACATAAATAGATTTTACCTTTGTAACGAGTGATCTGAGGTCGTACTAGACGTACCAAATTTTTTATTAAACAATAATGACCTGTGGTTCGGTTTTCTATGTACAATAAATTAAAATGATTTCTTTTTTTTTAATTTTGATACATAAAGAGGTCCAGTTATAATATTATTCCGTAAACCGTAAATGTTAATGCTTAAATTAGGATTGTTTTTTTCGAAAAGTCTTAAATCCTTTTGTGAAGGCGGAAATGACATTCCATCAATATTTAAAACAGTGGAATAGTGAGGATATGAACTGACTTTACACACATTATTTGTAGTACGGAATAATCCGGCCATTATACTCCAGAGAAAACAATAATTATCTTTATTTTTAATATTGATACAACTCTTCGAGTTTTTAATAGTTAATGGTAACTCAATATAAGATCCACCTCTCATAGGAGAGTATTTATTAATATTAATTTCGAGATGACTTTTAACGAAACAAAGGTCCATCCAGATTGACAATATTGAAATTCTGTTAGTTTTTCATTCAATATATCTATTAAATTTATCAATAACTTTTTCAAATCCGTATTTTTATATACAATACTATATTTGGTATTGAACGACTTCCACATTATTTCATCAGACTTCGGTAACATGAAATAGGCAAACAATTCAAAATTCAGTTTAATACAGGTATGTTTAATCAAAGATAAAATAATTAATTCCATTAAATTATCTTGGTTGCTACATAAGAAAGTATCTATACTGAGGTCCTCATTTTCCTCAGTAACATTCAATCTGTATGTAACTATTCTGTTTTTGAATGCAGTCGCAACCATATTAATATTTGCAAACTGCGTATTCAATAAACAATTGGCTTTATGTACATTCGTTTTCATATGATATGGATTTTTTTTTTCAGTTATTAATATTCTGCATTTGTCACAATATTTGGATTTTTCAGATCCTGATGTGTTGGTAACTGAAATAAAGACGGTTCATAATGTACATTTTTATTATTTTAAGTTCGAATGTAATTAATACAGGGATTACACAGTAAATAACCTACGATTAATACAGAGTAACTGTTAAACTTACTGAATACAGATTACAGGTTTTCTAGTATATCTTATAGCTTACTTAATCATAAAAATCCGTTCAAATGTTTTAATGATTACATGAAACAACTACAATATGAATATAGAGTAAATATGAAAGTATTAGGTATATTAATCAATTATAACATTAACCCATTTCAATAAATCTTTATATCGGGGTATTCTTAAAATCATTTCTAGTTTGTTTTACAAATTTTTTTAGTGAGTGCCATGACTCTTCATTATCGTTTATCTTTGTTTTTTCACTAGTTATAGCATAGCGCCATCTATTTATTGGTGAGATGTTTTTTATTTCCTCCGTATTATAAATTTTTACTTCAACATAATACTTCCCCTCTTTTTTCTCATTTATTTGTCGAGAACACCCTTTTGATTCCCTCCGTGTATATACTGAAATAATAGGTGGTATATTACCGCTCTTCGAGGATGTTGAAGCCTTGGGTTGTTCTCCTTCACTGTCTTCTCCAAACAGGTCAACCGCCGTGAGTCGGGGTGGCGCGGTGTAAGGAGTGATGGTTGTCTTGGTCTTTTTCACCTTCTTTGGCTCTTCTCTAGTATTACTTGAACTTCTTCGCTTATTCTTCTTTTCAGCAGGCTTTGACTCTACCTCAGAGTCACTGCTGGATAGAAGAAGATCCTTCGCCAACGTTTTCGACCTGTAAAAAAAAACAAACATGTAACTATGTTATCTGTATCTGTAAGAGGTTCGTACAATACTATCGATTTTATGTTTTTGAAATAAGAGTTACTCGCTAAGACTAAAACTGTCAACTTAGAGAACTTATAATTTATCTATAGGTACTACAAAATATTAATACATCGAGTCAAGAGGGACAGAAAAACTATGTCTCCATAATACATTCATAAAAAATAATGTTATAAATGTTTGGGTATGATAAGAGAATAAAAATAAAGTATGTTGAGTATTATTTTGCATGAATACAGTATATGAATGGTGTTAATATATGTACTTAATCACTAATCCACCGTCCAATAAAAACCAGTAACCTGTCAAATCACTTAGGTTAGGTTAAGTAGCGGACCTCGAGCTCTGAAGCGTTATCGTGGAGGATGTAACCGGGAACACGCTCGAATGATGATGATGATAATGATATGTAATCACTAATCACCGAGGAAATAAATATAATTGTAGTATTATAATTTGGTGGGTACTTACATTTTTACACTTTCCAGTAGATATCTTCTTTAACAGATGGTGAAGTACTCGATTCCCTCAGGAATAAATAGATCTGTAAGTTAAAAGAAAGTATTTGAGTAGGTAAAAAGGATTGAGGACAGCCTAAAATGAATAGATAACGTGATAATGATAATATGAACATGTCGAGCTCTGTGGCGCAGCGGTCAACACGCTAGCTTGCGATACGGGGTCCCGGGTTCGATCCCCGGTCAGGTCAAGATGGAAAAAGATCTTTTTCATATTGACCTGGGTCTTGGATGTTTATCTATATGAGTATATATAATAAAATTTAGTATCGTTGAGTTAGTATCCTGCGACACAAGTTCACAACTTACTGTGGGGCTAGCTCAATTTGTGTGATATGTCCCTATATATTTATTATTATTTATGAACAGTGAAAGTGATAAGAGAATATGGTAATCAAAAGTAAAAAGAGAGTATGCATAGTGAAACTGAATAGATAAATTGAATAGACAATATGCATAGTGAAATTGAATAGACAATTTCCATAGTGAAAATGAAAAGAGAATATAAATAGTAAAAACCGGCCAAGTGCGTGTCGGGCCACGCGCAGTGTAGGGTTCCGTAGTTGCGAATGACAACTTTGAGTTCACACTGTTTACACTCGCACCTCACAGTTTAACGACCAAAAACATCTAACAATGAAAATAGTATGAAATTTTACAGTTTAATAAGTTGGTTGCCTATAACTTTTTAGTTTGTACTTAGTACCCAGCTCTGATAGTTTTCCTTTCAATTTCAGTATATATTCTACTGCTGTAATTTTTTTCACGTATCCACATATAACCGTTTAGCAGATAGAGGGGGGGGGGACACGTACCTCTAACAAAATTTTGCACTTTAAAACCAAATATTTCGGAAACGGATCCCTAAATCGAAAAATGGTGTTCTCAACCTCACATTATTTTTCAAAGACCTTTTTAACGATACCCCACACGATGGGTAAATAGAGAAAAAGAAATTACTCCCTCACTTTACTTGTATGGGAGCTACCCAAAACTAAAATTGTTTTTTAAGATTTTTTTCTACGACTTTTTTGCCATGATTAATATACACACTCATACCAAATTACAGCTTTCTAGTACTTATAGTCTCTGAGTAAAACCGCGGACGGACAGACAGACAGACAGACAGACAGACATGGCGAAACTATAAGGGTTCCTAGTTTACTACGGAACCCTAAAAATGAATAGAAAATATGCATAGTGAAAATGAATACACAAGTTAATTTGCGAAAGTTAATACAGAATGTTTGTAGGAAAAGTGAATAGAGAATTTAATTTGCGAAAATGAATAGAGAATAAGAATACAAAATATGTGATAGATAAGTACTTACATTTTTTCCAGGTAGATGTCCTCTTTTGTAGGCACTTCAGCACAACACAAGAGCACTAGATTCCCTCAGGAAGAAAGTAGATCTGTGAGTTTGCCCATCATTGTGATGGCTTAAATACGGTTGTTTCATTCCATATATAAATGAAGTCGTTGCATTTTATTAAGACTAGGCGTATACCCCATGTTTGCCTCAACAATATCCATTTTATAGCCGCCAAATTATTTTATTCAGTTGGCGGTAACGCTTGATATCCCGGCCCCCCCCCCCCCCCCGGGATATCAAGCGTTACCGTTTGAGGATGCTATCGGTTATACGCTCAAACGACAGAAAAAAGAGATATGGAGATAATAATAACTATAAATAAATATATAGAGACCAATCACACACATTTTAGCTAGCTCCACAGTACGATACTAACTCAACGATACTTTATTTTATTAACCATAAAAAAGATAAACATCCAAGACCTAGACCAATCTTAAAAAAATAGTTCCATTATAATCTGACCGGAGATCGAACCAGGAACCACTCGTATCGCGGGCTAGCGTATTAACCACTACGCCACGGAGGTCCTCCCTATACTAAACCATAAGGCTCTTGCTACATTACAGCGTTTTTTCATAAAGCGTTTTTTTTGTATTCATTTCAAAAAAAAATCTAAGTATCTTATATGTACAATAATATTGAGTACAATAATACATCAATTTTTGACCAATACTTTCATCTTGAATCCGTGTTAGACTAATAAGATAAAAAAAATACAATAATTATTTGAAATTTGAAGTTATTAACAGACTGTTATTCATACCTATTTAGGTATGTATGTAATATTCTTTATAAGCATGTATCATAAAAAAACGGTAAGATGGACAAGCAGTAGAACATTTGGATTAAAAAAAATAAAATAACGTGTTTTAATAACATTATTTTTTTTAAATATAGATTTGTTAGAGCTATATACTTATTGCATTATTTTGCTCTATCGTACCAAAGCGGGTTCGTGGCGGTTAAATTGTTAGTGAAACAAAAGCCTGAAATACCATTATGGATAGGAACGCAGTTGATGTGTCAGCTATTTCTTTAATTGGTATTGTCTTCCCGGTGGTCCTCTGAAATACGATTCTGTACTGATGTATTATGTTTTAGTTGTTAATTATGTTTTAACTAGCTATCTCTCTCAGTTTTACACGGGTACCCATATAATGAGCCTTGTTTTTATATAGATCATCAGTCGTCACCTAATACAAGAATTTACTTTTTCAAAGTCAAAAGTTTCAAAGTATTTTGAACTTTATAAACAGAACTTAAATCACAATAAATACAGGAATTCTTTCAGTTAAAAATATCAGTTACTTTTTGAATAATCAACAGTGAGGTCCAGTCATGTCGGTAAGTATAGAGTGTAATTTTTAATTCATTCTTTAATTTTGTTTCGATATTTATTGACAGATAACTTTATTATCCGCATTACTCTCCTTGAATAGAAGACTCGACTAGATAGCTTGTTTCATATAACTTATCTTTAGCAGTATGTCAGGTACTCAAAATACTTACACATTTTAATTTTATATCATTTCAGTTTGAGAATAACCACTTTCGCTACTCACCGATATCGCCGCCCCCAAGCTCCGAGACGCAGCTAGACACAGCTGCAGCTCTCCGAAGGTTGGAGTCTGAAGTACCCAACATTGAAGTTCCGTATTCCCAGTTGATGAATAGGCACAAGCAATTGTCGTCATTTATGAAGTACACCACAAACGGAGTTAAACTTATAAGAATTGAAGTTTATGATGCTGAACAATTTGATAATGTTGAAAAGACGATATGTCACTGTAACGCTCACTTATGTGCCCAGCATGTGGTATCTAATGTATTTACTGATGATATTTACGTCTGAATTAAAGATGTGTTAAGAAGTATTCCAAATAATGTAACATTTCTCTAAAGATTCAGAATTTGATTAGTAATATTATGGGTGCATTTAAGCGAAATTGTCATCTTTTGCTATGTAAAGACGATATGTCACTGTAACGCATACTTATGTGCCCAGCATTTGGTATCTAATATATTCACTGATGAAATGTACGTTTGAGTTAAAGATGTTTTTAGAAGTATTGAAAATAATGTAACATTTCTGTAAAGATCCCGAATTGATTTTTCATATTATGGATGCATTTAACCGAAATTGACATCTGTTGCTATGTAAATATGTTATGTGCATTATGCCAATAAATACACTCTTCAAGTAAGCATTCGTTTCATTTCATAATTCTTAGTATCGACATCGTCACCTTATAATCTATTGTTTACGAGCGATTAAAGTTGTAATGATACCGTAGAGCTCATTCCTATCTTAAACATATCGTAAGTACTAATGACTCACCATGCATTATGAATAATTGACACAGACAAAAAGAGGAGATCAGGATACACTGGCAGTTAAGACCTATTCAATTTGTAATGTTACCTTAGAGCACATATATAACGTGAGTACAAATCACTCTGTGAGCATTGTGTGTGAGTGAATCATCAAACAAATGTGGTACAAGTGAGGTTATTGAAAAGATGGGATTAGGGTGCCTAGATACACTGAAGTGTATCTAGGTACCCTAATCTCTATCTACTTACCTACCCAATTCCACTTCTCCCTTTAAGTTTCTTATGTGGGGTTGGTAGGTACTTGTAGTGTATGTGAGTGAAAGAGAGGGAAGTATTATGTCATCTCTGGCGCACGTGCGACCGTAAACAGCTCAGTCAGCTGTGAGCGGTGCGAGTGAGAGGGCACGCGCGACTAAGAGCCGACAATATTGAAGGAAATACTACATTTTGGCGACGAGGATTCATTTTTGTGAGTAATTATAATAAAACAAATTACGTTAAAAGAAAAAAAAAATAGTGTGTGCTGTGGTGTAATGTTTTAAAAGTAAAATTCAGTGAACAAAACGACTAGTACAAATTATCAACCTACCTATATACCTGTGGTCCGCGCGATACACAAGTAGATATTTATTTTATTTTAATAAGTACTTATCTAGTTATTTTAATGCGGGACGACTACATCGCATATTTGTGTGTTGACGCTTAGAAGGGTATTCCGCATTGTTTACTGCCTAAGTAACTCGAAGCCGCGCCGATCAAAGTTTGTTATTGTTATACGTGCCTACTTATAAAGCCGTTTATGCATGATCTATGTTCCTCGACGCATATGACTGGTCTTAGAAACTACTGACGCGATTTTTATGCGTTTTATACATACCTTGTAATTGGAAGTTTTACCGTGGAGTTTTATATGTGGTGTACATCTACAGTCCGTTAGTTATTGCCCGTGGTTTCGCTCGCGTCAAGTATATGGAGTTTAAATTTGAACGATTTTGTTCAGAATGTCATGTAAATACGTATAGCCGGTTTGGCAACAAGAAGGAACAAACATGCACACACACACACACACGTTCACACAAACTTTTGCTTTTGATATTAGTAAAATAAGTGTTATAGTGATAGTAATGTGATGAATGATTAACATATTATGAATAAATTTTTTAATAAAGTCATTGTTTTGCACTACGCGGCCGGGTTCGATTCCAGGTTTGAAATGTGTTCATGTTATCGAAATGTATGATTAAATCTTATTCCACTGGCCGTACCTGATGACTGATTGTTTATTATTTTAGCAGGTGTACATGGTTTCGAACGTGGGTTCTTGCAACTTTAAAAATATACGAGTGAAAAAATAAGAAAAACATATACATTGATATGAACGAGTGTTGTTTGTAACTACGTTGTGATGTTACCAGATGATGCCTGGTACATTGATATGAACGAGTGTTGTTTGTAACTACGTTGTGATGTTACCAGATGATGCCTGGTAGTCCAGAAACAGGTGATGCCTGTAAGGACTTCGTAATTCAATTGAACACGGGTGACGCCTGTAAGCTATAAGTACAAGATGCGATGTAATTGAGACTTATCAGAGTGTTAAATGTGGAAGCTATATGGGTGATGCCCTTAACGTGATATTTGCGTGGGTGATGCCCATGATGTAATGCTTTTACGGGTGATACCCGTAATGCAAAGTTGGTACGGGTAATGCCTGTTATTGAAAGATTTATGCGGGTGACGCCCGTTTACTGAAGGTTAATAACGGTTTACATGGTGTTGGAAAGAGAGGTTGTAAGAAATGAATAATGAATGTGTCAGGTTATTTAAAGGATGATGCCCGTTTAGTAACCAAAAATGAGACATTCTTTATTTGTTTCCTTGTTCACAGATAAAAAAAAAAAAAAAAAAAAAAAAAAAAATGTCAAGTCTTTCATTAGAAAAATTTGAGTGCGATGGCGAAGCAGGATCTGTTGGAGCTAGATGGGAACGCTGGAAGAGGAGTTTATATATTTACCTGGAAGCTGCGGACGTGAATACTAGTTCTAAAAAACGCGCAAGTTTGTTACATTGGGGAGGACAAGAACTTCAAGAAATACTGTTTAACATACCCGGTGGCTACGTCACGTCGGTAGAAGATGGTCAAGATAAAGATGTATTTGAAGTAGCAATAAAAAAGTTGGATGAATACTTCGCGCCCAAGCAGAATAAACGGTATGAAAGACATTTATTCAGACAAATGAAACAAGAAGAAAACGAGAAATTTGAGAAGTATCTGGTTCGGCTAAGGCAACAAGCGTTAAAATGCCAATTTATAGATGTGGATGACTGTTTAATTGATCAGATAATTGAAAAGTGTTCCTCGGAGGAACTGAGGAAGAAAGTACTTCGTGCAGGAGAAAAAATTACTTTAAATGAAGTGATAACCGAGGCTAATACTTTAGAAGTAGTGGAACGACAATTAGGTGATTTTAGCCAGAAAGGAAAGGAGCACACTGTAAGCAAAATTGAGACACGAGAGAAGGAAAAGACATTTATAAAGAACAATAAAAAGGCGTGTTTCCGATGTGGGAGCTGGAATCATCTAGCGTATGATGCGAAGTGTCCAGCTAAAGGAAAAATTTGTAACAAATGCAAGAAGGTGGGACATTTCCAGGCTCAGTGCAGGGGAACAGGCCAAAAACGAAGCTATGAAGAGAACAAATTGGATAGAAGCATAGATGCGAAAAGAAAGAAGTCAAATTACAAAGTCGAAGATATAAAGCAGGCGAATGCGATAGAAGATAAAATTGATTATGTTTTTAATGTTCTGCATAATGATACGCTCGCTTGTCATGTAGGTGGAACTCAAGTAGAGATGCTCATTGATTCAGGATGTCAACATAACTTAATAACAGATAAAACGTGGAAAGAAATAAAAGAAAAAGTTTTAAAGACAGGAAAAGAAGTAAAGAATCCAGGAAAAACTTTTGTAGCATATGGATGTGAAGTCCCTCTCAAATTATTGACGTCTTTTACTGCGGATATCCGTGTTGGAACAAAAACACAAAACGCCACCTTCTATGTAATAGAGAAAGGGACACGTAACCTATTGGGCAAAATAACTGCGATTGCATTAGGCGTACTAAAACTAGGATTGGACATAAATCAGGTTGAGTTAACACCCTTCCCAAAATTCAAAAATATTCAAATACAAATACCAATTAATAAGGATGTAAAACCAGTCGCACAACCCTACCGACGTATACCAATTCCCTTAGAAGAAAAAATAAATTCTAAAATAGACGAACTTCTTCAAAAAGATATAATAGAAAAGGTAGAAGGACCGTCTGAATGGATATCTCCGGTAGTGCCGATTTTAAAAGCAGATGGTGATGTCCGTCTCTGTATCGACATGAGACGCGCAAATTTGGCAATCAAGCGGGAAAATCACCCTTTACCAACGATGGAGCAGCTGCTACCAAAGATACAAAGTGCTAAAATGTTTAGCAAATTAGATATAAAGGATGCTTTTCATCAACTGGAGCTTCTACCCGACTCACGACACATTACTACATTCATTTCTGGCAAAGGATTATACCGTTTTAAAAGATTAATGTTTGGAATAACCTGTGCGCCGGAAATGTTTCAAAAAACACTCGAAAGAGTGTTAATAGAATGTGACGGGGTTGTTAATTTCATCGACGACATTTTAGTTTACGGAAAGGACAAACAAGAACATGACATACGATTACAAAAAGTAATAGAAACACTAAAGGCAAACGACATAATGTTAAGGGAAGATAAATGTATTTACGCAACAACGAAAGTTCAATTTCTAGGACACGAAATGTCTGATGAAGGAATCCGACCACTAGACAAATATTTATCGGCTATAAAAGATTTCAGAACCCCGATCAATATTTCGGAACTACAAAGCTTTTTAGGGCTCATTAACTATATTGGAAAATGGATTCCCAATATGGCCACTCTTACAGAGCCATTGAAGCAATTGCTTCGCCAAGGATCAGCCAGAAACGCTGATATCAGGGATTCTTGGGGGGAAAGTCAGCAATCAGCCTTTTGTGCTTTAAAGGCTGCTTTGAGTGACATACAAAATCTGGGGTACTACAACGTAGATGATAAAACTATGGTATTTGCAGATGCTAGTCCGGTCGGACTCGGTGCAGTTCTGGTACAGACAAATGAAAGTGGTCCACGTATTATTGCCTTTGGAAACAAAACGCTCAGTGATTGCGAACGTCGGTATTGCCAAACTGAAAAGGAGGCTTTAGCACTGGTGTGGGCCGTGGAGCACTTTCATATGTTCCTGTATGGCAAGGAATTTGACTTAATCACTGACCATAAGCCTCTTGAGGTCATATTTGGTCCAAAGTCCAAACCCTGTGCACGGATAGAACGTTGGATACTGAGACTTCAATCTTATAAATATAATGTCATATACCGTCCAGGAAAAAATAACATAGCTGACCCCTTGTCCAGATTGTGTACATTTAAGCATGATGAGACTCAGCAAAAAGATTACGTCCAGGATATAATTGACCATGCTAGACCAATAGCCGTATCGTTAAAAGATATTGAAGAACATTCAAGGACCGACATTGACATACAAAAAGTAAAACAGGGCATATTTAACAAAAAGTGGGACGATTCAGTAAAGGGCTACAAACTATTTGAGAACGAGTTTTGTTTTTTTGGGGACATATTGCTAAGAGGCACTAGAATAGTTATACCGACACAATTACGACGACTTGTTTTGGATGCTGCCCACGAGGGCCATCCTGGAATAGTCGCAATGAAGTTGAGACTTAGAGCGAAAGTTTGGTGGCCTAAGTATGATAAGGACGTGGAAAGCCTAGTACGGTCCTGTAAAGGTTGTACACTAGTATCGGCACCAAACCCACCGCACCCACTCAAAAGGAGGGAATTACCTACCCAATCTTGGGTTGATATCGCCATAGATCTTTTAGGTCCATTACCAAGTGGCGATCATCTATTAGTTGTAATTGATTACTACTCCAGGTACAAGGAAATCAAAAGTTGTCGAGACATAAGCAGCAAGGAAATGATCCGCTTACTGAAAGAGATATTTAGCCGTCTAGGACATCCAGTTTCCATAACTTCTGATAACGGGAAACAATTCATTAGCGCAGAGTTCAAGACTTATTGTCGTGAAAATGATATAAGACTGTTTAATTCAATACCTTACTGGCCACAACAGAATGGTGAAGTGGAGCGACAGAACCGGGATATCCTTAAACGTCTCAAAATATGCCAAGTAGAGAGAAAAAGCTGGAAAGAAGCACTGATTGAGTATTTGACTATGTACAATAGCACCCCACATAGTGTGACTGGAAAATCTCCGGCAGAGCTATTTTTCCAAAGGAAGTTTAAGGACAAGATTCCCATGATAGATTATGCGGAACAAAACTTTGAGGATTCTGATGTAAGGGATAAAGACAAAGAAAAAAAAGAAAAAGGGAGAGAATATACTGATAGAAGACGAAGAGCACGCGAAGTTGATATACAGATAGGAGATAAAGTGTATGTAAAGAACACCAATAAATCTAATAAATTGAGTCTAAATTTTGATACAACTACACATACTGTAAAAGCTAAAACCGGTGGAGACGTAGAAGTACAGAATGATGAAACGGGACAACAGTTAAGACGGAACATACTACATTTAAAGAAAGTAGAGGGTGAATGGAAATCGATGAATAAAGAAATCGATGGACAGCATTCAGAAATTGCAGTAGAAGAGAGTTCAGAAGAGGATGTTAGAGACGATTAGAACAATCACTTAGAAGACCAGAATTAAAGATAGAATGAGGAGATTAATGTTGATTTTCAATAATGTAATCAGTAGTCATGAGTATAAAATAAAATTATTATTTGTTTAATTGATTGATCATTTATTGATTTTGAAAAATTAAAATAAGGAAGGGATGTAGTGTATGTGAGTGAAAGAGAGGGAAGTATTATGTCATCTCTGGCGCACGTGCGACCGTAAACAGCTCAGTCAGCTGTGAGCGGTGCGAGTGAGAGGGCACGCGCGACTAAGAGCCGACAATATTGAAGGAAATACTACAGTACTATTTTGGGGTACATATCAGAATATCAAAAACCATAACACCTTTATTCAAAATATACGAGCCCAAAATACCCGAACTCAAATTACCTTAAGATTTAAAATATCTGAACCGATTACACCCTACTTTACAATGTAGTAGGCCGGCCACGACCCGATTTTTCAAAATCTCGTCGGTATCTCTTGTGTATACCTACAACAGGTATGGATGTGTTCAAGGCATTGTGTAGATTACGAAATTGCTTGTTGTAATGTTCGCAAGTGGTGGAGGGATAGCAGTTACGGTTACAGTTACAGTTGCGGTAGAGCCTCGCTACCGGCGAAAATCCCTTTTGCTAGTAGCATGAATGGGCCGGCTCGTCCGGGGAAGTTCCTCACTCTCACAGAAAATCGACGTTTGACTAGTAGCTTTACCGCTGCTATGCTTCGTTTGGTGAGTGAGAGAGCCGGAGGCCCATGTCCCTCCCCCCCTGGGGAAAGAAAAATAAAAGGGCGGCAACGCTCCTGTGACATTCCCTGGTGTTGCAGTTGTCCATGGGCAGCGGTGGTCACTTACCATCAGGTGACCCGCTTGCTCGTTTGCCGTCCTACGACATAAAAAAAACGTCGTAACATGGCCGCCAACAGTATTTGTATTTTGTTAATTACATCGCACTTATAAGGTCTATTAGCTTGTGTATGGTGTCATTTGAAAACTTATAAATATCCTTTATTTTATACTCAGACCTTAAGCGTATCTATTGTATGTGAAAAATATTTGACAAAAATGATATTTTAAAATTACCGCCACCTATTAAAAACTCTACATCAGTTTCAGTTTTTAAGCGAAGTTCCAAACAGTATTTTCTTGAAATGCAACTTTGATATTACTCCGGACAGAAATACTTTATCTAAATTTCCCCTATTCTTTCTTTCTATTCTCTATGTTAATTCTCGAGTATATATTTTTACTTTATGTATATCTAATATGATTGATTACACACCTAGTTGTGAATTTGTAAGAACTATGGGTACATATATTTCACGCTAAACTTGTTGACGTGGCCAACAGCACCTCTAAAAAAAAATATTTTTATTTTATTGTGCTTCCACGGACACTTACCTCTAACAAAAATTTGCACTTTAAAACCAAATATTTTGAAAACAGATCCCTAAATCGAAAAGTGGTGTTCCCAACCTCACAATGTTTTTTAAAGACCTCTTTAACGATAGCATACGATGGATAAGTAAAGAAAAAAAATACTCCCCCACTTTACTTGTATTTTTTTCAAGATTTTTTTTCTACACTTTTTGCCATGATAAAAATACATAGTTAGCTATACCAAATTACAGCTTTCTATTACTTATAGTCTTTGAGTAAAACCGCGGACAGACAGACAGACATGGCGAAACTATAAGGGTTCCTTGTTTACTACGGAACCCTAAAAAACTGGCATTTTTTTAATACGCCCGAAAATTGTAGTCGTAAACACCGAACAACGACGTGGGGGTTGTACAAACACAAAACAGCCCCCGTTGCCGCCTCCGCCGCACACCACACAACACTCCTACAATTATTTAAGATAGTAATGAATCGCTTTCGTATAGTTATGTTCCGGCATATAATTATATTAGGGATATAATTATATTACGGCTTTATCTATCTTACTGCGACGTCTATATGTAGCATCATAGTTTATGAGTTGGACAATTTCTTTCTACGCTTTTAGCCTATACTCCATCTACTTAAGCTTATGACTGATGATAAATTTCTGACGGTCTTACAAAGCACCTACTTGAAGTAAAATGCTGAAATCTAATGGCTTTTGTCCTTTCAGTAAAAATAATAGACGTGAGCTCGCTCTCCCGACACGATCCAGAGTTTGTCCTGACTTTGGACGTGGCCCGGCAGTGGTTGGCTATTAAACGAGACTTCAATGAACCCACTCTCCTCCTATTTAAGTTCGGGTGGGTCCAACCTAAGATGAATAAGAGAGGCTGCGTTTGTAACATACCTGGTGAGTAAGAGTACTTGATTTTTTATTGAAAAGTTTCATATCCGTCAGAATTTGAAAAGTTTCCTATCTTGACTATAAAAAGTTTTATATCCTAAGTAGGTACCTATCTAACTCTCAAGTTCCATATCCTGTAAATCTTTGAGAAAAACACTGAAGATGGCGCTTCGACGCTGAGCCATAGGTTCTTAAGGCGCTCTTATAGTAACACTAGCGCCACCCAGCAATTAAATTCCTTAAATCATAAATTGTATCGAATTTTAAAAATCTAACAAGTACAAATCTACTAAATTACTTTTATTATTTTTTGTTTATTACAAGTAATTTACTAGTGCCATAAAAGTGGCCACTTTTGGCGTTAACCTGTTTTTCTCTTATTTTCTCAAACGAATATTAGTGAAAATGAATACAAAAATACTACAAGTAATTAACTACTATGTACTTGTTAGATTTTTAAAATTTGATATAATTAGGATTAAAAGAATTAGTTTCTGGGTGGCGCTAGTGTTACTATAGGAGCGCCTTAAGTTAAAATGTAGGGAAAAGTGGTAAGCGACACTCATATGTAGACGCATTAAAAACAGTGGCCTTTTAGCTATTATTATCACTACGGGACTTACGCTATTAATTTTGAGACTCGTTTGATATTTCAAGAACATTAGTACTAGTAGTAGCTGCCATCTCCACAGATTCTGAAGAGCTGCGGTGGATATTTAGAACTGTCAGGGGAAACCGCGTTATGGTCTGCACTCTCTCTAAGTCTTAAATTACACAAGTTTTTACAATGAGTTTTTGGTGGGGAGTCAAGGGGTCCTACAGTTGTAGTTTGCCTTAGACAATTTTGCAAATTGATTTAAGTGGACTTTATAATATGAAATTGGTGTAATTTGGTGTTAGGTATAAATGCTCGTGCTCGGGAACAATTTGTGAAATAGTTAAAGTAGACTGTTAAATGGACTCGTATAGATTTGTCATCAGAAGCTCCTACGAGGCTACCAAAGAACTTATGCCATCTTTGATGCCACATACCGTACAACACCGACACTTAGTAACTCATTATACTGGACATTGGCAGAATCACTGAAATCTCGGTGGAAGCCATAATTTAAAAGAAGAAAGAAAGAAAAGTTTTTACACACAGCACTCACTGTTTACCCGTTGACGAATGGAACATTTTTATTTATTCCTTGTACCATGCCTCCCGGCGGTCTTGTCCGGGTCGCGACAATGAAAAATATAGAACCACATTTTTTGTTAAATGACTATGTAGCTACCTCCAAGTGAACTTTTACTAGTTAAGGCAAAGTGAGTTCTTGAACTCACTTCGCCTTAACCGGACTTTTTGAAGTGAGAGCAGAGTGCCCTCAACCTGTAAGGCGAACATCACCAAAGGGCCCCCAGGAAGGACGGACTTCAGCTTTGGGCGTTGCCTGGGTGCGCAAGGCTTGGAGAGACAGCGAACTCTCATACATATGCCTGATGGGCCGCGATTTGCATGCAAAGCCTGAAGGGCCAAACTGAGAAACAGCCACTTTCTACTATAGAACCACTTTGGAAACCAACTTTTTAATGTTCTGTATTAATTTACAACGTTGTACAGGTATCAGCTTTGAGCTTGCGGAATGGATAGCAACCAATCTTACCCACGTGGTGGGAGTAGCCACTGATACTCCCACATTGGAGAGTAAAGAGACGCGGGATTTCACTACAAGGTAACTGATTATCTCCGTGTTGACTGCATCTATAGTCTGTACTTCTATACTAATATTATAAATACTAATATTATAAAGAGAGTTTGTTTGCATTTAATAGACACCGAAATGAACCGATTTTCAGAATTTTTTCCATTATAACTAGCGGGGGAATTAATTTTAGCGGGTGACATAAACTATAATTTACGAGGACGAAGTTAATTAAATTTCTAGAAAGTATATCAAAGACGCAAAATCAATGCAAAAACGAGGCTTATTTTTTTTATTTTCTACGAAATTACTTACATGATGTTCTAGAAAAAAAAAAGTAGAACGGACCTACTGCTTTTCTTCCACACATACCGTAGAAGCTTTATAGTCAAAGCGTAGAAGTCGCTAAATAGAATATGGGCGAAAATCTAAGGAATGCTAATTAGCGAAGGGGCTAGTAACCTATGATTTTTTGATTACATTTTTCACCAACACGTTAAACTTGGGTAGGTACATCTCATGTGCTCTGTCTAACCCGTAAGCTATAAAGACGTGATACATTATGTAATAAATCAATTTAAATATTTAATATTTGTTATATCTTGTCAACTGGCGATCATCGCTAAAAGCAAGAGTGCGTTTGTCTCAGTAAGTGGTATAGTTCAGACGCTTTCAGTCACAGAAAGACTAAATTCTACTTAGCTATTCTCATATTTTGTGGTCGGACGACTTGACCAAGGTTGCAGGAAGGCGCTGGATGCAGGCCGCTTCCAACTGGTTGTATTGGAATCTTTGGGAGAGGCATAAGTCTAGTTGGACTTTCTTGCAGCTGATGTGATGATATTTTTTAGGACCATCGCGAATGTGTTGGGGAGAGCTGGAGTTTACATGGTTGAGAACGTGTATGTACATAATAAAGTTCCAGGTGAGATCCCTTTTCCGTAATAGAAGTATACCTATTGCGGCTTTTGTAGGCTTAAGGCGCTGTGGTATCAGACGAGACACTAGCGCCACCCAGCAATTAATTCGATAAGTCCTAAATCATATCAAATTTTAAAAATCTAATAGCTGATTGCCCTAGTATATTACTTGTAGTATTCTTGGTACCTACAAGTATTCACTATTTTTAATTTGTTGAATTAAGACAACGAATTATTACCGCGAAAATCGGCCACTTTTGGCGGTAATAATTCGCTCTCTTAAACTTAGATTATAATAGGTATCTATGAAAAGTAATAAAAAGAATACTACAAGTAATTTACTAGGGCAATTAGTTATTAGATTTTTTAATTTGATTTGATTAAGGAGTAAAAGAATTAATTGCTGGGTGGCCCTAGTGTCTCGTATCGTTTGATACCACAGCGCCTTAAGTGATTATTTATTTCAGCTATGAAAGCCGTATACCTAAGTATACCGAAGTATTTTGTCCTAAGACATCAATGTTTGTATTTCGTGTAAAAGGCATCTTACATTAAAAAGCGGTAATTCATTTTGAGTCAAACCGAATAAACCTTAAATTAAGCTACTCATTTAAGGGAAAACATGAATATTACGGCGTCCATGGCTGCCCGCGTAAGCTACACACGATTCAATTTCAAACAAAACAGAGCAGGATGAACCTATATGACAAAGCGAGAAAACCTTACTTTTTAGTTCCGTATTAAGCCCGCTCCACTCTCGTCGAGGTTTCGTTCCCGGTATTCGCCGAAACAAGACGAGATCGAGAACTGCTCTGTACACTCTCGCTTAGCACAAGCAGTTGTCTGTTTGAGGACGTTGAAACTGCTGCGTCCTTATAGCATTATGTCTTGTAGCGTATTAATACTTCTTACAACAAGAAAAATTGTTATTAAAAGGCGTTAAAAAAGACGAAATACCGCCACCATGGAGACTACACGAATATAGCCGAGACTTGCCGAATACTGCCTCCACACTCTCGTATTCGCCTATTCTCGTGTAGTTTTGCCGAGAGTGTGGAGCGGGCTTTAGGTTTGTCGTCCTGCCCCCGTAGCATGGCTCCCGCGACGCCGTTTATATCGCGCGATAAACTATCTACTTCTCACTCTTCAGCGAAAAACAAGATGGCGATATTCGATAAACGTTGGGGCCATGCTACGGGAGCTGCTCTGTTAATTTCACGTTAATTTAACAAACTGAATTGTGTATAGGACGTATTATGCAACAAAAGCTGCTGGGCTGGGCCCTTGTGGCTCGTCCGTAACAAAATTCGTAAGTTTTATTTGTTTGTAATATCTTCTATGTACAAAAAAAATATTAGAACACATAACATAGTAGTAGACTTAAAAGTAAACATACAATGTTGGAATTATCACATAAGGGATCTCTTACCTTCAATCAGCCAAATGATTAAGAGATCTATTAATTAAAGGGTAGTAAATAACAAAAAAAAAATTGTCGAAGTTTAAAAGAGACATTAAAAAAAACTGATAACTATTTTCCTCACTAGATGGCGTTGATGCAAGTCGAGTCAAATAAGGCTCTAGCTCAAAAATAGTCTTGTCACCTATGGCCTTCGAGCAACACGGAAGGGAGTAGCCATACGCTGCATTCCCCTCTGTCAAGGTACAAGCCAAAATTAGGCATATGCATGTCTATGTGTTAGTTGTGTGTGACTCATCTGTACACAAATTATTTTTTCTTTTTATGTCATTTTTTGTGACAATGTCATAATTACTATCAAGTGACAGTTTAAGTTTTGTATGTAGGTGTGCGGAACTAAACTTGTGTGCACATTTCCCCCCGCAAAAAACGCCAGAAAAATTGTCATAGTAAATTGTCGCTTTGCCCACTCCCTCCGTCCGGTACGGAGGCCGTGTTGCTCGAAGCCTATGGCATTCACACTCAAAGGTTTTTGTGTTTTAAATTCCACTTTGAAACCCCCTCAAAGAGAAAATAAATACCTTACAATAAAATATACATTATTTTTCAGACAATGGCTGCATGACCATGGCGTTGCCACTCAAAATGCTGCACTCGGTCTACGTGCCGACACGATTAGTCGCCTTCTGTCCAACGAAGAAGACGGAACTGAAGGTCGTTGTTGGTCTGCGCAAGAATGAAATCACGGAGTATGTGAGCAGAGACCATGATATACACTTGGATGATCTCATGGTGACTCTCTAAATAGTCTAAACATCAGTTCCTTATGGTAAGCGTCTTCTGCTTAGTTGTATACCCTGATATAACTGTTTCAATTTGAAACAGGAACAAAAACACAAGGAACAAAAACTGGCAAGTTGTTGCCCAATAACACCTCAAAACCCTAATTCCATCGAATGTTGCGCTCGGTAACTCGTCCTATTTTAAGTAATAGGTGTAAGTCCTGAATGTTTTAATGAATGTCTCTAATAATAAAATATACTACATTGTTAACAGATGACAAAATCTTGTAATTATGAATAATGTTTAAAATTAATGATTAAAAATGATAAGAAAGGTTATACCAATAAAAGACTAAGTTGAATAAATAAGCTTTATTTTTCAGCCAACCTATTACAATGCATAAATCTTTACACATCTATTGAAATAATTCATGAATTCAACCAATAAATTTACAATAAAATATACCATGAACTAAATACCTACCCAATTTTGAAGCACATCTATGAGGAAGATATGAATTCCTACGAATGCCCTTTGGACGTGATTGTCTAATTATAGTCGCTAATTTTATAACTAGTTGTTTCTAGTATACAAATGTATCAAAAATAACGACACTACATATGGAAGTGGAGAAAGACGAATGACGAGGTAGAATATTGGAAACTGCAGTTATAGTATAGCAAGTTCACCTGCAACATTCTGATAATGCCAAACTATTTTACAACAATTTTTCAACCCCGTTCCCCCGTTCTCTAGTTATAGTTACGTCTTTAATAATATACCTCACGAACTTGCCATACTAAAGTGTAGTAAAAGCAGCCTTACAAGACTATAGATATTTACAGGAAGATCTTCGAGCTTCAAAATTGGGTTACAGAATCAGTGTGGAAAATTGAAATAATTTTATTCTAAAATTTATAAAAAGGAAGCCTTACATTTAGATTATAAGTCGAAGAGCACCAGTGATGCACACTGAAGCACCTTCACGCTTAAGCGATACAATTCTTCAATTTAAATGCCATTATAATTTTTGTCTCGTGGTCCGGTAGAAACAGTTTATAATAGTTACCAGGTAAAATGTCACTAACGGTGAGTGACCCAAATCTATCTTTGTCGCTCTCATAAATTTGAGTAGGGAAAAAGTGATCCCTTTTTGAAAAAATAAAGAGCTGGATGGTCTTCTCAGGCCATTTCTGTCATAGGCGTAAAACTATGGTTCATGCCATAGACGACGCGTGCAACAGAGATGGCAGACACGAGTTACGTCCATGCTAGGATAATTTCAGTTGTGAAGTCACCACTAAAAATGACATGAGCTACAAAGATATTCACACGGTACCTAGCAGCAAACCAACGTGAGCGATTTTAGAACACACCTGGTGTTTTCAATATAATATTTAATTAATATCATGTGATGATGACAGTCTTATATAAGATAATATCGCCGTCGATAAATTGTTTCTTCCGGACCCTACCTGAGTATTCCATCAAGTTCGAGCCCCTGCCCACTGTATATACCAATCGAGTACTAATATAATATCGCCCTCAAGAGATCTAACGTGGTTCCAGGCAACAGCGACCAACAGTCTTTTTCTTACAATACCAGCACTTCGTAGAGAGAGGCAAAAGGTAACATAGCAGTACAGGGGTGTGCGTTGCGATACAACGTGCTACGATCCTACGAATCACAGAATATTGCCTGCTCTTTTTGAGCTCTTGCCCAGATTTCGTACAGTAGTGCAGTACTAGTCAAACTTTACTGCAGATCGGATATTAGCTGCGAACTGCGCAGTACGCGCCCCGCCTCCCCCCGCGTGCGACCCGCGCTACCTAATATGGTGTACAGTTCGATGTCAACTTAACGGCGGCTCGAACATAGCTTCGAGCTGCGCAGTACGCGCCCCGCCCTCCCGCGCTCGCCACGCTGATACCTAAAATTGTGTACTGCGCATCGACTCGCGCGATAGTCTGAACCGCAATAAAGTTTGGCTCGAGCTGTGTCACAGCTGATACAACCGGGAAACCACTCAGGTGGGTCATAGCTAATAGATTCAATACAGTGGGAACAGGATCTATCGTGTACTTCACCGCTTAGATCTAATTACGCTATCAAGGGAACGGTTGATTGAAGTTCCCGCACATAATACTTTCATTATTATTGCCACGGGTAGTCACCGACACTGGTACAGAGCGATCGTGTGAAATATTAAAAATAGATTTCATTTATTTGGTGCACCAATACCCTTATCTTTAATACTAAGTTTTGGTACTTACATTGATTTGTATATAGAAAACATCGAAATATATTTGTCTCGCTTACTTAAAGCAAAATGATAGAAACTCATTTTATTATTTGAAGGTATATATTACCAGCGAATCAACTTGTGAAAAATTATCATTAACCTGCGATTTTGTCGATTTGACCAACTAGTTTCGACCTATTCAAGAGATATTTTCAAATTAACTTTTCTTTCATAATCTCATTCACGAATGAATTTCTAAGTTATGTCTTAACCACAGTGTAATTAAATATAGAAGTATTAATTTGTGAAAAATTGTCATTAACTTACGATTTTACCAATTGGCCAACTAGTTTCGACCTATTCACGAGATATTTTCAACTTCTTCATATTTTCATTCTTAAATGAGTTTCTATATTTTTACCACAGTGTAACTAAATATAAAGGTATCTACTAAGCGAATACACTTCGACTGAAATGCTAGAGGAATGCTGGTGTTAGCACGGTGTCGGCTGACTGACGAAATGACGAGAATGACTATTAATGACTATTTTATTGACGTGTGAGTGCGAAAACTTGACGATCAATTATTATTAGTACAAAATCTTTACAAACCTGATTGAAACGAATCTCGAATTATACATATACAGTGTGTAAGTTCACCCTCGGCATAACTTTTATGAGGTGACTCAGCTCGTCAATATGAACAACTGAACAACTTTTCCTATGGGATCAAAGCTGGGAACCAAAAAATAATTTGGGCATTTTCATATTTAGTAGAAAAAAATAATTCGTTCCCAGAATTGGTACCATATGATCTTTTATTGGGTCAACAAACAATTTTACACAAATCTTAGGCTAATGAATTAAATGTAAAATCAGCACCGTTAACCATAGTTTACAAAAAAAATATACACTATAGAGAGTACACTATTAAATTGAAAGGAGAACTACGGCTGATATTAATGTTCAAATTCCAATGCATAAGAAAAATAACTTTGAGAAAAATTACTTGGCTTGAAAAAAAACTATCACAAATTAGGTAAAACCGCTGAAGTGTCACAGATTCATCATTAATAAATCTTTTATATGCACCTACTCGTGTGGAAAATATATCTAATAATATCTATATAAATAGGTTGTTCATATTGATATGAGGGTCAATTAACACACTGTATAAGGAAAAACGGGGGTGATGCAATTTGTAACCGAAATTTCTAGTTCGATACTTTCAAAGAGTACTATTGCAATACATTATTTGAGCACGAGTTAGCAATAGTATCAGGTCATTTTGGTTAGTGACCTCCCCGCGAATTTTTCGCCATCACACGCCGGGTCCCTAAAACCTAGAACAGCTTAGCGAAAATCTTAACACAAGAATCTTTAAGCTCGGACACACAGTCTGCGATTAAAAACATTTAGAGGCGAAAGTACGTCCTTTTTTTTTTTCAACCGAAAATTTACACTGCGCATCCAATGCCTAACTTAAAATAATATTGCTAAATACATATTATAAATATAAAATGTATTCAAAATACTCATAATATTAAATTCAATATTGTACACTAAGGGATTTGATCTTTGAATCCTATAAACTATACATAATGGAGACACTCGCGAAGACTGAAATTATGTAAATAAATTGTATGGCTACTCTATGTCTATTGGTCTTGTCACACACATCGATGTAACTTCAACTAGAATACAAAACATAAGCTTTCATCAGACTTTAACTCAAGCTACGCCTCGATCTTATTTCGTAATAAAAAGAAATACCACGACATATCCGACACTTGGAAACAATAGTTTTTTTTTTTTTTTATAATCTATCTCTCGTAATTAATATGTAAATGCATTTCGTGATTTCTACAGTGAATATATAATTTTCTTTAATCTCTTCGTGACGTACAGTATTAAATTGTAAAAAGTTGATATAGCTCACTGTTATATTTCAAATTGAAGTTATATTTATATGCGTTTAGACCTTAAATCTAAATTGTCAATAGATCAACAATTCATTCAGTCAGCCACCATTTTCGACACACTGGATTGGACATTACTGAAATATTACATTGAAAATATTCAAATCTATATTAGGTACTTACGACTTATTTTATTATTGGTACTGTTCTAGTAATTTATAAGTCTATGTTGTTATTTGCACTTGATAATTCACTATGCTATGTCATAATAACTTGTTGGTACATTTCTAGCGATTTAATAAGGCTACTTTTATACCTGATACGATTTTTTTATACTGCTCATGATAAACGTAGCTAAATCTATGTCTTATTTAATAACAGAAAACATTGAATTTGGAAGAATTAGTATCAGTTTTTTACTTTTAGCATGCATACAAGAATTTATACTTGAGGATAATATTATTGCTTTGAGTATCATTTGAACTTTATAAGGCAGCGATGTAATGGTTCAGTATATAAGGCTTGTTCCACTACACTAGCTTATCCATAATAAGAGGCAAATATCTACACTGGTTGTTAGGTAAGATTTACGTTTTCAATGCGCAGTACTGCTACGGGCAGAAAATAGCATTAAAATTGTCGCGTATAGATAATTTACTAAATTAACAGCTTAACACAATGGAACAAGCCTATCTATTCATTTTAAAATCTACGGAATGAATTTTCAAATTTTAAAAAAAGAAACGCACCTCACTGCACGCTGGAGACTGTCTATGGCACAGGCAAAGGAATATCGTCCAATCATCCAAACGTCCAATCCAGTTGTCCGATGTATCTCCAGCATTCTAATCCTTCCAGTCTTTCTTGATTTCGAAACTCCACTCCCATTGAAGGTGGACATTTTTGTCGTCGTCGGTGAAGAGGCTGTTCACGGTGTATGATCCTCTTGCGACCATGCCGGAGGGGGCATCCTCAGGGGGGGTTGTGTACGACTGGATATCCGTCTTGGGTGGGTATGAGCCAACCATGTGGGTCATCTTGTCGACTGTAATTAATAATATATAGTTGTTAGATTCAAGTTGTTACACATAAGGAAAACACGAAATATACAAATATACACAGTGCCTAGCTACGAGTATGTACAAAATCCTTCAAAGAACAAAACGACTATTATTATTTTCACCGTGCAAGACTTCCTTTATTTCTAGGTATAAGTATCCTTGTGAAACAAAATCTACATAATGTTAATTGATAGGCTGAATTAACAAGACATTCATGTTTAAGGCGCTGTGAGTTCAAACGATACGCGACCCTAGCGCCACCCAGCAATTAATTCTTTTACTCTTAAATCAAATCAAATCTAAAAAATCCAATAGCTGATTGCCGTATAGTAAATTACTTGTAGTATTATTTTTATTACTTTTCATAGATAGTATAATCTAAGTTTAAGAGAACGAATGAACGAACGAATTCTTTCGTTCTCTTAATTCATCAAATTAAAAATAGTGAAAACTTGTACCAATAATACTACAAGTAATTTACTAGGGCACTCAGCTATTAGATTTTTTAAATTTGATATGATTTAGGACTTATAAAATTAATTGCTGGGTGGCGCTAGTGTGTCGTATCGTCTGAACACACTTCGCCTTAATATACACTCAGAACATAATTTAGACCTAGTAGTTCGATTGTTTTTTGTCGATGGAACTAACTGTACATTATTTGCAGCACTAAATCCATCACGAAAATTTGATCCATCCGTATCAAACATACTTACAACCAAATAAGTTAACCATTATCATACCAAAACCGGTTTGAGATCTAAAGACAAAGATTTATACGCATAACAGCTCTGTCAATCAAAATTCGACCCAAGACCTTGAAGTTCTAAGGTCAGCACGAATTTTAATTGACCAACCATTCGTACTACCCAAAACTCCATTCGAAAATAACCTCTAAACTACCTACAATAAATTCTAAAACCATCCCTTATAAGAACATCACAAATTTACGTTTTAGTTAGCTATTTTTGAAAATAGATTTGTTATCTTGACTCTTTTAAATTGTCATATGTCTATCACGCTGCGCTGTCAGTATTTACAACTGTAGCACACAGCCGCGAATGCGGACCGGAAGCGTTCCGGAACGAAACACTGGCGGAACCGCAAAACGATGTTGTAGGATTCCGTCCCGGTTTCGTTTCGCTTGCAGTGTGAAACGCACCAAACTAAATCATACTAGACAGCGTTTCGCGGTTCCGCCAGTGTTTCGTTCCGGGCCGCTTCCGTTCCGCATTCGCGGGTGTGTGCTACAGGCGTTAGTTTACGCATAGAAGGTAGTGGTTACCTCATTTTGCATTATTAGTGTGCACCACTGCAATGTCATGTCAGTAGCAGTCAAAGGCATGAACTGTAAAGCCTTCGGTACACACGTATAGTAAACGGTAGAGTAGACGGCACAGTAGACGGTAGTGTATACTGTAGACGGTACAATCGGATGATGACTTAATTTTTTTTCGTTATTATATGGAAAGTTCTTCCAAAAAAAGGCACATCCGCAAAAAAAGCCATGCTAAACCTAAAAATCTCTTAGATATTACAGTTTTAATAGCACATTCTTTTGGGCGATACCAATGCAGTCCCCAGAAAATGCTAGTCAATCGTGATGACACAGTTTTGTAAAATGTATGGGACGTATAAGTAACTTGTTCGACAGCTATATTAAATATTGCCTTTTTGTAACGGTCTAATAATAAAAGTTGCTTTATATTTAGAGGAATATATAATCGTAATATTTATTTTTACTTTTTTTTATACTTTTAAAATGGACTTGCTAAACCTACTTTAAAAGGTTATTTAGCATGGTGAAAGAATCGATATCAAGTTGAAAGTGTAGTTTTATAGTCGTTTTAGACACATTTTGAAAGAATATGAAACATTTTTAAGAGTCTGAAGACAGAGTCATCATGCCTATTATTTCTTTAACATCGCTAAAGCACTATAAATTGGTAGAGTGACCAACTCAGGAAAGTTCGAGTGCTAGTGACAGCTGCGGCGTTCAAACTACAAGCAAAATTAAAATTTACGTTTAGAACACCTACTTGACCAAAACTTATAGAGTACCCGAATCGGTAGAGTAGTAAGCTCGTGTACTCTACCACTTACTATTCGCGTGTACCATAGGCTTAATAGTAAACTAGTGACTAAGAAACCTTAACATTATTATGCAAAGTGGACATCAGTACATAATACATTGAATGCTCTATCGTGCATACAATCGTGCGACATATCCGACCTTACGCATACGTTCCTCGAATGCTAATACGTACCGGGCACTGTCCGTAGCAGCGAGAACAAAAATAATAAGTCAAATTCAGTTATTCTGATGCATAAATATTAAGGGCCCACACTAGGCACACTAGCGACGCCAATAATTTTATTCTTAATACTTTACAAATAGAAAGAAATTCAAGAATGTCAATCATAAAAGCATTAGTAAATAACTTGATTTTTGAAATCATATTTTAATATTATGAGAATCAGTCATTAATAGAATTAGTGGTTACCGCCAAAAACGGCCGTTTTTGGCGGTAATTTGATTTTCATCATTCTCACTGATTCTGATAATATTAAAACCTGACTCCAAAAATACTTCAGGTTATTTACTAAGGCTTATATGATTTACATTCTTGAATTCTTTCTATTTGTGTATTAGAAATAAAATAATTGGCGTCGCTAGTGTGCCTAGTGTGGGCCTTAAATATATTCTATACTCTTACTAAAATAAGAAATAAGATATGGGAAAAACTCTATTTAGGAAGCCATACAATATTTTAGGTGACGCAAGCAATAATGCGTATAATGGGATATGAAGAGAAATTCAACGTGTAGGATATGTAGCGCGGTGGCATAACTCGTACAATGAATAAAGACTGCTGGTTCGAAACCTGCCCACGTGGAAATTTTCCCATATCTTATATCTTATTTTAATAAGAGTACATCAGAATAGCATTGTAAATGCATAAAAATACCTATAAAATATATTTAATACTTCCTATTGATATAACAAATGTGAAATTTTGTAGATATGTCAAGATGTTTCAGGCACTCAATGGAGTTTGACGAAACTTAAAATATCACACACAATTTTTCAATAAAATATTTTGAATATCCTCTTATTTTATTTCCATCCATCCATCCATCCATCAGGTCTTTTTTAGTCTCCGCTGCAAGAGCACGACCCTCCATGTACTGCCACAGCAATATATTTGCCAGAGTAGTCAGAGGATTTGGCCTATACTCTCCATGCTGGCCAGACGGGTTGGAGAAATCTTTTTGATGTTTTTAAGCTTTGTTTAGCTTGTGTTTCCTAAGTCGCCTTTTACGACATCTACAGGAAGACTTGGAGTGGTCCTATTCTACTCTGCCGGGAACCACACGGCAATTTTATTTAATTTTTTTTTTTATTTAATACTACCCAACAAAATATGGCCTGGTTGTTCAGAATCATCCTGTCTTCGGCGATTACGCCGTATCTTCAATATTATACCTATGCAAGTAATATTCATTAGAGTATTACTTGCATAGAAATAAACACGCAAAGCATACCCTATAGGTATAAACAGGATAAATAAACAAATAAATAAACCATAAACGGTAACGAATGGCAGTGATAACAACTTCCTTCGATGATTTTATAGTAGTCAAGTGCAAACAATAGTGAAGAGTTATATATTTTACTAGCTGATGCCCGCGACTTTGTTCGCGTGGACTTTATGACTCCGGCGTATTAATATACCTCAAACATTATGCATGCAAAGTCTCAGCCCGATCGGTTTAAAATTGACAAAGTTTCATACAAACTTTCATCCCCTATTTTATCCCCTTGGGGATAGAATTGATCAAAATCCTTTCTTAGCGAATGCCTACGTCATAACATCTACCTGCATACCAAATTTCAGCCCGATCCGTCCAGTGGTTATATATATTTATAATAATATATAATATAATATAGGAATATAAGAAGAAGAAAGAAGATAGAAGATAGATACTACAGGCAGCACTGGTCCAATTAAAATGTGCTTGTTACCTAAATAATAGTAGTCTCGTGGATTGTTGGAAAATATTGTACAAGTATTTTTTCTTTTGTCAAAACAAAACACACAAAACTTGATAGCCCGTTATAGTTCCGAGTGACGTCATTGACCGATACACTTTTTACCGGCCTATTATGTCATACACGAACCCACACTCCTGCACTTTGATGCGCTTTATCAAGGCTTTATCTTTATGATCTTATGTTTGATTGTTAAAAAGAAAAAAATACGTATCTTATATTTTGCTATAATCTGTAAGGAACTAATCGTTTTAAAAAGATTTTGTTTAGGAATATGCATAAACATATATCCCCTTAATATACAGTCCGAATCAAAATTTATTGCGGCTCGGATATTAGCTGCGAACTGGGCAGTACGCGCCCGCCTCCCCGCGAGCACCCCGCTGAACCTAATATTGTGTACTACGCATCGACTTATGCGTGATGTTTCCTGCCGTGATAAAATTTGATTCGGACTATACCTGACTAAAATTAAAATTTACCCTTACCTGGAACGCCGAGCCTGTACGTCTTTTGCACGTATTTCAGCCCGTGCACAATCTCGCGCTGTACGATAAAGTCGATCCTTATTCTGTATTGCACGCCCTCTTTTATCACGAACACCTGAAAAAAGAACAATGTGATGTTAATTTTTTTTAAGCTAACGCGTTTGTCGAAGTCAAAAATTTTTATGTGAAATTGGATACGCGAATCTCTTCTTGAATCCTCTGACTACTCAGGCTAGTAATGGCTCCGGTAGTACAGAGAGGGTCGTGCTCCTGCAGTGGAGACTAGAAAGACCTGATGATGATGATGATGAATCTCTTCTTGAAAGAAGTATTTGTATAACACCGTGTACGTACGGGAAATTAAGAGAAAACTCTAACTCTAAATCAACCTAGTAAGCCGAAATTTTACCACGAGAATGTAGGTAAGCTATCTACTGTTAAATATGTCGGTCATTTGCTTTTAGGCTGGTTTCAGAGTGACGCGTTTGACCAGCGCCGGCGACACGCGAGCGCTTGCAATTACACTGGAATAGTAGCAGCGTTTCAAAGTCACGCAGTTCACACGCGCCGTTCGTGAGACACGCGCTGTCAGCGCTGGCGAAGCACGCGCGGTCCGAGCTCGTCTACTGGCAGTTAGCGTTCAAAGTAACGCCGGTCAAACGCGCGCTGTTGAGACGCGCTGGCCACCGGCGCGTGCCGCCAGTGTCACTCTGAAACCAGCCTTAGAGAGCTTGGTAAATATGACACCGGTGTTAGACAAGTAAAAAAATACTTTTTTTTCATTAAAGTCTTTTTCAAGCTTTAATTACCTACGAGCGATTCATTTTGTAACTTGTCAAGACAAATCTAATGAGCCCAAAATATGGGTTTAAATAAAATTCATTTTATTTATGTGTAACAATCGCGAAAACATTAGAAAACAAAATGGGTTTATCTTTTCAGTTTCAAAGTGGCTATCTCTAACAGTCTGACTCCATCACCAGCAGGCCGATTTGCTAACTCAGTGTACAACGATTTGATTGTCACTTTAAGATCCATTACGGTTTTCATATCTTAAATAAAAATAATCATTCATACCGAAGCCGTAATGAATATTGAAGTTGCCATGAAAATGATGTACACCGTAACTGTCAAAAGTTAGCAAATAGGCCTGCAGATCAGGTCTATATAACCATAATATCATTAGATTTACACAGATTTCAGCTCAATAGGTTAAGGTTACGTACTTTAAAACCAAGTTGCAAGATTTGAACGTTACAGAAAAACGGGGCCCGTTAAAAAGATAGTAATAAAAACGATTTATCACTTCAATAAATTACTAATGCCCGCCTGTGTTTAACCTAATTATCCAATACAGCGGTCTAACCTCCATTTGTCTTCCCAGCGTTGTGGCGGTGTATCATCACCAGCGTGACGTAACACATCTTATAAGTGTTCCCTTATTGTGTCCGTCTTCAGTATACCCTTTACTCTAAGAGTATACCATAGAGTATAATACCATAAGAATATTTCTACTACCAAAAATGTTGTTATCTTTGTGACTAGCAACCCTCCCCACTCCACACACCCACTCAATGTATTACTAAAGCATGACCCATTTCAATAAAACTTATGAACTTAAGCGTCGGAAAACATTCAATTAAATCCAGCAAAAATGCTGGAAACAAGTGATAAAGCGTGCTTCGAAGGGCAAATTATAAGTCGTACTTTTTCCCAGCTGTATTAGTCAGTTTGGAAAATAGATACTGTCGTTGAAAAAAAAATATTACCTATCGCCTTATTAAATTAGAGATGAACGACTCGTTTTAAGCCAACACAGCGGTCTATTCACACCGCCATTTGTCTTCCCAGCGGTGTATGTATCACCAGCGTGACGTAACTCTCCTGGTATAAGTGTTCCTGTCTTACGCAACTTCAGTATACCAGAAGAATATCGCTACTACCAGAAGTGTTGTTATTTATCTACGCGAAAATTATTTAACGCTTAATAAATCAGAGATAAACGAGCGTTCCTCCTTATTAGCCAATGCAGCGGTCTATTCACACCGCCATTTGTCTTCCCAGCGGTCTACCTATGCACAGAGCAGGCACAGAATATATACCTAGAGTAGGGAATGTGACTGCCGCTCGCGCGCAACTAGAGACGTCTTTTCAATATTTCATACAAAACTGGCACAATTAACACAAAATTCTGCCTTTTTTTATCGACTTAACTGCGAAATATGCAACATTTTTATTGATGGTGTGGCCGAGTCGTTCCGTTCATTCATCCCCACCATGCTTCTGTCTTCTTCTAGTCTTTGCCACTTAGAGAAATACGCGCAAAATATTTATCGCTTCAATAAATCAGAGATGAACGAGCGTTCCTCCTCATTAACCAATACAGCGGTCTATTCACACCGCCATTTGTCTCCCTAGCGGGAGCCCTATGCACAGAGCAGGCACAGACATATATCTAGGGATGTGACTGTCGCTCGCGCGCAACTAGAGGACGCCTTTTCCAACACATTTCATGCGAAACCAGCGAGTCAGGGGACGGTACAAGTTTTGGGTTTCTAGGTAATTGTAAAAATACCAAGTTCTGCTATTTTTAATCGATTACTCCGAAATATGCAACATTGGTATGGCGATTGTTTAGGTATAACAATGAATATCTATCATGTATAGGACGTAGCGCCATCTATGCATACTTAGAGTAAAACTCCCGTTTGTATGGAAATTCGTGGACACGTCAAAGATGATACCACCATGGTATATGGCTCTCGTAGTACAGAGAGAGTCATGCTCCTACAGTGGAGACTGAAAAGACCTGGTGATGATGATGAACATTCCATGCATTGTGGGTCCATGCATCTCCAGCGCGACGTGAACACTCCCGACAGGTGTTCAAACGTCACGCGTCGTCAGCATCCCATAAACCTATCGGTGCTGGCTGCCTGCCAACTCGAGTACAGGATGTCTAATGGCGAGATTTCTTTGAACATTCGTTTATTTATTCTTCATATCGTTCGTATTAGTGGCCAGGTGGACTGGTGTTTCGTAGCGACCTGGTTTGTAAATGTGTTTGACCTGGTAATGGAGCAATGGGATTGTATGGGTGTTTGATGAATATTCTTGTTTGTTTTTCGTATGTGTAAGTGGCCAACACTGGTGTCAGATTTTTCAAGCTGCCTTAATGCATCTGACATAGCTTAACGACTGCCATCAACTATGACAGCCGGGACCAACGGCTTAACGTGCCTTCCGAAGCACGGAGGAGCTCGAGATATTTTTATGCCACTTGCGGTCACCCGTCCAAGTAGGGACTGCACCAGGGGTTGCTTTACATACGTAAGCGCTCACAGAGCTCACACCCACTGGACCACCGGGCTCCTCATGAATATTCTAGGTCGTATAAATGATGAAACGGTGGTAACTATAAGCGGAAGGTCCCAGATTCAAACGCAGTCTAAGCCAACCTGCACCTCTGGAGTTTGCAGTGAAATCTGACTCTCTAGCACGGTTATTTTCAATAACCACTAATTGCTTCTAATGAAGGAAAACAAGTAATACGATTGTATAGTATTTGATGAATATTCTAGGTCGTATTAATGACGAAGCGGTGGTGGCTCAGTGGTCTAAGAGCGGGATCTATAAGCAAAAGATCCTGAATTCAAATACCGCGCGGACCAACCAGCACCTCTGTTTGCGATGAAATGTCTCAAATAAAACTATTTGCATAGAGTTACAAATTATTATTACGTATTCACACACGACACACATCAGACTATTAGAATGATACGTCCTCACGGGGAGAGGCTGTAGCCCTCTCTGCCCCTCAGCCATTCAGGCACCGGGATCGAGGCGTCGCAGGCGCCACGTCACGCAGCCACGGTGACGTCACCAATGACCACCGCTAACAAACTTTAGTATTTTTCAATAACCATTCATTACCTGCTTAACACAAAGTTTGAAGTGCAAATATAGTTTTTAATTGGAAAGCCTGTTTTAATTTAGTTTCAATAATATCATGCTGTAACGTTTAGCGTATAATGCTTGCGTAGAGAAGTTCAGCGCGCTAGATATCTGAATGGCGAGATGTGTATATCGGGCATGTTTATTTGCGTTTGCGACACTGCAATATAGCCGCGCGTGGGTGTGAACCGCAAGCTTCTAAGAGATTAATTTAATTATAGATAGACAATATTATTTTTTCATTTGTTGTACCGTATTTTGAATGAGAAAATTTAATCTATACATAATATAAAACAGTAAAAATATTTTGTCTGTACATTTAGTATTTTTGACTAAAATGGATAGAGGGACACTTAAAAAGAATAAAAGAAAGCAAAAAAATTTTTTTAGAATAATGTTATAAATACGATAAAACCGTAAGTCTTTTAATTTAAATGTACTAAAGCACTCATAAAATACATCGGGTTATGTTTATATATGGTGTATAGTATACATTAGCAACAACATAAAATATTATAATACTTGTAAAATGCCAGCGTTTTGGGCACCTTTGCGCCAGACTCGTAACAGGATTAAATCAATATTAAATATGTATAATCTAATCCTTGTTAAAATATAAATACCTATTAGTTAATGCTTAAGTTCATCTACATATTTTCTTAGCGTGGCGTTTTGTGTAATACAAAAAGGGTTCATGACCTTTCACCTTTGGTAATGTTACCCATCGTTTGCTCATAATTTATAGGTTGATGTCATCAAAAACGAATGCTTTGAACTCTCCCGATGCGTCTCGTGTTTTGCAAACAGCTCAAGTCTAGTCGTATTGATAACTCGAGAAATATTTAATTGAAGGTCACCCCTTTCAGTACATATTTTCTTCTTCGTCTTCATCAGGTCTTTTTAGTCTCCACTGCAGAAGCACGAACACTTTTTTGCGAGGTCATTTTTTATATTTTACAAAAAGAGTTCATGACCTTTGACCTTAGGTAATGTTACCCATCGTTTGCTTATGATTTATAGGTTAATGTCATCAAAACGAATGCCCCGAACTCTCTCGATGCGTCTCGTGTTTTGCAAACAGCTCAAGTCTAGTCGTATTGATAACTCTTGAATTATTATGTAAGTCACGTCTTTGGTAATCCAAGGGCTTATTTATTACGACCTTCAATTTAATATTACTTTTAGATAACCATGTAACGACATGGTTATCTAAAACTAATATTAAATTGAAGGTCAACCTTTTAAGAACTCTTCTTTTTCATCGACCAAATTTTTGGTGCAAGAAAACGTCATAATATAACCGGTGCCCACTTAAATAAATAAATAATAAATATATACGGACAAATCACACAGATTGAGCTAGCCCCAAAGTAAGTTCTTAAGTAAGACTTGTGTTATGGGATACTAACTCAACGATACTATACTTTATAACAAATACATATATAGATAAACATCCAAGACCCAGATCAATCTGAAAAAGATCATTTTCCATTTTGACCTGACCGGGGATCGAACCCGGGACCATCCGTGTCGCAGGCTGGCGTGTTAACCGCTGCGCCACGGCGCTCGTCCCACTTAAATTACTATTATGTTAAACGGAGAAGATAATGGCAAACCCTTTCATAATAATTTCTGTTTAAATAGTATGTTCGATCCTTTCCACACTCAGACAACACAAATTATGTTGCATGTGTTTCCGTACAGTGATACGAAGAGATGATAAATCATCACGATTTAGCAAAACGGTTTTTCGACAGAAGGCGTCGATTTTGATAGTTCTAATGGATTTCTTAAGAGGCATCTCGAAGATAAAACATAAATATCTCCGGATTTTCCAGGCAGATAGCCGATCGTAAAAATTAAGCTCAATCATTCTACACATTATAAAGCGTAAACTATCAAAAACGGCAGACGGGTTTTTATTAATACACAAGTAAGTACTTTTAATTGATACTCTATCCTAATCGTAACTAATATTATAAATGCGAAAGTGAGTTTGTTTTTTTATTTGTTTGTTTGTTAAGCTTTCACGCCTAATCTACTGAACCGATCATCATCAAATTTTGCATACACATAGGTTAGGGTACTGAGAAGGACATAGGCATATATCACGCGGATGAAGCCGCGGGTAACAGCTAGTTAATAATAAACAAAGAGCTCTGTGACGTTCCGATATCAACTAGATTAATTAATTCTCTCCTTTCTATGATAGTGAAAAGCAATCTGATTTTAATTACCAGAGAGCAAATAAGTCACCGTCCAAATTTTGTTGAGTCAATTACAGTTATTGATGACTGACCTCTGGCCTCTGACCTTAAAGGGCACCTATGGATTGCAATTAATTAATTGTCACGGAGTAAAACATACATTACCAAGTAAATAAATTTGTTTTTCATACGATTAAAGTGTTATGTGAGTTCTTAAAAGGGGTGGCAGGCAACGCAAAGCTAATTGTATAAAATATGAAGACATATTTATTTTTGCTTTTTATGCGATTAAATGGTGCTTAAAAAGTGTTATCCTAATAAAGTATTTAGTAAACAACGTAGGAATAATACTTTGTTTTAGGTAATACAAAAGTTATATTTATATATACTAATCCTAACTAATATTATAAATGCGAATTGTTTGTTACGCTTTCACGCCCTATCTACTGAACCGATCATCATGAAATTTTGCATGCACATAGGTTAGGGTACTGAGAAGAACATAGGCTATATATCACGCGGGCGAAGCCGCGGGTAACAGCTAGTATATTATAAAGAGGAAAGATTTGATTGTTTGTTTGTTTGCATTGAATAGGCTCCGAAACTACAGAACCAATTTCCAAAATTCTTTGACCTATAGATAGCTACTTCATCTGCGGGTATCATAGGCTATAATTTACGCGGGAAATTGCTACAATAAAAATTGATAAAGTACCTACCAAAATGCAATAACCATTTAACAATGTACCTTTGATAAATATATGAACGCAGAACAACATTATATTTTGTTTCCATGCGCTATCTATACAATAGGATAACGACAAGGGTCGGACACATGACAGAGTTGTTCCAGGGGTTCTATCATTCACTTTCCTCAGCATGGACAATAAGTGCGCATTTAGCATTATTAAGAGCGCCCTGGACACGTATGTCTCCATACAAATGGATATACGGAATTGTGGCAATATTTGATAATTTTGGAATAAAATTGAGCATTAAATCAATTAATCTCATTATAATCTACATATACGTTCCTATACAGCTTGGTTAAATTATTAATGGTTTGAGAATTTTCAATTAATCTCATTATAATCTACGTACGTTCCTATACAGCTTGTTTAAATTATAATGTATTTGAGAATTATAAGCCTATCAACATACAAATTTTAAAAGGATTATAATTCTCATACCATTGGTATCTGGGGCTTCAAGCAAAATTTCGAATAATATCTCCCTTTCTTCCAAATTATTTATTTCAAATGTGGGTAGCACTGGACCCCGACAAAATTTGAAGTGAATACTTCTTTAAGGCGAAGTGAGTTCACACACTAGCGCCACCCAGCAATTATTTCTATAAGTCCTAAATCATATCAAATTTAAAAAATCTAATAGCTGAATGCCCTAGCGCATTACTAGTAGTATTATTGGTACAAGTTTTCACTATTTTTAATTTGAGCAATTTCACTTTGGGCGGTAAAGAAATTCTATTCTATTCTAAAAATTCGTTCTCTTAAACTTAGATTGTAATATCTATGAAAAGTAACAAAAAGAATACTACATGTAATTTACTAGAGCAATCAGATATTAGATTTTTTAAATTTGATTTGATTTAGGAGTAAATGAATTAATTGCTGGGTGGCGCTAGTGTGTGAACTCACTTCATCTTAAGGCGCTCTTATAGTAACACTAGCGCCACCCAGCAATTAATTATTTTATTCCTTAATTATATCGAATTTTAAAAATCTAACAAGTACATTACTAGTAAATCACTTGTAGTATTTTGGTTTTCATTTTCAGTAATATTTGTTTGATAAATTACAGGTACAATTATTACATAAAGAAAAACAGGTTAACGCCAAAAGTGGCCACTTTTTAAATCGATTTTTCTCTTTAAATATGGCACTTGTAAATTAGTTATAATAAATAAAAAATACTACAAGTAATTTACTAGTTTTGTACTTGTCAGATTTTTAAAATTCGATATAATTTAGGATTTAAAGAATTTAATTGCTGGGTGGCGCTAGTGTTACTATAAGAACGCCTTAACGGCGCTGTGCACTTTGTGTGATGGGAAAAAAACGGGACAGGTCACGTGACCCACAGATTCGTCAGATTGAAATTTAAAGACGGACACGTTACCTGATCGATAAACAACGTTAATATTCAAGTTTCCACTTCTGCCGGCACTCCCGGAGTGTTTTTTTTTTAGTTCCCCAAAATCTATAAATATAAAAAATACGAAATATGTACGAAACGCAACGCTCATTATTAAAGTTAAATAACTAGATATAACCGCCGACCTACTTAATGTCCGTCACAGTTAAAGAAATAAAATGACACAGCATGATCTTTGTATTTGTGAATTTATTCAGAGTTCCGACCCGTTCCGACCCAAATACACTGAAAGGGATCCGTTTAAATGTTAAATGTTTGAGCTTTGACGCTAGAATACTGAATCATGATGATATTCATTAGGATTCCTGATTTGTCCACGAAATTTCATACAAATTAGAATTGCTAAATCTTCACGTTCTCACTTTGAATTGTAAACAGTAGTTCATAAAATAGTTTGAAGGATTATTTACATTTTTTCACTATTCAAATGGCACTATACCACAAAAATTAATGCTTCCCTTAATTATATCCCAACTAATCCTAATCCTATCCTAACTAATATTATAAATGCTAAAGTGCGTTTGTTTCTTTGTTTGTTTGTTACGCTTTTACTTACTCCATATACTAAACCGATCATCATGAAATTTTGCATACACATAGGTTAGGGTACTGAGGACATAGGCTATATATCACGCGGGCAGAGCCGCGGGTAACAGCTGATTACGTATAAATACGACATATGTATGTATACAATGCTCAATAGTAAAGTTATATAGCTAGATATAATGTCCGTAACAGTTAAAGAAATAAAATAACACAGCATGTTTGTATTTTTGAATGCTGACCTTTTTATTCAGAGTTCCGACCTTCTGCCCCAAACACACTGAAAGAGATCTGTTTAATAAAAAAGTTAAATGTTTGAGCTTTGGCTTTGACGCTAGAATACTGAATCATGGTGGTATTCATGTCATATGTCCACGAAATTTGAAAAAAGAAAGAACAAAAAAGCGCAGATGTATGTTATTTTATTTTATGTGCAATAAAGAATTTACAAACAAACAAACAAAGCGCAATAAAATTCGCGCTCTCCTCGTTCGCTCTCCATATGTTTAGTTTAGTAATGAGTAGAAGTCATGAAAGTTATCATAAATTTGCTGATACAAAGAGTGCATTTAAATTCATTGGCATCTTTAAAAAACTATCATGATTCAAAATTTAAAAATTAACTGTAAATTGCCATACGAATAAATAATAAATAAATGATTCAAAATATTTTAAAACTAAATTTAAGTTAGTAAAATTAACATTTTTACATTTAAGAAAAGCTCAAAAAATACCTCTTACGCTTTCATAAAGATCATTACAATAGGTAAAAACCAAAAATTAAAATAAGGCTGAATTTCCTAGAACGCCGAAAAATAAATTAAAGTTAAGTAAAACGTATTAAATTTAGTCGGTCAGCATCGTTTAGATTTTAGATGTGATTTTTTTTTTTGTTAATGCAAGTGCGATGAATCCTTGATCTGAAATGATCCTTATAAATCTCGTACTCAGCACCCAAATCGCGATGATTTTATACTTGGTTTTTGTTTTCTTAATTATTTGCAAAATGACTTGCAATGATCAAACAGACAATCGCAGAAATAGCTCTTTAGTGAATTAATTCGACCATGAACCTATGAATGATATATGGATCGGGCGCGGAGGACGTCACACACATGTGACGCCAACTCTTTACGTTACATGTGTCCTCAACTGGTACTAATTTACCATTTGGAAGAGTTTGTATATAGGGCCACCATGTAACGATTGTGTAGTTAATGAATGAATTACTTATAAATGTGTGAGAAAACAAACAAATCTCTATTTGTAATGTTAAATAATACAGGGTTATTTGAAAAACACCAGCATCCTCGCTGGCCTTGATAGCTACCATCATAAACAACAACTTTCGACCAACGACATTTTATAATTTGTTATGTTTTATTTTCATACAAAAAACAATATTAATTTATTTTCCTGTTGGAATGTTATTAACACTACGCGCTACGCGCTATCGCAAAAAGTAGGTAAACAAACAAACCCGTGCGAAACGCGGGAAGGGGGCGGGGCGGCGCTGTCGCCTGTGAACTTGACCTATTTATCTAGCCGCCGCAGTCGTCGGCGAGGCTTTGATGCGCGTGAGTCACGCGCGTCCTTGTGTACCGCTTTCTTTCGTCGCCGGCCATATTGATCGATCGATGTTTTTTGGATTGTGCGATCTACCTGTGTTATTATCATGGCGTACCAGTATTCAAATACCGAATACTATGGTGTACACTGGTGGTGAAATCGCGAGCCGTGAAATGTTTGGGAAGATGATTCGGAAGTGTTGGGAAGAGTGAATGAACAGTTGATTTTTAGATGTGGTCTTTGTGTTGGTTGTGAAGGTGACTATTTTGAACGCTATGTGCGCGATACTCACCGTCATGCGCGTGACCTGAACCTGCGAGGTAATAATTTGTAAATAATTTTAATCGCCAATTAAAAATTTAATTATTGTAAATACGCTGATTCCACTTTTTAAATACGCCTGCTTTAAACAATGAACCGCGAATAAAACTTACCTACAATTTTATTTGTATTGATTCAACTTAAGAACAGGTAAAAGATTGATAGATGTTTAATTTAAACATTTCTTGTAGGTACGTTTAGAAACCCACCTAATCTTGTTTACGTAATACGATTTCTTTACTGTTTTAATTATTGTTTAATGCAACCAGTCCTAAGCCTGGTAAAGTACGAAGGGATTGTTGACTCAGTGTAGATACATACTGCCTACAAAAGTTAGTAGGTACCTACCTATTATCGGCAGCGATAGCGCGCTCGCCACCGTCTCGTTGCCTACGAGTACCTACCTACTTTTATGAATGAAGCATAGGCATAGACTTACAAATATTACGACAATACATAAAAGACTCAAAAAGTAATTTTTAATAAAACTATTGAGTTATGTGAAAAGTGGTACACTTAATGTTGTTGTTTATTATGTTAGTCATGCCGTCCCGCGAGGATGCCGGTGTTTTTCAAATAACCCTGTATATTATAAAAAGTTACACGTCATGTGGGACTGAGACAGATTAAGAATTGAAATCACAGCATACGGATTACTTCACCTCCCGCGCTTGTAGATTTTATTCAAGGCTATACAAATAATTCAAAGTGGGTGATATGCGTAATTCTTTTTTACATGTGTCTCTTTTTTGCAATAGGTCTTAGCACTACAATTATAAATCAAAAAATCAAAATCAAAACGTTTATTCAGAAAATAGGCCTTTGCAGGCACTTTTTCACGTCATATCATATTTAAAATTATCTTATTAGATAATATTTATTTATTAATTGTTCAAAAGCTACAGACTACTAGCGTTTCGGAACCGACCACTGCAGAGTAGAAACGCCGAAAGAAACTCTTATCAACAGTTATGGTCGCCTACTCGCCTGAAGGGCTTTATATGATTACGAATATTTATTCTTTATTGTCTTTTTCTTTCTTTTCTTTTTTCTGTTTTCATGTTACAATTTCAATATACATAGATTTATTATTTTTGTAACATGTTTATGTTAACGATCGAGTGTGCAAAAATAATAAACAACATATGATACTTAAAGTAGTCTCAAAGAGGCAGAGAGCAGCCAGATATAAGCACGTATGACAATTAATATTCTAAAAAACCTATATTAAATAACCTTTTTGTATTTTTCTTTTACATATAGTTCAAAGAAAAATAAATACACAATTGCCCTGGTAAAAGGTATGGCTTAGGAGAGTGTTAGGATACTAACGATATAACATACTAAGTTCTCGTGGAGTACATCTATACACATATTTTCATACATCCTTTAGGCTAATAATGTGTAAAAAGGATTAAGACAGACATACCTGCTTTTTGAGGTCAGTAAGGTCTCCGGTGAGGTCCAGCTCGAGGTCATCACGCCCGGCCACGCACAGCGCCAGCTTCTTCACTATGACCTTCCTGGGGTCGTTGTGATCTGTGAACAATTTCAGTGTCAGTGCTTCTTGTTTCCGTGGACGCTGCAATACGTTAGACAAGTATAGCGATATATCTTTACGTATCTAACGTATAGCGGCGTCCTGCTCGTCAGACTGAATATCGGAAAATGTAATACCCCTACTATAGTAACTAACTTGATTTTCCCGCGACTTCATCCGCGTAAATTATAGCCTATGTCATCCGAAGATAAATTAGCTTTCTGTGATTGAAAGAATTTTAAAAATCGGTAGGGAAGCTTGAGCCAGAAGGGTTGACAATGCTTCCTCTTTGTAATATAAGTATCGACACAGCGGTGACACTCGCTGTACGTGGGAGTTCGAGCACCGGTGACCTTTGAGCCGGTAGGGTTGACAATGCGTAGGTAGTCACTCACTACTCACTTCGTGCCTGGTGTGCTAGACGTGCGAGATACGAACACAACACAGACAGCCCTGCAGTTCCGTGGCGGACCGTTCACGCCCGCGCGCCTCTCGCTGCCCCCGCACACGTCCAGACACTCACACAGAGAGTTGTAGTGTGTTGTAAGATATGAAAACCGTAATGGATGTTACGGTTTTCATATCTTAAATAAAAATAGTCATTCATACCGAAGCCGTAATGAATATTGAAGTTACCATGAAAATGATGTACACAGTCGTTGTCAAAAGTTAGCAAATAGGCCTGCAGGTCAATTTAACTAGTTTCTGTAGCGTGTGTCTTAAATTAGGATTTCCTATTTCGGTGATAGTACTTTCTCGACAGCATCAACAATCCCAATTTTGGCCGATCGGCGACAAAGTCAATATTTACGCTGGCTGATCGATACCGGATCGATTGGCCGTTTGATGACCGTGTTACGTCAATCGGGCTAATAGTAATTTAATTGCTATTGTGATACGCCTTGTGGTTCCCGGTCCACTCCAAGTCTTCCCTTAGATGTCGTATAAGGCGACTAAGGAAACCACAAGCTAAACTAAACTTATGAACATCAAAGAGACCTCTCCAACCGGTCTGGTCCGGCGTGGCCAAATCCTCTGACCTCTGTAGCTAATATATGGCTCTGGTAATACGGAGGGTTGTGCACCTGCAGTGGAGGCTAAAACAGACCTGATAATTATGCTATTATGTATAATAATAGTGATGTGTACTTTGTTATAAACTTCAAAATTTCAAAGTTAGTGGCCAGCAACAGGTAAGATAGTTAGGACCCCTAGAGGAGACAATATTACAAGCGGCAGGGAAAGAATGGATTAGCATCGCCACGGATGGAAGTGGATAGATAAAAATGGAGGAGGCTTTCACCCAAAAAGAGACTATAAAACCCAAAAATAAAACATAACGTAATAGAAACATACTTAACATAAACAAGTAAGATTTTTTAAGCATCTGACATTACCACCATAGGCCATAGGCCACTGTTAGCGTGTTACTAAGCATATAGGTGGAAAACGGAACGATAGGTTGCTAGCCGCACCAACTTTTGACATAATTCTTTTGATTTTCGTAAATTCCCTTGGCTGTTTTCTATGGGCGCGAAGAGCATGTGAGAGACCAGCAGGGAAAATAAACCTTCACTAAAATTAGTCTACTCAAATAATAAATGGAGCACTAACCATTTATTGAATAGATAATATTTGACATGTTTATCAGACAGATAGCGTGATTAAGATACGAGGAGTGGTGATACCCAATTTATAGGTACTTTCTGGAATGATATCAAATTGATAACATTTCCCATGTTTAATGTAAACAAAATTGAATGTTTGAATACTCTGAGCTTGTATATTTGAAAGGCTAAGTCTTTTCCCATTCACAGATAATATACACATTAGATATCTATCAACCATCTTAGGTACATTATAATACAAAACCAAAAAGCTTTTTTTGCTCTATTGTACAATATAGTCCCATCTACTCATCCCATGGATAAGTCAGTACGACACAAAATCAGCCAAGTACGAGTCATATTCGCACATGAAAGGTTCCATAGAGTTACATAAAGCAAAACACATTGTATTTTGTATGGCAGCCCTCTAATTATCATCATCAGATCTTTTTTAGTGTGTGTCCAGGAGCATGATCCTCTCTGTACTACCTGAGCCATTTATTAGCTAGAGCAGACAGAGAAGTTGGACTACACTGTTCATAATAGCCGGGTTGGAGAGGTCTCTTTGATGTTTATATTCTTTGCTTGGCTTGTGTTTCCTAAGTCGCCTTCTATGACATCCACAAGAAGACTAGGAGTGGTCCTATTCTACTCTGCCGGGAACCACACAGCTAAGAACTTTACTCAATTAGAGGGAAAAAATTCTTACCAACAATAACAGCCCCAGCTTGTGCCTGCCCAAGCAATGCCTCCTTGTACTTTCTCAACGACTCGTCCTCCTGATCAGCTGCAAGGATCTCCTCGATGGTCTTCTCTGGAGGGGGCTTGTATGAAGACCTGATTTCATCTTCGGCCTCCTCCTCAGGTGTGCGAGTCACCTCAGGTTCACCGGACATTTTGGATTCTGTAAAAATATGATTCTAAATAAAGGATGTCTATCATGATATTCATGATGTTTAATATCCAATAACAGCACTGGCTCTTAGTGTCCGATGGGTCAATCCTGACTTGTTTAAGATCAAATCAAAATCAAAACGTTTATTCAGAAAATAGGCCTTTGCAGGCACTTTTTCACATCATATCATATTTAAAATTATCTTATTAGATAATATGTACTTATTAATTGTTCAAAAGCTACAGACTACTAGCGTTTCGGAACCAACCACTGCAGAGAAGAAACGCCGAAAGAAACTCTTATCAACAGTTTTGGTCACCTACTCGCCTGAAGGGCTTTATATGATTACGAATATTTATTCCTTATTATCGTTTTCTTTCTTTTCTTTTTTCTGTTTTCATGTTACAATTTCAATTTTGAGATTTGACAAGTAGCAATGTTGACACTTTTTACCCAATAACATCCTACTTAACACCACAGTTCTTAAACCATTTATTTCAGAAACTCAGTATTTTAAAGCAGCTATTCCACAGTAGTAGTAATAACATTGAAAAATCTAAAAAATAGACCCATATTTCACCTCCAAAATAAGGTAGCTGTGTTACATTTTTTTTTTAAGGTAACTAAGGTAAAAGCACTGGTATAGTAACAAAGATTATTTATGGCTAGACTAAGTGGTAACAATTAAAATTAAACATGGCTACATTTTGCTTGGATAAGCTTCATTCCCAATATAGTGCTAGGCTGTATGTATAGGCTATTATAATTTTGAGTTAATAAAATATGGTGGCTTGATACTGAGGTGACAACTTAATGCAAATTTATTACACAAGACCTCTAAGGAATTTATTGTGAGACTTGATAATAATTACAGAATGGTGTCCCTATGTATGCAGTACATATTCTATTTGGTTAAGTGCTTGATTAGAATTGAATAGGTAGGAAATATTTCTTGCAATAAGTAGTTTTATGTGCCACTGCAAAATTCCTATCAGAACAGGTTATTATACAGTTACTTTATAAATTATTATAACTGGTTAGAAAGAGCTCTAGAGAAAAAATCATAACCTATTTTAATATCATAATGTACAATATCGGCTGCGCTATATTTTTTTAAGCACATAAGCTGGACTGGAGGAATTCAATTGACTTCCATAAACGGATGACAAGATAACGATTGAATTCATCATGCCATCGGTCTGGAACCGCCCATGTACATAGGTAACCTAAGTATATCAATTAGGTCTGAATCACTGCGCTAATCAATGAAGCATTAGGATATTAATATCCAGCGGAGACTAGCGACAACGACCCCCGGTTCGATTAAACATACAATAACACAGTAAGCCGCTTCGTCACTTCGTCATAGCCCTAGCTTGATTCGGGAAGCGTCTAAGACTAAGGAAAAATTATACAACTTACCTTAAAAATAGCCTGTACGTGGAAAAAATAACAACAATCCCAGTTTGTTGCACACACTTGAAGATATTTAGCACCAATTTGTAAAATTAAACACCAGAAAATATCAAATCGTAAAATCAAAGAAAATCTATAGACCAGAAATGACGGACCAAATACCAAATGCTTCCGGCTGTCGCTCGCGGCCGATTTGTCTATGGCATGGCATTATGATTCATTCAACCATCGACAAATCATACAGGGGAGTTTTCTCGAGCACACACAACACATTTCCACAATGCATGTTGTAGAAAAATAATAATGTCAATGTCACTGTCATTAAGTCTATCAAATGTCATATATGACGTTTAGTAAACAACATAACCTCTAAATTGGAAGACATCCAAACATTTTTGGAGCAAACAATCTTATGACCTTGAGGACCTTGATTATTAATCATGAATTTTTCAGTACTGATGATCAATCATGTTATTAAATAACATTGATGTAATTTTAGTTCAAAGTTGTATAGTTATATACTTAGGAATTGTACAAGTTATTCTTTTTAGGGAAACATGAATTAAATAGTAATTTAATGTTATATTACTGTAAATATCTATTAAAAAAACCATGCTGGTAAGTATCACACTAATATAACAGGCACCTAGTTGAAAAACTAGGATTAAATTGCCAAGATCTTGTAGTAACAAACAGTTTTCATTCTTACAGAGGTCAAGGTTGTTACCATTAATTCAGAAGCAAAACAGGCCGCAGATAAAGTTATGTTCAACTGAGAGCCCTCCACCAGCAACTGATGACGAAAAAGAGAGGGAATTGGAAAGAATTGCAAGAGAGGTATGGCTTTGTTTATTATAAACTAGGTTTTTACACGCGGCTCTGCTCGCGTTAGTGTCAATCCCTCGAGAACGGTACTTTTCTCCTGGAGAAAGGTAGACTATTTCCTTCTCCGTATGCCAGACAACGTATATGCAAAATTTAATGATGATTGGTTCAGTAGATAGAGCGTGAAAGCGTAATAAATAAACAAACTCTTTCGCTCTTATAATGTTAGTTGGGATGTACAGGGACAAATAACACATATTGAGCTAGCCCCACACTAAGTTTAAAACTTGTGTTGTGGAATTCTAATTCATTATTACATTTAATAATAGATATATTAACATGCTGATTTTGAAATTGTTGCCTTGGCTCTGTCGCCAAAATTTCAAAGTTTACCTTTGATGTAGTTATAAGCTATGTATTACTAGATACCTTTGACCTATATCAGTATGTATGTATTGTATGTTAAAATATAGCTTCCATGCTGGTCTGGTTGAAAACAAATAACATAGAATGTACCAGCTTCTTTTCATCCCGCGCATATCGTAAAAACCGATTAAGGGAATAGGCATCAGGAATCATGTCTACCAACATGCTAAACGTGGCCTCAAGGTTTTACAGACAAATTCAAATTCAAATTCAATCGTTTATTTAATATAGGTTTCTTTGAACACTTATTAATTGTCATATTTGTGTTTACAATTTTTACAACAAAAAATTTTGTTGACGTCAAGACCTGGGCTCTGTCTACCCCGCAAGGGAAAAAGACGTGATAGTATGTATGTATAAAATATAGTATCATTAAAATAGTATCCTACTACACAAAATACTGTGGGGCTAGCTATATTTGTGTGATTTGATACAATATTTTAATAAAACCATCTCCGATCTGTAAAGGGGCTACTCAGCCCATCAATATGAACAACTTTTCCTATGGGACTTATGATGCTGAAAATTCGAAAATAACTCAACACTTTCATACAAATTTCCCTGCTGGCATAACACTTTTATACAGAAATATCAATTTTTTTGTCCAATTTCCAGTCAAAAAAAATATTTTGCTCTTTGATTTTATAATTGTAACAGTATTTACAATTATTTTTCATTTCATAGGCCTCCATAGATGAGCCACCCATCGCTGCATGCTGTCAGTCTGGATGCGCCAACTGTGTTTTCATCGTATGGGCTGAAGCTTTAACGAAAAAGATGGACAATGCCAGCCCTGAAATAGCTGAGAAAATCCTGAAGTTGGTTGAAGATCCTTCGATGAAAGCGTATTTAGAAATGGAGCTCAGGATAAGGGGGCTAAAAAAATAACGTGAAATTTTGTTTTTCAGTAGTTAGCATAATAATAATGATAGATTTATGTGAATTGAAATTGATTTTATTGTTTAGTAAAAGATCGGATTTTGTTGACCATTATCTCAATCAGTATTTTAAATTACATCTCATTAGTTAACATATTCCTATAGGTACATAAAAATGGCTTCTCGATTTAAAAATCAAATATGTGGTATGTTGATATCATCATCATCATCATCAGGTCTTTCTAGTCTCCACTGCAGGAGCACGACCCTCTCTGTACTACCAGAGCCATATACTAGCCTAAGTAGTCAGAGGATTTGGCCTACACTCTCCGCGCTGGCCAGACGGGTTGGAGAGGTCTCTTTGATGTTAATAAGCTTTGTTTAGCTCGTGTTTCCTTAGTCGCCTTTTACGACATCCACGGGATGAGTTGGAGTGGTCCTATTCTACTCTGCCGGGAACCACACGGCCAAATGTTGATAGTCACAGCCTAATTAAATCCTGAAATGATTTGCATTACTAAAAAACATAAAAAACCCGCCTGCTTTTTTTTGACAGTTTACGTCCGCCGCATTGCTTTTTTGCTGACGTTACAAAGCCTACACTTACACTCCGGGGAAGAATACACATCTAATGACACCTCACACTTCAAATTCGGTCAAGCCGTTTAGACTACACAAGGCAACAATGGAAAAGTCATACTTACAGAGTGTAATACTCAACTTCGAAGAACACTGCTTCGATACCACTGTACTTCGAAGCTACTTCATTTCGATTCTACTTAGTTCGCAAGCTACTTTATTTCGGCAGACCTGTACTTCGATGCGTTTTAATTCCGATGCCACCCTATTTAGAAACATCTTTATTGCGAAATATGTGTTCCTCGAAACTACTCAATTTCGATGTGATATGATTCAGAAACTCCATACTACGAAACCAATGAAATCGAAAATCTTTTTAAGATAACCGGGTTAAAAGTCAAAATTGTTAACTATAAAAATTGTCACGGGTTTCAATGCTCTCCTTATATATCGAATCGATATAATTATTAAACATAAAAATGTTTAAGATTTTATTTAGATATCATTTATCAGGTAAAATCAAATAATTTTCAATAATTTATAAATATAAAATAAAAACAAAAATATAAAAAAAAGAAAAAGCTTTCTAACAAAAAACAATTAATAACAACTAAATATAGTCCGTTTGTTTAGGGACTTAAAAATTTAAACAATCTTGATATATCTTATTATTGAATATGTGGAAGTTAATGTTAATTAGGGCTATATATATATATATGTAAACATGGGCTAATTATGATCACTTAAGTATAATGAAATTAAGATAACAGCCAAAAACAAAAATAAATTGCGGCATTTCCATACAAAAGTGTGCCGCCCGGGCGATTTGTATGGGAACGTCGAATTTAGTTTTTTGTTTTTTGACTGTTATTTTAATTTCAATGTATTTAAGTGATCATATAGCCCGTGGTTCAATTTATTACGGGTATGTCCCTTTTACTTTGTATAATGACTTGCATTTCCTGATTGAGATTCTGAATCATATCACATCGAAATTGAGTAGTTTCGAGGAACACATACTTCGCAATTAAGATGTTTCTAAATAGGGTGGCATCGGAATTAAAACGCATCGAAGTACAGGGCTGCCGAAATAAAGTAGCTTCTGAACTAATAGTATCGAAATGAAGTAGCTTCGAAGTACAGTGGTATCGAAGCAGTGTTCTTCGAAGTTGAGTATTACACTCCAGATTGGTTGTTCTGAATTTGTTGAAAATGTACATAGTTATGTAATGATTTGATAAATTATTTAGATAATAGTTCTTGTAAATTCTGTAAATATGCTATTGTACCTGTAAATTAGATTTATTTAAGCATAATATTTTAACAGTACCTTGAAATAGAATAATAAAAAACAGATGTGTTTCCAGAAATCCTTTTATTTCATTCAAGATCCTTGCACAAAAAATGCAGTCATTTTACATATAAAATTTAACATTTAACAACCAACAGCAATTATAATAGTCTTACAGCTATTGTCACAAACTTAGCCTAATTGGTACAAATATTTATATTTAAATATATTTTTAATTAGGTCCGTTACATAATGTAGTATATAAGGTAGTCGAAAGTAGCAAATTTAAACTGTAACTTTGTTATTTTTTTTTATCTTTCACTTATTAATAACATATATTTTTGAATATAGGCATGTATTATATTTATGTATAAAAGTATATTTTGTTATGAATATTAATATTAGGTATATGAAGAATTTTCTTATGTGTTAAGCACTTTTAACCCGATTTATGGACAGACACACACACATCATACACACACATTACACATCTTCTAAAGTTTCGTACTTAAGTATACATTTGTTAAATGTATTCAAAATATTCTTTATGAAAAATACCGGAATGTTTTGTTTCGTTTTGAGTAGATACCTCCTTAGCTTAACTATATTGATGGCCTTTTTATATTTAGGTAATTTTTGGACATACGAGTATCATGGCTGACAAAAATAACTTGTGAAGAAAATTACAAGTAGTTACTATCTAACAATAATAATTATATTCATTATTGATTTTAATCATTGAGATATATTTTAATAAATAAATTTGATCCAATTCATCAGACACTGAATCTGGCATTTTGTATTTATAATATACATCCTAAGTTTAACTAACACATTATTACGAGTACATAGATAATTGACCTTTGTCAATACAATTTTTATATATACAATTTTTAATGGACCGTCATTACATTTTAAAATTTTTAATAGTGTAATGTACTTACAAATTCATATACAAATAGTAGATTAACCAAACTCTTAAAACTCGGTGAACTTTTGGACCACAGAGTAAGAAATATCTTATCACTCGCGCCCTATGAGAGCTACATTGAAATCCCTTGCTCTGTGTTTTGGTCAATCCTTGTTTGAAGTGTTCTGTTTTAAGTGTAGCGAGGGTAGTTGAGCGAGGGTTTGTATTAGGTAGTTTTTTAACCTTTTGAAATAATTGTGCGGGCAGACTAGTCAACGAAACACTTAATGGTAAAATGCCATCGTCGCTCGTGGACATCTGCAACGACAGAGTTAGTAACAGACAGTAACAGAATGCTGCCGGCCTATAGAAATTTATGTCTTTTGAAGGAACCCAGTCAATAGCTTCGGGGAAATGCAGTGGAAGGAAGCTCGTACTACTTCACACGCGAGGAATAAAAGATGTAGAGAAACGTGTTGTTGTGGATCGCCAGCCCTCGAGGTGATAATCATGAAGTCTGTTTCGACTCGTGGTGCGCTCATTGGTATCTCTTAAATCTTTGTAATATCCAAATAAATAAGTTTAGTACTAGGGCAAAAAACTGTTACCTAATATACAGGAAAAATCATATAATTGGGAAGAAAGGCAGATGTTACTAAAGTAGGACATTCCAAGTTTTTTTTCTCGTTTCCAGACTAAGTAGCTTGAAAATTATTTTGATATATAAGTACATATTTGTGTCTCCTTTGGAGATGTTGCCCCGATCCCTTAGAAGGATTATTATTTTCGAAATATTTTTACTTTATTGATTACTCTGCGAGTGCTACGGAAAAGATGCGAGTGCTACGGAAAAGATGCGAGTGCTACCGGGGTGTAGCAAGTGTCTACGATGTAGGCAGCTACCTAAGACACGATGTAGCAAACGTCTACGATTTACGTAGCGCGACGTCTACATTTTCTAAACGTTGGTACAACCCATGCTTAGGACTTAGGACCATAGATTTAAAAAAAAATGCGTCTATGCATACTCCAATATACAATATCATTACTTCTTTATCCCATACGGGGTAGACGAAGCATTAGACCCAACTAGGTGTAGCCGCGCATATTTTAAACTTTATGCGTAAATTATTGTCTTCCTACAACTTACGAAGATAAATTAATTATAAGTAGAATCACTTTCGATCTAGATAGGGCATGGCATCCAAAACCCAGGCCATTTTGAAAAAATCGTTTCTCCAGACTGTGATCGAACCCGGGACTACTCGTGTCGCAGACAGGCGTAACCTAATTAACCATTGTGCCACGGACCTCCGTGGTCACATTGATTAAACATTGAGAATTTCCTCAGTGCATTGAGGGAAGCAAAGCCACCGTATCACATACGTATATAATCACATACGACGAAATCTTTCCAGATTAATTAATAGGTATAATATGGCAATAAAGATTTATAACCATTTACCAGAAAATATGAAGTCCCTACTATCGACAACGTTTAAGAAACAGCTCCATAAATTGCTGATTACTAACTGCTTTTATACAATGAATGAATTTTTTATTTCTAATTTTGACATGAAGCGCCCTCAAGAAATTTCTTCTTCTTCTTTAGTTTTATAATATGGCTTCCACCGAGATTTCAGTGATTCTGCAAATGTCCAGTAAATTGAGATACTAAGTATCGGTGTTGTACGGTAAAGTTTTAACAAGAGCATCAAAGATGGCGTATGTTCTTTGATGCCTCGTGGGTGCTTCTGGCGACAAATCTATACGAGTCCATAATAACAGTCTACTTTAACTATTTCACAAATTGTTCATAAGCACGAGCATTATAACACCAAACTACACCAATTTCATATGATAAAGTCCACTAAAATCAATTTGCAAAATCTAAAACTAAGGCAAACCCCCACTGCACCCCTTGACTTCCCACCACAAACGCCAAGAAATTTCTTAATTATATGACATATTTTTTTAAACTATTTACTTCCTTTTTCCTTTTATAATAATTAATCTTACTGGCATAAAATAATATCTTGAATTTAACAATTTGACTTGTATTTAAAAATATAAATTTAAACATTTGCATGCCAATTGTTGGCGCAACACGCTTGCTCAATCTATCAGACAAAACCTTTGTCCCAACATGTATTTGTACCGTGTTTGCCTGCAAATTAATTTATTTCATTTCATCACCATTCACAACCCCTAACACTCGCCCTGATGATGGACTTCGTGACAGACCGAAACCTAGTCAGTTATAATGACTGAATAACATAAGTGAAAACCGTGATCAATTATATTTATGTTTATTATATTTATTTATTTATATAGCACACCAAACAGATTCCAGCAAAAACAAGAACAAACGTACACATAGATTGAGTCGATCTAGTTTATAATCCTTAAACAGGTGTGCCTAAACACTTGAGAAATTAAAATTTAAATAAATCGCTAAGGCGCACACTACTTAATTGGACTTAATAAAAAAAAAACATTAAACACAAATGAACATAAAAAGTGGTAAAGTTATTATGTATTTAGATGAATCAATATTTGCCGTCTAAACTTGTAAATTGACAAATGATAGTCATCTATTTTTCTGTTAGAGACTAGGACTTCATTGTATTGGCGACACATTCTGCCCACTGGATTATAATAAGATGTGTTGTTATAGTAAACCTGTAGGGTAAATGCATTAAAGTTACGATTACGAGCCCTAAAGCGCGTGTTAAAGTTTATTAGACCAAGAAGGATAGAAAAATCAAGTAGACCATGTATGATTTTATATAACTTTTTTATATAAACATGTGTTTAATGTTCTACTTATGTAAGTAGATTTTTTTATCTCACGTCAATATCCATTCCCTGATAGTTATCTAAACAAATATTTACCTATGTTGGAATTAAGGAATAAAGTGCTTTATTGCACGGAAACACCGGTTTATTACCGAGATGCCGTTAACGCCTCAAGACGATGTAAAAATAAAAGCCTCCATACTAAATTATGGCGTTTTTATTGCGAAAAATGTGACGGTATGAAAACTCCATCGCAATTATAAGCAGATGTCATTATAATTAAAATTGAAAATATGTGATGAAAAAGAATTCGCCACAGGTAGGATTCGAATCCACCGCCCTAAGTGTGCTACCAACTACACCACCGTGGCTTCGAATCACCGCGTCGAATTCTGCCATCACATATTACCCTGTAGGGTATAACGCATTCGAAGCATGCATTTCATCACATATTTTCAATTTTAATAATAAACCGAGCATTGTAATGATATTTAAAAACCATTTAATCATTATAATTATCTATGGCAAGCGTTTCATCATCATCGTCATCATAAACAGGCCTTTTAGTCTCCACTGTAGGAGCTGGGTGGGACACTATAGATTTTTCTACGCTTTTAGGCTAATAGAATCTATCTATTTAAAGTAAGCTGAGTTGATCATTACAAAATAAATTGTCGAGTGATCGAAGTGAGATTGTTGAATAAAATACGAGTGTTAATTTGATCGCAATAGCTTACAAGAAATCATACGAAGTTTTTCAACACACCAGGCAGTAGAAACAATCTAATGTAGGTATTACAAATTTTCCTTCTTTCTTAATCCATATACATCCTTTTCTTAAAAATTTAATTTTATTTACATTTGTATACGTATCAAATATAGCTCTTTATTCGCTTCCAACCGGCCGTATTGGAAATCCTTGGGGGAGGCCTGTGTCCAGCAGTGGACTTCCTGTGGCTAAGATGATGATGATAGCTCTTTATGAACGTCATAATAGTCATAGTCATAATGAGCCGTGTGGTCCCCGGCAGAGTAGAATAGGACCACTCCAAGTCTTCCCGCGAATGTCGTAAAAGGCGACTTAGGGAACATAAGCTTAACAAAGCTTTAAAATATCAAAGACACCTCTCCAACCCGTCTGGCCAGCGTTGAGAGTGTAGGCCAAATCCTCTGACTGCCCGGCTTATATACGGCTCTGATAGTCAGAGAGGGTCGTGCTCCTGCGGTGGGGACTGAAAAAGACCTGATGATGATGAACGTCATATTTTTTTTTTATTTGCACAAATTTCTAGCGTTTCAGATCGACGAAGAAGGAAACCCAGTTTTGATTAAATGATCCTTAGGTCACCTGAATTGTAATATAGGTACTATTGCTAAAAGTCCCCAACTACTAATGTCACTGGCTCGATAATGCACACACAACAACTGTTACTACGTCCACTCGCACCAACGGCTCACGTGTCATTGACGTAACAACATTGCCCATGAGCACAGGAGACAGTGTTGCCACTATTGCATACACTAGATTTTTACGAGCATATGCGCATTCATCCCTGATGTGATTTCTGTCAGTCAACCAAGTAGCTAAAAGAACACGGGACAATAGTAACGGGCATCTTGAGGTCTTATTATTAAATTTACTTTATCTCGTCTATTTCAATGTTTGACCCGGTCCAAATCTGCCTTTTTTATGAGCTTTTCGATAATATACAAAAGCCTTTTATATCGGGGTGAGCGCATTTGAACCGTCTTTAATCTTTTTGTTAAGCCTTCAAAAGGCAACCCCAAAACCTATTTATAATATACTAATGGGCATATTTAAATAACAAAGTAACTGGTGAATAAATATTTACACCACAATGCGTTTATTATGTCATTAAAACTCAAAACCAACATTAGACCTAAATAAAGTCTGAGTAACATTGTTTTTAAACAAACCTAAAAATATTATTTAGCCATCGTGTATTTAGTATATGTGGGGGCGAAGATTTTAACCATCGCTAGGACAAGTTAGTCTATCATCATTATCATCATCATCAGGTCTTTTAAGTCTCCACTGCAGGAGCATGACCCTCTCTGTACTACCACAGCCATATATTAGCCAGAGCTGTCAGAGGATTTGGCCTACACTCTCCACGCTGTTCAGCACAGCCACAACAAGTCTCCAAGTTAGCTAATAGCAAAGAATCAATCATACAATACGAAAACTCGCAGCGTCACCCGCAATACGACGTCCCCTCACCTCTCCCCCGTTTTCTGGTGTGTTTGATAGCTTTAAGAAACAGGGTTGGCTGCTACTGTTGCTAGTCGCATGCATGTTACGCGTCGTCTCTTATCTACGTACGTTAGTTTGAATAGACTTGACGGCTTCAGCGGCGGCAACCCTGATTGTTATGCCACTCATAGATAAACGCTTACACACAGTCTGTCCGACTTTCACAGAATGGTTATATTTATTACCGCTATAACATTATATAATAAAAATAACATGAAATACTACTGGGGAGTGGTATAGAAAACAATGTGCATGTTTTTGTTTCATTTTTATATTTTAGTGGTACGGAACCCTACGTGTGCGATTCGCGCTTGTTAGGTTTTATTTATTTTGACATGTATGTACCTGCCGCTTTCATACTAAAAACAACACTTGAGCAGATTTGGCCAGAACTGGCCTAGCAGCGGTACACGAGTTCAAACCTTAATATCTTAATAATAAAGTGCACTCTGCCCAAAAATTTATTCCTCTTGCCTTTCAAGATATTGTATTCACCTGCTTTGCGTATCAAAAGAAGTCATAATCTATAGAATACAGCCTCTGAAGTGCAGCTAGGTCCCTGGCCCTAGCCGCCGCATCATCCTTCACTTCATCCGCCCAACATTCATAAATCATCCTATACGACTTCGCACCATCTTCTAAATAATACTTAACATCAGGCTTAGGCTTGATCCTATTTCTCTTCAATCTGTCTCTGTCTCTCTTATCTTCTGCCTCGCTCACCCAGAAGAATACGCGATCTTCAAGTTAGCGTCAGTCTTCGCAGAAGGAGACAACAGGGGCTGAATGGTGGTCCCTTGGGGGGACGAAGCAGGCGCATGCGGGGGGTCCAGGGGAGGATAAGGCGGACCCGGGGCCCAGTGAGCCCCCGCAGGATAGTCTCGCCCGGTCTCTGATGTTGACGATGGAGCGTTGGGGACTCCACCACGGCTCATCCTGACTGCTGTCTTCGATGCCTCGAATTTGGCTTGGTTCTGAAAAATAATTTGTATTAATTCGTGTTCTATTGTAGTGAGATCAAAATCTCGTGCAGCCCTATGCCTAAGATAACGCGGTGTAATGTAAGTGCGGGTGTACGGAGTGTCTCCTCCCCCGATTCCATCTCGACCTGTCGCGATCAGTACCTACATACAAACATAGTATTAGGTGATCCTGTTAAAGTGTTAACGTTACCAAAAGTTTCCACGCAATATTAACTTTCAAGGAAGTTAAGAATCTGTTGTTTTTGTATTCGTATGTGTAAGTGGCCAACACTGATGTCAGATTTTTCGAACTGCCTGGAGGCAACTGACATAGCTTAACGACTGCCATCAATGATAACAACCGGGACCAACGGCTTTACGTTCCTTCTGAAGCACGGTGGAGCGCGATATATTTTTATGCCACTTGCGGTCACCCATCCAAGAGGGGCAGTGCCAGGGGTTGCTTGACATGCGCAAGTGCTAATAATGCTCACTCCCACTAGGCCACCGGGCTCCTCTATTCGGAATCTTCTTCTTCTTCCTCACCTTATAATGATAATGATAATTTATTCACATAAAATAGAGTACATACGATCTTGAATAATAAAAATGTCCTTATTCTATTTTGCTTAATACCTAACAAGCATGTGAAATTAATAAATAAGTCAGTAATTATAATAATAATAAATTAAATTAACATGACAAAAAGACTTTCAAGCACGCACGATATCAACATTAAGATAAATTTATAATTTAATTCAATTCATTAATAATTTACAAAAATGTCATCAATTTTATAGTAAGTTTTTTCAATAAGCCACAACTTCAATTTTTTCTTAAAAACGGCCTTTATATCTGGAGGCAGTTTATTATATATTTTTAAACACATTATCCCACTTTATGTGGGGTCGGGACAGCATGTAAGTAAGTAAGTTTCTATTCGGAATCTATTGGGAAAAATTAAGAAACTAGAATATTTTAGCAGCAAAGTTTATCAATTTATAGTCGACGGTACTTTTGCATAGTTCTTAAATCATAATAGACAAAATCCCAATCCCAACTAATATTATAAATGCGAAAGTGAGTTTGTTTGTATGTACGAGCTCCGTGGCGCAGCGGTCATCACGCCTGCCTGCGACACGGATGGTCCCGGGTTCGATCCCCGGTCAGGGCAAGATGGAAAACGATCTTTTTCAGATTGACCTGGGTCTTGGATGTTTATCTATATATGTATTTGTTATAAAATATAGTATCGTTGAGTTAGTATCCCATAACACAAGTCTTTCTTAAGAACTTACTTGGGGCTAGCTCAATCTGTGTGATTTGTCCGTATATATTTATTTATTTGTTTGTTTGTTACGCTTTCACGTCCTCAGTAGGTAGGACGTGAAAGCGTAACATCGGTAATAAGCATAATCGGTTCAGTAACCGATCATCATGAAATTTTGCATGCACATAGGTAGTAGATACTGAGAAGGACATAGGCTATATACCACGCGGGCGAAGCCGCGGGTAACAGCTAGTTTAATATAAACGGAGTCTAGGTACCCGGCCTGTGAATGAATACCATAAAGTATTCAAAACGTTAGGTGTAAAAATGATGTCGTAATTTTATTTAGACTAAGGACCGTAAGAGTTTACTGAAACAGATAATCTATTTATTTTTCTGAATGGTTGCCTGAAAATATTCAGATACGGTATACCACCTAAATACACAGAACGTTATTTAAACAAAATTTTAATGGAATTGGAAAGGGATTACACAGGTAGGTACCTAATAAATTATATACTTACAAGGATATTTTATCAAGTACCTAAATAACAGATTTTGGTTGCTAATAAAATGAGTTTGAATTTATTTTCTGGTAATTTACAATAGACTAAATAATTAATTTTAATTAAATAAAAATTAAAACCTATATACCTATTTCAACGACAATAGGTATAATACTAATGAACAATGAATAGACTGCCCACCTCATAAGCAGGCGAATGTATGGCGCAGGAGAGTTGCTTGCTACTCGATACTAGATGGCGGTAATCTGCGTCACAGACAATATAATACTAACGTATCTGCGTTAGCCTTGAACTTACTAAATATACGGTGTCATTGTAAAATATAATGCCTAAAATATTGTTTTGATTTTCAATAAAATATATTTTGTGAATCATGTTTTTATATTCTCATAATACGGTAGATACAATGCTGTGTAGTTTCGAATGGCGCCATCTATGCGAGTCTCTTGCCACATGCTTGAAAAATCTGAAACCAGTGTTGGCCACTTACACATACGAAAAACAAAACAAACAAGCGTGCCCAGAAGGCTGCTGATTGAGTAATTAATTTAAATGTGAAGGAAATGCCAGAGAACGTTTAATCTTTAAAGGTACATACCCATTTGTTTGCACAGTTTTGTATTTGGTTTTGCTACATATCTGCTAAATTCTGTAAAATTCTGCTAAAATTAAACTCAGTATTCTATAATGAACCTGCGGCACAGATCATAAAGGTGGATTTCTACAAGTAGCCACCTATTACTAGAAACATTACTAATATTGGGTGAGCTTTAGAAAAGCTTACGAGTAGCACAAATTTGTAATTTCTGAGGAATGTATCTAATAGATTTCGCTTTGCTCTTCTCAACGATATGCTTTTTAAATCGCAGAAATGTAATAAAAAATTTCATACCAAATAAGAGCGTATAAAAACCGGCCAAGTGCGTGTCGGGCCACGCGCAGTGTAGGGTTCCGTAGTTGCGAATGACAACTTTGAGTTTAGGAATAAAATTATAGGCGTCGCTAGTGTGCCTAGTGTGGGGCCTTATTCGCATCTAAAAATTGTAGGAATTTGTACCCGGTAAAGATGGCATCCACCATTGTCATTGCCCAACGAGCCGCAGAATGACTACGCAGTTCCAAAACATTTTGTAGGAGGCTCCCGTTGACTCTTTAAGTTAATAATTGAGTTTTGAACTGCGTTTAATTGTATTAAATGCGGCTTTGAGTTTGTAGGAACACCTACGTTAGAAAACTTTAGAACAATTTACTTTACTACTACAAAATTACAGCGAGTTGAAGTTTCGTATCGAAAACTTGTACTCTCTGTAATTTTGTACCTATAGGTATTGTTTTTAAAATTGAAATCTGATTATAAACATCAATATGCCTTATCCGGTCGTATGTACGAAATTTGGTTGAGATTGGCTTAACTGTTGTAAAACTAAAACGAAACTACGTTTGTATGGGATTGCGCCTTTACGTGGGACTCTTAATGCTATGAGCATTCTCTCCCAGTCAACCATAGGGATAAACAGAAAAAGTTGTTCGGCGCAAAGGGTAACGAAAAGAGGGTTTGTGGGTAACTAAGTATTTTCCGGCTTCTGGGATAAATTGGAGCATTAGGTATTTAATTGAGACAAAGTTGGCTCTAATCCGACCTCTCTTACCCGTCTGGCCAGCGTGGAGGTCGTAGAAGGCGACTTAGGACCTAGATGCTAAACAGAGCTTGTTAACATCAAAGAGACCTCTTCATATATAGGTTAATGTAAGCCAAATCCTCTGACTGCTCAGGCTAATATATGGCTCTGATAGTACAGAGAGGGCTCCCGCAGTTACGACTAAAAAAAACCTGATGATGATGGCTCTAATCTAGCTGAAATTGACTACATTTCAGTCTTACTAAGTTTTCCGTAAATATCATCATCAATATTAAGTCTTTTTAGTCACCACTAGATAAACATGACCCATGACCCTGTACTACCAGAGCCACATATAAGGTAGAGCAGTCAGAGGGTTTGACCTACATCCTAATCCTAACTTCCTAACTAATATTATAAATGCGAAAGTGAGTTTGTTTGTTTGTTACGCTTTCACGCCGTATCTACTGAACCGATCATCATGCAATTAAATAAATAAATATATACGGACAAATCACACAGATTGAGCTAGCCCCAAAGTAAGTTCTTAAGTAAGACTTGTGTTATGGGATACTAACTCAACGATACTATATTTTATAACAAATACATATATAGATAAACATCCAAGACCCAGGACAATCTGAAAAAGATCATTTTTCATCTTGACCTGACCGGGGATCGAACCCGGGACCTTCCGTGTCACAGGCCGGCGTGTTGACCGCTGCGCCACGGAGCTCGTACATACACATAGGTTAGAGTACCGAGAAGGACATAGGCTATACACTACGCGGGCGAAGCCGCGGGTAACAGCTAGTTATCCTATATATGGAGAGGTCTCTTTGATGTTTACAAGCTCTGTTTAGCTTCTATGTCCTAAGTCGCCTTCTACGACATCCACGGGAAGGCTTGGAGTGATACTTTTCTACTCTGCCGGAACCATACGCCACCGTTTCTTAAAGATACACTTACGTATTCGACACAACGAGTTTCTTCTCCGCTCGTGTTGTTCTCCAACCAACCACCACGTCTTCATTTCGCCTTTTCCCTGTTGACAAAAATATTATTAAATTCTTCTTCATCCTTTACCTTATCCCACTTTTTTATGAGGGTTTGGCACACGATGGCTCTTTTCTCCATTTTTATCTGTCATCTACCATTTCCTTTGTCAATCGCTTCCTGTTCTTATACTCTCCTTGAAACATTCAATCCATCATTTCATAGGCCTCCCTTTGTTTCGCGTTCCATCCACTTTCATATAATATTCTCCCTATAATTGTATGGACGATATACATACATACATATATGACTTCATCACTTTTGCGACTAAATGAAAGGAGATCCATACTTTTTGTTATATATTATTATATTATTTTGGATACAAAAATATGAAAAAGATTTGTCAAATAAAGAAAATTCTGATTGAACCTTATAAAATTTTCTGTTTTGATGTCAGTCCAATTGGTGAAATTCACGTGAAATTAAACCTTTGGGGAAATCCTTGGGGGAGGCCTATGTCCAGCAGTGGACTGCTTGCGTCGGAAATCATGATGATGATGATGAAACCTTTGGGGACATATTTTATTGCTTTTGTCATTTATGGTGAGTTTTTTCAAGAATTCAATAAACACTTTAACCAATTGGCATGTTGACTTAAATTTTTTTCGTGTTGCTATGTAAAGCCTGAAACCTGCCAAAAATAAACACAATAGTGACAGTAATAAGTACATTTCTAAGCAAATATATCAAATAAAAAGTGTTCTTTATGGTGTTTTATAGATAGAAATTAGTATAATTGGAGACAAATTTTATATGCAACTACCGAATTCTCTGGAACAGGCATTCTTTGCGAAATTAAAATTTAAACTTTACTAGGCTTGCTGGGGCTGGGCGGGACATGTTTGCTGTAAGCGGCCAGAAAGATGAGCAGAATTTGCCACTTTCTGGGAACTGGTCAACCGCCGCAAATAGTCAATAGTCATAGTCAATGACTATCGACTATGACTTTGACTATTTGCCCAGTAGTGGGACCATCAACAGGCTAGGAAAAAATACATTTACATTGACTTTAGCCCTCAAAATTATACAAACGAGCTTCACTAAGTAGTTGTAAAAAGGGAAAATGTACACTTATATCTTACATGCGTAAAGGAAAGTGTAAAGGTTGCACAACAGTTTCTTGTTAGTCCGGTAAGAAACGGTTTCAACGGGCAGCAGCGTCGGAATCGAGATAGCCAATTAAACTATACTCACCACCCCGTCTGCTAAGCATGGTGTATGTATAGTATGGGAAACTACCCACCCACCTATTGATGGCTCATGTCCAGCAACTTTTTGCGGCTGAGATGACGAGCCAAACACACAAGAGAAAATCTCTCACAATTATTTAATTTTCCGTCCTTCGTATTTCTACGCTCATACAGGATTTTAATTTTCTCCTACCATTCTATCAATTATTCAACAAGAGTTATTGTTAGTCTTTTTAACTGGAACTTTGATAAATGAAAATTATAACTTGAAAAGAATTTCCAATTAGGTTTCAGTCAGGTTAAGCCAAGGTTAATTTATCTTCACGAACAAAAGTCATATCGCAAAGTTTCATGAAAATTATTTTAATACGGTTTTATAGCGTTTATTACATTTTTAAACACGTTTCGAGCACTTTCGTGTTCATTTTCCCCGGTAGATTACATTTGAATGTGTAACAATCGAAAACATTAGAAAACATCATATCTAGAGTTAATGAGTCGTATTTGTTTTTCCGGGGATAACTAAGTGTTTCTATTTAGGTACGTAGGTGTGTTGTGTGTGGCCAAAACAATGTAATATGGGAATCATGGAGTAGGTCATACATGATTAACTCGAAAACCTTTACTCGATTGTAGTACTACTTCGTGAATTATACTTAAGATCTGACGATATTTCGAGAGTTCGCATTTACTTCTTTAAACCGTTAGATATTCAAAGATTTTATCCAAAAAATAGGCCTGTTCAGGCACTTTTTCACGTCATTTCATAATTTAAATAATTCTTGTTTACTTCTCTCTATATATCTCTAAGTCTTACCGTGGATATCGTAAAAGGTGACTTAGGAAAAACAAGCTAAACAAAGCTTATAAACATCAAATAGACCTCTCCAACCCGTCTGGCCAGCGTGGAGAGTGTAGGCCAAGTCCTCTGACTGCTCTGGCTAATTACATGGCTCTGGTGGTACAGAGAGGGTCGTGCTCCTGCAGTGGAGACTATAAAAAAGACCTGATGGATGGATTGATGATTTACTTATAGAGAGCTCAGTGCGCTCTATAGTAAGAAACTATAGAGCGCATACTGACTGCAGTCTTATAGACAGTTGAGTAAAGGATTTCCGGCAAAATGTTTGATCTATCATTAGATTTTAAATGGGGTAGTGGTGGTCTTATTAGGGTCGCCGGGAGTCGGTGGACTCAATATGCACAAGATCGCAATTTGTGGCGATTTATGGGGGAGGCCTATGTCCAGCAGTGGACGACCCTGGCTGATAGATAGATAGTGGTCGAGATATGTTAATTTCAGTCATGGCCATCTAACCGAGCTTTAATTACATCTAGGGTTGCTGTGCTGAACGCCAATATGCATCCGAGCAGAGCTTTATCATGGAGTATACATTAATTAGCAATTGATTAAGTCACTTCGTCTTTTATTACAAAAATACTTATCATCGTCATCTGAAGCCTGTCTTTAGCCTTATTATATATTATAGACAAGCTTCAATAATAATATATTATATATTATTATTGAAGCTTGGGCCAGGACTACTCTTCATTTCTGCCATTCATCTTGGTCCTGTGCTGATATTCAGAGACAACCGTGTATAAAGGTTATTTTTTGTCTTTCCACCCACTTGAGCAATTCGTTCAGATTGGGCCAAGTGGCGGTGAATTATTTTAAACCTTAATGTCTTAGTAATAAGGTACACGTCGCGTCGCCATATAAAATTCTATTAATGCTCAAGAGTTCATTCACACCGACACATCATAAGTTCACAATCTAACCTAGCCCACAGTTTATTTATAATCTCACGCTTTATATCATAAACTGACGGAATTCACAATTTCACGGTGACAAAATAATATGTATTTACTAAAAAAAAGTGTCAATTCGGACAGCCTATTCGAATATTTTTTGTTCGAATCGACACGACAGCCATTAGGTAAATATAATTTAAGTCTTTTTTGTTCAATTTACCACCATCCAGTTATCATAGATTGTCCACGATATTGGACGTAAACTGAACCAAAAAAATATGCCTGTTTGTTTTTTTGCTAACGGCACATAGGCTATGACACTCCGGGAAGAATATGGGAGAATCGAATAACATCTCAAACTTTGAAATCGGCCAAGCCGTTTATGCCGTTAGGCTCCGAAACTTCAGGACCGATTTCCAAAATTATTTTACCTATTAGCAAGCTAATTATTTACGCGGAAGTACCAGGAAAATTGCTAGTGTTTAAATATAGTGTAGTCTCCTTCCGTAATGTCCATAACCTAACTAACATCATAAGTTTACAATCTATTTATAATCTCACGCTTTATTATAAGCTGACGAAATTCACAATTTCACGGTGACAAAATAATATGTATTTATTTTTAAAAAAAAGTGTCAATTCGGACTGCCTTTCCGAATATTTTTTGTCCGAATCGACAGTTAGTCATCAATACTAACCTTGATATTAACAATCCCTCGCTCCTTAAAGTGGTATCCGCCATGCTGCTTCAGGAGTAAGTAGGTGTCGTTGCTGATATGTATCTTCTGCGGCTCTCCGTTGGACTCCATGCGCGCTGCGGTGTTGACAGTGTCCCCGAAGAGGCAGTACCGAGGCATCTTTACGCCGACGACCCCTGCTGCGCACTGGCCGCTATGTATACCTGCATAAAACCATAAATATTAGGCTCAAGTCCACGTAATTATTAGTTCTAAGTAGATATATCGTAGATTGTAAGTTGACGTCATTTGGAGAAAATGCGCTATGCAGTTTGTTGCCGCTTCTTCTGCACTCTTCTTTGGAAACGGTGTAAACTAAGCTGTTAGTAAATTACTGACGCCAACAATAATATAGCATTGTAAATGAATTGTAATGAAAATTGAGGTTCACCAAATAATATTGAAATATCTTTCGATGAACAAAATGTTCTTGACTATATTGAAACCGGGTTAGATGGGGTTTCTTCGGCAATAGCACGTGTGACTGCGGCGACGTCCAGTCAATGAGCCACCTTCTAACGTGCTCAGTGTACTAAAAAAACCCCGAAGAGGCTAAGACAGCGCTGTTGCTGTGGCCACATACTGTTCGAAAATATTGTACCAAATTTAAAAACAAAATATACACATTACGACTCGAGAAGAAAAAGAACCACTTTAGTAGTTTAGAAACTCAGTAATTTAAGGCGGTTAACCATTTATCATTCTGTGGAACTGTCCTGGAACAATAGTAGTAGTCCAATATTGAACAACCTAAAAAAATAGTCCCACTTTACCCCTAATGCGAAATAAGTTAAGTGTTTTTGAGAAGTAACTTAATATTACAACCTATTGCCTATTTACGTAATGTTATTATTTAAATTATTAAAAAGTTACTAGGTAACAAGATGAGACTTTAATATTGTCAAAGTTTAACGTAAGATTTGGAAGTTCTCTCTTTGAAAGTTCAATGTTCTGGTGGTAAATTGATAATTTGGCCAAAAGACCGATATTAAGCTTTTAAACTTTGTAAACTTTACAATTTATATAAAACATGACTTGAAATTTTTGCGCGATTGCTTATATATAGCAAATTAATTTACACAGTTTAAAATATATTATAAGAAGCTCCGACGATAAATCGGCTATTTATTTTGTTTATTTCTTTTGTATTCTGTTTATTTTTTTTCTTCGACATCTTTTCAAAGTAAGATATAATTATAAAATAGAAAATTAAGTCTACTTAAGTTAATTTTACGAGAATCTTCGAGGTTGTTGATTTTTCATAAATAACTCTGTATATAGTGACATTATTATGCGTACTTTTTATTTACGTTGTCACAATACCGTCTAGACACCTACGTCTAGAAATTGCGTCGTATTTTAAATAATCTATTGTGATGAATATCGATATATGGTAATAAATTATTTAGGGATAGATATCTAAGTCTCGAAGATTTATTCAGTAAACAAGCCTTCTCAGGCGCTTTTGCGCGTCAGTTCACAATTTACATAGATTTTGTTTACTTATTTTTATTAAATTATTTATTTTCTTCTAATTTCGTGTCGCAGATAACTTTTATATTTGTCTTGACAAGTTGTTTGCAACTGCGATGTCCGGTCGTTTGTCTCATTAAGGTCTATTGCGTAGAAAGATGGACATTCAGTTCATTTAGTTGTGGTAGAGCCACCATCCATCCATCCATCAGGTCTTTTTTAGTCTCCACTGCAGGAGCACGACCCTCTCTGTACTACCACAGCAATATATAAGCCAGAGTAGTTAGAGGATTTGGCCTACACTCTCCACGCTGGCCAGACGGCTTGGAGAGGTCTTTTTCATGTTTGTAAGATTTGTTTAGCTTGTGTTTCCTAAGTCGCCTTTTACAACATCCACGGGAAGACTTGGAGTGGTCCTATTCTACTCTGCCGGGAACCTCACGGCAGGTAGAGCCACGTTACAAAGAAAATTCACTTTTCCTAGTGGCGTGAATGGGCTGTCCGGGGAAGTACGGGTACCACACTCTCAAAACCGACGTTTGAGTAGTAGTTTAGTAGTTAGGTACGTTTTTTTTCATGATATAGGACGGCAAACGAGCAAACAGGTCATCTGGTGGTAAGTGATTACTGCTGCCTATGGACAACTACAACAGGGGTGTCAAGAGCGTCGCCGGCCTTTTATTTATTTTAATGCAAAATTAGACTGTCGTCCATAAACGGCAAAAATCTTTTTTAGTGTTTTAGTTTACCAATTAAGTATTTATTTTATGCTATTTTTAGGGTTCCGTAGTAAACTAGGAACCCTTGTAGTTTCGCCATGTCTGTCTGTCTGTCTGTCTGTCTGTCCGTCTGCGGTTTTACGCAGAGACTGTAAGTACTAGAAAGCTGTAATTTGGTATGGGTATGTATATTAATCATGGCAAAAAAGAGGTAGAATAAAATCTTGAAAAAAAAATTTTTTTAGGATTGCTCCCATACAAGTAAAGTGGGGGAGTAATTTTTTTTTATCTATTTACCCATCGTGTGGGGTATCGTTAAATAGGTCTTTCAAAAATATTGTGAGGTTGAGAACCCCATTTTTCGATTTAGGGATCCGTTTCCGAAATATTTGATTTTAAAGTGCGAATTTTTGTTAGAGGTAAGTGTCCCCCCCCTCTATCTGCTAAACGGTTATATATAGATACGTGAAAAAAATTACAACAGAAGTTGAAAGGAAAACTATCAAAGCTGAGTACTAAGTACAAACTAAAGTTATAGGCAACCAACTTATAAACTGTAAAATTTCATACTATTTTCATTGTTAAATGTTTTTGGTCGTTAAACTGTAAGGTGCGAGTGTGAACTCAAAGTTGTCATTCGCAACTACGGAACCCTACACTGCGCGTGGCCTGACACGCACTTGGCCGGTTTTTTATTATTTGTTGTTGTAGCGGCAACGGATTAAGAGATAGTCAGGTTACAAACAGACAGACAGACGGACATTGAAGTCTCGTAAATAGGGTCCCATTTTTACCCTTTGGGTACGGAACCCTAATAAGGACATAGGTCGGTGACTGCGTTTTGTGATTGTGGCTGGAGGCCCGTGCGGCGTCCCTCAATCATTAAATTCCAAGTCTTGCGCCTTATTCTTCAATAAACTATTGTTACGATGGATTGACGCGATGATAAAATATTCAGAGACTGTTAAAATCAATGTAAGTACATCAAAATGATGAACGAATTTCGGGATAAATATTTATTTGTTGTCAATTTTCCTGTTCACTGCTTCTGAATAATAACCACCTACGCAAGACATAAAGCCAGACAAGTGCCACCATTTTTGTTTCTTTTTTATCATTTTAAATTCCTTTTTTTATCATTTGAATTTTGAATTCTTCCATGCTGGTTTGGAAAGAAAAGAAAAACATAGAATATACCAGCTGCTTTTCATCCCGCGCAGACCGTCAAAGCCGGTCAAGGGATGGGGTGAAAGTCTAAGGAATCATATCAATAGGCGATGCGGCTAGCAACTAGCAACCCATCACTACTTTGATTCCACTTTCCACCTTTACAGCTACTACATTTCTAAATGTGGCCTTTGGGTCTTCTGACCTTGGGCCCTGTCTACCCCGCAAGGGATGATAACGAGATAGCATGTATGTAAGAAAGAAAACAGAGATTATAACTTGTTCTGCGAGGCGCTATATGAAGGGTTGTATAATAGGTCGGGGAAAAAGTAATTTCGTATTTTTATGTGTAAAGTTATAATCAAATATCTTTGGTAATGTTGTATGTATCTGGCTGAATTAGATACCATCTGAAAGGTACAATTTTCAAGAATTAAACGAAATGTACAAAGTATTTTCCCTTACATTTTTAACCGCTTCTTTGTTTATTAAAAATGTATCAGATAGACGAAAAAAAATTAACATTTTAAAAAGTTGATTAAAAAATAAAGAGATTATGCAAAATACGCAGAAAGTGAATTTTGGTATTTATGAACATACCGCAGTCCCAGTAAGAATAGCACAAAGTTGGTTTAAGCGTTTTGTTTTTGAGAATTTTGATGTCAAAATTACACCTCTTTTGTATGGATGGATAAAATCTTCGTACAAAATACGAAATTACTTTCTCCCCTTCATGAATACTGTTTACGGTGGAAGAGTAGTTCAAGTAGTCATGCGGAGAGAAGAGAGCCATATTACTAGAAGGGTACTGGAAATAAAAGTTACTGGAAACCAGAATAGAGGAAGGCCAAAGAAAAGATGGATGGAGTGTGTGAAGGAGGATATGGAGAAAAAGAAGGTGACGAAGGAGATGGCTCGTGATAGAACGAAATGGAAAAGGCTTACATGCTGTCCCGACCCCACATAAGTGGGATAAGGTGAGGAAGAAGAAGAAGTAGTTCAACAATAGTTTTAAAGGTTTATCTAATCTGGGCTTTGGCAGAACTTTTTATTAATTTTACACTTTCAAATAGAATAGGGACACCATCCCAACTAAGATTATAAATGCGGAAGTGAGTTTGTGTGATCAATGCAATATTGGGAATTAACGCGGAACATACCGTTTTTATTCAGAGTTTGTTTATTTGTTTGTAACGTATTCACGGCATAACTGATGAACCGATCACCATAAAATTTTGCATACACGTTCTCTGGACTACTTATAAGGACATAGACTGCCTCTCATCCCGGAAAAACGTACTGTTCCTGAGGGATCTACAATATCGCGAGCGGAACCGCGTGTGAAAGCTGGTTTGAAATAAACTGGACCCCTAAAATTAATGCTTCCCCTTAGTTAAGTTGTTTAGAGGCTTATTTTTTTTTTTTTTATTTCTTAGGTTCACCAATGGATGCTACAACATTACATTCAAATATTTCTTATTATCTAATACTTAAGCTAGATGTGCAAACCTTTGAAGGTGAACACCACTTGTTCATTATATTTATAAAATTTATGCTCCTTAACATGGATTGAAATTCATTGCTTAGATATATAAATATATAGGGACATATAACACAAATTGAGCTAGCCCCACAGTAAGTTGTGAACTTGTCGCAGGATACTAACTCAACGATACTATATTTTATAACATATAATTATATAGATAAACATCCAAAACCCAGGTTATTCTAAAAAAAAACGTTTTCCATCATGACCTGACTAGGGATCGAACCCGGGACCCCCGTTTCGCAGGCTGGCGTGTTGACCGCTGCGCCACGGAGCTCGTCATAATATGATGAGCGAAACTAGAGCAACCACGAGGGTATTACTTTTCATCAGTATCATCTTATTAAAGTAAGAAAATTAATGATTGGGCACCGACCTAAATCAGTTAATTTACCAAATGCAAAATAATATAAAGTCATACAAAAATACCACAAGTTAAATTTCGATTTTTTTTTTAAGTGAAAACTTCTTTAGCTGCCCTGTGCACTGTTTGTGATGGGGAAAAATGTTAAACTCGCGACAGGTCATGTGACCGTCGGATTCGTCAGATTGAAAATTCGTAAGACGGCGCAGGGCGCTTGCGCGAAAGTGCGTGTTACAGCGTGCTACGCATATCCATGGATGAAGACTGGAGTTATGAAAGATATTAATTTATATGTATCACTTCTGCCGGCACTCCTGGAGTGCAACCCGTTTTATTTTATTTGATCTGATTTAGGAGTAAAAGCATTTTTCTTTATACGTGGCATTGTAACTTCCAAACAGCTTAACCGATTTTAATGTAGTTTATATTGTTTAAAAGATAATTGTCCAAAAAAGCGCGACTCACCTATCCTAATATGCAGCCTTGCAGCCGGCATATGCCGCATCCTGATCTTCGGAACAGCGTCCAACACATGCAAAGCCAGGGACGCCACCTCTGCCGCGTGTCGTGAACACCTCTCTGGTAACCCTCCGACCACCATGTAGGCATCGCCGATTGTTTCCACCTGTTAATTTGTAGACAAAAAGTTTGTAATACCAAAGACAATATAATACTAACGTAATAGACTGCCCACCTCGTACAAAAATATTGGACCACATTAAGGTTGAGAAAAGCAGGCGAATGCAAGAAAATTGAAATAGAGTTTCTTGCTACTCGATACTAGATGGCGGTAATCTGCGTTAGCCTTTAACTTACTAAATATACGGTGTCATTTTAAAATATTATGCCTAAAATATTGTTTTCATTTTTAATAAGATATATTTTGTGAAACATGTTTTTAGATTCTCATAATACGGTAGATACAATGTAGTGTAGTTTCGAATGGCGCCATCTATGCGAGTCTCTGAGAACAAATTGTACGATTAGGGCGTTGAGACCACATGGTAATACCGTAAAATACTGGTCGAATTCGACCCTCTAAGGGGTGATTTAGTTTCCATGTTCGAAAACTATTTCTATGAGGGTATGAGGTATGAGATACTGCTATATGACCTAATCTTAGTTAAGAGATTAAGACATTCTCTCGATATTCCCTTAAAAGGATCGACTACCTATAATTTTCATACATCATCAGCCTATAATTTTCATATAAAAATCGATAACTCTTCCACATTATAGATAAATTTTGGTGTCATTCGGTTTAGCACATCTTAATCTAGGGCTAACCGTTTTTCTTTAGAATTTTTTATTTTACATTCCCATACATTTAAGGCGGCTTTGTATGAAAATGTCGAATTATTTTTTGTTTTGAGATTTCGCCATTGATTCCATGGAAAAAGTTATTCATATTGACGGACTGAGTAACCCTTTAAGGGTATGTCGAGGATCAAGTTACACGCTGTATAACATGCATAGAACTATTTATCGTAAACGAAACTTTACAGAAAAATACTAAGACTAATACATTATTTAAAGAAAATAAACTGCAATAACCTTATACAAAACTCATGTGACATAACTCGAGAAGATAACACGATCTCAAACTTTTTATTATACTGTTAAGTATCGAACAAACATACTTTCTTGCACAGATGTCTACAAAGTTTTATGGCAACCATTATATTGGCAAATTGAAGTTGAAGTGCCTACTTAGTTGAAGCCCTCGTGACGAATTTCGAAGGGAACTAAAAGAGTTGTAGACATTTAGGATTTTGGAGTTTTAATTAAATTTTAACCTTATTCTTTTAATTATATTTAAAAACGGGTCACTCACGTGCTACTTTGTCGCAGTAAGGGCCCGGGATACTTCGGCGTCGCGCATCCCGAACTCGCCTTGAAAATGGACTCCTGATGAGTCCGAAACTATAGTCGGCAATCCCGACAAAGTAGCACGTGAGTGACCCGTTTTTAAATATAATGTATTTATCTCACGTTAGTTTCAATGATATAATTATTCTTTTAAATTTAAACAACGCTAAAAAAAACTTTGTACCTAATGTGTTGCAAGGAATGGAATAGATAGTTTATTTTTTAAGCACTAGCAACAGCGTGTAGGAAAATTACCTCCTCTCGGCCTGCCAATAGGTAAGATTTTTCTATTGTACCAATGCTGTAAAGTCAAGTTAAAATTTTTGGGCCGGCCGAAAAGTTTTGCATAAAAATGCCGTTTTTTTTACCTTCCAGATTTGGTATTAATTGAAAATTAGTTATCGGTATGAGCTAGTTCACTTCAAGGAAATATACATGGCGAAATTTTGATCGTTCCGGACCATTAAAGGGGTGATTTTACCTGTCAATATAAACAACTTTTCCTATGGGACAAATGCTGTAAACTCGAAAAAAAATTCGACATTCCTATACAAATTGCCCGGGCGGCTGAACAGTTTTGTATGAAAATGTCCATCTAATATTCTGATATCTATGAAAATGTCGAAATAAAATTTGAGTTTCCAGCATTGGTCCCATAGGAAAAATGGTTCATATCGACGGGCTGAATCACCCCTTTAAGGGTCCAGAACGATCAAAATTTCGCCATGTATAATGAACTGTATACTATAATAATTTACTAGTAAACTTACCTTATAAACATTATAATATGATATAATAGCATCGCAACATGTGTACAGGTCGTTCAGGATTTCCACAACCTGCAAAAAAAAACAAAGTTTAAACAAAGATAGGTGCGCTTCGCGGAATAAAATTGCTATCGTGAGCGCAACTAAAAGGTGCGCTCCGAGGAATAATTTAATTGCGCTTCATTAGGTGCGTTTCAAAATGGTTGCTCTACAAGGAATACCTTATATAAAATTATTTAAGTATGTTTGCAGAAAAGGTCTTCCACGCTGGTCTGGGAGAAAAAAATAATAATGTGCTAGCTACTTCTCTCCCCACGCAGATCGTAATGCCGATCGAGGGAATGGGTGTGAGGAATCATGTCAACAGGCGCTGCGGCTAGCGACCCATCACTATTTTAATTCCATTCTCTACCTACAAACCCACCAACATGCTAAACGTGGCCTTTAGGTTTTATAGACCTGGGCTTTGTCTACCCCGCAAGGGAAAAAGACGTGATAGTATGTATGTATGAATTTGCAGAAAAGTTCGCTAAATGCTGGCCCACAGCCTATTCAACGACGGCTTGAACCTTGAACTGGGTTATATCTGACTCAGCAAGTCTCGCTTGCCGTTCAGTAGGACAATACAGCCAGTATAATGGGAACCTTTGACGGACGCTCCGCAGTAATTACCCAAGCTATAATATTATCATCATCATCATCATCAGGTCTTTTTTAATCTCCACTGCAGGAGCACGACCCTCTCTGTACAACCAAAGCCATTAGCCAGAGCAGTCAGAGGATTTGGCCTACACTCTCCATGCTGGCCAGGCGGGTTGGAGAGGTACCTTGATGTTTAAGCTTTGTTTAGCTTGTAATTCCTAAGTCGCCTTTTACGACGTCCACGGGAAGACTTGGAGTGATCCTATTCTACTTTGCCGGGAACCACACGGCACGAAAATTATTTATAATATTATACAGTATATAAATAAAACTCCGATCGATTACACAATTTCATACAAGTTCCCGCCTACCGAATTTGTAACGGAATAAATTTTTTTGTTCTCATTACAAGCATTACGTACTCCTAATAATGGTACATTATGATGCAAGTACGGTAAGCTGGACAATAGTCGAGGTATTTTATAGGCAAGAGGCGAAGCCGAGAGCTTATAATAAACCGATGATTATAATAGACAGCTTACTGAGTACGAGCATCATACGACGTTTATCAATACACTAGCTGTTACCCGCGGCTTCGCCCGCGTGAATTATAGCCTATGTCCTTCTCAGTACTCTAACCTATGTGTATGCAAAATTTCATGATGATCGGTTAAGTAGATAGGGCGTGAAAGCGTAACAAAGGAACAAACAAACAAACTCACTTTCGCATTTACTCGTAGAATATTAGTTAGGATTAGGATTTTATTCTGATTCTAGTGTTTACGGCAAAAGCAAATAAATTCATCATCTATGAAAATTTTAACTGTATAGTAATCACGGTTTATGAGGAGAGGTATTTGAGGAGCCCGATGGTCCAGTGGGTGTGAGCTCTATGAGCGCTTACGTATGTTAAGCAACCCCTGGTGCAGTCCCTACTTGAATGGGTGACCGCAAGTGGTATAAAAATTTCTCGAGCTCCTCCGTGCTTCGGAAGGCACGTTAAGTGTTAGTCACTTACACATACGAATAACCAAACAAACAACGGTTTATGTATGATACATCCTGGTGACACACGGACATTGAAATCTCGTAAATCCCGTAAATCCCGATTTTACGCTTTGGACATGGAACCCTAAAAACCTTGATATTGAAATTATGGATTTAAATTCTCAATTAATATTTGGCATATTCGCTTCCTAGCTAGTCTCTGTGTATTTTATTCTGGTCATTTTCAACATCGCGTTCCACAAACATAGATATTTTTCCACATCGGCAATTAAATCTTGATTTAACTCATTTTCGTCAAGAACGTAGATTCCTAAAATACAACAAACACGTGTGCAGCGTACGGCGGCGGACGGTAAACTGACGCGAATTTCTGATAGTGTGCGGGGCCTAGTACAAAATGTATGGAAAACACGCCTTCCGCAATTTCTATCAGAAAAAAATTCTGACGTCCGGCTGAGGTGCCATCCGGCGGGCATCAGAAACGGACGACCCGTTAAATTTTTTCTAATAGTGTGCGGGAGCTAATACAAAATGTATGCACGGAGTGCCTTCCGGCGAGCGTCAGAATTTTTCTAACAGAAATTTCTGATAATATGCGGCTGCTCTTAACCTGCGCTATTGAAATCAAAAGTACCCTATGTCCTTTCTTAGGCTATAGCCTCTCTGTGTGCCAAATTTCGTTTTAATCTGTTCAGCCGTTTTAGTTTTGGCCACCCATCCTAATTAGAACCATGGTTAGAGTTGCTTAACTTGCGTTATCGTAATTAAAAGTAGCCCACGTCCTTTCTTAGGCTATAGCCTCTCTGTGTGCCAAATTTCGTTTTAATCTGTTCAGCCGTTTTAGTTTTGGCCACCCATCCTAATTAGAACCACGGTTAGAGTTGCTTAACCTGCGTTATCGTAATTAAAAGTAGCCCACGTCCTTTCTTAGGCTATAGCCTCTCTGTGTGCCAAATTTCGTTTTAATCTGTTCAGCCGTTTTAGTTTTGGCCACCCATCCCTAATTAGAACCATGGTTAGTTGCTTAACCTGCGTTATCGATTAAAAGTAGCCCACGTCCTTTCTTGGGCTATAGCCTATCTGTGTGCCAAATTTCGTTTTAATCTGTTCAGCCGTTTTAGTTTTGGCCACCCATCCTAATTAGAACCATGGTTAGAGTTGCTTAACCTGCGTTATCGTAATTAAAAGTAGCCCACGTCCTTTCTTAGGCTATACCCTCTCTGTGTGCCAAATTTCGTTTTAATCTGTTCAGCCGTTTTAGTTTTGGCCACCCATCCTAATTAGAACCATGGTTAGAGTTGCTTAACCTGCGTTATCGTAATTAAAAGTAGCCCACGTCCTTTCTAAGGCTATAGCCTATCTGTGTGCCAAATTTCGTTTTAATCTGTTCAGCCGTTTTAGTTTTGGCCACCCATCCTAATTAGAACCATGGTTAGAGTTGCTTAACCTGCGTTATCGATTAAAAGTAGCCCACGTCCTTTCTTAGGCTATAGCCTCTCTGTGTGCCAAATTTCGTTTTAATCTGTTCAGCCGTTTTGGTTTTGGCCACCCATCCTAATTAGAACCATGGTTAGATTTGCTTAACCTGCGTTTATCGTAATTAAAAGTAGCCCACGTCCTTTCTTAGGCTATAGCCTCTCTGTGTGCCAAATTTCGTTTTAATCTGTTCAGCCGTTTTAGTTTTGGCCACCCATCCTAATTAGAACCATGGTTAGAGTTGCTTAACCTGCGTTATCGTAATTAAAAGTAGCCCACGTCCTTTCTTAGGCTATAGCCTCTCTGTGTGCCAAATTTCGTTTTAATCTGTTCAGCCGTTTTAGTTTTGGCCACCCATCCTAATTAGAACCATGGTTAGAGTTGCTTAACCTGCGTTATCGATTAAAAGTAGCCCACGTCCTTTCTTAGGCTATAGCCTATCTGTGTGCCAAATTTCGTTTTAATCTGTTTAGCCGTTTTAGTTTTGGCCAAACATCCTAATTAGAACCATGGTTAGAGTTGCTTAACCTGCGTTATCGATTAAAAGTAGCCCACGTCCTTTCTTAGGCTATAGCCTATCTGTGTGCCAAATTTCGTTTTAATCTGTTCAGCCGTTTTGGTTTTGGCCACCCATCCTAATTAGAACCATGGTTAGAGTTGCTTAACCTGCGTTATCGTAATTAAAAGTAGCCCACGTCCTTTCTGAGGCTATAGCCTCTCTGTGTGCCAAATTTCGTTTTAATCTGTTCAGCCGTTTTAGTTTTGGCCACCCATCCTAATTAGAACCATGGTTAGAGTTGCCTAACCTGCGTTATTGATTAAAAGTAGCCCACGTCCTTTCTTAGGCTATAGCCTATCTGTGTGCCAAATTTCGTTTTAATCTGTTCAGCCGTTTTAGTTTTGGCCAAACATCCTAATTAGAACCATGGTTAGAGTTGCTTAACCTGCGTTATCGATTAAAAGTAGCCCACGTCCTTTCTTAGGCTATAGCCTATCTGTGTGCCAAATTTCGTTTTAATCTGTTCAGCCGTTTTGGTTTTGGCCACCCATCCTAATTAGAACCATGGTTAGAGTTACTTAACCTGCGTTATCGTAATTAAAAGTAGCCCACGTCCTTTCTGAGGCTATAGCCTCTCTGTGTGCCAAATTTCGTTTTAATCTGTTCAGCCGTTTTCGTTTTGGCCACCCATCCTAATTAGAACCATGGTTAGAGTTGCCTAACCTGCGTTATTGATTAAAAGTAGCCCACGTCCTTTCTTAGGCTATAGCCTATCTGTGTGCCAAATTTCGTTTTAATCTGTTCAGCCGTTTTAGTTTTGGCCAAACATCCTAATTAGAACCATGGTTAGAGTTGCTTAACCTGCGTTATCGATTAAAAGTAGCCCACGTCCTTTCTTAGGCTATAGCCTCTCTGTGTGCCAAATTTCGTTTTAATCTGTTCAGCCGTTTTAGTTTTGGCCAAACATCCTAATTTGAACCATGGTTAGAGTTGCTTAACCTACGTTATCGAAATCAAAAGTAGCTTATGTCCTTTCTCGGGCTATAGTCTATCTGTGTGCCAAATTTCGTTTTAATCGGTTCAGCCGTTTTAGCGTGAAAGCGAGACAGACAGACAGACAGACAGAGTTACTTTCGCATTTATTATTATTATTATTATTATATTATTATTATTATTATTATTATTATTATAATAATATAATAATAATAATATAATAATATAATAATATTATTATATTATTATATTATATTATATAAATTATATAATTATATATTATATATATATATATAGTATGGATTTGCGATTACCATAAAATAAAATAAGGTTACAGTTCAGTAGGTAAAGAATTTATTTAAGTTAAGAATTAAAGCAGTATGTAAAAGTACTTTTATAACAATCAGGTACATTTACTCAGGTTTATTTTAACAAAACAAGAACATAAAACTGACTTAGTAACCTTTCCTATTTCAAGTCGGTTATATAATCACACCTCACGAATTAAAAAAAGATATGCTTAGCATGACACTTGTTGCTTGAATTGTATGAAAAAGGTTTGACTGTGAATGACCCCAATGGCACACATGTGCCATTGGGTAATTTGGTATTTGCCTAATGTAAAGATTATATAAAATTTGTTTCCAATGATACTAATTTCTATCTAAAAACACTATAAAAACACTTTTAATTTGATATCGATTCGTTAAGTGTTCTTAAAGCTTCTTTAAAGTTGGGTGAATAGGACCATTTTAAAAGTATGAAAGTCACTACCATTATACTGTATTAGTCTGTACTGTAGTCCGCTAAATTTATAGCAACTTTTATTATGAAACCATTACCACAAACGTAATATTTCGTATAGCTACCAAACAAAGTTCTCACGCCGCCCATACAAAATACAAAGTTGTGACGTCACAAGTATGTAGGCATTTCAGCAGTGCGTTTTCACGTCTAAAAATATGTGTTTTTAAAACTTCTATATCTGAAAGAGTTTTTTGTTTAGAAATGTATTTCGGTCACCATTGTGTTAATTTTTGGCAGGTCTTTACATAGCGACACAATAGTACATTGTGTACCAAGGGCGGTATAGAAGACATTACGTCAACCGAGCGACTACTAACAAGCACGAGGCGAAGCCGAGTGCTTTTAGTAGTCCGAGTTTGTAATGTCTAATACCGGCCGTGATACACACAATGTTTTTCATCTCACCGAGTAAATAGTAGAGTAAAAAATATATTTTTCATATTATATTGGTTGAAATTGTATAGTATGAATATAGTTTACCTTGAAAATTTATATTTATGCGTCGTCAAGCTGGCTGATTATATTACCTAAATCAAGACTATTGACCATCTATTAATTTATCATAGGGAATGTATTTCATGCAAATTAACGAAGATTACGATTACTTATAAATATTTTGCCTAAAAATAAATAGCGGCAAACTAGAATGAGCAGAAAATATATCCGAGGATTCCACAGATAATGAAAATATTTTATCCAAAAAGTGGAAGTCAAAGATCAATGAATACAAACAGCCAGCCACCACGGCCATTAACAATTCCAAATTTGAATTAAGGACAAAAATCTCGCAGTATATTTAATTTTTTTTTTATCGGGTTCACTAGCAATTCCAAATTTGAATATACGACTTGAAAACTTTTTGGATGTAGAAGATTTGACACGTGTGCATGGTATAGTGCCCTATTAAATTAAAAAAAATACTTAACGCGCTCTCGGGCTTTATGGAATTTGTATGAAATCTTATAGCCCGCGGTCGTAATAGCGACCATCCAACCCACTTTGCTTGCATTTAATGACACTGTTTAAGGGTAGGTGAGATGAAAAAATTTTTTTAGTCAAGTAGCCAATTGAGGAGTTATGGGTGTGATTGGTGTAAAGGGCCTAGCCCCGTAAATAAAACCTTGCGTTCCAAGTTTCGTCAACATAAGGGCAGTATTCATAGCAAACATATTGAAAAAAGTTATTATTGACGGATTTATAAACAATTTGTATTTATAGTTTTACTTATCAGTGATTTTTAAATAAAATCTTATATTTTATCGAATTATAATTAACGTCGAAATCAAAACAATTTAGGTAAATAACTCTCAAAGGACATCTTCAAAAATTTTCGTGGCTTCAGTCTGAATTTGGATAACTGTCTCTGGGGAATCGTGGACCTTTCTTTTTTAGTATGAAATAAAAGTCTTATTCAATGTATTTACCTTTTGCAATATTCCAGAAACTGACTTAAATCCAGTGAGATGAAAATAAATCAGATAGAGGTCACCGAAATTGGTAAATTCAGATTGGTGCCACAAACATTTACTAAAAGTCCTTTGAGAGTTATTGAAATGAGTGGAAGAATTAGGGGAGGCCTTTACTCATTAGTGAGCGAGTAGGCAACCTATACTGTTGAAAAGAGTTTCTTTCGGCATTTCTTCTCTGCAGTGGTCGGTTCCGAAATGCTATCTGTAGCTTTTGAACAATAATTAGTAAATGCATAATACTTAATAAGATAATTTTAAATGTGATTTGACGTGACGTGCTTGCAAGGGCCTATTTTCTGAATAAACGTTTTGAATCTTTGAGACGCTGTACGGTTATAAAGAAATAAAAGTTTTACATCACGAAGGCGGCTGGCATGGTAAATCTTTGTTCAATCGTTCAGCGTGACTCGTTTTATGTTGATGAAACCCTGTTCGACCTTTAAAGGTACCCCTCTAAAGGACGGACAGGACCGACGACAAAAAATGTTGTTCGGTAACTCAGCACGTCAATACGAACAACATTTTTTTATGGGACTTGGAAATTCGAAACAATCAATATAAATAAATATATACGGACAAATCACACAGATTGAGCTAGCCCCAAAGTAAGTTCGAGACTTGTGTTATGGGATACTAACTCAACGATACTATATTTTATTACATATACATTAATAGATAAACATCCAAGACCCAGGTCAATCTGAAAAAGATAATTTTCCATCTTGACCTGACCGGGGATCGAACCCGGGACCATCCGCGTCGCGGACGCGTGTTGACTGCTGCGCCCCGGAGCTCGACATTAAGTATGTTCATGCAAATTGCCCGGCTGTTTGAACACTTTTGTATGGGAATTTCTATTTGTTTTTTTCGAAAAGCAAAAGTTATTCATATTCACGGTCTGATTCGCCCTTATAAGGATAAGGATAGAATTTAATTAACACATTGTATATATTTATCTACTGCACATTTTTTTATAACATAGGACGGCAAACGAGCAAGCGTGTCACCTGATGGTAAGTAATCACCGCTACTAAAGCTACAAACGTCTGTGATAGTGTGGTACTTTCCCGGACGAGCCGGTCCATTCATGCTCTAGCAAAATTGGCTCTACCACAACTTAACCATGAATGAAGACTGGAAAACACACATCATTAATGCGTTTAAATTATTAAACGTAGGTGCTATAAGGCTATAAGAATTGTCCTTGTCCCTGCCCAGAGGGGAGGCCGGGCCTCAGGCTCTCTCATTCATCGAACGAAGTATAGAAGCACATACCTGCATGGGTGAATTTGTGGCTGCCAGTCTCGTGAAGCCGACGATGTCACTGAAGTAGATGGTGACGCAATCAAAGCTCTCGGCCTTGACGCGCTCTCCCCGCTTCAGTGCCTCCACCACGGTTCTGCTTGAGGGAAAATATTTCTGACGAAATTATATTCCGTTAATTACAGCCTTATATTAAACTAGTATTCCGCCCCGGCTTCGCCCGTGATACATTCATAGTCTATGTCACTCAGGAATAACGAACCTATTCAACGGTGTTTAAAATTTTGCGTTCAACTAAACAACCGAACTCTTCAGCTTTATAATATTGGTATAGATATACATTAAATATTGATAATACATACTACAATACCGTGTTGATGTTAGTTGCTGCATGCTTTTGAAACAAAGCTTATAATCATCAAAGAGATATCTCCAACCCGTCTAGCCAGCGTGGAGAGTGTAGGCCAAATTCTTTGACTGCTCTGGCTAATATATGGCTCTGGTACTTAGTGCAAAAAGGGTAATGCTCCTGCAGTGGAGACTAAAAAAGACCTGATGATGATGATCAAATAAAAAAATCACCAAGTAAGAATGGGGCACGCGCAGTGTAGGGTTCCGTAGTTGCACGTCATTTTATAAGTTGGTCGAGTATAAAACTCTTTGGCTTATGAACCCAAGTCAGCTGTGATAGTTTTGCTTTTAATTTAATTATAAATGCTACTGATTAATGCTTTTTTTAACAATCGCTTGAGGCACTTGACTACCACGAAAAATAGCACAAACGGATACCTGCATCGAAAATGAATACCTAATGTTTAGACACCGACATTACTACCTACCTCGAATGAAGACTAGATAACACATACCTATAATTCGGTAGTTGCCTAATGTCAAGATTATATAAAATTTGTTTCCAATGATACTAATTTCTATCTAAAAATACTATATAGAAAGTTTGATATCGATTCGTTAAGTGAAGTTAAAGCTTCTTTAAAGTTGGGTGAATAGGACCATTTTTAAAAGTATGAAAATCTTTCGTTACAATTATACTGTAATGTAGTCAGCTAAATTTATAGCCACTTTTATTATGAAACCATTACCACAAACTAAATATTTCGTATAGCTACCAAACAAAGTTCTCACGCCACCCATACAAAATACAAAGTTGTGACGTCACAAATATGTAGGCAAATCTGCAGCGCGTTTACACGTCTAAAAATTAACGTCTAAGAACTGTGTCTTTAAACCTTTTATATCTGAAAGAGTTTTTTGCTTAGAAATATATTACTGTCACTATTGTGTTTATTTTTGGCTGGTCTTTACATAGCAACACGAAAAAATTTTTAGGCAACATGCCAATTAATACGTTATATAACTAAACGTAGGTACTTTACTGGGCTATAGGAATAGTCCCTTGCCTAGCACATTCAATAAGACTCATTACTAAGTCTTCGAATCGCCAACTTTGGTGACAGAGTGTTTTCAATGGCCGTTGCGTAGGTATCTTGTTAGGCAAGGCTTTGTGGAATAAGCTGGGTGCCAATGCCAAGGGACAATTGTTAAAGCCTACACTATACAAGCGACGTGAGAAGTGTAAAGTACAAATAATACAAATATATCTATATATAATATCATAAAGAGGAAAAATTCGATTGTTTGTTTATTATTGAATAGCTCGCCGTGTGGTTCCCGGCAGAATAGAATTGGACCACACCAAGTCTTCCCGTGGATGTCATAGAAGGTGACTTAGGAAAAAATATCTATACAAAGCTTATAACATCAAAGAAGCCTCTCCAACCCGTCTGGCCAGCGTGGAGAGTGTAGGGCAAATCCTCTGACTACTCTGTACACTAATATATTGCTCAGATAGGACAGAGAGGGTCGTGCTCCTGCAGTGGAGACTATCAAGGACCTGATGATGATGATGATGATGACGAAACTAATAGACCGATTTTAAAAATTCTCACACCTTAGAATGCAAATTTATTTGAGGGTAATAGAATACGCTATAATTTACGCTTGTGCTTGTATGTGGCTAATAAAAGTTCCCAAATAATCACAAATATTGACACAATAGCCGCCACATGGATGGCTGAATTTTAATTTTGTGATATTAACGCACACAACTACAAGAAATTTGGCGCTGTGGTTCCTTTTATGTTGTAAAGAAGCATTAAGAAAGGATTTTTAGAAATTCAACCTAGTTGTCGAGCGAGCGATGGAGCTTAGCATCTGGGTGTCAAACTAATGGACAAAATCCGTACCTAACACCCAACTACGCTCCCGAACAGAAATCACAGATGTAGCTTTTAAGGCAGCAAAATTGAAGTGGGGCTGAGCTGGCCACATATACTGCCGTCCTCAAACTAAAAGGTGACACATCTGGTCATTTGTAACTTTTCAATGCAATCTTACTTTTAAAAAATCTCTATCAATCTGTAAAGGTACTGTATTTTTATCTTTATTCGTTTAGAAAATAAATTAACGATAAAAGCGGTTAACTACATAAAATTTTTAATATACAAAGCTTAGAGAGTTAAGTAGCAATACCAAGCTAAAAGGTTGTTACAAAAAATAAAAACTGCTTTATAGATATGTAAACATTGTTCATTTCACAAACAAATAAAATTTTCGTGTAATGATTTGAAATTCCATAACTACAGAGCAGTTAAAAGCCTGTTACCACCATTTAGTATAGTATTGTTCTAAAGATCTTTAAAATTTTTCTTACTTAGAAAGGAAAAAGAGAATTTTTTCACATAATATACCATAATATGCGAAAAATATGCTTTTGTCACTTAGCTGCCTTTTAGTTTGAGGTCGGCACTATACCACAGGCCTAATAATTTTTGGTAACCATCACCTCCTGCTGGATCCTTAATAATCCTAAATGACTCGGTACATATCATACATACATAAATTAACAAAGAGTGGAAGGAGATAACGCAAGGTCGGACTTAATGGAAGAAGTCTGAATGGAGGGAGGCCTTTACCCAGCAGTGGGACACTTCTTCTTTTCTTTTCGAGTCGATATGGTTATATTTATTTAAAAATCATATTGATTTTAACCAGTAGTTGGCCACGGCGATACCTTTGTCATTTGCTTCATTTAGGTCTTTAATACTGCATGTGGAGGGACAATTAGGACACGTCGTTAGGTGAGCCATAGTCTGGATGGCGCCACAGTCACAGAGGTAATTATTGGAGAAACCCCACCCAACACCTCGGTTTTCTTGGCATCTCCCTACACCAGCTCGGAGTCTGTTGAGGGACTTCCAAACTGCCCAGGGGAGATCGCTTCCTGGTGGGAGTGTCTCTGCAGGAGGAAGTTCGGAAGAGGTAGACGGGTATTTATTTTTCCACTGTGTCAGTGGGACACTTGATGGCTCGAAATAATAAATAAAAGTTGTCTTCTGGTTGAATTATATTTCTAGTAATTTTGCCTGTTGTCTTTGTGGAACTGCTTATGCCTTCTGAGAATTGATAATAAATGTTTCATGTTATACTATCTGCAAATATATAGGTTTACGTATTAATTTAGGTACTATCGTTACTAAAGGACAAGTTGGTTCTCAGTATCAAGGAGATTTAAATAATGAAACTATTTCAATGGAGTCTGTAAACATAGGTACATTATTATCTTACATCTTACAGGGGAGCATGAATTTTTCGGGATACAGAGTAACTATTTAGTAATCTCCTGCAGTGGAGACTAGATAGACCTGATGATGATGATGATGAATCTGTGGTACAGTGCTCTCATTCAAACTAATACTAAAATGTGAAAGTGAGTTTGTTTGATCGCGTAGTATATTCTTTAGCCATTTTTCAGTATTTTAGCGTCAGAGCTCGAAAATTTACGGTTTTGATAAACGGACCTCTTTTAGCGTATTTGGGTCGGAACGGGGCTGAACTTTAAAAAAAAAAAGCATTCACAAATACAAATATCATGCTGAGTATTTTATTTCAATAACTGTGACGGACATTAAGTAGGTCGGTGGCAGCATTGAATATATATTTTTTTATACGTATAGATTTAAGTTTAAACCCATCTGTGTATGGCTGGAGCGCCTGGAGCGTAACTCTAGTTTCCATTAGATTTTATATACTTATGACACAGAGAAATAATGAGAATACTAAGGATTTCACGAAATTCAAAGGGAAAGCGCGAAATCATGGTAAATGAGGAATATTCTTATATTAAGTGATATAACAAAATGCTAATAATTATATTTTCAGTTATATGTCGTTTTACTACACTCAGTCTAGTGAAATAAAAAATGTTTATTTGAAAAATACAAAAATAAAATAAGAAATAAACGAGTAATTTTTTTTTTAGTTTCCACGAAATCCCTAATATCTGCTACATATACACTTTAAAGTACCACCATGGTAAAGTGTTCGAAACGTTAGTTGTATAAATCCTAACAAATAGTATTAATGCGAAAGTAAGTTAGTTTGTTTGTTTGTCTATCACGCCCAACCTACTGAACCGATCATCATGTAATTTTGCATACACATAGGTTAGGGTACTGAAAAGGACATATATATCACGCTGGCGAAGCCGCGGGTAACAGCTAGTAATGAATAAACGCGATAAAACTGTAACAATAATTCAATTTAAAATGCCATAAAAGTACCACTAACCTTGGCAGCATCCTATTCAGCAGATCATCAGTCCTCCTCTTCTCCTGCAGCAGTTGTTCAGTCCTCGCTGCGACCAGTGATTCCAGGTTGGACGCGTACTTCTCCATCATGGCCAGCATGTTGTCGAAGATGTTCGTCTTCCTGAACATGTTCGAAAGTTATGTCGGTCAAAAGTAATGTCAGGCAATGGTAGGTGGTGTCGGTCAAACGTTTGTCGAGCAGGGGTTTGTCGGTCGGAAGGTAGAGACTCAAATTATGGTACCCCATAATTTTATGTGTTGGTTACACTTTTTGTTACTAGAGTTTTGATTTTTTTTTTACAAAAGAAAGGTAAATCTATTGATAATAAAAATAGAAAGTCCTCAAAAATGATAAATGGTTTTGAGGATGCAAGCACAAATTTTTCTGGTATTCAGACTCTTTAATGTTTAAGCTGGTTTTAGTCTCCGTGGCGCAGTGGTTGACACGCCAGCCTGCGAGATTTGGTCACGGGTTCGATCCCCGGCCAGGTCATGATAGAAACGATCCTTTTCAGATTGACCTTAGATATTTATCTATTTGAGTATATATACTAAAATATAGTTGGTACAGCTGAGTTAGTATCTGTGATTCAAACACATAGCTACCGATTTGACTACATAGGTAAGTTGACATGACCCATGTACTACCAAAAAACTGTCACGACAGAAGCACTGAAAAATTGGCCAGTTTTTATCATTGAAATAAAGGCATCACGGAGTCTAGTGAGTATATAATGTCTAAGGTCAGAAGCTTTTGACCTCTAATAAGATCGATTATTTTAAACTGTTTTTATTCACAATTATTTCGAAGGTTATTTATTTTAAAAATATACTGCTTACATGCCAGCATGCATATCCTTCAGTCTTAGCCTCACTAGCCTCAAGTCAGGCCGCCTATCAGGCCTCTCGCTCCAACACGCGTTTAGTACAGCTAGCACCGATGGCCTGGCAACGAGGCCACTCAGTGGAGGCCTGAAGAGCACACCGCCTATAGGTTGCCGCACTCGCCCTATGATTTCTGTAGAAAAACAAAGATTGTTAGACAACAGTGTAGTGTTTGTGTAACTATGGTATAGTTATACATCTACACTGTCTCGAGAGCATAGTGTGGCGGGGCGCGCGGCACGTCAGTCTGGCCCGAACTGTCGGCGAGTGCGAGCGTGCCCCTGCGCATACAGTGCGTCATCGAGCCAGTGCGACGTCTGACAGCGTACCCTACAAGTGGCGACGAGTATTAAGGTTGGAATTTTATGTTTCCTAGTTACTTTTTTGTTTTGTTTGTAATAAATGAGGAAAATAAGATGATGGTTCGTTCCAGTCTTTAGAAATATTCCCTTAATATAAACGAGTGCATAAATTACTATGTATTAAATTGCTTTAACAATAAAAATCATTGATAAGTTATATTAATGTTACATAGGAGTATTAATTACAATATATTGACTACAATAAAATACATATAAATAATTAAAAAAAATAGATAGAACTCATTTATTACAAATATGACTAGCTTAAACAGTGAATATACATACGAGTGTATATGCGTGGTCAAAATATATGTATACATATATATAAACATAAAAATTGCGATAAAGTTGTACCAAATCCGTTATTTGAATGATATTGATTATGAAGTATTTTGGGGATTAATATATAAATATCCATTATTCTATGTGAAAAGTGAAATAAAAAAATTTTAGTAGTAAAATAAAAAAAAAAAAATTGTAGATATATATTTATCGTGAAATCTATAATTAGAAAGAGAAGGCGATACTCGAGTGACGTCACACACAAGTGATATCGCCATTATGTAATGATTTGTTTTGCAAAAAAGGGATAGGAAATAATCTTTGGAAGCTTATATCTCTTTAATTTTTTTTTAATATCCAAAAGCGATTTTTATTTATTTCTCGGAACAAAAAGAAGTTTTATTTACGATTATTGTTAAAAAATTGTTAAATACCTAATTTCGAGGTGTATTTAGGCGTTAAATTCACATAGTGCATCTCGTCATGGCTGAAGTTCCAAGAGTGTGCACCTCCATGTAGTGGAAGGCACAGAGGCAACCTTGTTTATCCAGCGTGCACCTCCATTTAGTGGAAGGCACAGATATACCGTCGCATAGTCTAACGTGCACCTCCATGTAGTGGAAGGCACTGAGAGACCCCTGTTTTGTATAGCGTGCACCTCCATGTTTCAGTTGGAAGGCATAGAGTAACCTCTGTAAATCTAAAGGCACGTGCACCTCCATTCAGTTGGAAGGCATTGATGCACTTTAGAATGTCAGGGTGAATGTGTACCTCCATTGAGTGGATGGCACAGGAGCATAAGATGAAAAAAAGTAGGAATGAGAATAGTATTCCTAGGCAGCAGCATTTGCGAGTTAAGTCCTGTGGAACATTTTTGTTTAAAACATAAGAATTTGAAACGAAAACAAACTGGAAGGTACTCTGTTATATTTCAGGTCCCCCAATCGACCCGCTCGTCATGATGTCAGGCCATTTACCACCTTTAGAAAAATTGGATTTAGAAGGAGATAGTGCATCATTAGGTCAACGCTGGGACAAATGGAAGCGGTCTTTATATATATATCTTGAAGCCACAGAAGTCACAACACCCTTAAAGAAGAGAGCTACCCTTTTGCTACTAGGCGGCTCGGGTTTACAGGAAATATTCTACAACTTACCTGGCGCAAATGAAGAGCCCACCGATAATAATGACGTTTTTTCGATAGCAATTAAAAAACTTGATGATTACTTTACTCCCAAGCAAAGTAAAGTCTACGAAAGACACATTTTTCGCTTGATAAAACAAGAAGAGGGAGAGAAATTTGAAAAGTTTTTAGTAAGATTAAGACATCAAGCGGAAAAATGTAAATTTGATAAACCAGAAGAACATCTCATTGATCAAATTACAGAAAAATGCACATTAGTCGAACTACGGAAGAAAATACTGACAATAGGTGATAGCATAACTTTACAAAAAATTATTACAGAGGCGAATACACTGGAAGTCGTAAATCGTCAATTAGAAGAATATGGAGGGCAGCAAGAAAAAAATAAAGAAGTAAATGCCATAGCTTCAAAGAAACAAGGAAATAATTCACATTATGATCCTAGAAGTTCAACTAAAAAACAACAATACAATCCTAAATTTAACAACAAAAATGCAGATGATTCGAGTAAATACAGGCCATGTGGCAGATGTGGTAGGAATTCTAAGCATGGCCAGGATGGAAAAGACTGTCCAGCGAAAGGAAAAAAATGTCACAAATGCGGAAAATTCGACCATTTCTCGCGATGTTGTAGGACTCCAGGATTTTTAAAAAGGAAAGCTGAGGAACAAGAAGATCGACCACCCAAACGTTCGCGGGGTAAACATGAAGTGGATAACGTTACAAAAGAAGGGGTAGATTATGTTTTCAATGTCGACAATGACGCCAATGTGGAATGTGAGGTCGGGGGTATCAAAACAAAGATGCTTATTGATTCAGGATCAAAATATAACCTTATTACCGATGAGACATGGAGGATGTTGAAACAAAGAAATTTTATATTTTCTGGGCAAGGAAAAAAAATCGACAAAACACTTTTGGCATATGGAAGTAAAACCCCCTTGAGAATTCTTAGTTCTTTCGAGACTACTATTAAATTAAATGGACAGGTAGAACGTACAAAAATTTATGTTATTGAAAAAGGGTCAAGAAATCTGCTAGGCAAAGACAGTGCTATTCGTCTGGGAGTATTGAGACTGGGCATCGGGATTAATCAAATCGAAAATCAACCTTTTCCAAAATTTAAAGATATAATGGTGGAGATTCCAATCGATAATTCACTAAAACCCGTATGTCAACCTTACCGGAGGATCCCAATACCTATTGAAGAGAAAATAGAAAAGAAAATTAAAGAGCTACTAGATTGTGATATTATAGAAGAAGTACAAGGGCCATCAAAATGGATATCCCCAATAGTGCCTATTTTGAAAGATAACGGGGAATTACGTCTTTGCGTAGACATGAGGCGTGCTAACAGTGCAATACTACGTGAGAATCATCCATTACCCTCGATGGATCATCTCTTGCCCAAAATAAGGAAAGCTCAATATTTTACCAAATTAGACATTAAAAACGCGTTTCATCAGGTTGAGCTACACCCAAACTCTAGACACATAACAACTTTTATTAGCTCAAAAGGTCTGTATCGTTATAAACGTCTAATGTTCGGGATCACCAGCGCTCCAGAACTCTTTCAGAAAATACTCGAGAAAATCCTTCTCAAATGTGATGGGGCTATAAACTTCATAGATGACATTTTGATATACGGGCGTACAGAGGAAGAACACGATTCACGACTTCAGAAGGTATTACAGCAACTTAAGGAATATAATGTCCTATTGAATGAAGGCAAATGTTTGTATAAAGTGCAAAAAGTAAACTTTCTGGGACATGAGCTAACTCCAGAAGGAGTTAGGCCTTTGAATAAATATATAGAAAGTGTAGCAAAATTTAGAGCACCTAAAACAATTGAAGAGCTTCAGAGTTTTCTAGGTCTAACAAACTATATTAATAAGTGGATACCAAATTTAGCCACGGTAACTGAGCCCCTAAAACAAATACTAAGACAGAAATTCGGTAAAAAAGCAAGCATTGAAGAGTTTTGGACAAGTAAACAGGATCAAGCTTTTGAACTAATTAAGCAGAAACTTACAGAAATTCAGACCCTCGGATATTATGATGTTAATGATAAAACTCAAGTCATTGCTGACGCAAGCCCCGTTGGGCTCGGGTGTGTTTTAGTACAAATTGATTCTAATGGACCTAGAATTATTGCCTATGGAAATCGCACACTAACTGACTGCGAGCGCAGATATAGCCAGACCGAAAAAGAGGCTTTAGCGCTAGTATGGGCTATTGAGCACTTTAATGTCTTTTTATTCGGGAAAGAATTCGAACTAATCACTGATCATAAACCCTTAGAGATCTTATTTGGACCAAAATCAAAACCATGTGCAAGGATAGAAAGATGGGTTCTGAGGTTACAAGCCTACCGGTTTATTATAAAGTATAAGCCGGGGAAAACCAACATAGCAGATTCTCTATCACGGCTTTGTACATATCCTAATTATTCAAATGCAGGAAATGACGTTCACGTACACCATATTGTAGAGAGTGCCAGACCCATAGCAGTTTCAATGGCAGATATCAAAAAATACTCTGAAGAGGATCTAGAGATACAAAACGTAAGAAATGGTATTTACAATAACGTTTGGGAAGATAACGTAAAGGGATATAAAGTCTTTGAAAACGAGCTATGCTTCTTTGAAGAAATACTTTTAAGAGGAAATAGATTAGTTATTCCATCTAAACTTCGTAAAAGAGTATTAGATGCAGCACACGAAGGACATCCGGGAATTGTTGCAATGAAAGGGCGCTTGAGGAGTAGAGTATGGTGGCCACGGATAGATAAAGATACAGAAAATCTGGTAAAGAGCTGTAAAGGCTGCACCCTAGTTGGCTTGCCGAATCCGCCAGCCCCTATGAAACGTCGTGAGCTTCCGGAGGCACCATGGGTAGATGTTGCAATAGATCTTTTAGGCCCATTACCTAGCAGTGAATACCTATTAGTTATCGTAGATTACTACAGCCGTTATAAAGAAGTCAAAATAACCAAAACTATCACGAGCACCCAGATAATTAAGATGCTAAAAGAAATATTTAGTCGACTAGGATACCCCTCATCGATTACCGCAGATAACGGGCGGCAGTTCGTGAGTGAGGAATTCAAGAGATTTTGCAAAGAATGCAATATAACGCTATTTAGCACTATACCCTACTGGCCTCAACAAAATGGAGAAGTAGAGAGGCAAAATCGCGACATATTGAAAAGGTTACGGATTGGCAAGATAGAGAAAAAAGATTTACAGGAAAGTCTATGGGAGTACCTTATGATGTATAACTCCACACCGCATTCCGTAACTGGAAAAACGCCATCCGAACTGTTTTTTAAAAGACAGAATAAGGACAAAATCCCAATTCTACAAAATATAAATAACCAAGGAGATGAAGAAATCAGGGACCGAGATAAAGAACAAAAGGATAAAGGAAAAGAGTATGGAGATAAGAAAAGGAAGGCGCGAGATGTGGATTTAAATGAAGGCGATAAAGTATATATTAAAGACATGGAAAAAGCTAACAAACTTGCGTGCACTTATAACCCAACGCCACATATTGTGGAAGAAACGAATCAGGGAGATGTGATTGTAAGGAACGAAGAAACAGGACAGAAATTAAGGAGAAACATATTACACCTGAAAAGAATTGAAGGCGAATGGAAAGCTATCCAAGACGGAGAGGACTTGAACCAAGAATCAGAAGATGAATGAGTTAGATGATATATTCAAAGTAAAGTTGATTTTCTGAAATAATAATTATTGTAAAAGTTATTCATGAGATTGATTTAAAATAAACAAATATTTTAATAAGAAAGAGATGTAGTGTTTGTGTAACTATGGTATAGTTATACATCTACACTGTCTCGAGAGCATAGTGTGGCGGGGCGCGCGGCACGTCAGTCTGGCCCGAACTGTCGGCGAGTGCGAGCGTGCCCCTGCGCATACAGTGCGTCATCGAGCCAGTGCGACGTCTGACAGCGTACCCTACAAACAGTATTATTTAACACGGGAGATGTAGAAAAAAAACTATAGTCTTTTTATCTGAAATGCCAACTACCTACATACGTGGCGTAGTGTTTAACACGCTAGCCTGCCAGACAAGTACCTAGCCTGGGATCGATCCCTGGTCAGCTTCACTTTTTTGGCATGCTTAATATACATATCCATACCAAATTACAGCTTTCTAGTACTTATAGTCTCTGAGTTAAACCGCGGACGGACAGACAGACGGACGGACAGACAGACAGACAGACCGACAGACAGACATGGCGAAACTATAAGGGTTCCTAGTTTACTACGGAACCTTAAAAAGATGTTTTTAGCGTTTCAAATTATTGTTAGAGCTAAATTGATGACATTTGATAGATATCTATGTAAGTTTACAAACACAAACAAATGACCTGAAAATATGCTTTTGTGTGACCTGAGTAGGTTTTGTATTTATCTATGAAAAGGAGTAAACAGTATCCTTGCCTTTAGTCCTTGGAGCAAGGAGTCCAAATACCGAAATCCAATTCGGCTAACTTTACTTAGTAGTCCCAAACTTGGATCTCGCTAACATTTAATACGGTAGTTGCCTAATGTTAAAATTATATACAATTTGTTTCTAATGATACTAATTTCTATCTAAAAACACTATAAAGAACCTTTTTAATTTGATATAGATTCATTAAGTGATCTTAAAGCTTCTTTAAAGTTTGGTGAATAGGACCATTTTTAGGGTTCCGTAGTAAACTAGGAACCCTTATAGTTTCGCCATGTCTGTCTGTCTGTCTGTCTGTCTGTCTGTCTGTCTGTCCGTCCGCGGTTTTACTCAGAGACTATTAGTACTAGAAAGCTGTAATTTGCTATGAGTGTGTATATTAATCATGGCAAAAAAGTCGTAGAAAAAAACCTTGAAAAAATTTTTTTTTTTGGGTAGCTCCCATACAAGTAAAGTGGGGGAGTAATTTTTTTTCTCTATTTACCCATCGTGTGGGGTATCGTTAAAAAGGTCTTTCAAAAATATTGTGAGGTTAAGAACACCATTTTTCGATTTAGGGATCCGTTTCCGAAATATTTGGTTTTAAAGTGCAAAATTTTGTTAGAGGTACGTTTCCCCCCCCTCTATCTGCTAAACGGTTATATATGGATACGTGAAAAAAATTACAGCAATAGTATATATACTGAAGTTGAAAGGAAAACGATCAGAGCTGGGTACTAAGTGCAAACTAAAAAGTTATAGGCAACCAACTTATAAAATGTACTGGAAAATGTAAAATTTCATACAATCTTCATTGTTAGATGTTTTTGGTCGTTAGACTGTGAGGTGTGAGTGTAAACAGTGTGAACTCAAAGTTGTCATTCGCAACTACGTAACCCTACACTGCGCGTGGCCCGACACGCACTTGGCCGGTTTTTTTAAAAGTATGAAAATCTTTAATCACCATTATACTCTATTGTAGTCCGCTAAATTTATAGCAACTTTTATTATGAAACCATAACCACAAACGAAATATTTCGTATAGCTACCAAACAAAGTTCTCACGCCACCCATACAAAATACAAGATGTAGGCATTTCAGTGGCGCGTTTTCACGTCTAAAAATTAACGTCTACAAACATGTGTCTTGAAAACTTTTATATCTGAAAGAGTTTTTTGTTTAGAAATGTGTTTCTGTCACTATTGTCTTTATTTCTTGCAGGTCTTTACATAGCAACACGAAAAAAATTTTAGTCAACATGCCCATTATCACGAAAACGACAAAACTATAGGTAATATTATTTAAACTTACGCGAGATAAATTCATTATGAAAAGAAAGCTTAAAGCACTCAAACTTGCTTTGAGGGAAGCGTAACCGTCGTGTCGCCGCCCCTTTCACTCGCCCTGATGGTCTTCGTAACAGACCGAAACCAATCGGCAGATCCGACATTATAAAACGTGAGTAAAGCCGTTTTTTCATAACGACAAAACTAATTTTGATGTCCAACGAACATATAACAAACAAATTTTTTGACATTAATTTTGAAATTCGAAATACATTGACATACTTAGGTACTACAAAATTGTTCAGCCGTCAGGGCAATCGGTATAAATTTTAGATTCCCATAGAAAAGTTAAAAATTTTATTAATTTTTTGATTCTTCCTTTCAAGGGCCGCTTTTATTAACATATTTGTTTTTGAACCAATTTGAAGACCTTGCTTGCTTAGCTCTATCGGTGTAATATTTAGCTACCTAATATTTTAACCCTCTATGTATTTTTTTAAGTACTGAATAAAAACTGCTCCATATATATGAACATTGCATAAAGCGCCATACTTGTGGCGAAACATTCATACATACCTACTATCACGTCCTTTTCCTTTGCCGGGAAAGACAAAGCCTAGGTCTATAAAACCTCAAGGCCACGTTGTAGGTGGAGAACAAAATCAAAATAGTGATGGGTTGCTAGCCGCGTCGCCTTTTGAGATGCTACTTCACGGCCATTCCCTCGATCGGCTTTTACGATCTGGGCAAATTCTACGTTTTTTTTTTTCCTTTTTCTCAGACCAGAGTGGAAGATAAATAGAATATTTAGTTATCTTACGAATCATTATAATATTCGAATCTTTTAATAAAGCTTAACTGTGTAAGTAAGCAGCTTATTCTATATGTAACTGCGTAGACATTGGTTCAAAGGTACTACCGGGTAAATGTACTTTGAATTAAACCGGTTCTGAGCTAATGGAGAATAATAGGAGAAGCTAAGCCACGATTAATTATTGGCTGAGTGTGAACACTGTCTTCCCTGTTCGCTACAGTATTGATTCTCCATGAAAGGTTGCCCAAGAGCAAATAAAACCTTTGACATCTTATTATAAAACGACTTTAGTACCTATTTTAAACCATTATCCGACAAAGTAAGTCAACACTTGTCACTTTACGTTTTCTTAGCTGTCATTGTCAATTAGTTTAGTTGGATAATGGTTTTTAAACCAGGTACTAAAATTAGTCCTCGTTTTATAATAAGACGGTTGGTGTTCAGTTTACTTAAAATACATTTTACACACACGCTTTGCGAAATGAAATTTTAATATTTATAATTGATGTCGTAAGTGCAACTAAAAGGTGCGCTCCAAGGAATCATTTAGTTGCGCTTCATTAGGTGCGTTTCCTCTAAGCATTTTCTCTAGGTAAGGAATGAAATTAAAAACATAATGAAGATTAATAAAAACGTTGTAACAGAAACGTGGAACATAATGTGAGGAAGACATTCTCAGTTAATTTCTCAAGGAATAAAACGTAAAAATAGTAAAATAATTGCACTTGCCGTACAAAATAAGTAGATAAGTAGCTAAAGTTTAGGAGTAGTATTTATATGATAACATATTAACTTTGACCGTCACCGCACTTATTTGTAGGAATACTGATGTTGATATTAGATATAACTTATGTCGAAATAAACTAATATTCAAATAAATATTAGTTTATTGTCGGTTTTTTATAAACGTATAAACCGACAATAAACTAATATTTATTTGAAAATACAGCAATTTTTATTAAATATCGATTAGCTAAGATAACTTTATGCTCTTTTGAAGTTTTGTGGGCAAGACCATTTTAAAAAATTAGTACAAACTTGAAATACAATTTTACAATATATCCCACTTATTTATAACAACTTTTATTATGAACCCATAACCATGAACCCGTAATCTATGCTACCAAAAAAAGTTTCAAAGCCACCTTATCAAAAATACTTATGACATCACGAATGTGAAGGCATTTTAGCAGTGTGTTTCAACGTCTACAAACATGTGATTTTATAATTCTTATAACTGAATGAATTTTTTGTGTAGGGATGTATTTTATTCACTAGTGTGTTTATTTTTGGAAGGTAGTACGTTTGCCTATGAGTATAATGTGTGGTGACGATCATGTTATTAAGAAAATCTAAGAAACTAAAGGGAAATAAACCAAAAGAAGTACTTAGTAAAACAGTTTTATTGCAGGATAAGCTTGGCTAGCAGAATCAAACTTGTAGCGAGTTGTGAACAAGGCGAAAAGGGATATACCTAGAAGTAACGTTGACTGTTTGGTAGGAATGAAATGTCTGTTATTTTAATGATTACATTTGTTACTGTGTATGAGGGATTTGAAGGAATGTTTTATTACGTTACACGGTTGAAATAAGGAGCATAATTATGTTTATGACATACGTATATAAATATGTTTTTTAAGTACTAGTACGTCAGAAGCTATACAAAAATCTTTATAAGATCACGTGGACTGTGACGTTGCCCGGGCAAATAAACTTGACACCCCTTCTATATTTAAAGGAATTGAAAAATATTTTTACCTGCATAAGTCAAATTAGTATCGCCCCAAGGTCCATTCCTCCCTAGGATTTCATAGAGTATGATTCCGAAGGAGTACACGTCCCCCTTTTGGGACCCCCTGGCCGGAGCGTTAGGGTCCCGAAGAAGTTCAGGGGCCCGCCACAGCATGCGCCTCTCCATGCGCAGGGCGTCTTCTGAGTCTGCACAGCCACCTATGAAAAAGGAAAATCCGAAATAAATAAATTTAAAACATACGATTTAAGATCCTAATCTTCCGTATGGTTACTGATACAGTAGAATAGAACCACTCCAAGTCTTCCCGTGGATGTCTAAACAAAACTTGTAAACATCCAAAAGACTCTCCCACCCGTCTGGCCAGTGTGGAGAGTATAGGCCAAATTCTCTGACTGCTCTGATTAACATATGGCTCTGGTAGTGCAGAGAGGGTCTTACTTCCTCCTGCAGTGGAGACTTAAAAAAAGACATGATAATGAGATTCTAATAAAGTAAGATGCCAGTCTCGTTAATTCAGGATATTCGGGTAAAAAACACCCATATCCTTCAAACCATCAAGCCAACCTGTCAAAATGAACAACTTTTTCTTTTTGACCAATGCTTGGAATTAAAATAAATACATTTTCTTACAAGTTGCCGAAAACACTTTTGTATGAAAATGACAGTTTTTTTAAAGACTTCGAGTCCCAGCATCGGTCCAATAGATAAAGTTTTTGTTGTCGTTGTTATGTCAGTGGTTATTTTCTGAATAAATACTTGGACCCTCAATAATTTTTACTTCGCTCTATCAGCTCTGCTTAAATCGCTTTTAATTCGTACGAGTTTTTCTGTCCGTTTCACATATATGGCACCACTAGTAAATAAATTATTCATTATTCACTGAACATTACGTTGGTATATATATTGATATACAGTCGTGAAAAAAAGTTTGGCCTACGTCAGGTGTTAATACTCTCCCTAGCGTTTGATCTTGTACGTGTGAATTAGATTGTGCAAATTCGATTTTATTCCAGACGTGTTTAATGCTAAAGGGTTTTTATGTGATGGATCTTGTGCCCTGAAATAACTTCTTGCATTAGGTATAGGAGTGAGTGATATTCTGAGCAGTCTGGCAATATTTTGATGTCGGAATCTAATCCCTAATTAAATAAAGACCCGCATTACAAAAGGTAAAAAAATAATATTAGACCTTGCATACACATTAACCAATCAACTAGTCAAATTTCTAGGGAAAGTCCTTTTTTTTCGTGGGTACATTATACTTATTAGGGTTGTTCAGAATCACCCTGTAGACTTAGAAACAAAAAAAGAGTGTGGACGTGGTATTTTCTTCAGGATAATTCTCCCGTGATCCGTATCCAAACAAATAAAAAAGCAAATGTAACGTAACGAATGAATTGCGACACGGCGTGACGTCATAGCTCGCCCCACTGCCCGCCATATCGCCGTTGTATTCACCGCGGCGCGCTCCGCCGAGCGAACGCGTCACTTTTTGCCGAGCAGCCGACCGCACAAGATAAGCCTAGCCACTATATTGTTACGCTGAGTGTTAATCAGACTGTCCATAATGGATTAAAATACTCGTTGTTTACGCCAGTTCTGTATTTAATTTCAAAAGCCTTATCACCAGTGACCCTGCCTCGTCCCTTCTGTTTCACAAAGTAAAAAACCGGCCAAGTGTGAGTCAAACTCGCGCATTGAGGGTTCCGTACAATATGCTTCGTGTACACACACACAATGTGCAAAAATGTTTTATTCAATTGACTAGCGCTATCTAGTGGTGTTTTAGTGAACTATTTCCCTAGATGAACTTATTATAGTGAGTTTACCACATTATTTTCAACTCATGGAATTATTATTTTTCCTGTAATCTTCAAGGAATGAACTAGATTTTGTAATTTTTTCAAAATTTTCGGCCCATTAGTTTCGGAGATCAGGGGGGGGGGGGGGGATAGTAAATTTTTGCCTTCTTTCGTGAATAAAATCAAAAGTATTGATTTTACCCGAACAAAAAAAAAATATTTTTGAGATCCTCATAATGAGCCCTTTCATTTGATATATGACACAGTAAGGTTTGCAAAACTTTTTTTTTTAATTTTGTAATTGGGCCCCTGAAAATGACCCTAATTTAAAAAAATCTTTATTTACTTCGAACATCCGTGTTTGGGTCATAGGATTACACCATCTTTTCAAATTTCATTTAATTTGGTTCAGTAGATTCGGAGAAAATCGACTGTGACAGACGGACGGACGGACAGACAGACGCTCGAGTGATCCTATAAGGGTTCCGTTTTTCAATTTTTGTACGGAACGAGTATAACAGTTCCATCCGGGTGTCGAGGGACACCCGGATGGAACTGTTATAATACAGCAATGTACGAGAATGTGCACAGCCCTTAGCTTGGCATTGCTGAGTTAGCATTTTCGGCTTAGAGGTAGATTCATTCAATTGGCAGAGCCCTCAGTCTCGATCAAACCTTCTATCCGCAGACAACTGCTCAAAATTCTAATTTCATATATTTCTATTTTCAAAAATCAAATAAAACTTTCAGTTCAAGTTAAAATTAGTTTTTTTTTTCAAAAAGCGCTTTTCGCGGAGCGCTAACAGAACGAAGTTCCTTTCGATTAATTACAGCATCTAAACTCACACCACCTTTTAAAAAAGTAAGAGCTCTATTTACACTGGACTGATCAAAAATTTGTACCAACTTCTTGATTCCAACCAGATTAACCTGACCCCGGCTCAAGTTATAAGTGACGGAAAGGTGAGAAGTGTAAATTACGATTGCCACCATTTTTAACCGACACCGGCTGGCGACTCATTCTGTTATAAAATTCCTATATAAGCAACCTATAGCAAAAAGTGTCGTTACAACTTTTGGTCTTAATTTTTTCCGTCTAGCCCCCTTTCGCAACGGGCGATAAGGAACTTCGTTCCTAAAACAAACCGGTATACCGAATTGTTCATATAAGATTTGAATTCACGACTTTCAGGATAGAGGTCCATCTAATAATAATTGAATAAACTAAAAACCTGAAACTAGTTTGTTTAGAATCGAGAATGAAATTTAACATGATACTTTTTCTTATAGGTTAATTTTTATCAAAAAATATTTTTTGTCCACAGTCTAAAAGATTCCGTGGTTCGCTCAGCGAGAGTATAGCGTCCGCATACTATGTTTATTGATAACGAATCAACAAGCATAGACAATAAACCAAAACATACATAATTCTTCTACGATAATTAATAAAAATAATTCATTAGAGACTTGCTAGATTAAAATAATACAACAAAATTATTTTGGCAAATGATATAGGTACCTACTCAGGTCTAATCTTGATGGCCTGCTGATTATAATGTAAAGTAAAATTATATTATAATGTTACTGCTTGTTTGTCCCAAAATTTACTTATAATTTACGATGCAGTCATTTATGGAAATACCCGGACCTACTTTCTAAATTAGATACTGTTATCAAAGATACTTTATCAAAAATCCATACTATCCATACTATCCATACTTCCATACTATCCATACTTCCATACTAATACTATATTAATATTTTAATATTAATATTATAAATGCGAAAGTAACTCTGTCTGTCTGTCTGTCTGTCTGTCTGTCTCGCTTTCACGCTAAAACGGCTGAACCGATTAAAACGAAATTTGGCACACAGATAGGCTATAGCCCGAGAAAGGACATAGGCTACTTTTGATTTCGATAACGTTGGTTAAGCAATTCTAACCATGGTTCTAATTAGGATGGGTGGCCAAAACTAAAACGGCTGAACAGATAAAAACGAAATTTGGCACACAGATAGGCTATAGCCTAAGAAAGGACGTGGGCTACTTTTAATTACGATAACGCAGGTTAAGCAACTCTAACCATGGTTCTAATTAGGATGGGTGGCCAAAACTAAAACGGCTGAACCGATTAAAACGAAATTTGGCACACAGATAGGCTATAGCCCGAGAAAGGACATAGGCTACTTTTGATTTCGATAACGTAGGTTAAGCAACTCTAACCATGGTTCTAATTAGGATGGGTGGCCAAAACTAAAACGGCTGAACAGATAAAAACGAAATTTGGCACACAGATAGGCTATAGCCTAAGAAAGGACGTGGGCTACTTTTAATTACGATAACGCAGGTTAAGCAACTCTAACCATGGTTCTAATTAGGATGGGTGGCCAAAACTAAAACGGCTGAACCGATTAAAACGAAATTTGGCACACAGATAGGCCCGAGAAAGGACATTGGCTACTTTTGATTTCGATAACGTAGGTTAAGCAACTCTAACCATGGTTCTAATTAGGATGGGTGGCCAAAACTAAAACGGCTGAACAAATAAAAACGAAATTTGGCACACAGATAGGCTATAGCCTATGAAAGGACGTGGGCTACTTTTAATTACGATAACGCAGGTTAAGCAACTCTAACCATGGTTCTAATTAGGATGGGTGGCCAAAACTAAAACGGCTGAACCGATTAAAACGAAATTTGGCACACAGATAGGCCCGAGAAAGGACATTGGCTACTTTTGATTTCGATAACGTAGGTTAAGCAACTCTAACCATGGTTCTAATTAGGATGGGTGGCCAAAACTAAAACGGCTGAACAAATAAAAACGAAATTTGGCACACAGATAGGCTATAGCCTATGAAAGGACGTGGGCTACTTTTAATTACGATAACGCAGGTTAAGCAACTCTAACCATGGTTCTAATTAGGATGGGTGGCCAAAACTAAAACGGCTGAACAGATTCAAACGAAATTTGGCACACAGATAGGCTATAGCCTAAGAAAGGACGTGGGCTACTTTTAATTACGATAACGCAGGTTAAGCAACTCTAACCATGGTTCTAATTAGGATGGGTGGCCAAAACTAAAACGGCTGAACAGATTAAAACGAAATTTGGCACACAGAGAGGCTATAGCCTAAGAAAGGACGTGGGCTACTTTTAATTACGATAATGCAGGTTAAGCAACTCTAACCATGGTTCTAATTAGGATGGGTGGCCAAAACTAAAACGGCTGAACAGATTAAAACGAAATTTGCCACACAGAGAGGCTATAGCCTAAGAAAGGACGTGGGCTACTTTTAATTACGATAACGCAGGTTAAGCAACTCTAACCATGGTTCAAATTAGGATGGGTGGCCAAAACTAAAACGGCTGAACCGATTAAAACGAAATTTGGCACACAGATAGGCCCGAGAAAGGACATTGGCTACTTTTGATTTCGATAACGTAGGTTAAGCAACTCTAACCATGGTTCTAATTAGGATGGGTGGCCAAAACTCAGATAGGCTATAGCGTAAGAAAGGACGTGGGCTACTTTTAATTACGATAATGCAGGTTAAGCAACTCTAACCATGGTTCTAATTAGGATGGGTGGCCAAAACTAAAACGGCTGGACAGATCAAAACGAAATTTGGCACACAGATAGGCTATAGCCTAAGAAAGGAGGTGGGCTACTTTTAATTACGATAACGCAGGTTAAGCAACTCTAACCATGGTTCTAATTAGGATGGGTGGCCAAAACTTAAACGGCTGAACAGATTAAAACGAAGTGAGAGCCAGTTGGGTGGCGGAGGCGGGACTTCGTCACTTGACAGATGGCTCTCGAGTTGGAGGAGCATGCTCGGGTGTCAGGCACGTCCTTCGGGGGCGGGTTGTCGCGGCCAGGGGCCTATGAGCCCTTGACCGTGATAGCCCGCCCGGTGTAGGTGTAGGTGGCCGCTCCGATCCCTCTGCTGTCACTTTGTGACTAAGAGGGAGTCGTGAGCGTGCCTTGGAGGGGTCGCTAA